>BLBF01000005.1:28839234-28956243 GCA_015471245.1 Laticauda colubrina
AGGAAGGAAGGAAGGAAGGAAGGAAGGAAGGAAGGAAGGAAGGAAAGGAGTCCTGTCTTTATAGAAAGCACTATTTTGGGGAAGAAAATTATTGTGTTAGAATTATGATATCTTTATTAGACAGTGAGTGAGTTGCTGAGGACACGTATGTGAAATATTTCTCTAATAACAGAGCCCTGTATAAACTGCCTTTAGCTGATCTTGAAAAGCTAAACAGAGTTGGCCCTGATTAGTACTTGGATAGAAGAACACCAGGAAAATGCATTATAAGAAAATGATGATAAGAAAATGATGATTCGGTAAGCAGTTTTCTGGGCAAAGATGCCCCGAACATTCCAAAAAATCTTTGTTCCATTGCCTTCTGTCACTTGGGCTTTTTTTTAAAGCTCTTCAGGTTGTCATGTGTTCATTCACAGGGTTTTAAAATCTTGGGTTTCAGCCTTTAGAATGTATGGAGAATGTATGTTTATTTCACACATAGTTTAAAGTGAAACTAGCAACTTTTTTTTACAGCCAGGAACAGCACATATATTTTTTGTGGGGGTGGGATACCTATGAAGAAAAAGGCAGTGCAGCCAGAGATATCAGTGTGAAACAAGGAATCACATTTTTTGGCCTCTTTTTTAATTAAAATGGTATTAAAGGATGAAATAACTTCCTTAAGCTTTGAAGATGTTTTAAGTCCCTCCTTATACCTTCCAAAATAGAAAAACGTAATGTATTTTGCTTCTTTAAAAATGATGAAATTGGTATTTTTTTTGCAGATTGTAATTTATAAAAGCATAAGTAATATATTTTTAAGGTACCACAAAATTCATTGTTGTTTTATGTTGCTAGAAAATTTAAATTCACAACAATTCAGGCAACCTAGCCTATGATGCTTGGTGCTGAAATTAAGTCAAGTTTATTCTTAAAATATGAATGGATGGTAAAGATGATGGAGTTGGTAGGGATGGCAAAACCGACTCTCCTTTTAGCTTTATTTTTTGTTGTATTTTTATTTTATCCTATTGTTCTGTATGTAAAGTGGGTGACTCCAAAACTACAAACCTGATTGGTCAATAAAATGAACATTGGATTGGTTCACTAGGAACCAATCCAAAGAGCTGCTAAAAGGCGGCAAATCTAAACAACTGCCATTGGCTGCAAGCAGGCAAGCCAGCCTGTATAAAAGGCTGGCCTCAGCTTCAGCCAAGTGTTCCTATTTTACTAACTAGTTAAGAATAAAGTATTTGTTGTTGGAACCCGGTCTACCTCGTGTGTTTTCCGAACAAAACACTGGCGACGAAGGTGGGATCGTCCTGAATGGAAAAACCTGCACGCGGTGATAAGAAGTCCAGATTACAACCAAGATGTCTGGAAACAACGCACTGCCCGCACCCTTCAATCCCAACGAAGAGGATTGGGATTCCTATGCTGATCGCTTCCAAATGTATTTGGAGAGCAATGAAATGGAAGGTATTTCAGAGCAACGCAAGAGAGCTGTGTTCCTGACGCACTGCGGGCCAACAGTTTTTAAGATGGCAAAGGCCCTTGCGAAGCCCCGGGACATTAAACAACTAATGTGGACAGAATTGCAAAGACTCCTCAAAGCACACTACGCTCCGATGGTGTCTAACTTATTAAAGCGACACGAATTTTACCGCAGAGACCAGAGAGAGGGAGAGACCGTCGCCGATTTCATCGCTGCCCTCAGACAAATAGGGGGTGAGTGTGAATTTTTGAACATAGACGAGGCAATGAGGGATCGCGTGGTGCTGGGCCTGAGAGACTCGACCGCACAGAGTAAATAGCTTAACAAGCCCAACATCACCGTTACCGAAGCCATCGCGGAAGCCACAGCCGCTGAAGCCGCGAAAAAATCTGCCGTAGCCATTAAAAAGATGAACACACACAGCGAAGAAACACCAACCAAAGACAGAAAGCACCCTGCCACCACAACCCACTACGAAGAGTCGGGCGAAACAAATGAATCGAGCGAAGAGGACGACGAGGTCCACCGTTTGCTCATGAACAAAAAAGAGCGCGAAAGGAGAAATTGGCGGGAATGCACTGGCTGCGGAGGAAACCATCCCCGAGCCGAATGCAGATTTCTCGATGCCATCTGCCGGCATTGCAAAAAATGAGGGCACATCGAGAAGGTCTGCAGGAACAAAAAATACTACAGCCCGACGAGACGCAGAAATTCCCCAACACGAGCCGAGCCTAAACGAGCCGAGAGAAAGTGGCAACAAGAGAAGCGAGCCAATACACACCAAACTGTCATTATACAGAGCGCTCAGACGGAAAGTGGAAAAAAAATTAAAGTCATCGTGAAAATCGAGGGAAAACACTGCAAGATGGAAGTGGACTCGGGGTCCTTCCTCTCCATGGTATCGTGGGACACAATAAAACAGCTAGTCCCAGGTATCAAACCCAAACAATTGAAGAAGCAGCACCTAACCCTCAAGGACTATCAGGGAAACCAAATCCCTGTGGTAGGCATGGGACAATTCCGAGTCGCCTACAAACATCACGTCAAGGTGCTTCCGCTGACCATAGTCGACCAAGACAGACCAAGCCTCCTGGGCATCGAATGGTTCGCGCCATTGGGCATCGGGATGACCGGGGTCGATCGAGTGACTACAACTGGCTGGGAAGATGACCTCATCCGAGAATTCCAGGACGTTTTTGACGGCTCACTTGGCAAGTATCGGGGAAATCCCATTTCTTTCAATCTAAACCCCCAAATAGCCCCACGAAGAATAAAAGCCAGGCGAGTTCCTTTTGCACTAAAGGCAAAAATAGAGGAACAACTGGACAAATTAATAGCCCAAGGGGTGTTAGAACCTGTGGACCATGCCAAGTGGGAAACGCCTATTGTCACACCCATTAAACCTGACCGGTCCATCAGAATCTGTGGTGACTATAAGGCTACCCTGAATCACGCATTACAACCAAGCGCATACCCGGTGCCAGTAGTCCAGCATTTGCTTCATTCCCTGGGAAAAGGCAAAGTTTTCGCCAAACTCGACTTGGCACAAGCCTATCAACAACTCCCAGTGGACCCAGAAACAGCAGAAGCACAGACTATAGTCACCCATAAGGGCGCATTCAAATGTCACCGGCTCCAATTCGGAGTAAGCGTGGCCCCTGGCGTCTTCCAGAGTCTGATGGAACGCCTTCTAAATGGCATACAAGGAGTCGTTCCCTATTTTGACGACGTCCTAATCTCGGCCAGAGATGAAACGCAATTAAGGAACAGACTCAAAGAAGTATTAACTAAGTTTAGGGAATCTGGCCTCAAGGTAAAAAGAGAAAAGTGCTGTTTAATTAAGAACAGCGTCGAATTCCTGGGCTACTCAATAGACGGAGAGGGTATCCACCCCACAGACAAAAAAGTTAAAGCAATCAAAGACGCTCCTGAACCAAGAAATAAAACCGAACTACAAGCATTCTTAGGATTAATTAATTTTTATAACGTGTTCCTGCCAAACAAAGCCACTATTGCAGAACCGTTACACCGTCTGCTAGACAAAAAGGCAACTTGGACTTGGGGTTACAAAGAAAAAAAAACCTTCCAAAATATTAAAAGCTTGCTAACATCAACAAACGTTCTCATCCAATTCAGCAACACTCTGCCATTAACAGTGACCTGCGATGCCTCACCATATGGAGTAGGGGCCATCCTGAGCCACCAACTACCTGATGGCAGAGAAGCACCCGTCGCATATTACTCTAGGACTCTATCAAAAACCGAGCGGAATTACAGCCAATTGGACAGGGAAGCTCTAGCAATTGTCGCTGGAGTAAAACGCTTCCACGAATACTTATATGGGCGGACTTTTCAAATCATAATGGACCACAAACCGTTAATGGGGATTTTGGCGGGAAACAAGCCAACACCTAATATACTGTCCCCAAGAATGACGAGATGGTCAGAGTTCCTAGCAGCTTATTCCTACACTCTGACACATCGGCCAGGGAAACAAATTTCCCATGCGGACGCTTTGAGCAGAGCACCCTTACCAGCAACCGATGAAGACCCGGCACCAGCGATGACAACGCTACAAATCGAGACTTGCCCCGATCTACCCATATCAGCGTATGATGTCGCCAGAGCCACCGCGAAAGACTCATTGACTGCCCGCGTTCTTAGCTGGGTAGGTAAAGGCTGGCCGGAGAATCAAAAAACTGAAAACTTTAAACCTTTCCGGTCCAGACAGACTGAACTTTCAATCCAAAAGGGGTGTTTGTTGTGGGGTGATCGGGTAGTAATCCCTGCCAAATTACAGCCCAGGGTACTTAAGTTGTTACATGAAGGGCACCCGGGAATGGTTAAGATGAAAAGCCTTGCCAGAAGTTATATTTGGTGGCCGGGTATTGATAAGGACATAGAGTATTGGGTAAGCTCATGCCACAAATGCCAGGCAATTAGACCATCCCCACCAAAAGCACCCGTTAAGGAATGGGAAACCCCTCGGGGACCGTGGTCAAGAATACACATTGATTTCGCAGGTCCTACCAAGGGGCATACCTTTCTGATTGTCGTTGATGCCTATTCAAATTGGCTTGAAGTAAAAGTTATGCCATCAACGACAACAGAAACTGTCATTAAACAGCTGGACAGCCTTTTTGCCACCCATGGCATACCGGACGTTCTTGTCTCAGATAACGGGCCACAGCTAACCAGCATACCATTTGAGCAATACCTAGCCTCCCTAGGTATAAGACATGCACTAACCGCGCCGGCTCACCCGGCTGCGAACGGCAGGGCTGAGAGAATGGTCCGGTTTACTAAAGAAGGGTTGGAACGAATGGACGCTGGAGATGTCCAACAGAAAGTAAACCTTTTACTCACACTCCAGCACATAACGCCCAGTACTATAACCAATAAGTCCCCAGCAGAATTACTGATGGGGCAAAAATTAAGATCTCACCTTGATAGGTTACACCCAAATTTTACCCCAGAAAACCCCCCTGACTCCTCTACACGGTTCAGACAATTCGAAATAGGCGATTTGGTATACGCTAAAAACTTCACCGGGGACCCGGTATGGCTACCAGGACAGATTATCCAAATTACAGGCCCCAAATCCTACCGATTAAAATTAGACGATGGCAGGGAATGGAAGCGGCACATAGACCAGCTTCGATCTCGAATTATAGAAAGAACCACAGACTTACAAACATTCACCGAAAAAACCGGCGAATTGCAAACCAAGGTGGGGGGGGAAAGGCGAGAAATAAATAAAGAACTGTTTAAAACCAAACCCAATGAAACATACGAACAAAAAGAGCAAATAAAAGACTCACTGTTTGGAGAGACTTGCGTGAAGAGCCCATCGGAAGGGGCCAGCCAAGCCAGCTCGACCTGCCCAGAGGAAACGGGAGGGAGCGGCAAAACCGTCAGCCTAAGAAACTCAGGCCGCGGTAAAATGGCAGACTCACCCTTCCAGACGGTTCCAGGGAGAAGGACGGACGACACAGCAGCCCCATCCGAACCGGTCGAAGTCTGCACTAAGAATGAACCGCGCAAGTCAAGTCGAGTCCGGAAAAGCCCCGCCTACCTGCGAGACTACGTCACCACGTAGGACTGAACTAAGGGGGGAGGGGTGTTCTATATGTAAAGTGGGTGACTCCAAAACTACAAACCTGATTGGTCAATAAAATGAACATTGGATTGGTTCACTAGGAACCAATCCAAAGAGCTGCTAAAAGGCGGCAAATCTAAACAACTGCCATTGGCTGCAAGCAGGCAAGCCAGCCTGTATAAAAGGCTGGCCTCAGCTTCAGCCAAGTGTTCCTATTTTACTAACTAGTTAAGAATAAAGTATTTGTTGTTGGAACCCGGTCTACCTCGTGTGTTTTCCGAACAAAACACCTATAATAAACTTTAATAACATTTTAAAAATGTTTTGAAATAATTAAAACTATAATGCTAGAAAAATTCTACATACCATGATTAAACAACATGAGTTGTTTTAAAGTATGAAGCTTTACATTGGATAGTTCACCAGAGGGCACTATCTTTCTAGGATACATATAGTGAAATAGTTATTTTAATTTCAGGGAAGCTTTCAAAGTTATTTCATATTGTAACAGGCACCTGACATTTTTTATATCTAAGCTCAGTTTTTTAACTCTTTTTAGTTACTAGATATAGTAAGATAAGTATTTTATCTTGACTCTTCAAAATATTTCTTTTTAAAATATTATGGATGATATGATTATAATATGTGACTAGTTCAAAATTGATTCCTCCAGTTTCCCTTTCTCTTCTGTCTATATTCCTTGTCTAGATTGCATCACTATAATATTAAGAGCCTAAGGAGTTTATGGCTACCATAACGACCATGGACTCATCCTATTTATTGAGGACCAAACCCATAAAAGAGGTCCTATATTAGATGTAGTTTTTATCTTTGGGCAGAAGCATTGTGATCTGGGCCTGGGAGATGTTTACATCTGTCCCTTGTCATGGATAGATAATCTTTCTTAGCTCTGGAATCCTCTTTTTGGTGTCCATCCCTTGCTGCTGGAAGGTAGGCCTATTTGATCAGTTGGCCCAGGCAATTAATGGACCCAACTAGATTTCAGAAGGAAATTAACAGAGATCATGGTTGTGGCTTAGAATGAGCTTCAACGAGAGCCTTGAATTAGATTGCTCTAAAATGGACTCTCTGTGAACACAGAACCTATAGAGCAAGGGTCTTCAAACTTGGCAAGTTTAACACTTGTAGACTTCAACTCCCAGAATTCCTGAGCTAACATGGAGGAGGAATTCTGGGAGTTGAAGTCCACAAGTCTTAAAGCTGTAAAGTTTGAAGACCCCTGCCATCAGGGGTGGGATTCTACCAGTTCGCACCTATTCGCTAGAACCGGTTGTTAACATTCTAAACAGTTCAGAGAATCGGTTGTTAGAAGAAATTACTAGCCTAATCCTGTAAGGAAGGCAGGAAGGAAACATTCTGGGGTTGCTTACAGAAACTGCCTCTCTGTTAACCCTTATTACATTCTTGGCAGGACTAGACTTCCTGTCTCAGGAACGTCTCTGGAGTTTTTTCCCCCTCCTTTGCTGGTACTTTGCTTGTGTGTAGTGACCATTCAAAGTTACAATGGCACTGAAAAAAGTGACTTATGGCCATTTTTCACATATTTTTAGGGCTATCATTGGAGATTTGGACAGCCATTAAATCATCATATATTATCATGAGCTGTGCTGGTGCAGTGGTCAGAATGGAGCACTGCAGGTACTTCTGCTGATGGCCAGGGGTCCACTCCTCATCGGTTCAAGGTTGACTCAACCTTCCATCCTTCTATGGTCGGTAAAATGCTTGGAGAGTGAGTCTCTTCTACTTCTGCAAAGTCTAATCATGTCCATAACAAGCATTTTGTCAATATCACTCTCAATGTTTTTATTGCCATGGAAAAGCAGAATGAGACTGATGCATTGGACAGATTGTTGGAGGCAATATGCTGACTCTGCTTAGAGAGGGCTGTAAAGCACTGTGAAACAGTGTATAAATGTAAGTGCTATTGCAATATAGAGGTTAAAAAAGAGGGTTGACTCTGCCAAGCCCTGACACATCCCACATTACAGGGACTTAAAACTTAATATCTCCTGTGTCCCAACACCAACTGAGCTGGCTACAGAGGAAGGACAAGAATCATTACAAAACCTCCAATCTCAACTCTGGAACCCTTAAAGAAAGATATCAAACCATGCGATCATTTTAAACTTTAATTTTCTCTCTGCAGCACTTTCATATTTTTATATCAAACATGCTTTCTCGTGAACAGAATGCACATGCTTGGGCAACAAATTATCTGTATTTTCATCACATGTCTTTTCCAACAAAGCATCTTTGCTGCTCATGACCAAAAACACAGGTGGGACTGAAAAACACAAATGATTTGAACAGGAAGCATAATAATGTTGATCTTGTGAAGATTTTTCAGCTAAATTAAGTAATTTATAGCATTAAAAATGTTGCCATGCAAAGTGGACAACTTAAAACAAAGGAATTTCTGTTAAAACCTGTTATTTGGGACAAAAAAATGCAGTTATACATATGCCTAGCTAAAAAAGCTGAAGAGTTCAATGTTTAGTGTTAATGAATTCCTTAGCAGCTGTTGTTTTGATTCTGTTAACTTCTCCCTAATGTGAGTCTCGGAAGGACAGTTATCACACCCACAGTGGGAAGCTGTTTATTGGAATAGTCAATGCAGATACTTTTGCTCCAATAATCTACTTTGCTTTCTTAGGTGGCTGAATATTGCAGGAGAGCTAGTTGTAGAAGAAAAGAAAAGAAAAATAAGAAAGTAAGTAAGTTTATGGTAAAAATATCTATAACTGAAATATAACTGAACCTTAGTTAGAGGCAAAGAAGAGTCGCAGATTTATTTTGAGTACAATATTTATTTTCTGAGAAGAATATTGGTGTAATAATTTTGTCTCTGCTGAAAATGAATTAAATTTTAGGTACTGAGCTGGCTTTGGAGCATGATTAAAAAAAAGATATCTGAATGTTTGAAAGAGTCTTCTGAAAGCTATCAAGTTGTATATGTGTGAAAGGAGGACTTTGGGTAGGCAGGTGAGATTGGAGAGTGGGATAGGATGAGTGTTTTTCTTTCCAATAACCTCTCTATGATGTCACAGTGAGGTTTCTCTCAGCAGCTGATGACTGTATCTGTCATCTTATTTGGTCCTTAGACTTTGAATTAGAGGGTTGTATTTTCAACATTAACCAAGCAAGTGCTGGAATAACTGTTCTGATTAAATTATGTGTATAGAAAATATTAAATCCTTGTTTCAGTTTCACATATAATTTCATTTTTTAAAGTTTTATGGTTGCATTTAGACTGTACTGTAAGTTGGTAACAGATATAATAATTATACTGAGGCTGAGACTATATATAATAGTAGTCTGTGACATGGTAATATTTACCATAATTTATCATCCTATTTCACAACAGAAAACCCCATAAACTTGATACCTATAAAAATAAACTCTTGCACCTTACACAGTCATGCAATAGCAGAAGAAATATGCATATATTTCCCTCAAAGTGCAATCAGTTTGCTGCCAAGCTCATCATACAACCTGATATACCTCTACAGCTGATCATTTCACTGATGCACAAGCCAGTAGTCCAATGCATCTATCTCATTCTGCTTTTCCATGGCAATAAAAACATTGAGAGTGACATTGAAAAAGTGCTTGTTATGGACATGATTAGACTTCGCAGATGATTAGACTTCTAAGCGGAGAGCCGATAGTGGTTTCTGTGTGTAGATTACAGACAGCTGAACAACTGGACAGAGTCCGACTGTTTTCCCACAAGATGTAGTAATGATTTGTTCAAACGACTGAGGAAGCAAGTACCGGTACTTAACTTGATCTTAGCACTGGCAAATTGCATTGAAGGAATAGGACATAGAAAAGACAGCTTTCTCAACTCATGGTTGTAGGAATAATTTATTTTTGACTTTGAAATGTCTTAGTTATCTTCCAAAGACTGGTTAATGAGTACCTCAGGATATTGAGGGACTTTTTAATGTGCTATTTTATAAACTTTCAAATATCTAAGATCACTATTTGGGATACCCTGGGATTGTACTGCAATGAATCAAAGATGCCAGACTCAGGATTAAAGCTAAAACAAGTCAAATTGATTCTTTAGATATTTTATTTGGGTGTAAGTTTGGGCCGAGTATCATTTCTGTGCCTAGCCCATTCCCCCATCAAATACAGTCTTCCTTGGAATTGGCTAAATGTAATTATAACTCTGCATAATTATAGAAAAATAGGAACACCTTATACACTGCAGTCTGGCTTTGCAGGAATATTGCTTCAGTGTTGTACACATCAAGATTAAGTTTGTAGTGGTCTCCTGGGAACCATATAAAGATACTATCAGCTGCATAATCTGTTATATAGAAATATTAATTTATATTTAAATTAATTAAGAACTGGCCTTAATTTAGAACAAGGTTATCAGACTTCGGAGAAGTTATTTAGACCAGGGATCGCCAATCTGTGGATTGTGACCCAATAGTAGGCCATGAGGGGTTTACAACCAGGCCATGGAAACAGCTGGCGATCAGTGGATGAGTGTGTGCACTGTCCATTTAAGTGAGTGGCATGCATGCATACACACTGCTCGTGCAAATGGAGCGATGTGTGCATGTGCTGCTTGCTGGCCGCTCTCATCCCCTCTCCCACCCGCATCAGTCTGCAAAGCTGGAAACATTGGGGAACTCTGATTTAGGCCACCTTTTGATAGAGATGCCTTTTAATCATTTTGATATATTAGAAATTGACACCTATGATTGCTAGCATTTGTTATTTACATCTGTTGTGATTGAGTTGAATTATCTTATTTCTGAATTACTTAGTTTATCGAAAGTAATTTATTAATTATAAAATAGTTAATTAAAGGTTTATGGTATTTATAAAATAATTATTACTTAAATTATTCTTTAACTGTTGGTTTGTCCCAGTGCTACTCATTCCAAAACTGCTTTTAACAGCGAGCCACTTGTTTGACTAGATGACCTACAACTCTGTTAATCTGTTAAAAGCTTAGGTCTGGGAAAGGGGAATCTTATGTTTCATTCAGATTCCTGAGAAAGAATGAAGGTAGAATTCTTTCACATGGGGGAGCAGCTAGACACAGATAATTTGTAGCTCAGGAAAAGGGGATGGGATGGGATGGTGGAGATCCCAGGAAAGGATTTGTGGGCTTGTGATATCTATGCAAATATAGTGGCTTAACTATTATCTAATTCTCCCACATCATGATAGGCAATCAGAACAGGGAGAAAATCACAAATGAATAAGAACACACTAAGGACGGGTTCTCTAATGACATTCTCTAATAGCATTGATCCCATTCACCTTTATGCTGTTATTTAATATACGTTTAAAATGGTATACCTTTTAAATGCTATACCCTGTGCAATGTGTCCCTATGGAACAGTCAATCAGAGGATGCACTAAATGTTTTCTTTATAGATGTAGACAATTTTACTGTTCCGTTTATGAATGTATAGAGAAGAACATTTTAAGAGCGTCATTTCCTAATCCTGCAAACGTCCTTCCTCAATTCTAAATTCTGCTCATTCAGGTATATTTGAAGGCCCCTTTCCATTGCTGCAGCATATGAGCAAACATTTCACCAACCAGAAGGGCCTGTGCCTGTCAGATAAGCGGTGCTTGGGTGATTAAAAGCCAAAACTGAAATTTAAAGAGCTTCCTGATTAGAAGAACCCCCACAAAGGTCAATTCTTCTATTTTAAACAGATAGCACAGAAGAGGCATATGCCTTGAAAAGAATTTAGTGGTGACATACAGGGTAGATTTCAACCTACATATGTTTTTTTAGCATTTGTAGCTGAAGCTATCATACCACATATAATATTTGATTTTCTAAATTCAGTTAAATCCTGTGGAAGAGTTGTCTATCCCTGGATATGCAAGAAGGTATTGGAGAACAGGATGGCTTTAGCTCAAAAAGGAATGTTTTACCCATGGCCAATGCCCTCTGAAGACTATTCTTCCAAATGTACTTAGAAGCCTTCCCATATATTTCATAACACAGTCACTCTAATATGCTGTGCTTAATACAAGCCTGGAAGAGATAGTTCTCAAATTATGACCATAATGGAGCCTGCCTGTTATGGTTGCAGGTCGTGATGATCATTGAGAAAGGCACTAAAGTGATTGTTTAATGACCCCCACACACCAGTGCTCTCCTTGATGTTCACCTGCCCTGCTTCTCCCAAGGCCTCCCCCCACCCATTGAGGCAACCTGTGTTCTGATTGCCACCTCTCGGAATTTTAGCAATGGGTTCTCTGCCTCGTTGTGAGATGGGCATGTCCATGGTGGGTGTGTCCTAGTCGGCATCATGTACCGTGATGCCCCACCTGAAAATGGCTTCCCTGGGCTCTGAAGGCTCTCTGGAAGCTGGAAACGGGCCCATTTCTGGCCTTCCTGAACTTCTGGGAAGCCCATTTTCATCCTCCCCATGCCTCCACACTTGCCCTGTACTTACATGCATCCAAAACGAGCCGCGTGGGGCTCCTGGGAGGAGTGAGGCAGGGTGGGCGGCACCAGCCAGGAGTGGGATTTGGGGCTTCTCTAAACTTTGCAGAATCTTAGCTAGAGGTTCTCTTGGAGCTCTGTGAACCCCCAGCAGTCCACCCCTGCTCAGAGTCCTTCAGCCTTTGGGCCTGCTGCCCTTCCCGCCTCCAAGGTACTTGCAGGCCTTCAGCTTCCTTCCCAACCAGCCACCCAGGGACTTGCAGGACTCAGCCTGCTCCTCAGACTTCTCTAGGACCCAGGTATACCCAACTTAACTTTCTGTGTTTTGCAGAGAGCTGCCTGTCTGATGTGATGCTTAGCTTTTCTACAGCTGCAGCCTCATGCTATTCTGCAAGCAGGTATTCTTGAGATCCTGAAGAGAAGGCAAGGGGCACTCTTTTTTATTCCAGTAGTGATCTTAAATAATTAACAGGGATTTAAATAACAACCTTTCTATTTCTTTGAATCAGTTAAGCTAATATATACTGCAATATGCCTACTTTTGATTTGTCTGTTGCCCAGTAATACATTCTTAATTTTTAAAAATTGCAGCAATGTAATATTTTCATGGCCCTGTTGCAATGCCAAGGAAACCAAGGAGACTAGATTTGTGACTTTGAGCACTAAGTTGGCCAGAAATAGCTGGTTATGTGGTCTTTGAAATGACTCCTGAGTTTGATTCTAAATTTGGGTAACAAGTATAAATGATTTACAACCATTTAAGTTCTTTTGCAGGAATATTAATGTGATTTTGAAGCTGTAATCCCAAATGCACCTATTAGAGGGCAAACATCACCGAACAGGTAAAAATTACTTCTGAATAAACAATGTTAAGATTGCAGTGTTAGAAATTGGAAAGAGCTATAAATATTTGATCCATCCAAAGCGGGGAATTTTGAGGGTCTGAATAAGATGGCAAGTTTTGTGGGAAGTGAGTAGAGTCCTTGTTGATGCAAATGGGCCATTTCTGTTGTTGGATAAAGCTATGTTTTTGTATGTAGCTGTAGACAAGGAGGTTGAGATAATTAGGTGTGATAACTAATAAATTAATTAACATTTAATTGATAATGAAATATTGTGGTTTCTCATTTTGCTATCCAGTTATGGCTTCTTTGTGAGTGCTATGCGTGGGCTGATAATCACATCTATGAAGCATTTGTATGAAAGGTTTGCTATGCATTTCACAACTAGTTCTGTGGAATAATATTTTGACAAGTAGTTTTTACTGAAACCTGCAAAAGAAGATGCCTTCAAATTGCTGCTATTTGTAGCACAAGGACTCTTGTTTTGTTTTGTTTGTCTATTTGAACGGCTTGGTGCCCAAACATAAATTAAGAGTGTACTTGAAGCTTGAAAAGGAATATTGTTAATTCTCTTCAGTATTTTACAATTGTGGGACTGTGCAAAGCTCTGATTTAGAGATACAATTCAAAGCCCATTGAATCATCTCTGAATCAAACTGATTTTTTATCAAATCAGAAAGGCTTAAAAGGGCTTTGATGCATATATAGAAAAGTCCTTTTTTCCAATAAATTCAGACATGGAATTAACTTTTGTTAGAGCTTTGAATAAAAAAATAAACTTCCTAAATTGATATGAGTAGTTAAATTAGATTGAATCAATTATCCTCATTGAATTGATAGTTGATGTGGAGCCAATTCTTATTGTCATTATTGTCTATGTTGTGTTATAACATTGAAGATATTTTGGGAATCTTAGTCTAGCTCCAAAGAGCATATGCATTTATCTTCAGCACTGAATAAAGCTGTCATTGTTCAGCAGAGATGGCCAAAGGTCATGAAATAGGATCAAGGCATAAATATCTCATGATTGTACTCCCTTTAGGTTGCACATGGAAGTTGAATGTTTCCACTGGAAGGAGGGGAAATGCCTAACGGTTACAGTAAAATAGAATGTCAGAGAAAAGAGAACTAATTCCCAGTAATTCCCTATTTGATTTTTTTGTCAATTGTACAATAATCAGCCCTATAGTTGGCATGAGTGACATATAACTCTATAAAGCATTAAATGGCTGCATCCTTCCTGCATCCTTTAATGCTCGCTCTTCTCTACATGTGCAAACATAACTGTTTCATTTCACTGGTGGCTCCAAGGGAAATGTTGAATGTACTTGCACACTTACATAAGTAGCAATGCCCAACCTATGGAAACCAGTGCATGAGAATTTTGGGAAAAATGGCTGCTTTAATGCTTCAAGGATGGATGCTTTCTTTATGTCCTGCTTTACACAGTTAACATTTCAAATGAATTGCATAGCTCTATGAAATTCCTGAGATAATGTATAGTAACAGTGGTGTATTACCATGATTGTAGTTTATAATTTACTTCATAAAATAGCTGAAATATAAACAGGAGAACAGTATATCACTTTATTTTCTCACTTTCAAATGGTTATCTGAGTCTTCCAGGATTATCGAAGAATTAATGGACATTTGAAGCCTCAGCCATCTATAAAATAGTATAATTATATCATATTGCTTCAATAAAGATAATGCAATGGTATGCCAAAACACCTTGGGGGCATACCAAAACACCAGGGTGAAAAGATGCTGCCTCGAGAATCGTTGGATAAGAGACAGCATAGCCCTCAACTGAATAATGGAAGGAATAAGATACTTAGAAAGGAGTCTCCCTAAATTTTCAGGCTGTAAAGATGATGGTAGGAGAATTTTACTTTTAGACAGTCAAGACTGATGTCATCCTTACCTGGTCGTTCTGACAGAAACACAGTGCAACTTTTGTATACTTTATTGTAAAGCTACATTAACAGAAAGTGGCATGTGCTTCTCCAGTGGCTGTGCTTTAGACATTTATACTAGTCTCATTTCCCTTTTACTGCATAAATTCCCAGGATGGGCAGGACAATTCTACAGTTTCCTGCTTTTAGATGTCAACCCTGCTACACAATGCAATGTTACCAGGTTCTGTGCAGCAGAATTCAAAATTTGTCAGATGATGACCTGTGCCATAAACTAAATTTGATGAGCACCTAGTTTACCATATTAGAGTTCTCTGTAATTTGATGGATGTAGTCCAGTGGCAGATACACTTTTTGGCTCCTGTGCCAAAAATTGCCTGTGTGTGCTCACATGCCAGCACCCAGAAGGCAATGCATGCCCCCTTCCATGCCTCCTGTGCGTGCACACACAATTTATTCTGTATGGAACTTGATAGGTTCCAAGTACTTCATTCTGATTGGCCAAAAAGGCCACATACGGATTGGTATGCTAGGAACCAATCCAGAAAGCTGCCAAACAGTGGGAAGAATTAAATAACTGTCATTGGCCACAAGCCGGCAGGCTAGCCGCTATATAAAGGGCTGCCATGGCTTGGGCTATGTTCCATTTCTTTACCTAGCAGTTTGAAATAAAGAGTTGTTGTTTGGAACCCGGTCTCATGCGCTTCTTTCCGGATGGAACACTGACGACGAGGATGGGATCATCGTAGAAGCAGAGACCTAAGCATGCGGTGATCTGAACCGAGCGAAAAGAGATGGCTGGTAACAACGCACTGCCCGCACCCTTCAGTCCAGATGTAGAGGATTGGGAATTGTATATCGATCACTTTCTTATGTTTTTAGAAAGCAACGAGATGGAAGAAATCTCAGATCAAAGGAAGAGGGCTGTTTTCCTTACACACTGCGGACCGGCTGTATTCAAAATGGCAAAGGCGCTAGCGAAACCCAGAGATGTCAAGCAGATGACCTGGTCCAACCTGAATTGACTGCTCCAAACACACTATGCACCGGTGGTCTCCAATCTAATCAAAAGACACGAATTTTACAAAAGGGACCAGAAGGAGGATGAAACCATAGCAGACTTTGTGGCAGCTTTGAGACACATTGGAAAGGCATGTGAGTTTCAAAACATGGATGAGGCTATGAGAGACAGCGTAGTCCTCGGCCTAAAAGACTCTACCCTTCAGAGCAAACTGTTCAACAGGCCAAACATAACTGTGGCCGAGGCCATTGCTGAGGCAACCACCGCTGAAGCAGCCAAAAAGTCAGCAGCCACCATGTGGCAAATGAACGCAGTTCCAGACCTGCCAACCCAAACCAGGGAGAAGAAGGCAGAGGGAGGAAAGAAACAGCCCACAGCGGCAACCCACCACGAGGACGTTGAAACCCAGAGTGACACCGAAGACAACGAAGATGTCCATAGACTCTATTCAGATAGAAAATGGCACAAAAAGAGGAAGAATCGGCGAGAATTTCAATGTGCGTGCTGCGGAGGCAATCACCCGTGGTCTGAATGCAGGTTCCTTGACACAATATGCCGGGCTTGTAATAAAAGGGGGCACATTGAAAGGGTCTGCCTCAAGAAAAAGAGCTATAGTCCAAAAAGACCCGGCAGCACCCCCCCCCCCAGACACGATGTCAGACAAGCCGGCAACTGATGGAACCGCAATAAAAGAACCGGTGACAGAGGAGAAACGCATCAGACAGTCACCATCGATAATGCCAGGGCGGAAAGCGGAAAGAAGGTTCGGATAGAGGTGAGCATCGAGGGGAGACCCTGCGAGATGGAGGTTGACTCAGGGTCGTTCCTATCGATGGTATCCTGGAATACCATCCGGCGCCTAATTCCAAACATCAGGCAAAAAGAACTAAAGAAACAAAAACTTGTGCTAAAAGATTATCAGGGAAATCGAATCTCAGTAGTTGGCCTTGGACATTTTTTAGTTGAATTTAAACAACACGCTGAAGTCTTGCCTCTGACTATCATCAACCGTGACCGCCCTAGTCTGCTAGGAATCGAATGGTTCATGCCTCTGGGAATCAGGATGACCGGGATCAACCGCATCGCTACTACCAACTGGGAGGAAAACCTACTCCACGAATTCCAAGATGTATTCGATGGGACTCTAGGCAAGTACCAGGGGACCCCAATTTCATTTAGCCTAGACCCGAAAATAGCCCCCATTCGTTTAAAGGCCAGACCCGTTCCATTCACGCTTAAACCAAAAATTGACAAACAGCTGAATAAGTTGATCGCGCAAGGGGTTTTAGAACCAATTGACCACACCAAGTGGGAAACCCCTATCGTCACACCGGTGAAGCCAGATGGGTCAGTGCGCATCTGTGGGGACTATAAGGCAATCCTGAACCACGTGCTCCAACAAAATACATACCCAGTGCCAGTAGTGCAACATTTATTGCACTCACTAGGCAGAGAAAAAATATTTGCAAAACTTGACCGAGCACAAGCTTATCAGCAGTTACCCGTTGATCCAATAACAGCAGAGGCACAAACGATAGTAACACATAGAGGGGCATTCAAATGTAACTGCCTCCAATTCGGTGTTAGCATTGTCCCAGGCGTTTTCCAAAGCCTCATAGAACACCTACTAAACGGAATCAAAGGTGTCGTCCCATACTTTGACAATGTACTGGTCTCAGAAAAAAATGCCAGCCAGCTAGAGACCAGGTTAGGAGAGGTCTTAACTCGCTTTAGAAAATCAGGCCTAAAAGTTAAGAAGGAAAAATGTGAACTGGCCACTAACCGGGTCGAATTTTTGGGCTATTTAATCGATGAGCAAGGCATTCACCCAAACAAAAAGGTGAAGGCTATCAAAGACGCTCCCAGACCATAAAACAAAACTGATCTCCAGGCATTCCTAGGCCTCATAAATTTTTAAAATGTGTTCCTACCCCATAAGGCGACAATAGCAGAACCCCTACATCGGCTGCTAGATAAAAAAACTGCTTGGACATGGGGCCACCAGGAACAGAGAGCCTTCCAAGATATTAAGGACCTATTAATGTCAGACACCGTTCTTATCCAGTTTAGCAACACCCTGCATCTGACGGTCACCTGTGATGCTTCACCTTTTGGGGTTGGCGCCATCCTGAGTCACCAGCTTCCAGACAGCAGAGAGGCACCGGTTGCCTTTTACTCAAAGACAATCTCCAAGGTGGAACGCAATTACAGCCAACTTGATCGCGAAGCCCTGGCAATCGTCGCCGGGGTCAAACGATTCCACGAGTACCTTTACGGTCGACCCTTTTCTATCGTAACCTCTCCTTGGAATCCTAGCAGGAAACAAGCCAACCCCGAACATTCTGTCTCCTAGAATGATGAGGTTGTCTGAATTCCTCGCTGCCTACTCCTACACGCTACTCCACAGACCTGGCAAAGCCATCTCGCATGCCGATGCCCTGAGCCGTTCCCCGTTGCCCATCACAGAAGACGACCCTGCTCCAACTACCTCCACATTTCAACTTGAGACCTGCCGGGAGCTACCGCTGACTGCAGCCGATGTTGCGAGAGCCACAGCCAAAGACCCTTTGACAGTGCGCATACTGAACTGGGTAGGTAAAGGCTGGCTGGAGGAAAATAAAAAAACTGAGACTTTTAAACCTTTCTGTACCAGACAGACTGAGCTGTCTATCAAAAAGGGGTGCATCTTATCAGGTGACAGGGTGGTAATCCCAAGCAGCCTACAAGAAACCGTCCTAGGCATGTTGCATGAGGGTCACCCGGGCATAGTTAAGATGAAAGCCCTGGCCAGGAGTTACATCTGGTGGCCAGGGCTGGACAAAGACATTGAATGCTGGGTTGCAACATGCCACACCTGTCAGAAAGCGAGGCCTACCCCACCACAGGCACCAATTCAGGACTGGGAAACTCCCAGGGGTTCATGGTCTAGGATGCACATTGACTTCGCTGGGCGAACAAATGGGAACACCTTTTTGATTGTTATCGATGCATATTCAAACTGGTTGAAAGTCCTCCTCATGGCCTGCACAACCACTGAGGCTGTCATGAAACAGCTCGACAAACTGTTTGCGACATATGGGCTACCAGATGTACTGGTTTTGGACAACGGGCCTCAGTTTACCACCTTGCAGTTCGAACAATACCTGGCTTCCCAGGGTATCCGTCACACCTTAACCGCGTCGGCCCATCTGGCTGCGAATGGCAGGACCGAACATATGGTTAGGTATACTAAGGAGGGCCTAGAGAGAATGGACAAGGGAGACGTGCAGGACAAATTCAACCGACTCCTAACCTTGCAACATATTACCCGGCTGAACTGTTAATTGGTAGGAAACTATGGTCCTACCTGAACAGGTTACACCCCACCTACACATGGGACAAACCCTCCGACTCCTCCAGCAAATATCGTACCTTCAAAATTGGTGACCTAGTCTATGCCAAGAACCTTACTGGGGACCCTCTATGGCTGCCAGCCACCATCACACAAGTCACAGCCCCCCGGTCCGACCAACTAATGCTAGACGATGGGAGGGAATGGAAGCGGATCATAGACCAGCTTCGCTCCTGCAACCTCGAAAGAAAAACCTCCGCAGAACTGAAAATCATAAAATCTGATGAAAAAACAACCAAAGGGGGGGGGAATATAAATAAATAAAAAAGGGAGAGACAAATCTCCCATAACAAGACAACAAACTCTGCAAAATGACAATCTAACCAAACAAAAAGAGCACTCATGGTTAGATGAACCCCAAGAAAGAAGTCCGGGAGCAGGAAATCGAAGGGAGGCCTTCCTGGAAGGTGGCAGCCAGGCCAGCTCAACCAACCCGGTCAAAACAGGAGGGAATGGTGGAGCCATCTCAACCGGCCCGAGAGACTCAGGCGGGAGCGGCATGGCTGACTCACCCTTCCAGGAGGTTCCATGGAGAAGGTCGAGAGAAGTAGCGATCCCATCCGAACCGCTTGAAGACCAAAACAAGACTGAGCCGCGCAGGTCAACTAGAACTAGGAAAAGCCCCACCTACCTGCGCGACTATGTCATCCACGTTGGACTGAACTAAAGGTGGAGGGGTGTTCTGTGTGGAACTTGGTAGGTTCCAAGTCTTTCATTCTGATTGGCCAAAAAGGCCACATACGGATTGGTTCACTAGGAACCAATCCAGGAAGTCGCCAAACGGCAGGAAGAATTAAATAACTGTCATTGGCCACAAGTCGGCAGGCTAGCCGCTATATAAAGGGCTGCCGCAGCTTGGGCTATGTTCCGTTTCTTTACCTAGCAGTTTGAAATGAAGAGTTGTTGTTTGGAACCCGGTCTCACACGCTTCTTTCCGGACGGAACACAATCCCCCCCCCAACACTGCCTCCTTACCTGCACTGCGCCTCCCAGCTGATTTTTGGCCCGTTTGAGGCCTTATTCGGCCTCCCAGAAGCTTAAGGACAGCTTCTGCAGCCTTTGCAGGCTGACAAATGACCTGTTTTGTCACTTCTGGCATTACAGGGAGTGACGAAATGGGCCTATTTTCGGCCTGCAAAATCTGCAGGAGCTGTCCTCAAGCCTCTGGGAAACCAAAAAAGGCCTCAAATGGGCCAAAAATCAGCTGGGAGGTGCATGCATGAGCAGTGAGGTAAGTTTGCCTGTGACTTGCATGCCGGCACAAATGGCTTTGGGTGCTATCTGTGGCATACATGCATCAGGTTTGCCATCATGGATATAGTCTTTCAGGCATTATTACCCTTTTATGTTCTCCCACCCCTTCTTTTAGATTATATTAGACTTTTATATATACTTTCTCCTTTAGTATCTTCTCATTTTAATTTCCCTTTTCTTGACTCTGATATATCTTCTCTGTTTTAATTGACTGCACATCACTCTCTTTATGATGATCTATGACTGTAATAAAGATTTGACTTGATTTAATAGTGAAAATAAAGATATATTAAAACTATATAGCATTGACACATTGTTTTTTCTATACACGTTGTCTCCTGCATATGTTCTCAGTATTTTAGATAAATAACTTACTAAACATTACCTATTTTTTTCATTTTAGTTCAACCAACCTAAAAAAAATCTAGCAAGATACAATGGAAGAAATCTATAAAATAAACAATAAAGATACATAAATCACAAATAGCTATGCTCCATGTAAGTCATAGGTAATAAAACAAAGGCATATTGACATGAAAGCATAACAATACATAAATGCTAGGTCACACTGGCCGACGGATGCAAAACATATGCAGAAAGGACACAGCGGACGAGCAAATTTTCCATCCGTTGTTATCCGCTCTCAAAAGTGCCCCAAATTTGCATAAACAGAGCGGACAACAACGGAAAGGAACGGACGTAGGGAGGATGTAGCGGGGATGTAAAGTAGATGTTCGCAGGAAGCCTAACGGACAAAAGCAGATGGAAGTGGATGATACATCCGCAGGGCTTCCGGGGGAGAATAGTGAAGCAGACGCTTAGCAGAAGGAACAGATGCGTAGCGGATGCATAGCGGATGACGCGGATGCATCAAGGAAGCCTATAGGATGCCTAGTGGATGCCCAGCGGATGCAAAGCGTTCACTGCACATTCAGGGAGGATGAATTGCGTCAGCTCCGTGGATATAAAAGGATGCAGCTCACAAGCAGTCAGCATTCAGAGAAAAGACCTGCTGCCAGAGACATCTTGAGAGAACACCATGGGGAAGAAGAGGAAGCCTGTGCCTACTCCTGCCAGCCCTGGCAACAAGGACAGAACCACCATCCCACCCCCTGGCGCTGATTCTGAAGCTGCTGCTGCTCCTGGTGTTGCTGCTGCTGGTGCTTCTCCTGCTGCTGGTGCTTCTCCTGCTGCTGGT
Organism: Laticauda colubrina; assembly: GCA_015471245.1. Lineage (NCBI taxonomy): Eukaryota > Metazoa > Chordata > Lepidosauria > Squamata > Elapidae > Laticauda > Laticauda colubrina. The sequence continues at coordinate 28,860,887 of BLBF01000005.1, forward strand.
GCTGCTGGTGCTTCTCCTGCTGCTGCTGCTGTGATGGACCAGTCCCAAGGCCCTCAAAGCCCTGCTGCTGAAGGCCCTGAAGCCTCTGCCAGAGAGAGGAAGAGGCAAGGCAAGGAGAAGGGAGAGAGGAAACAGTACTCCATTTCCGAAGACCATGAGGAGGAGGTGCTGGAATGGCTGAGGGAGAATGGGTACCTGTGGAGGAAGGGCCACAGGCTCTATCGCGACACCAAGAGGAAGCAGGCAGCGTGGAGAGAGAAGGCGGAGACCCTGAGCTAAACTTCAGATGTACTCCTTGGATGGTGGAAGCACATGCACACCTGGTATGGCAAGCTGCACCTGAAGAAATCAGGGCAGGCCGCTGTCAAGCTCACTGACCGGGAGACCTATGTCATGGCCAGGTGCAGCTTCCTGGAGGGTGAGATCCGCCAACGAGGAGCAGCTCCTCTGTCAATCCTCTCCCTCAGACAGCCCACAGAGAGCCACTCCTCTCCCAGCCAGGAGACAGCTACCATGTCCAGGCAGGTGTCTTTGGAGGGCCACATGACAGAGACCCCCCTGACAGCTGTACTCCCTGTGCTGGAGGACATGGAGGATCCCCTGTCTCAGATGGAGCAAGAAGAAGCAGCCACCAGAGACCAACCCACACCCACACCCAGCTCCACCTCCACAGAAAGCAGGCAGAGAGGCAGACCGGAAGGACAGAGCCACACTGTCCTCTTGGAGATCAGGGACACAATCAAAGCCAGCACAGATCTCCTCTCCCAGCTGGTCCACTTCGACATACCATCCTCGAACCGCAAGCCCTTCATCACCTACGTGAGCCAGACCCTCATGGACATGCCTGAGACCCAGTACCAGGTGATGAAGGAGAGGATCACAGCTCTTCTGCACCACCCTCCAGGCCCAGCTGAACCTGCTTCTACCCACTCCAGGTCTGCTCCTCCACCCCAGGCGATGTCACAGCCCTTCCACGGATTTCAACAGCCCCTTGCCTACAAAGCCTACCACTTCCAGGACTTCCCATAGCAGAGGCAGCCCTTCCCAGTCCAGACCCAGGTTCCTTGGATGCCACAGATGCCACAGACACCACAGACACCTCAGCTGACCCAGCTGCAGACCAAACAGCCCCACTACACACCTCCTTTCTCCACCCCACAGCCAAGCCCTTCCTCAGAACATCTGTCATCAGTCTTGGGCCTCACATCCCTGGTCCTTGAGGAAGTGCCTCTCAACCTCACAGGACTGAGTCAGCTCTCTGAGACCTTCCTACACACACCATCACCTGTTGTACTCTCAGGGCCAGGCACCCCAATGGTGCCTCAGACCAGCACTCCAGCAACAGCCACCTCCACAGTCCCTGGCCCCTTTACATCTGAGACCATGGGCACACCTCAGAGTGACTGAGAAGAGTGCCAGAGACTGAGTTGTTACCTGTTCACTTTATCTTTGCTAAAGACATTTTACTTGGGTCATTTTTCTTTTTAATAAAGTCATACAGTTTGTTATCAATAAAGGTTATCTTTGCTTCACACACTTGGTTCATTTTTTTTACTTAATAAAGTGTTGGGGAAAACTTTGAAAAAACAGTTCAGCCTTTGCATGCTTGTGGGATTGGTAAGGATAGCTGTGGGATGGATAGCTGTGGGATTGGTAAGGATAGTTGTGGGATTGGTAAGGATAGTTGTGGGATGGGTAAAGATAGTTGTGGGATAGGTAAGGATAGCTGTGGGATAGATAAACCTTCAGTGCAAGCATAGTGGGACTGTATGGTCCACCCTCCCAGCTGCCACACATATGGCCCTTTTTTATCAATAACAATTTATTCATTGATCAACACATTTCAAAATAAACAAAGCTCTTCATTAATTCCCTATTCATTGTAGTTCCACTCAACATACATGGCACAATCTCATCAGTGTTATGAGACAGGCTGAAGGAAGCATCCATTAAGTATCTACCATCTTGTCCTGCCACTCCACTGCTCCAGCTGGGGAGTTGCACCAGTGTTTCAGGAGGTTGCGCTGCTTCTTCCCTTCACGTGAAGCTCTGTTGGGGACTTGCACATCCACAGTGCCTATCAGGTTTTGTCCTTGCCTCCATTCACCAGGCTCCATGTCCCCATTGCCTTGTTGATGGTCCACAAGCCTGTTCTGCAACACTGGGTAGCGAGTGCGCATGAGATTGTGCAGGATGCAGCAAGCTTCCACGATGATCCTCACAGTCTGTGGGTGATGCTGCATGGTGGTGACAAGTACCTGGAACCTGTTGGCCAGGATGCCAAAGGCGTTCTCCACCACTCGCCTTGCCCTGGACAGCCTGTAGTTGAAGATCCTCTCTTCACAGGTGAGGCATCTGGAGGTGTATGGCTTCATGAGGTACGTTCTGAGAGAGAAGGCGTCATCCCCCATGATGAAGTAGGGCACATCTTGTGTGTCGTTGGGCAGAGGGTCTGGATCTGGGAAGCCCATGATGAGGTTGCGTTCCAGCCCCTCCTTGAGGTCACTGGCATTGTATATCTGGGCATCTGAAGCTGACCCGTTGCCTGAAGCATCAATGTACATGAACTTGTAATCAGCATCAACCATGGCAAAGAGGACGATGCTGAAGAAGCCCTTGTAGTTGAAATAATTGGACCCTGATTTGGGTGGTGCTTTGCAGCCCAAGTGATTCCCATCTACGGCTCCAACGGTTTGGGGAAAGTTCCACCTCTGATACCACTGCTCTTCAACTTTTCTCCAGCCTTCTTCAGTGGTGGGGCACTAGAGAAGCTCCTCCACATATTCTTCAATGATGGCCTGCAGCACTTCTCTGACCACAATGCTAATGGTGTTGTGTGGCACCCTCCAGGCATACTGCATGTTTCTGTATGTGGTTCCAGAGGCCAGGTGGCACAGAGTCAGTGCCACCTTCAGTCCAGGGTCCAGGCTGGGATGGAAGTTGGTGGTCTGCTTGGTCAACCTGGGTCTCAGACGCTCCACAACTTCGTGAAACATGGCTGGTGGCATCCTCATGAAGTGCTGGAATGCACGAGGGTCTTCATTCCTCAGCTCCACTATCAGCTTGTCATAGAGTCCAAACTCCACTCTTCTCCTGATCCATCTTCGGACCCAGACAGCTCTTGGACGTCTCCTTCTCCTTGCATAGAAAAGATGAAACAGTCTGAAGAGGGCTTGGTTCTGGTGTTGAATGATGGCAGCTACCAAAAGGAGTGTGCGATGATCCATGGTGGAGATCAATGGATGATGTGGAAGAGCAAGAGCAAGGCTGAAGAGGTCTGCACACCAGGGCTGCTGGACTGAAAGTGAGATCCAGGTGATTTCCTCCCCCTTTTATGGGAAATGTCAGTTTTCCGCTAGGTGTCCTTCCACATACTCTAGCCATCCTTCAGACATCCTAAATATCCGAGATACATCCCATATATGAACGTTTTGTCCGTTTTAATGCTTTATATCCAAGCTGCATCCACTTTCATCCTTTCTATGTCCGTGCTACTAACGCTGTGTGGACGTTCCGCGTACCTTTTGCTTCCTCCCTCTTTCCGCTTTCTGCCGGAGCGGATGTGAGTTGCACGGATGCCGAGAGGATGCCGAGAGGATACAGCAGACATGTAAGGGATGACAACGGACGTAGAACGTTTGTTGCCCGTATGTGTTGCAGATGTAGATCGTACGCGGCGGAAAGTTCATCCACTCAAAAAGTTTTGTACAGCTCAAAACTTTTTGAGCGGATGAAATAGCAGTAGATGGATGTTTTACGGATAGAGCGTATGAAAGACATACACAGTGAGTACACAATGGATGCATCGCGTTTTCCAATGGATGGTAAGCCTTTTTTTCCGTTTTACATCCTCTTTGCATCCATTGGTACAGTGTGACATGGGCTTTAGATGTTAGTTGAGCTGATCAATAAAATAGAAAAATGTGTGATAAATGTTAACTTTCTTCTGTTAGTTTATGTACCTGCCACTAAACGCTAACCCAAGTTAACAGGGTTTACCCCACACCTGAAACATGCTGATGCCTGGATTTGGTATGTCTCTAGAGAAAAGATGTATAGTAGATCTCCTTTAGAAATTCTTGACATTCTGTCTTAACCCAAGGAATGTATTATTAAAAGGAGTCTGGGTTTCTCTGGAGATAAAGCAATGTGGCCTAAGGAATTAAGGTCAAAAGTAGCACCTGGGAACTCTGCCCAGAAGAAAGCTAGTATGTAGTAATTTCATGATCCTGTTGACAAGAAGCAAGCTGTCACTTTCTGCATTGTTCTAAATGTCAAAAAATAAAATGGACAAATAAATACAGCAAGCCAGTATATTAATAAATATCTGGGAACACAATGATAAAGTTTATTCCTGAGTCAAGATATCTTTTAAAAAATAGGGCTGATATCATTCATTATTCTAAGGATTTGGTGCCCTTCTTTTTATTATACTGTTTACTATAGGATAGTATATGAATAAGGGCCTTCACAGGGAAGAGGGCATCGATTTATTCCCCATAGAACCTAAGGGCAGAACAAGAAGCAATGGGTGGAGGAGGCCTGTCAGAGGGAGATTCAGTCTGGAAATAAGATGGAGTAAGAATGATTAATCGATGGAACAGCTTGCCTCTTGGAGCTGTGGGTGTTCCATTACTGAAGGTTTACAAGAAAAGATTGGACAACCATTTATTTGAGAAGTTATAAGGATTACTTCCTGGAGTGGGGGATTGGACAAAATACTTCCTTCCAGGCCTATGATTCTATGACTAAGGTCTCTTAGTAGTTTACAACAAAATATAATCTTAACTTTTAATAAGCTTTATTATTAGTTTAAAACATTGTTCAAAACAGTTGACAATTGAGCACCTATTTAAAAAGTAGTTTTTAGAGTCTTTAAAAAAACAGCAAAAAAGCTAAGCCCTTCAATTCAGCATGAGATCCATTCCTGAGGTGGTTATAGAAAAGGCTGTACTTGATGGATGACTCCATAGTAGCCATATGGCAAAACTCATCAAATGCTCTTAATAAGGACTGCTGGTGATGAAATCATATAAATATTAGCATTCTCTCTAGTAAGACTTACTCTGCACACATGGACTTGTTATATGCAGAAAGAAATTGCTAATCATTGCAATATTTTTAGCACAGTTACAATATAGAGACAGGGCAGAGAAAAGACAACAGCAACAGAGGTCTGCCAGATTACTCTAGAGATGACCCCACCTGTCTTGATGGGCTGCACCAGAAAGCTATTTAGCATGGCAAGCAGAGGGAGGCATTGCTGGGAACAATGTGTTTGGTTTATGGCTATGTGTTTGTTCGTGCTTTCTACGTGACTTTTGAGACTTTGAACTTCTCTTGACAAATCAGTTCTTGTGTATTTACTTTCAGTTTTGCCTGGTGGCTTTAAGTTTGTTTAGTGGACTTACTTGTTAAAGCAGCTTTCCATTTGTTTTTATGGACTATTGGTCATTGCCTGGTGGACTAATCTTGGCTTGCTTGTGGCTGGCTTTATTTGAGACAATTCTGAGGCCGAGGGAAGAGAACTACTGGGAAACATCAATTAAGTTTTCGATGCATCCCACCACTGACATGCATATGTCATACTTGAGTGAGTGGGGCAGCACAATAGGTCACTTTCTTCCCTGAAGCTGATAAATATGATCTTGGTGTTGCCTCAATATGGGGAAAACAAAGAAATCTGGATATAGAAGTAATCCAAAATAGCATAGTTGCTCTTTCTTGTGAGTGTGACTCCATTTAGAATAGAATCACTACCTCTCTGGAATTGAGATCACTCATAACCTTGTCTGTGTTCAATTTTAATTTATTATTGTTTATATAAACCATTACAAATTCTGGTATACATCCAAGGGAACAAGACTGTTACTGGAAGATGCTACAGAAAAATAAACGTGAATGTCATCATTGTACTGATAGATTTGAACATCAACCTCCAAATTTTGATTTCTCCAAGCTGTTTCACACGAGAAACATTGGAAACAAAATGGAGCTTGAAGGACACCTTATAATAGTTCCTATTTTAAGGACCATTTGTCTTCAGGAGACACAATTTAAAATCTATTTAGAGAGAGAAATAGAACTACTGCAAAATAGTTCCCTCTATTTTAAGATATCTCAGGTGATCCAAAATGATATTATGGTTGGCAATATCAAAAACTGCAGTACTGAGAGCTGAAGAACCAAATGACACAAACTTCTGTTAATATCAAAAGTGCATCCAGTAGACTGTCTATGAATCCTTTTTCTATATTTCATCCTGAAACCAATTTGAAATTGACTCAATAATTTTCTTTCTCTATCAGGTAATAATGCCCCCAGTCATTTTATGCAACCAAGGAAGGTCAGAAACTAGCTTACAATTGCTCATCACTAAGGTATCTGCACAAGTTTCTTTAGAAGAGATCCAGTGATAATAATAATTCTCCACAAAACATTTATGATATTAATTGAAACATTTCTAATAAGCTTGTAGTTAAGCCCATGTCACACTGCACCAACGGATGGAAAGAGGATGTAAAACGGAGAAAAACACTTGCCATCCGTTGGTGAACGCGATGCCTCCGTTCTGTACTCACTGCGTCCGTTTTTCTTCCACTCTATCCGTCCAACATCCGTCGACTGAGGTTCCATCCGCTCAAAAAGTTTTGAGCTGCTCAAAACTTTTTGAGCAGAAAATGTATCCAACCCGTCCGTTCTGCATCCGCTACACATACGGGGAACATCCGTTCTGCATCCGTCAGCATCCGTTATGCGTCCGCTACATCCGCTAGGCATTTGCTGCGCATCCGCACAACTCAAATCCGCTCCAGCGGAAAATGGACAGAGGGAGGAAGTGAAACGGACACGGAACAGATGCGCAGCGTTAGTAGCATGGATGGAGAAAGGATGAAAGCGGATGCAGCTCGCAAAGAAAGCATTAAAACGGAAAAAACATTCACAGAGGGGACCTAACTCGGATATTAAGGATGTCTAGAGGATGCCTAGAGGATGCAGAAGAACACCTAGGGGAAAACCTATATTGCCTATAAAAAAGGGGAGGAACTCACCTGGATCTCACTTTCAGACCAGCAGCCCTGTTGTGTAGACCTCTGCAGCCTTGCTCTTGCTCTTCCTCTTCCACAGCATCCAGTCATCTCCACCATGGATCATCACACACTCCTTTTGGTAGCCACCATTGTTCTGCAACAGTGCGAAGCCATCTACAGGCTCTTTCAACTGTTCTACACGAAGAAAAAAAGGTGGCCAAGAAGCGTCTGGGTCCGAAGATGGATCAGGAGAAGAACAGAGTATGGACTGTACAACAAGCTGATGGTGGAGCTGAGGAATGAAGACACTTGTGTATTCCAGAACTTCATGAGGATGCCTCCAGCCATGTTTGACAAAGTTGTGGAGCGGCTGACACCCAGGTTGACCAAGCAGAGCACCAACATGCGGCCCAGCCTGGACCCTGGGCTCAAGGTGGCACTCACTCTGCGCCACCTGGCCTCAGGGACCACCTACAGGAGCATGCAGTATGGCTGGAGGGTGCCACACAACACCATCAGCATTGTGGTCAGAGAAGTGGTGCAGGCCATCATCGAAGAATACCTGGAGGAGCTTCTCCAGTGTCCCACCACTGAAGAAGGCTGGAAGAAAGTTGCAGAGCAGTGGTATCAGAAGTGTCAGGGGTGAAGGGTCCAGGTGCTTTGGAGGCAGATGCTGCTGGAGTGCTGGTCTGAGGTGCCAATGGGGTGCCTGGCCCCAAGAGGACAACAGGGGACGGTGTGTTGAGGAAGCTCTCAGACAGCTGGCTCAGCCCCGTGATGTTGAGAGCCCCTTCCTCCATGACATGGGGTGTCAGCCCCAATACTGATGACAGATGTTCCGACGCTGGGCTTGGCTGTGTGGTGGAGGAAGGAGCAGTGTAGTGGGGCTGTTTGGTCTGCAGCTGGGTGAGGACTGGCGTCGGTGGTATCGGTGGCATCAGTGGCGTGGGTGGCATCAGTGGCATGGGTGGCATCAGTGGCATCAGTGGAACTGGTGGCAATGGCGTCCGATGTACCTGTGCCTGGACTGGGAAGGGCTTCCTGTGCTGCTGGACCTCCTGGTACCCATAGCCTTGGTAGGTGAGTGCCTGTGGAAAGCCTTGGAAGGGCAGTGACATCGCCTGGGGTGGAGGAGCAGGCCTGGACTGGGTGGGAGCAGGTTCAGCTTGGTCTGGAGGGTTGTGAAGAAGATCGGTGATCCTGTCCTTCACCACCTGGTACTGGGGTTCCGACATGTTCATGAGGGTCTGGTTGACATAGGTGAGGAAGGGCTTGCGGTCGGAGGTTGGGGTGTCGGTCTGTACCAGCTGAGAGAGGAGATCTACACTGCTTCTGATGGTGTCTCTTATCTCCAGCAGGACAGTGTGGCTCTGCCCCTCCTGTGCGGCTTTCTGCCTCTCTGTGGAGGTGGAGCTGGGGGTGGATGCGGGTTGGCCTGTGGTGGAAGTGGCATCTCCTTTCTCCCACTGCGTCAGGGGGTCCTCCGCGTGCCCCACGGGTATCACAGCTGTCGGGGGGTTCTCCGCTGTGGGACGCTCCACAGATACTTGCCTGAACACAGGAGCTGACTCTCTGCCAGAAGAGGACTGGCTCTCAGCAGGCTGCCTGAGAGAGAGGGTTGTGAGAGGGGCTGCTCCTCGGTGGCGGATCTCACCCTCCAGGAAGCTGCACCTGGCCATCACATAGGTCTCTCTGTCTGTCAGCTTAACCATGGCCTGGCCAGATTTCTTGAGGTGCAGCTTCCCGTACCAGGTGTGCATGTGCTTCCACCAGCCGAGGAGCACCTCCGAAGTGTAGCCCAGGCTCTCCGCCTTCTCTCTCCAAGCAGCCTGCTTCCTTTTGGTGTCTCTGTAGAGCCTGTGTCCCTTCCGCCAGAGATATTCATTCTCCCTGAGCCATTCAAGCACCTCATCCTCATGTTCCTTTTCTATGGTGTATTGCCTCCTCTCCCGTTCACGCGTCTGCCTCTTCCTCCCTTTGGCAGGGCCATGTGGTCCCTCATCAGAGGGGCTTTGAGGTTGTAAGGGCTGCTCCTCCACACCACCACCACCAGCAGCAGCAGCACCAGCAGGAGCAGCAGCACCAGCAGCACCAGCAGCACCAGCAGGACCAGCAGGACTAGGAGCACCAGCAGGACCAGGAGCAGGACCAGGAGCACCAGCAGGACCAGCAGCACCAGGAGGACCAGGAGCACGAGCAGGACCATGAGCACCAGCAAGACCAGGAGCACCAGCAGGACCAGGAGCAGTGCCAGCAGAGTAAGCACCAGCAGAAGCACCACCGCCAGGAGCAGTGCCAGCAGAGTAAGCACCAGCACCAGGAGCAGTGCCAGCAGACTAAACACCAGCAGAAGCACCACCGCCATGAGCAGCATCAGCAGAGTAAGCACCAGCAGAAGCACCACCGTCATAAGCAGCATCAGCAGAGTATGCGCCAGCAGAAGCACCACCGCCATAAGCAGCATCAGCAGAAGCACCACCGCCATAAGCAGCACCAGCAGATGCACCACCGCCATAAGCAGCATCAGCAGAAGCAGCTCCTCCAGAAGTAGCATCAGCAGAAACCCCAGAAGAGCGTGCCCGGGCAGCAGAAGCTCCAGCAGAAGCAGAGTGAGGGCCAGGGGGTGGGAGGGTGGCCCTGTCCCTCTTGCCAGGGCTGGCAGCAGATGGCAGAGGCTTCCTTTTCTTCCCCATAGTTGTGGGATTGCTGGCTGGCTGGCTGGCTGGCAGGCTGGCTGGCAGGCTGGCAGGTTGGCTGGCAAGCTGTGTCTGGAAGCAGGTCTTTCCTCTGAATGGTGACCTGCTTCTGAGCTGCTTCCCTTTATATCCGCGGGGCTGATGCAATGCATCCTCCCCGCATGCGCAGTGAATGCTAGGCATCCGCTAGGCATTTGCTAGGCATCTGCTAGGCTTCCGCTGTGCATCCGCTTCATCCGCTCGACATCCGCTCTGCATCCGCTGCATCCGTTCTGTGTCCGCTTTGCTGTACTCCCCCAGAAGCCTTGCGGATGTGCCATCCACTCTCATCCGCTCCCATCCACTAGGCTTCCATGGAGCATCCACTTTCCATCTACCCTACGTCCTCCCTCCGTCCGCTCCTTTCCGTTGTTGTCCATTCTGCTTATGCAAATTCGGGGCACTTTTGAGAGCGGATAACAACGGATGGAACATTTTTCTCGTCCGCTGTGTCCTTTTTAAAACGTTTTGCATCCGTTGGCCAGTGTGACAGGGCCTTTAGACAGTAACTTCCAGTAAGATAGAAAAAAACCAAGAGGAAATATCGAAGAGCCTTCTAGCCCAAGCAACATTTCAGTGTCACGAATAAAAAATGGTTCAATGTAACCACACAAGAGGACTTGCCAAAGATCCCAGTAATAGATCTACTGGTAGCATTCAGATTTGCCTGTGAGTTTTTATTTGCAACTGTCCCCCACAAATCGCAAGGCTGTGATTTTGAAACAGGACTGTGGAAGGAAAAAGCAAGAATTTGAGTCAATTGCCTTATAGCCAAAATAATTCAGGGGATTATGGTCTTGCATATTAAATCCCTGCAGAAAATAATTTCTGTTTTTCAGAGTCAGTATTGAAATGCTATATTTATCAAATTCAGGTAGTCTTCTGCTGTCTGCTCTCTAGATGTATATATTGCTTCTTTATAACCATAAAACCTCCCAAGTCTTGGTATACAGCTGGATCCCAAGAATCCCAAGATTGAGATACATCCACTCAGCATAAGCCAGTTTTCTCAAAGCAAGGGAAATATTTATTTTATTAATTAACATAGGAATACATCTACAAACATACAGTATATCTAAGGAACAATAATCATTTTTATAATATTAATTTTATTTCACAAGCTTGAAAATTTTTTAATCCATTTATTAACATCAAATTTTTTCAAATGCCCACCAGGCATCCAGAAAAATCAGGGTTTTGAAATTCCTAAGGAGTCCAAGGTACAATTTCAAAATCAAACTATTTGACTGGTTTTCTGGGTCTAGGACAGCAGGATTCCTACTTTCTACTTCTGCTCACATACATATTGTCTAAACTCCAAACTCCACTAAGGAGAGGTGAATGATGGAATAATTTTTCTCATCAGATTGATTATGTGCCATTAAGTTGATATCAGTTCTCAGTAACCAATAAGATGCACAACACACTAGTAAATGAGTAAGTGAAGGAAAAAAGTTGTTTGGGTAAGAAAAATGTTCAAATTATTTTTCAAGAAATCTTGCACATTTTCAGTCCTCTGGTGCAAATTGATTATAGTTTACATAGCACAATAGTGATCCCACTCCCATAGAAACCAAATTCTTGGATGCAAATGATTCATTGCATAGCCCTGAGTTTGCATAAAGCAAAATCACATAAAGTGTAGGAAGCCTAATCTCCCATCATCATGAAATTTCTACTTCAAAACAAGGTGGAATGAACGAGATTTTTCTCCCCACTCTCTTACCCTCTACAAGTGTAGTTTCTGTTTTGTTTTAAAATAAAAACCACTGAAGATGACAACATGCAGGACCTGCAGAACTATATAAAAATAATGTGTCAGCTTGTGAGACAAATTATCAACCTTTGTTGTTTTTTAACAATTGTGTTAGACATGTTTCAATTGCCATAGCAACCAATTGCATGTTTGAAGTAAATACACTAAATTTCATCCATCATCTGGTACCAAAACAGCAGCTGTTAATGTCTTATTGTGAAAATGCATTTCATATAGTCAGTTTTGGTTTTATTCTCCAGAAATGAGATCCACTGATTAGAAAAGTAATTCCAATTGTGTATTCTGGTTGTCATCATAGTACTCTTGAGCTAGTAATCCAGGTGCAAAGCTGGAGTAATTCATTATATGGCCTTCAACTTGAACCAAGGTCTTACTATGTTTGCTCATTAAATAGCTGACAGAAACAAGATAATGAAACCCTTTCCACAGATCTTTAGAAAAGAACATTTCTAAAACATCAGCACCGTGTTTGAATAAAAAGTAATTTCAGGATATGTTCTTTGTTTGCTTATTTGTAAATTCAGGAGGGTTAGTCTCATAATTTCACTTGCATAAATACTCTTGTTCTAGACAAAAGTAAGAGAGATGAGGGTGGCCACTATACAAGTTATTCAACTTTATTATGTGCTACCAAATGCTCAAAGCAGTTTTTCCCAAGCTGTTGTGTTCCCCAGAATTATTAGACTACTCTTTTGATCATTCTCAATTAGTGTGGCTATTGAGAATATCAATTCTATTTGATTGAATCTCTAACATAATGCTTTTGGGGAGGTAGTGGGGGTGGAAAACAATTATCTATAATATGGGTGACTGGTTAAGAAAAAAGAGCAACGAGTGCTTTTTATTACCATCCCTTTGCTCTTTGCTTTAATATTTATTATCAGTATGGCCTTCTTTGGGGTCTAGGAAATTGGCCACAGCTGCCTCACCCTAGCCATTTCATCTCAGCAACCCATCATTGCTCTCCCTACTTGGCCATCCTATATCTGGGTGCTTCACCCCAGCCACCCAACCCAAGCTGACCCACCATGGGTGTCCTTCCTCAGCTTCCCTCCACTGCTCCCCCTCACTCCTCTCTCTCTAGTCTTCCCTCTGTGCTTCTCCCCCCCACTCTCTCACCCTAAACAAATCACCCTGAAACAAATTGTTCCAGCTGATTTGGAAAATTATCTGTGTGGGATAGCTCCTGGGACATGGATGCCGGGGCCCTGCCCTGAAGCTTGCAGAGGCTGCAACTGCTGCTGTGCTGTCAGGATGGAGGGACTCTGGTGGACTCAGCTTGCAAGATGATGGTGGTGGTGGTGCCCAACATGTCCCACCTTCAGTAGCCCTTGGATTTAGATATAAACTTCCCCCAGTTTTCCTCATTACCTTTTGTTTTCTGTCTCCTTCCTCTTTGAAAGCAACTGACTTTGGACACTCCAGATCCAGGTCTACTTTGAAGCCCCAAAAGTATGACTCTGACCCAGCCAGGGACTGTGGGTGAAAAGGGGGGGGGCTGGTCTGCATCTAATCCCATGCTGGCTGCTTTTTCACAACACCTAACCCACCTCACCTGGGATTAGATACAGACCAATTTTCCCACACACCTCATGGTTGGGTTGGAGTCAGACCTGCTGGGCCCCAAATTAGACCCAGATCACTGGGATGCAGCTACCACTCTTTTATTTTCTAAGGATTTATATGAGACCTAGAGTCATTGCTGAAAATGCAGATTATACTTGAAGTCAATGCATTGTTTTACAATAGGTTAGTGTCCATTAAACACATATTTTTAAAAAGTGAGAAAAGGGAGCTTGGCAGAGGCTAAAGAATGTGCGGCAAGGAACATTATTGTACCTGAGCATCCTACTTGATTTCTAGCAATTGAAGATCTAAGATATAGATCAATGTTTCTCAACCTTGACAAGTTTAAGATGTGTGAACTTCAATTCCCAGTTGGCTGGGGAATTCTGAGAGTTGAAGTGCACACATCCTAAAGTTGCCAAGAGAAACATTGATCTAGAAGATTCTCTGATATATTTGCCAAACATGAGATAGTCTGCATATGTCCACTTCAGATTCAGTGTTAAAACTATTTAAATACATAGGTGTATTATTCTAAAACATCTGTCTCTCCATTGCAGCTTTGCTGGCAGAATCACGGCATGAAGAAGAAATGGAAAAACAAACATTCAAAATCATAGTCTCAGATAAGATAAGATTTTTTTCTAGGCTTGCTAGCATAGAAATATCACTTTTATTATCAGTTTTATCTTATTGCTTTTAATTGAAGTGATGCTGCTCTTTTTATCCTGATTTCAGTGTTGCAATTTTCTAATTTTAATATGTGCTGATGTTATAATTTTAAGGTTTATAATGGTAGGGTTTTAAACAGGTGTAGTATTATGGATTTTAATTCTATTTTGAACTTGCATTATGGTTATAGTGAAAAGCATGCTAAAGAATGTGTAGCAAGGAACATTATTGTACCTGAGCATCATACTTGATTTCTAGCAATTTATAAAGTAATAAATTGAGATATGTGATATAATTACATTGTCTATGACTATGGTGAATCAAAATGTTGCCATCAGTACTGGGAGTACAATTCATGATGATATTATACCCTTTTAAGGTGGACATGTCTGGATATGATGGATGTTCTACTGGACTGCAGTGATGTTCCTTTGCCCTCTGTAAATTGATATGCTAGACTGCTTTCTTAAAATTCATATTTAGATTTTAATCTTTCCAATACAGTTTATATTTGTGGCTTCACTGTGTGCTCCACTGATGTAATAAATACATATAGATTCTGCAAATATTTTCCCAACTGATGATGGAAATCCTTTTCAAGTGAAAGAATGTTAAAAGCAAGTATTTATATAGACACTTTCTGAACCAACTGCTTTGATACCATAATGATTGCAATTACTATTAATTAAAGTAAACTATTACAAATCTCCCTTATATAAATTTTACCTGAATTCCAAAAAATTAACATAAATGTTTAAATATGTTTAAAGGAAAGGCATAATGTAATCAAAATCATCCACTCTTTAAAATCCTGCAAGTTTGAAAGGAGGAGTATGATTAAAACATCCCAACTTAATTTAACTGAAGTGCGTCCCATACTGGAGAATGAAATGCAAAAATTGTTTATGAAATCACACAAGACTGTGTGTTGTGGATTATAACACATAATGCCTCCATCATTATCTTTTGTAATAAGTGAGATAAGAATAATGTAAAGGCCCTGTCACACTGCCCAACGGATGCAAAACATTAGTAAAAAGGACACAACGGACGAGAAAAATGTTCCATCCGTTGTTATCCACTCCCAGAAGGGGTGAAAATATGCATAACTGGAGCGGATAACACGGAAAGGAATGGACGCAGGGAGGACGCAGAGCGGATGGAAAGTGGATGCGGAACGGAAGCCCAGCGGATGGAAGCGGATGAGAGCGGATGGCACATCCGCTAGGCTTCCGGGGGGCCTCAGCAAAGCGGACGCAGAACAGATGAAGCGGATGCAGAGCGGAAGCCTAGCGGATGCACAGCGGAAGCCTAATGGATGCCTAGCGTTAATTGCGCATGCGGGGAGGATGCATTGAGTAAGCCCCACGGATATAAGGGAAGCAGCTTGGAAGCAGGTGACCATTCAAAGGAAAGACCTGCTGCCGGATGGATTGACAGCCTTGCCTGCCCTGCCTGCATGCCTGCCTGCAAGCCTTGCTGCCAGCCTCCCTGCCAGCCTTGCTCTCTGCCTGCCTGCCAGCCTTGCTGCCAGCCTTGGTTCATGTCTGCCTGCCAGCCTTGGTGCCTGCCTGCCTGCCAGCCTTGGTACCTGCCTCCCTGCCTGCCTTCCTGCCAGCCTTGCTGCCAGCCTTCCTGCCAGCCTTGGTGCCTGCCAGCCTTCCTGCCAGCCTTCCTGCCAGCCTTGGTGCCTGCCTGCCAGCCTTGGTGCCTGCCTGCCAGCCTTGGTGCCTGCCTCCCTGCCAGCCTTCCTGCCAACCTTGGTTCCTGCCAGCCTCCCTGCCAGACAGCAACCCCACAACCATGTGGAAGCACAGCAAACCTCACCCATCTGCTGCCAGCCCTTGCAAGTGGGACAGGGCTACCATCCCGCCCCCTGGCCCTCACTCTGGTTCTGCTGGGGCTTCTGCAGCACGGACTCGCTCTTCTGGGCCTGGGGCTTCTGCTGCTTCTGCTTCTGGAGGAGCTGATGACAAGCACTCCAGCACCAGCCACCTCCACAGCACCTGGACCCTGAGACTGAGACCCCTGAGACTGAGCGACCAAGAGGAGTGCCAGAGACTCATTTTTGTTTTATAGCTTGTTGTTAATAAAGTCTATTTTTGATTCACACACTTGCTTCATTTCTTTTTTTTTAATAAAGTCTTGCTGGAAACTTTTAGAAATGGTTTAAGCCTTTGCATGCTTGTGGGATGTGTTAAGATAGCAGTGGGATGGGTTAAGATAGCAGTGGAATGGGTTGAGATAGCAGTGGGATGGGCGGGGATACCTTTGGGATGGGTAATAGCTGTGGGATAGATAAACCTCCAGTGCAAGCATAGTGGGACTGGATGGTCCACCCTCCCAGGTGCCACACCTATGGCCCTTTATTATCAATAACAATGTAATCAATCATCCACACATGTCAACATAAACACAACATAAACACAACTCTTTGTTAAATGCCCTGTTCATTGTAGGCCCACCCAACATACATGGCCCAATCTCATCCGTGTGATGAGACAGGCTGAAGGAAGCATCCATTAAGCATCTATCATCCTGTCTTGCCACTCCACTGCTCCAGCTGGGGAGTTGCACCAGTGTTTCAGGAGGTTGCGCTGCTTCTTCCCTTCACGTGAGGCTCTGTTGGGGCCTTGCACATCCTCAGTGTCTATCAGGTTTTGCCCTTGCCTCCATTCCCCAGGCTTCATGTCCCCATTGCCTTGTTGGAGGTCCACGAGCCTGTTCTGCAACACTGGGTAGCGGGTGTGCATGAGATTGTGCAGGATGCAGCAAGCTTCCATGATCCTCCTCACGGTCTCTGGGCGATGCTGCATGGTGGTGAGAAATACCTGGAACCTGTTGGCCAGGATGCCAAAGGCATTCTCCACCACCCGCCTTGCCCTGGACAGCCTGTAGATAAAGATCCGCTCTTCACGGGTGAGGCATTTGGAGGTGTAGGGCTTCATGAGGTAGGTTGTGAGGGAGAAGGCGTCATCCCCCATGATGAAGTAGGGCACATCTTGCGTGTCGTTGGGCAGGGGTTCTGGATCTGGGAAGCCCACGATGAGGTTGCGTTCCAGCCCACCCTTGAGGTCACTTGCGTTGTATACCTGGGCATCTGAAGCTGACCCGTTGCCTGAAGCATCGATGTACATGAACTTGTAGTCAGCATCGACCATGGCGAAGAGGATGATGCTGAAGAAGCCCTTGTAGTTGTGATAAGAGGACCCTGAGTTGGCTGGTGCTTTGCAGGCCACGTGCTTGCCATCGATGGCTCCAACGGTGTGGGGGAAGTTCCACCTCTGATACCACTGCTCTGCAACTTTCTTCCATCCTTCTTCAGTGGAGGGGCACTGGAGGAGCTCCTCCTTGTATTCTTCGATGATGGCCTGCACCACTTCTCTGACCACAATGCTGATGGTGTTGTGTGGCACCCACCAGCCGTACTGCATGCTCCTGTAGGTGGTCCCTGAGGCCAGGTGGCACAGAGTGAGTGCCACCTTGAGCCCAGGTTCCAGGCTGGGCCGGAAGTTGGTGTTTGCCTTGGTCAACCTGGGTGTCAGCCACTGCACAACTTCATCAAACATGGCTGGCGGCATCCTCATGAAGTTCTGGAATGCCCGAGTGTCTTCGTTCCTGAGCTCCACTATTAGCTTGTTGTACAGTTCGTCCTCTGCTCTTCTGGTGAACCATCTTCGTACCCAGACGCTTCTTGGCTGCCTCTTTTTCTTCCCGTAGTAGAGTTCACAGAGCCTGTAGATGGCTCCGCACTGTTGCAGAAGGATGGTGGCTGCCAAAAGGACTTTGTTACGATCCACGGTGGACATGACTGGATGCTTTGGAAGAGGAAGAGTCAGATGAAGGCTGCAGAGGTCTGCACAGCTGGGCTGCTGGTCTGAAAGCGAGATGCAGGTGAGTTGCTCCCCCTTTTTATAGGCAGTATAGGTGTCCCTTTGCATCCTCTAGGCATCCTCTAGGCATCCTCTAGACATCCTTAATTTCCGAGATAGGTCCCCTCTGCGAACGTTTTTTCCGTTTTAAATGCTTTGTTTCCATGCTGCATCCGCTAGGCATCCGTTCTGCATCTGTTCCGCGTCCGTTCCACTTCCTGCGTCCGAGCGGATGCGAGTTGCGCGGATGCGCAGCGGATGCCTATCGGATATAGTGGATGCGTAACGGATGCAGAACGGATGCCTAGCGGATGCGTAGTGGATGCAGAACGAACGAATTGGATACATTTTCCGTGCAAAAGTTTTGAGCAGCTCAAAACTTTCTGAGCGGATGAAACGTCCATAAACGGATGCTGGACGGATAGAGAGGAAGCAAAACGGAGGCAGTGAGTACAGAACGGATACATCGCGTTAACCAACGGATGGCAAGCTTTTTTGTCCGTTTTACATCCTCTTTGCATCCATTGGTGCAGTGTGACAGGGGCTTAAAGTCTGTGTCTGGAATCTTATTCTAGTATTGTCTTAATGTTCTCTATCTCTGGCATATACAGGTACCTGAATGGAGGGGTCTGTAGTTATGGATTGAACACCAGTGCAACACTCTGCATACTGAGATACCATTCATGGATGTGCCACTTTTTAAATGAATCCTTTCAATCAAAAAGCACATCAGCAGATCAAAGACAAAGATTTGATCTAGTGTGTTATCTTGCCATGCCAGTATTACTTGCTGGAAATTCTTCTAAGGAGAAAATATTAAAAACTTGCTAATACATTAAATCTGCTTGTATAAAGTTTCATCTATAGCATAGTATTTATGTAGCCTCTAGATCTAGGCAATCCTATGATCATATGCCAAAACATTAAATGTCTGCCAAACCTTGAGAATGCTGCTAAGCACTTGCTTTGGCAGCCTATCTCCTCTCTTTTACAGCAAAGAAACTGACCTTAAAACAGAATAAGGGAAAATTAGAAGCAGTTCCAAGCTCAATCTACTTCATGAACATTCATAGAAAGATGCTCATCTACATAAGTACTACAACATTCTTGCTTCTTTCCCTTTCCTCACTCTGCAGCACATTTAGTTAAATCCTTATTTGAGTAACTGAATTGTTCATAAAGGAACTGTGGAAAGGAAATGAAGCCTTGCCCTTTAAGGAAAAGGGAAAACTCTTTTCTTTGTGGATTCAAATTTCCCGGCTGGGAGATTTTACTGCAAAATG
Source organism: Laticauda colubrina (assembly GCA_015471245.1). Classification (NCBI taxonomy): domain Eukaryota; kingdom Metazoa; phylum Chordata; class Lepidosauria; order Squamata; family Elapidae; genus Laticauda; species Laticauda colubrina. Next base: position 28,879,823 of record BLBF01000005.1, read on the forward strand.
ATTGGTCAGCTGCATTGGAAGTCAGAGTCAGTTTATTAATAGGAAGGCAGGTAAGAAGAAATCCTTCAGCATTCCTGAGACTAATCTAATCTTGTGAGTAGAGAAACCCTTTTCCTTTTCTCATGTGTCTGAGGTTTTTTTATTTCCTTTTCCTTTGAGAGTTTGCTTTTGCAAGTTTTATAGCTTGCCATCTATTTGGAAAAGGATCTTAGCTATGGGAAAGGATCTTAGCTAATTTGTAGGCTTTTTCTGTATCCCATGCAAAGGTGGCAGCTAAAGGACCTTACTCTGCTTGTGTTTTCACCTCTCCTTTCTTTTTCGAGGAATTTTCCTTCCCTTTCTAATGTTTTAAGATTTCTTTTCTTTTCCTAGAAGAGAGGGGAATTGTAACTTCCAACAGAACAAAGGGACTTTTTAAGTTAGATTACATGGTCCAAACCATTGCTTGGAGCAGGATATTCACAGCTGACTAGCCTTTCTTTGAAGGCCTCCAATGAGGGAACTATCATGAGACACTTGTCAAATAAGTATTGAGGATGAAAATGACAGAAGATAGTTACAGAAGAGAAAGAACTGAACATTTGCTGAATTTGCATGTACAAGAGATTAAAACAGATGTTTTCTACTAGAAGCATAAGAACAAATGTTTGTAAGCACGTTACTTGGGTTATGTTTACTTAAGGGAATTCAATGTTACCAATATTGTCTACAGTAACTTTTAATGTATTGTAAGAAAATGGAATTCAGTTGGATCTCTGCTATGAAAGAATTTCATCTGGCTAATATATTGGAAAGGATGCTAATCATGTATAGTGGTTCTTAAGTTCCTGTAAACGAGGAACCATATTTTGTTTACTGAGAAAATTTTGAAAGGATAAAATAAAAATTATGTGAGTCAATACCTTTGGCTAATGAGAGAGCCTGACTTCAAAAAACTGAGGTTGGATTTCGTACAAATTAAAACTTTAGGCAACATATGTGAATATATATGAATGGCCTGTAGGTATTTGATGAAAATCAGATGTAATGTCTGCTTCTGCTTCATCAAGCAGAATTACATTACAAATATCTTTTGCCTTTATCTAGATATTTTCCCCTCACAAAATCCTCTTGAATGGATCTGTACATTTGCTGAAAACAGAAGATAGAGAAAAACAAACAATTGTGTGGGAGATAAAGATCTTGCTGGGAGCTGCTTTTGAAGATTATGTTGTTGAAGGAATGGGAAAGGATATGTATGTTTCTTGCTCATCTGCTATTGGTTAAATTCTAAAAGAGTTTCTTTCTTTTCCTTCTCTGTTTCGTGATGTGTCCTCCCCTCATTTCCTTTCCCTTCCCTGTTACTTCACCTCCCCAGCCTCCCTCCCTCCCCCTTTCTTTTTCTGAAAAAGGAGGGATATGTATATGTGTTCGTACACTTGTATATTTCTGCATAAGAGAATTGTTTGTTTATGAGAGATAGCTTGGTATATATGCTATATCTGGTAACATAGTTTTGGGTAACTCAGTTCCTTCTGGGTAAGGAGAAGTCAAGAGATTCCTTGCAGTGTAATTATTAGGATAAAACCAAGCATATGATGGATAAAATCACCTGTATCCACTTAGAATTGGACATCACCTATGCTGTGCTATAGACGTGAATACAATTCACTCTTACATCATTATGCAGCAAAATCAATCCCGTTAGTTCTGAGGAAGTGGGTAATATGCTTGGGATGTTAGTTCTGCCACCAGTGTGGTTAGATTGATGTTAGAACCCATCCCTCCTATTAGTTGTGGCCTCTAGGGAGATGATATATGGTGGATTTAAGAGGTGGTAAATGCCACTTTGTAGAAAAGAATGGTTTCACCCTCCTTGAAAGGGTAATGGATGTCCCCTTCTAAAGACTTTGTTGATGGACCCAACATTCCTGGATAATTTTCATCATTGCAGCAAGGTTGATGAGAAAATGTTAGATCTACAGGTCTGACCATCAGGAGAAAGCAGATTGCGTGGACCTGTAGCAGTTGGGTTTCAGACCAGAATATAGGACTGAGATTGCATTGATTGCACGTACTGAAGACATCTGACATGTTCAGGATAGAAATAATGTAGCCATCCTGATTCTTCTTAATCTTTCAGTCACTTTCAATACCATTGACCATGGTGTTCTTCTGGTCTGGTTGAGGGGATTAGATATGGAGGACAATATTTTTCAATGGTTCTTCTCTTTCCAGTAAGTGCTGGCCATGGAGAGAGATCCAGCTCTAGGGACTGACCACTTTGAGTGTGCCACAGGGCTTGACTTTCTCCTCACTTGTATTTAAACCTCATGAATCTACAGAACTGAATAATTCAGTTATTGGCATGGAGTTGCTGCTACTTACTGGGGAAATGACTTCTTGGTAATGCCATGGAAAACGATGAATATTTGCTAATGTTTTGCTAGCTACGCAGCTAGCAATGTTTGTGTATTATATAATTATTCAAATAATGTAAATTGATGCAATGACTAAAACATCAATTATGTAATCATGTATATGATGCAACTTGACTTAAATTATGTCAGTTATGTGAATTCAGATTTCTTTATTTATTTATGCCACTTCACTCCTTCTGGATTTGAAATTGCTTAGAGAAATTAAAATAGAAATAACAACAAGCATACATTTTGAAACTTCAATATGTCAAATAATGAAAGAATTTGATACACATGCATAAACACATGCACATAGTTGCCAATGACTCCTTAGTCAGTCTGCAAAGGCATTGATTGAGATTGGTGGCTATAGAAATTGAATAAATAAATAAAATGAATAAAAATAAATAAATTCTGGAAAAGCCAGGTTTAGCAAACATCTGGGAGACATGAGAATAGAAGTCATCCTTGCCTTGGGGCCCAACATTTCCACAGGAAGGGAACTGCTACCAAGAAATTCTGCTGTTCATTCTCCTTCCATCATATTTCCTGGTAATTGGGGATCATTAGTAGGAGACTAGAGCAGGGGTCTCCAACCTTGGCTTCTTTCAGACTTGTGGACTTCAAGTTCAACTTCAGCAAAGCTGGCTGAGGAATTCTGAGAGTCGAAGTCCACAAGTCTTAAGCCCATGTCACACTGAACCAATGGATGCAAAGAGGATGTAAAACAGACAAAAAAGCTTGCCATCCGTTGGAAAATGCGATGCATCCGTTGTGTACTCGCTGCATACGTCTTTCACATGCTCTATCCGTAAAACATCCATCCACTGTTATTTCATTCACTCAAAAAGTTTTGAGCTGCACAAAACTTTTTGAACGGATGAACTTTCCGCCGCGTACGATCTACATCTGTGACACATACGGGCAACAAACGTTCTACGTCCATTGTCATCCGTTACACGTCTGATGTATCCTCTCGGCATCCTCTGGACATCCGCGCAACTCACATCCGCTCCAGCGGAAAGCGGAAAGAGGGAGGAATTGAAAGGTACGCGGAACGTCAACACAGCGTTAGTAGCACAGAAATAGAAAGGATGTAAGCGGATGCATCTCATATAAGGCATTAAAACAGACAAAAACGTTTGTATATGGGACGTATCTCGGATATTTAGGATGTCTGGAGGATGGCTAGAGTATGTGGAAGGACACCTAGTGGAAAACCAACATTTCCTATAAAAAGGGGGAGGAAATCACCTGGATCTCACTTTCAGTCCAGCAACCCTGGTGTGCAGACCTCTTCAGCCTTGCTCTTGCACTTCCACATCATCCATTGATCTCCACCATGGATCATCTCACACTCCTTTAGGTAGCCACCATCATTCAACACCAGAACCAAACAGACTGTTTCACCTTTTCTACACAAAGAGAAGGAGTCGTCCAAGAACTGTGTGGGTCCGACGATGGATCGGGAGAAGAGCGGAGTTTGGACTGTATGACAAGCTGATGGTGGAGATGAGGAATGAAGACACTTGTGCATTCCAGCACTTCATGAGGATGCCACCAGCCATGTTTGACGAAGTTGTGGAGCGTCTGAGACCCAGGTTGACCAAGGCAAACACCAACTTCCATCCCAGCCTGGACCCTGGACTGAAGGTGGCACTGACTCTGCGCCACCTGGCCTCAGGGACCTCCTACAGAAACATGCAGTATGCCTGGAGGGTGCCACATAACACCATCAGCATTGTGGTCAGAGAGGTGGTGTAGGCCATCATCGAAGAATACGTGGAGGAGCTCCTCCAGTACCCCTCCACTGAAGAAGGCTGGAGGAAAGTTGCAGAGCAGTGGTATCAGAGGTGGAACTTTCCCCACACCGTTGGAGCCATAGATGGGAAGCACGTGGCCTGCAAAGCTCCACCCAACTCAGGGTCCAATTATTTCAACTACCAGGGCTTCTTCAGCATCATCCGCTTTGCCATGGTTGATGCTGACTACAAGTTCATGTACATTGATGCTTCAGGCAATGGGTCAGCTTCAGATGCCCAGATATACAATGCCAGTGACCTCAAGAGTGGGCTGGAACGCAACCTCATCATGGGTTTCCCAGATCCAGACCCCCTACCCAACGACACACAAGATGTGCCCTACTTCATCGTGGGTGATGATGCCTTCCCCCTCACAACCTACCTCATGAAGCCCTACACTGCAAGATACCTCACCCGTGAAGAGAGGATCTTCAACTACAGGCTGTCCAGGGCAAGACGAGTGGTGGAGAATGCCTTTGGCATCCTGGCCAACAGGTTCCAGGTACTTCTCACCACCATGCAGCATCGCCCCATGAGGAGCATCATGGAATCTTGCTGCATCCTGCACAATCTCATGCGCACCCACTACCCAGTGTTGCAGAACAGGCTTGTGGACCATCAACAAGGCAATGGGGACATGGAGCTTGATGAATGGAGGCAAGGACTAAACCTGATAGACACTGTGGATGTGCAAGGCCCCAACAGAGCTTCACGTGAAGGGAAGAAGCAGCGCAACCTCCTGAAACACTGGTGCAACTCCCCAGCTGGAGCAGTGGAGTGGCAAGACAGGATGGTAGATGCTTAATGAATGCTTCCTTCAGCCTGTCTCATCACACTGATGAGATTGTGCCAAGTATGTTGAGTGGCCTTACAGTGAATAGGGCATTAATAAAGAGTTTTGTTTATGTTGAAATGTGTGGATCAATGATTAAATTGTCATTGATAATAAAGGGCCATATGTGTAGCAGCTGGGAAGGTGGACCATGCATTCCCACTATGCTTGCACTGGAGGTTTATCTATCCCACAACTATCCTTACCCATCCCACAACTATCCTTATCCCACAGCTATCCTTACCCATCCCACAGCTATCTTTTCCCATCCCACAGCTATCCATCCCACAGCTATCCTTACCCATCCCACAGCTATCCATCCCACAGCTATCCTTACCAATCCCACAAGCATGGAAAGGCTGAACTATTTTTTCAAAGTTTTCCCCAACACTTTATTAAGTAAAAAAATGAACCCAGTGTGTGAAGCAAAGATAACCTTTATTAATAACAAACTGTATGACTTTATTAAAAAACAAAATGACCCAAGTAAAGCCTCTTTAAGCAAAGATAAAGTTAGCAGGTAACAACTCAGTCCCTGGCACTCTTTTCAGTCACTCTGAGGCGTGCCCATGGTCTCAGATGTAAAGGGGCCGGGGACTGTGGAGGTGGATGTGGCTGGAGTGCTGGTCTGAGGCACCATTGGGGTGCCTGGCCCCAAGAGTACAACAGGAGATGGTTCTGTGCAGGAAGCTCTCAGAGAGCTGACTCAGTCCCATGAGGTTGAGAGGCACTTCCTCAAGGACCTGAGATGTGAGGCCCAAGACTGATGACAGATGTTCTGAGGAAGGGCTTGGCTGTGGGGTGGAGGAAGGAAGAGTGTAGTGGAGCTGTCTGGTCAGCAGCTGGGTCAGCTGAGGCGTCTGTGCCATCTGTGGCATCCGAGGAACCTGGGTCTGGACTGGGAAGGGCTGCCTCTGCTGTGGAAAGTCCTGGTAGTGGTAGGATTGGTAGGCGAGGGGCTGCTGAAATCCGTGGAAGGGCTGTGACATCGCCTGGGGTGGAGGAGCAGACCTGGAGTAGGTAGCAGCAGGTTCAGCTGGGCCTGGAGGGTGGTGCAGAAGAGCTGTGATCCTCTCCTCCATTGCCTGGTACGGGGCCTCAGGCATGTCCATGAGGGTCTGGCTCATGTACGTGATGAAGGGCTTGACATTGGAGGATGGTATGTCAAAGTGGACCAACTGGGAGAGGAGATCTGTGCTGGCTTTGATTGTGTCCCTGATCTCCAAGAGGACAGTGTGGCTCTGTCCCTCCGGTCTGCCTCTCTGCCTGCTTTCTGTGGAGGTGGAGCTGGGTGTGGGTGTGGGTTGGTCTCTGGTGGCTGCCGCTTCTTCCTCCATCTGAGACAGGGGATCCTCCTCATCCTCTGGCATGGGTAGTGCAGCTGTGGGGGGGGTCTCTGTCATGGGGCCCTCCAAAGACATCTGCCTGGACATGGTAGCTGTCTCCTGGCTGGAAGAGGACTGACTGTCTGAGGGAGAGGGTTGACAGAGGGGCTGCTCCTCATTGGCGGATCTCACCCTCCGGGAAGTTGCACCTGGCCATGACATAGGTCTCCTGGTCAGTGAGCTTGACAGCGGCCTGCCCGGATCTCTTCAGGTGGAGCCTGCCATACCAGGGTGCTTCCACCACCCCAGGAGGACATCTGAAGTGTAGCCCAGGCTCTCCGCCTTCTCTCTCCACGCTGCCTGCTTCCTCTTGGTGTCGCGATAGAGCCTGTGGCCCTTCCTCCACAGGTACTCATTCTCCCTCAGCCATTCCAGCACCTCCTCCTCATGGTCTTCGGAAATGGAGTACTGTTTCCTCTCCCCCTTCTCCTTGCCTTGCCTCTTCCTCCCTCTGGCAGGGGCTTGAGGGCCTTGGGACTGGTCCACCACAGCAGCAGCAGCAGGAGAAGCACCAGCAGCAGCAGGAGAAGCAGCAGCAGCAGCAGCAGGAGGAGAAGCACCAGCACCACTAGCAGCAGGAGAAGCACCAGCAGCAGCAGTAGCAGGAGAAGCACCAGCAGCAGCAACACCAGGAGCACCACCAGCAGCAATAGCAGCTTCAGAGTCACCGCCAGGGGGTGGGATGGTGGTTCTGTCCTTCTTGCCAGGGCTGGCTGGAGTAGGCACAGGCTTCCTCTTCTTCCCCTTGGTGTTCTCTCAAGATGTCTCTGGCAGCAGGTCTTTCCTCTGAATGGTGACCTGCTTGCAAGCTGCATCCTTTTATATCCACAGAGCTTTCACAATTCATCCTCCCTGCATGCACAGTGAACGCTTTGCATCCACTACGCATCTGCTATGCATCCTATAGGCTTCCTTGATGCATCCGTGTCATCCGCTATGCATTCGCTACGCATCCGTTCCTTCCACTACGCATCCGTTTCGCTGTTCTCCCCCGGAAGCCCTGCGGATGTGTCATCTGCTTCCATCCGCTTTCATCCGCTAGGCTTCCTACGAACGTCCGTTTTACATCCCCACTACATCCTCCCCACGTCCGTTCCTTTCTGTTGTTGTCTGCTCTGTTTATGCAAATTTGGGGCACTTTTGAGAGCGGATAACAACGGATGGAAAATTTGCTCATCCACTGTTTCCTTTTTACATACGTTTTGCATCCGTCGGCCAGTGTGACCTAGCCTTTAAAGTGGCCATGGTTGGAGACCCCTGGACAAGACAACCAGTGAATGATTGGGTCATCTTTTCAGAGCTATTTCTTTTCCAGATTCCTCAACACTTTCAACAATGGCAGAACTTCAAATGTATTGTCTTTACTGGAAAATCTGGCATATCTTCAGAGATACATCTGCTTTGAAAAGAACTCATCTTGAACATTAGCAAAGGCAATGTTTTATGACATTTTGCATAATATCATAACATGTTTTATGATCAAATTTATATCATTAAGTATTTTATGAAATTAGCTAGATTTCAGTTCTATAGGAATCATGAGTCCCAGAGTCCAGTCCCAGAAAGACTCATTAAATAAATGTTCAACTGTAATACAGAATCAGGAATATCTTCTCTCCCTCCCTCCCTATGCCGAATTATATCTTTCTCCTGATGATATTATCAGGAATATCCTTACAATGGCAGAACTTTTCATCTACTACTATGCAACTCCTAACTTTTACTTATATTCATCAGGCCAAGAAACTTGACTACAATTTGCCCACACAGTATAATTTTCACTGCTATTTAAATCACACAACAACAGAATAATTTAGCTTCCTTATACAGAATATTTATCAGACTGTATACAATTATAGTTCCAACCACTCATTTGGATGTTTAAAATTTTTATTATTTGTTGATATGCTTTCTTACCTAAGCAATTTGGCATGTAGGTAGTCTTTGCTTAATTATAATAATTGGGATCAGAATTTTCATTGTTAAGTGATGAAGTTGTAAAGTGTGACATCATATGAACACATCACTTAGTGATGGCAATCTCACACTCCCTGCTGCTGTTGTTAAGCAAGGATCATGGGCCATTAAGCAAACACCATTTCACAACTTTCTGATGGCTTCCAACAACCAAAGTCAATGGGGAAGCTAGCAGGAAATTGCAAGTCATAAAGTTGCAGGCAGCTTGCAAGCAGGCTAATAGGCAGATAAGTGGTTGTTGCCAAGTGTGGTGGGAATGTGGGTAGATGCAGTAGCATGCATAAGTGATTTCCACTCTGGGGAAGACTGCTGCCAGGTGTGGGAAACTTATCTGAGCAACTTGTGAACCAAGCAACTTCCCTAATAATTTTTCCATTGACTTTGTTTATGAGAAGCTGGCAGGGAAATGGTGATCACATGCCAAAGGATGCTATGATTTGATTGCTTATTGTACCCTATGACTATTATTAAGCGTCGTACCTTATGATTCTTAACTCTCAACGAATGTATCTTTTCTTTTATGTATACAGAGAACATTTGCACCAAGACAAATTCCTTGTGTGTCCAATCACACTTGGCCTATAATAGAATTCTATTCTATTCTACCACCATTGCAAGTGCAAACTGATTGCCAAGTGCTCAGATTGCATTCACATGCTTGTAGGAGTGATGTAATGGCTAGAACTTCAGGAACCTGTTGTAAGTACCACTCATTCAGTGCTGTTGCAACTTTGAACAGTTGCTGGAGGAGTGATCAGTAAGGAATATGTACCCATAGTAATCTTTTATCAGACCATTTTGAATAACTAGAAAGCCATTCTGCCTTCTGATGAGAACCATATGACTATAGAATCAGGATGAAAATAAAATTATATTAATATTTCACACAGTAGGAATAAAGTAACATTTTCCCTAGGCATATCCGTTGTTTTCAAAGTTAAAATATTTAAATATTTGTTGCAATTATTTATTATAGCCTTTATGTTAACATTTGTAAACGGCGGCTATGTTAATACAGATGTACAGAAGCATTTTAATCTGTGATCTGTCACTTGCCACTAAAAGTAGAATTACTTTCCCAGGCAACATAACTGTGCTTGTTTTACCTCTCAAAACTACAAAATGCTAGTGTTGATTGTGCTGCTATTAAAACACTTTTCTCTGATAAAAAATGTCAAGCCTTTCAAATGCAAAAAAAGAGTGGTGTTAAAAAAGAGAGGCAAAATCTGTAACTAAGATGTGCTTTAGCATTCTGACATATTTTAGTTTAGAAAAGACTGAGTCTGCTCTTTCCTTATTATATATTATATTATATTGAATTGAATTTGAATCATTTCAGTCTAATGGTGCATGGCTGTATATCATAGTCTCCTTCTCATATAGAAAGTATGAAAGCTTAGAGCAGTAGCCCTCAACCTTTTGAGCACTAGGGACTAGTTTTGTGAAGAGAGGCTTTTCCATGGACTGGTGGGGAAGTGGTTTTGTGGACTGCCTGCATTCCACAGATGAGGTTCTGCTTGTCTGTGTGGTCTGGTTTATGGCATGTTGTGGCCTGGTGCCGGTCCATAGACTCTGGGGTTGAGGACCCCTGACATAGAGTGTTATTTTAGCAAATAAAGGAACCTGTGGAAGAAGCTACTTTCTCTTACTCGAACAGTAAAAGTACTTCAGGAAAGGAGGAAAGTGAAGCAACTGATTTAAGGGAGACAAAGCAGGAGAGTAGGAGAAGGACTCAACTTCCCTCTTCATTGACTTCCTTATATGAATATGGGATATGGTGTTACAAGCAGTTCTGCTCTCCATATTATACAGTTTCTGCACCACCTCTTCCTCAGGTTATCTGCATGTCCCTCCAGGTTAGATAAAGTGGATTGCCACCTGGTCCCTTCTCTTTATTTTGCTACCACCACTATGGTACTCTCTTGTTATTCCTAGAAACTGGCACATGGGTTCCCCCCACTCATTAATATTGGTGGAGGGAAAGGAAACACATTGAGAAATTTATTTTTAAAATAATATCATATTCTTTTCCAGATGACCTTGTTAAAGATAAGTTATTTCAAGGCACAAGAGTACTAGGACAGCCTTTTCTTATTATGATAGTAGCCACATCATTATTCACAAACTCCATTTTAGAGTTTTCCACTGTTGCGATATTATATTGAGTAACTAGAGGAATTACCTTATATTGCTTTATCAATTTGGTAGCTATGAAGACAGTGATAATATACATATATATTAATGTCCTTTGGTCTTGTTCCAGAGTTGCCAGAAGGGATTGATTAAATGATACATAAGATTTTGGGTTCTCTGTGGTTGATAAGTTTACAGTATTTGACTTCTTTTATACTTGACAGCCCAATGCGCTTTCTGAAAAGTATTATGAATTTTGATTTCTGGCATTTATAAAATTTTCCATTTCCCTTTCATTAAAGTAAGAATTGAACAGAAATATTATAGTGCTGAACATTTGAATTTGGTGTTCCATTTCCACAACTAACATTTACATTAAATATAGCTCTCACTTAAATTTTATATTGCTTTTTTTTTTTTTTTGAAAAGAATTTTATTAATTTTCTACAAACACACATGACATACAAAACATTAAAAACATCTGCTCTCATATATACTTCCGGTGTGTCGGTTGGTTCATCAGTTTTGTGCATTCATTTTGTAGTCTCAGTTACAGTTATATTGCATAACAATTCATATTGTCAATCCATATCCTAATATTACTAAAAAAAAGAAAAAAAATTTTTGACTATACTTTTAATCATTCATGCTTTGTGAGATAACAATACTTTAAACAGTTTATTCTATAACAAATCATATAATCATAACAAATCAATCCTAAAAACCCTTTATAAATATAGTATTAATGTTCTATTATCGTATTTTATCATCTAGCCATTGATAAAAAAGATCCCAAATTTCATAAAATTGTTTATCTTCTTGCTCTTGAATTTCAAATGTCAATCTACTCATCTCAGCACATTCCAATATTTTCTTAATAATTTCTTCCTGTAATGGTATTTTCTCATTCTTCCAATTTTTAGCAAATACAATCCTAGCCGCTGTTAATACATTTACAATCAAATATTTCAAGTCTTTATTATATGTATCAGGTAAAATTCCCAATAAAAAAATCTCTGGTTTCAAGTCTATGTGTTTCTTTGTCATTTTTTCCAACCACATGTGAATTTTAGTCCAATATTTTCTGGCATCCTCACAAGTCCACAACATATGATAGTATGAGCCAGGTATCTGATGACATTTCCAACATTTTTCAGATTTGTTCTTGAACATTCTTGCTATTCTTGTCGGGGGGAAGTGCCACCTGTAAAACATCTTATACAAGTTTTCTTTATATGCTGTTGACATTGTCATTTTATAGTTTTGAGACCACAATTTTTGCCATTTCTCTAAATCAATCCCATATCCAAAATTCTTCCCCCAAGCAATCATAGTTTCTTTAACTTGTTCTTCCTCTAACTTAATTCCCAATAAATAACCATATAATTTTTTAATCACTTTCTCATCAGTACCCATCAATATCTTATCTAAATCAGTCTGTTTATCATAGAATCCTTCCGTTTTAAAATCTTCATCATATCTTGAGTGTATTTGCGCATATGAAAACCAATTCATCCTTATACCTTGTTCCTCTAAGTTTTGGATCGATTTAAGTCCACCCTTTTCATCCAACAATCCCCCATATCTAGCTGTTTGTTCCTTTTTATAGATCATAGGATAGGAAAATGCTTCAATAGTCGATAACCAAACTGGAATTTTCAAATAACATTGTTTTTTTATCTTCTTCCAATTTAACCACAAAGACTCCCGTATATAATGTCTTCTAAAATACCCCTGTGTTTTAGTTCCCTTGTACCATAAAAAAGCATGCCAGCCCAACAGTAAATCATGTCCTTCTAATGTCAACAATCTATGCTTTCTTAATGTTATCCATTCTTTGACCCACATCAAACTTGCAGCTTGATAATACAGTTCCCAATTAGGCAGGCCAAAACCTCCTCTAATTCTAGCATCTTGCAAAAGCTTTAACTTTATTCTCGCTCTTTTACCTTGCCATATAAACTTCAACATGATTTTATTTAAATCTTCAAAATATTCTTTTCCAAGTCTAATTGGTATTGTTTGAAAGAGAAATAAAATTCTGGGTAAAATATTCATCTTAATTGTTGAAATTCTCCCTATTAATGACAATTGCAAGTTTTCCCATTTCTTCAAGTCTGTAATTATCTGTTGTTTGAGTTTAATATAATTATTCTCTTTTAATGTGCTACATCTTGCTGTCAAATATATCCCCAGATACTTAACCTTATTTGTAACTTGGATTTTCAAAAGATCTGTCAGTTCTTCTCTTTGTCTCAGTAACATGTTTTTTGTCAGAATCTTTGTTTTATCTTTATTTATTTTCAAGCCAGCCATCTCACCATATGTCTCTATCTTTTCCAATAACTTTAGAGCGGTTTCTAACGGGTCTTCCAGAATAAAAGCTAAATCGTCAGCAAAAGCTTGTAGTTTGAATTCTTCCTTTTTAATTTTCATTCCTTTTATACTTTTGTCATCCCTAATATTTCTATTCAACACTTCCAAAGTCAATACGAATAACAAAGGAGATAAGGGACACCCTTGTCTTGTGCCTTTTCTTATATTAATAAGATCTGTAAATTCTCCCTCCATCATTACCTTTGCTGTCTGTTTATTATATATGGCTTCTATTGCTTGAATAAATTTTCTGGCAAAGCCCATCTGTTCCAATAGTAATAACATAAATCTCCAGTTCACGTTGTCAAATGCCTTTTGAGCATCTAGGAATATCAAAGCCATTTGCTTCTCAGGATGAGCCTCATAATATTCCAAAGTATCCAAGATTACTCTCATATTGTCTCTAATTTGTCTCTTTGGCAGAAATCCATTTTGATCTGGGTGAATAAAATTATTTAAATATTTTTTCAGTCTTTCTGCTAAAATTGAAGCAAAGATTTTATAATCTGCATTCAATAAGGAAATAGGTCTATAATTCTTAATTTGCAACGGGTCAGCCTCTTCTTTTAGGATAAGTGTAATATAAGCCTCTGACCATGTTTTGGGTGTCATCTTCTTTAACATAACTTCATTCATAACTTCTAACAATGGGATGTTCAATGATTCTTGAAATTTTTTATAGAATTCTGCCGGAAGCCCATCTGGACCTGGTGCTTTCCCATTATTTTGTCTCTTAAATGCTTCATTTAATTCCATCATTGTTATATCACTTTCTAACATTTCTTCAGTCTCTTTAGGTATCTTCGGTAAGTTAACATTCTGTAAATACTGTTTAATTTTTTCCTCATCAATATTCTCTTGTTTATATAGTTGCCCATAGAAATCTCGAATAATTTCCTTTTTCTCCTTATTACCACAACAAACTTGACCTTGATCATCTATTAGTTTCAATATTTTTCTTGATTCCTTCTCCTTTCTCAGTTTATATGCTAGCCATCTACCTGGTTTATTTGCATCTTCAAAATAATTCTGTTTAGAATTTCTAATTTTCTGTGCCAGTTCTTCTTTCTCTATTAATTCCATTTTATGCTTAATTACATCCAGTTTCAATTTAATACCTTTTTTCTGTGGCATTTTCTGTAGTTCTTTTTCAAGTCTTTTATATTCATCTTCCAAGGTCTTGGAGGCTTGTCTTTTCCTAATATTCTTTTTTCTTGTATAATCTATTATCAAACCTCTAGCATATGCCTTCATTGTATCCCAAACATTCTGTATTGAAGTATCTTCTTTTTTATTTTCTTTAAAGAAAAAAACCAATTTCTTCTCCATCCATTGTATAAAGTCTTTCTCCTTTAAAATAGTATTGTTTAATGTCCATCTCGATCTTTTTTTTTGTCCCTTCCATTTAATTGTCATTGGACTATGGTCTGCCCAAGTACTTATTTCAATACTTGTTTCTTGAATAATGGATATTAATTCTGATGAGATCCAAATCATATCTAATCTGGACCATGATAAATTTCTATTAGAGTAAAAAGTATATTGTTTAGCTTTGACATTTCTTTCTCTCTAAATATCTTTTAAAGTTAATTCATCTGTCATTTTAAAAAAAGATTTAGGGAGAACCTTTCTATTTTGTTTTGTTGTTGTTGTTGTTATATAGTCCAATTTATTGTCCACAATTCCATTAAAGTCTCCCATCATAATTATATTAACATAGTCCAGTCTAATTATTTCCATATGTAGTTTTTTATAAAACTCTTCTTGTTTATCATTCGGAGCATAAATTGCAATCAGGAGTATTTTTCTATTATTGTCCATTATTTCCACCATTAATACTCTTCCGTCTTCATCCGTGTAAATCAGTTTTGCTGGGATATCCTCTTTAATGTAGAGAACCACTCCTCTTTTCTTACATTGAATCAAAGAAGTAAATATTTTCCCTAATTTTGGCTGTACTAACAATTTCTCATGTTGTTTTTTAATATGAACTTCTTGTAAGCAAATTATATCAAATTTTAATTTCTCTAATTTATGAAAGGTTTTCCTTCTTTTGAGAAATGTCAGAAGTTCTAAACAAGAGCTGCTAATTTCATTTATAGTCTCATTTGTAGTTGCCTTTATTTCTTATATGAATCATCTGAAAGGTCAGAAGCAGCATATATTATAGGTGTGTGATGTACATGAATCTTGTATCTGACAAGATTGCAAAAGAACGGCACAAATATCCAACTTCTATTTTTATTTTTACAAATTATAAATACAACCCATTATCTAATTCTCTGAACTCTTGCCACAATCTTTAGAATACAATGGATATTGC
This sequence comes from Laticauda colubrina, assembly GCA_015471245.1. Taxonomy (NCBI): domain Eukaryota; kingdom Metazoa; phylum Chordata; class Lepidosauria; order Squamata; family Elapidae; genus Laticauda; species Laticauda colubrina. The sequence goes on from BLBF01000005.1 coordinate 28,895,050, forward strand.
ACTTGGATTGAGCATTGTTGCTAAAGCACAAAATTGTTGTATATGGAACTCTTTCACAAAACAACTTGGAAGATTCGGTTTGCTTAACGAGGATCCATGGCTGCTAACCAGGACTGGAGAATTCCATTAAATAAGGATGTGCAGATGAACTGATACAATTTGAAAGCGACTTAAAAAACATTCTTACTAACACAAGTTGGTGAGGTGAAGCAGCATGCTCATCAATTGGATTGGAGCAGACATGTTACTGATGTACCTCTTCAGTGATCTTCTGCTGAAGTGCAAAAGCCATTGCTTACACTGAAATCGAAGATTGAGATGGATTGATCCAGACTCAATACTTTTATTTTTTATTTATTTTATTTTATTTGTCAATCACTTACAAGGTAATCGGTATCAGTATAAACATGAGTAAGAATATAGGCAATAGGTACAAATAAATGGGGACAATAGGACAGGGACAGGAGGCACGATGGTGTACTTATGCACGCCCCCTACAGATCTCTTAGGAATGGGTGAGGTCAACAGTGGATAGTTCGAAGTTAAAAGAGTGGGAGTTTGAGGATGTAACAACAAAGTCAGGAAGTGCATTCCAGGCATTGAACACTCTGTTGCTGAAGTATGGTAAGACTTAATGACTGGTAGAACATTGTAGCAGATAATTTTGTGTACTATGCTTAAGTCCAATCATAGGCAGCATAGTTCAAGATTGTCTAAGCCCAAAATTTCAAGCCTCGTGGTTTAGGTATTCTGTTGCAAGCCGAGGAGTGCAGTACTCTTCTTGCAAAATACTTCTGGACTCATACAATAGTATTAATGTCCGATATACAGTGTGGATTCCAGACAGATGAGCTGTATTCGAGTATTGGTCTAGCAAAGGTTTTGAATGCCCTAGTTAGCAATTCAATATTTCCAGAGGAGAAGCTTTGTAGGATTAGATTTACAACTCTTAATGCCTTTTTGGCAATGCTGTTACAGTGAGCTCTAGCACTTAGATAATTAGATATGAGTACTCCGAGGTCCTTGACAGAGTGAGGGTCATCAGCAAGATCATATCCATCTAGCTTGTATTTGGTGAACTGATTTTTTTTTTTATTTACCAATGTGTAGGACAGAGCATTTGTTGGTGGAGATTTGGAGTTGCCAAATGTTTGACCATTCAGACACATAATCAAGGTCACTTTGAAGAACTTGTCGGTGGTGTTGAATAGCTTTACATCATCAGAGAAGAGGATGCAGTTGCTAATAAGGTGGTTGCAAAGGTCTTTTATATAGAGTATAAAGAGTGTGGGTCCTAAAACACTGCCTTGGGGGACACCACTGTTGACTGGAGCAGGCTTTGACATAGTGCTCCCTATTTTTACTCTCTGTAGCCAGGAACACAGTCATCCACTTATGAAGGGATCCAGAAATGCCGTAAGAGTTTAGTTTTAACAGTAGTTTGTCATGGACCACTGAATCAAAGGCTTTGCAGAAGTCTATGTAAATTGCATCTATTGCTTTACCCTGGTCGAGCAGAGTAGTCCATATGTTTTTGCAGTGTAGGAGTTGTAGGTTGCAGAACAATTTTTTCCTGAAACCAAATTGCTTTTGGGAGAGTAGATTGTTTTACTCTAAGTGGAGGGTGATGAATTGGTTTGCACGCCAGACTTCAGGGCTCCTCATATTTAGGAGCAAAATGAGATAAATTTTGTCTGCTTTGCATAGCACTGCCAGTTATTTTATGCCACTGCTTTATCATTTGCTTTGGGGCTTACATTCTTGTGTTGGTTTTAATCTTTGAAATTTTATATAACTTTGAGCCTATCCTCAAATGATTATCAATAGTCAGTCTCTGAGACTAAGCAGTTGCCAAGAATTTTTATTAGGTGTCAGTGTACCCACAGAAAAAATGACAATAAAAGTTATCTTATCTTATCATCTTATCTCTTACCTTACCTTATTATCCTCTCCTTTCCTCTTCTCTCCTCTCATCTTCTTTTCTCTTGCCTTGCCTATCTTATCTTAATAATTTCTGAAAGGCACTATATATATACACCACACACAGCTGGGACTAACACTGCATATTCCAAAGGAAAAAAAGTAACATGAAAGCAGGGAAATAGTGGACGAGTAATCATGAATAATCTTAATCTATTAGTAACTATTTTGTATTTCTTCATACATTTAAAAATATGCATAGTATATTTTAAATTTTGCTAGCTATCCATTCTGATAAATCTATATCCATTGATTTGTTAATCATTGTGCATTGATTTGTTTATCATTTGTTCATCTATTGTGCGATATTTATATTTATGAAATGAATCATCACCAGATTTCTTGTTCGTTGTTCCTCTGCTACTCCACTGCACACTCTAAATTTAGCTCTTGTGTTAAAATAGACAATTATTCATTGGCTAGAACCACAGTTTATATTTATGATTCTGACATGTGTGTATATGTGAAAGGTGAAAATAAAAGGTCAGCGATAGATTCCAGTTTTATTAGTTAATCATCTAGGCAATGTTCATATTTTAATTCAAATTTAAGATGTGAAACATCTAGAGCTTCACTACTGAATTCTACTGAATTAAGGAGTTTCAAAAAGAAAAACTTGGTCACAGCAATTATTAAGTAGAGCCAAAGTACTTTATCGTATCAACTATTTTATTGTTGATATGTATTTTGGTGTAAACAAACTGGCAAACATTTGCAGGTGAGATAGTATTTTAGTAGTATTTTAAGAATTTTTTGTTCAATTTGATATATCCTGAAAACTTTTAAAATTGAGGAGAATTTGGTGGGATCACATTCTCAGAAGGGATTTGTAAGGAAATGTGGGGTTTTGGTGGGCTGAAGACTGAAGATAACAATTCCAACTTAAGGCCTGGTCCCACTGCACTTACGGATGCAAAGAGGATGTAAAACATTAAAAAAAACTTGCCATCTGTTGGAAAACGCTATGCATCCGTTGTGTACTCACTGCATATGTGTTTCATATGCTCTATCCGTCGAGCATCCGTCCACTGCGATTTCATCCGCGCAAGAAGTTTTGAGCTGCACAAAACTTTGTGAATGGATGAACTTTCCACCGTGTACGATGTACCTCCGCGACATATACGAGCAATAAACGTTCTATGTCCGTTATCATCCATTAAACGTCCGCTGTATCCTGTCTGCATCCTCTGGGCATCCTCGCAACTCACATCCGTTGCAGCTGAAAATGGAAAGAGGGAGGAAACAAAAGGTACACGGAACGTCTACACAGCATTAATAGCACGGAAATAAAAAGGATGTAAGCGTGTGCATCTTGTATATAAAGTATTCAAAACGGACAAAATGTTTGTATCTGGGATGTATCTCGGATATTTAGGATGTCTGGAATATGTCTAGAGTATGTCTAGAGTTAGACATACTAATAGAGTTAGACATACTCCATTCAACCGAATCCCTTGATGACACTGCCCACGGTCGAAGGATTACCCTATGGTCCAACCACCTCCAGTCTGTGACGCATCAGCTCTCCTATGAACCAAGTGAATCACTTCCTCCAGGTTCAAGTGAGGCATGGCCCATCTGGTCATGCCTGAATCGCCTACGGACAGGAACAGGACGATGCAAAGTCCTCATGCAGAAATGGGGCTACAATAGGGATGGAGAAACTGCTTGCGATTGTGGGCAGGATCAGACAATGCAACATCTTTTGGTCTGCCCCCTCCTACCAGAGCCATGCACTGTCAATGACCTGGAGACTTTCAACACCAAAGCCAGATCCTGCGCTCTGCACTGGACAGGACTTGTGTAGTGACTCGAGAAGAAGAAGATGTCTAGAGTATGTAGAAGGCCCCATAGCGGACAACCGATATGGGGGAGAAAATCATCTGGATTGCTGGGATGGTGGACCATACAGTCCCACTATGATTGCACTGGAGGTTTATCTTTCCCACAACTATCCTAATCTAACCCACAAGCATGCAAAGGCTTAACCATTTTTTTAAAGTTTTCACCAACACTTTAAGTAAAAAAAATGAACCAAGTAAACTAAGTGTGTTAAGCAAAGATAACCTTTATTAACTTTCCAAGGTAAACTTTATGACTTTATTAAATAAGCAAAATGAACCAAGTAAACTGTATTAAATGTCTTAAGCAAAGATAAATTTTCTTAGGTAAACTTTATGATTGTATTAAATAAGCAAAATGAACCAAGTAAAGTGTCTTAAGCAAAGATAAACTTAACAAGTAAACAACTCAATCTCTGACACTATTCTCAGTCACATCTCCCAGTCAGTGAGCTTGACAGGATTTCTTGAGGTGTAGCTTGCCATACCAGGTGTGCATGTGCTTCCACCATCCTAGGAGTACTTCTGCAGTGTACCCCAGGCTCTCTGCCTTGTCTCTCCAAGCTGCCTACTTCTTCTTGGTGTCCCGATACAGTCTGTGGCCCTTTCTCCAGAGGTACTCATTCTCCCTCAGCCATTCCAGCACCTCATCCTCATGCTCCTCGGAAACGGTGTACTGTTTCCTCTCTCCCTTCTCCTTCCCTTGCCTCTTCCTCCCTCTGGCAGGGGCTTCAGCAGGGCCTTCAGGGGCTTGAGCAGCAGGGCCTTCAGGGGCTTGAGTAGCAGGGCCTTCAGCAGCAGGGCTTTGAGGGCCTTGGGGCTGGTCCACCACAGCAGCAGCAGCAGCAGCAGCAGCAGCTTCAGAGTCAGTGCCAGGGGGTGAGATGCTGGTTCTGGCCTTCTTCACCTTGCCAGGGCTTGAACGAGTAGGCATAGGCTTCCTCTTCTTGCCTGACTGAGAAACCATGGTGTTCCTGCAAGATGTATGTGGCAGCACGTCTTTCCCCTGTATGCTGACTGCATGTGTGCTGCATCCTTTTATATCTACGGAGCTGACGCAATTCATACTCCCCGCATGCGCAGTGAACGCTTTGCATCCGATATACATCCACGCGGCATCCCCTTTGTTTCCTATAGACGTCCATGATGCATGGATGATCTGCTTCATCTGCTATGCATCCACCCCTTCCGCTATGCATCCGCTTCGAAATTCTCCCCAAGAACCCCTTCGGAGGTGTCATCTGCTTCCATCCGCTTTCATCCGCTAGGCTTCCTATGAACATCCGTTTAACATCCCCACTACATACTACCCACGTCCATTCTTTTCCGTTCTTTTCCATTCTGTTTATGCAAATTTTCACCACTTTTTGGAGCGGATGACAATGGATGGAGCCACCCCTGAAATTTTGCTCGTCCGCTGTGTGCTTTATGTATACATTTTGTGTCCATCGGCCAGCGGGACCGGGCCTTTAGCCACATTTTTTTTCTTTTCTATCTCTGAAAGTAACAAGCTACTCTTCTTGCAGATTTAAATTGATCACTTAAAGAGGACTAGAAATTAAATTGGATGATAAATGTTATATTACATTATTCTTATATTATATTATTGGAAATATAGTTGTTTTTCTAAAGTTTCATTTTGTAATATAATATTGCTGAGGTTGAGAAACACTACTTTAATGTGTAACTATCCTTGAAGATGGACTAATGAAATATTTTTTGTGGTAATTGTTCTTGTTCCCTTCAGGGATTTGCATTTTCTTTTATGTGTAAATGACATTCAGTAGATAGTTTTAAAATAGCTTCTAACCCCAGAGATTGCAAAATGTAATTGCAATATAACTTCCTTCAGTTAGAAGATAATCAATTTATGTTTGAGCTTGCATACTTTGCTAATTTATGGTCTGTTTAACCAGATTTGTTGAATAAACCATAAATTGACAGGATTCGTACAACATACTAATAAACTGTTTATCAACAAAATAGTTATACTCACTTTATTTAAAATATTGATTTTATCCAACTCAGCATCATAGGAAATGATTTAAAATCCAATTATTATACTCTTACACTCAGTTTTATAGTTACAATTATATTTTCAATATTTGGACACAAATCTGTCCAATTTAGAGAGTGTGTATAAATCGCAAGTTGCTTGCTTCAAGATTTCAGAAAGTGAAATGATGTAGGATATGAATAACAAGCATACACTGTATAAATCTTTCTAATTATTCAAAATCTAACTCAGATCTCATATTTCACTGGATACTCCTGCCTTCTCAGCCACCAGATTTAAACATGTAATAATTCTAAGAATTACTACTGGAATAAAATAGAAAAAAAATGTCATCTAAAAAAAATCAAAACAGAATTTTTTTTGACATAAAATACAGCAGTTTAAATTATCCAGATACTTTATCCATAAGCAGTATGGGTAGTGGTAGTAAAGGTAGACTTACAACTGTAATTAACTCCATAATTTTGGTCATAAGATGTGATGGTCATAAACCAGGTCACCACATGATTGTGCCTAATTTATGACCATTTCTGTTAAGGGAACATTACGGTTATTAATGTAAACTCATTGTTCATATGGGATTTTTTTTTTAGAAACTGGAAATAAGGAACTGCTGATTCAGTTCTATAGAGGAATTATTGAATTTGTCATCTGCACCTCTATAACTGTCTGGTTTGGTTCTGCAACCCAACAAGACAGACTCAGACTCCAGAGAGTAATTAGAAAAAACAATTACTATCAACCTCCCTTCATTCGAGGGCCTGTATACTGCATGAGTCAAAAAGAGGGCTGTGAAAATATTTACAGACCCCTCGCATCCCGGACATAAACCGTTTAAATTCCTACCTTCAAAATGACACTATAGAGCACCGCACACCAGAACAACTAGACACAAGGACAGTTTTTTTCCTGAATGCCATCACTCTGCTAAACAAATAATTCCCTCAACATTGTCCAACTATTTACAAAATCTGCATTACTGTTGCTATAAATCTTCTCATCACTCTTTTTATTGTGTTTTTGTTGTATTTCCATTATTACAACCCAAAGCATCATAGTTTCAACAGCATTTCTGACATCTTTGCAAATTATTATCTTATATGTCTTATCACATTGCATTTATCCAACACGAATTAATATTTTCATCCATAATTATTATTCTTATATATTCTACATATCTATCATATGTTTTCTTGAGGTCTCTTACAAGTTAATTTTCATATCTTCTCATCACTCCTTATCGCCCATCCCCTCCCACTTGTGAGTGTATGACTGTAATTTTGTTGCTTGCATCCTTACAATTTATATTGACTGTTTCCTAATATGATTTGATTGCTTATTGTACTCTATGACTATTATTAAATGTTGTACCTGATGATTTTTGACCATTAACTTTATCTTTTCTTTTATGTACACTGAGACTATTTGCACCAAGACAAATTCCTTGTGTGTCCAATCACTTAGCCAATAAAGAATTCTATGCTATGCTATGCTATTCAGGACAGGTTTCTGCAAAAATTTTAGATTGCAGTCACTTGACTGCAGAAATACTACAAATGACTGTAAAGATGAGCCAGTTAGCCAGCTCCAAAAATGCAGTCATGTGACAGTGGGAGGAGTGGATCTCAGAACTTCGAATCTGGGTACTAAGTTCTTTTTCAAGCTCTGTAGTAAATGTGAATGGTCACTAAACAACCAGTCATAATTCGAGGCCTACCTGTGTCCTTTCACCAGCACTGTCTTCCTTTGTAACTGGTCATTTGATGAATCAGGAAGAGACTTTAAAGATCTTTTAGAACCTTCAACAATTCTATACTATTTATTGTGCTGAGTTTGAAATGGCTACTGTTTGAACTATTGTGTGCAACAAAACACAGTGTTTATGACAACCACACCTTATTGTCAAGGTATCATTAACATGCTAATGAATCCTGTCCACTAGAGCTTATTAATTGCTAATGTATTTTTAAGACCTGATTAGCCAGAGCCTTAGGGTGCAAAGTTCCATTAACATGCTAATGTTCTTTGCCATTTCCTGGTGTTGAGCTAGTAAAATGCTCTTATTAGTAAATGAAAGGTGGTTCTTCCACTGTACTAAAGCTATTAGCATTCAGGAAAGTAATGATATTCCAGCTGTCACTCAAAAATTCCATCACCTATCAACTTAGCATAACAGGTTTTCAAAAGATCTTCCTGAAATAGGAAAACATAACTTTATTGTAAAATTGTTTCCACAGGTTCCATTTCTGTTTAAGAAATCAACTGGCCATTTTTATCTATGAATTACCATAAGCTTCAAGTTCCTTTTCTATTTTCAAAGGGAAAAATGTAAAACTGATCTTTGTGCAAACTGCAACTATGGACTTTTGAGATAAAGCATTTTACTTTTGTAAAAATTGCTTCACTTCAATTGGATTTAGAATAGTAGCAGCACAGAGCTGGAAATGGAGAGTGGTTTATAGGACATATAGCCAGTAAGTTGATATAGAAAATCAAGAGTCAGAGCACCCTTACTACTTGGCTGTGACAGGATCTGGTCTTAGAAACCCTCATTATACTAGGAAAAAAAGACCAGGAGGAGGCAATGTAGAAGGTTTATCTGATTTGCCATGCCACAGCAATGATGCTGTTGGAAGAAATATCCATCTGTAATTTGCAACTCTTACATTGCAAAAACATATGGACTACACAATTCGATCAGGGCAAAGCAATAGATACAATCTACATAGACTTCTGTAAAGCCTTTGATTCAGTGGTACATGACAAACTGCTCCTAAAACTAAAATCTTATGGTATCTCTGAACACCTGCATAACTGGATAGAAGCATTCCTGTCAAACAGACAACAAATGGTCAAAATTGGGAGAGTCCTCTCAAATTCTGTTCCTGTCAACAGTGGTGTCCCCCAAGGGACTGTTCTAGGACCAACTCTCTTCATACTCTACATAAAGGACCTCTGTGATCATATCAAGAGCAACTGCATTCTCTTCACTGATGATGTAAAGCTATTCAACACCATAGACAATACTGCTACCCTTCAAAAAGACCTTGACTATGCATCAGATTGGTCAAAAAAATAGCAACTTCAAATCTTAACAAATAAATGCTCTGTCCTACATATTGGCAAAAAATAAATAAATCAGAAAATAAAATACAAGCTGAATAGTCAAGACCTTGTTGATGATCCAAACTCTGTCAAGGACCTTGGAGTACTCATCTCTAATGATCTAAGTGCTCGAGCCCACTGTAACTACACAGCCAAAATGGCGTTAAGAGTTATTAACCTAATCCTACGTAGCTTTTTCTCAGGTAATATTACACTAATAACTAGAGCATACAAAACATTTGCAAGATTAATACTTGAATACAGCTCATCAATCTGGAACCCACATTACATATCTGATATTAACACAGTTGAGAAAGTCCAGAAATATTTCACAGGAAGAGTTCTCCACTCCTCTACTCATTGCAGAATACCTTATGCCACCAGACTCGAAATTCTAGACCTAGAAAACCTAGAACTACACCACCTTTGGTTTGATCTAAATATAGTATTTAAAATCATACATTGCAATGTCTTACCTATCAATGAATACATCAACTTCAACCATTACAACACAACAGCAAACAATAAATACAAACTCAAGGTTAATCGCACCAAACTTGATTGCAGGAAATACAACTTCAGCAACAGAGTGGTCAATGTCTGGAATACTCTACCTGACTCTGTGGTTTTTTCCCCAAACCCCAAAAACTTTAACCTGTCTACTATTGACCTCATCCCTTTCCTAAGAGGTCTGTGGGGGACATGCATAAGCACACTAACGTGCCTACTGGCCCTGTCCTATTGTTTCTTTTATTTTTTTTATTTTTTCTTATATGTATACATGTATTCATAACTATGTTTTTACTTATATGTATTATCTTGTAAGCAATTGACAAATAAAAGAAAAACCTGTTGGGTAGAATGGTGTTAAAGGCAGAACTATAATCCACAAATAACAGCCTTGCGTAAGTTCCCTGTTGTTCCAAATGATTCAATAGAGTATGGACAACAACAAATGTACCATCATCAGTTGATCTGTTACTCTTATATGGAAATTGGTATGGATCCAAAGTAGATGGAAGACTAGTCTTAATGTAATTGAACACCAGTCTCTCAAAACATTTAGTGACAACAGATATTAAAGCTACTGATTGAGAGATACCACAACTGTCTCCTTAAGGACTGGCACTATAATGGATGTCTTCAGGCAGGTAGGGATAGAGCACTGTGACAGGGATAGATTGAAAATATCCGTGAACACTCCAGCTAACTCTGCAGTGCAGTTTCTAACAACTCATCCCATGATTCCATCCGGCCCAGCTGCCTTCCGGTTGTCAATATTCTGGAAAGTACGTCTCACACCAGTAATCTACAGTAGAAGTGGTTGTCTATCGATGGTAGATGTTAGTGGTATACTATCAATGGTAGATGCTGGAATGATGGTTATTCCTGTTTCTACCTCAAAATGGCTGAAGAATTGATTTAACTGATCAGCCAAAGAATCACTACTGCTAGACAAACTATTTTTGTTGCTCTGCCCCATAATTTGTTGCAGACCTTGCCATACCTGACGAGAGTCCGAGCTCTCAAAATTATGTTGAATCCTCCATCTATGAGTAGCTTTAGTGTCCCTAATGCCCTTTTTAAATTTAGCTCTTACCTCGCTATGCTATAGCACATCGCTAGAATGGAATGCAGCATTTGTAGTTCTTAATAAAAGACACTCTTCTTTATTTATCCAGGGTTTGTTGCTAGAAAACAACTGTACTTGTCTGGTGGTAGTGACAACATCAATGCAGCTTTGATTTAAAACAGTACCGTTGAGGTGTAAGAATCAATATTGTCCTCCTCAAACAGTGCCCATTCAGTGCTCCTAAAGCAATCTTGAAGTTGCTCAGATACACCCACTGGCCACACTTGTATTTCTCTAATTGATGGTCTGATTCTGTTGACAAGAGGTCTGTATGATGGATCAAGAATAGAGATATATGATCTGACTGTTCCAGATGAGGTAAATGCATAATCCTGTGTCCATACATAATGTTACTATATACCTGATCCAAGGTGTTTTTCCATCTAGTGGGACAGTTTATGTAGTGATAGAATTTAGGGAGGACAGCTTGATTGAAATCACCTGCAGCTACCAGCACTCCATCTGGGTAGGCCTGTTGCTGTTTGCAAATAGCAGTTAACAGGTAGTTGCAGTTGTATTAGCATCAGATGGTGTATATATTTCAGATATTATTATAATATTAAACTCATGAGGCAGATAAAAGGGGCAGCATTTCACTGCCAAATACTCCAGATCAAGAGAACAGTGAGTGTCCATTATGTTAATGTTTATGCTCCAGTTGTTATTTATGTAAACACAAAACTCCTCTCCTCTGTTCTTCCCAGAGTCAATGGTTCCATCAGCCCAATGTACTGAGTGTCCTTGTAAATTGATAGCCTCCCCTGGAATGGTAGGGTCAAGCCACATCTCTGTAAAGACCAAACACAGCAGTCCTGAATGTTTTTCTGCAGAGAGATAGTAAGTTCCAGCTCCCCAATCTTGTTAAAGAGAGATATTTGAAACAAAAAGACTTGGCAGTGCAGGCTTGTGACTATTTTTACCTAACTTTACATGCAGTCCAGCTCTATAGCTTCGTTTCTGCTTGCATTTTGTTTGTCTCCTCCTCCATTTCCTTTGCTTTCTAACAGGGAGAGTAATTCATGCTATCAATCTAACCAGCTCAGCTGGAATGTTATAATTTGAAACTCCTGGTTCAAAAATGCAGCCTTCTTTGCCTACTGTGCCAATAATGAACAGCTCTTGTCAACTGTAAACTACTTGTGCTTGAACATGCAGAGCATTTACTAAAAAATAAAACAAACAATAAATTAATTAAAAAATACTGATCTCTGAAGTGTCGAGCCGCTGCATATACATGTGCTGCCATCTTGAAAACTGTTGGGGAAAAAAAAAGGTTTATGTAGATCCAGAAAGCTGGTTGTTTTTTCCTTTCTTCATGTATTTTCTAACATTTTTCTAATGTAAATATGGCCTTTTGTGAAGAAAAGCATATTATACCGGGGGGGGGGGGGAATAATAAAATAATGAAAGGTCCAGAGTGACCTAATCTTTCTTATAGATTCCATGTAGACATACTGCATGAAGATTCCATGTAGACATACTGCATGAAGATTCCTAACCTAAATAGCAAACCCAATGGCTAGCTTATCAATAGTGTTAAATAAATATCCTCATGTTAAATGAAGATATTTTTTCCTCATCAGGACTGTGAACAGCTCGATTCTAATTCATTTTAAGTTAGTGGTCAAATTATGACTTGGCAATTAGAGACATTTAAAAGAGTATCCTGCTTAAGAATCTTAAGAATCTCAGAAGACCAAAAAATCCTGAATCATGAAATAACAATAGAAGAAGTCCACTGGGCAATAAATAAACAGAAAAATGACAAAGCCCCAGGCCTAGACGCCCTTCCAGCAGAAATTTACAGAGCACAACATGGTATATTAGGTAATAAAATGCTTAGAATATTTAACGAAGTGTCAGAAGAAGCTAAAATCCCCAAATCATGGAAGGAAGCAAGCATAACAATTATACTTAAAGATGGAGGTTATATAACGGACCCTGGAAATTATAGACCAATATCCTTACTTAATGTTAACTACAAAATTTTTGTCTCAATTATTGCGAAAAGATACACAAATTTTTTAAAATGAATTTATCTCTCCAGACCAAAATGGATTTCTTCCCTATAAGCAACTTAAAAATAATATTAGGACGACCCTGGTTATTATAGAATATTATGAGGATCACAGTGATGATCAAGCCGGATTAATGTTTTTAGATGCTAAAAAGGCCTTTAATAATGTTAAATGGCAGTTCATCTTGCAGCAAATCAAAGACATGGGATCTAGGACAAAAATTCTTAAATGTAATTTCGGCACAATATATGAAAAACAAGAAGCCAGAATTTTGGTGAATGGGGGGATAATAGATAAATTTCAAATTCAAAAAGGAACTAGACAGGGATGCCCATTATCACCGCTTCTTTTTATTATGTCGTTGGAGGTCTTAGCAAGAATAATTAGAAATGAAACAGAAATTAAAGGTCTAAAAATAAAAAATGAAGAATTTAAACTACAAGCCTTTGTGGATGATTTACTTTTTATATAAGAGGAACCACAAAATTCGGGACCAAAATTATTAGGCAAATTGGAAGAATTTGGAGAAGTTGGGTCTAAAGATCAATAAGGTAAAAACAAAAAATATTACCAAAAATATGACAAATAAACAGAAAGAATTATTAGCAACAAGAATGGGCATCCAAATTGTAGAAAAGGTAAAATATTTGGAAATTACTATGTACTTAAAAGTGACAACTACAACCCATTAATTAAACGAATAACTAACGATTTGGAAAAATGGGACAAAATAGGTCTATCCCTCATGGGAAGGATAGCAGTAATAAAGACGAATGTGTTGCCCAAATTACTATTTGTTTTTCAAAATGCCCCTATAAAACTGGAAAAAAACTTTTTCGATCATTTGGATAGAATAACGACAAATTTTATTTGGCAAAAGAAAAAACCAAGAATTAAGTTAAAATTGCTGCAAGATACTACTGAAAGAGGAAGATTTGGCCTGCCTGACTGGGAATTGTACTACAGAGCCGCAATATTAACTTGGGGGAAAGATTGGATTAGTCATAGAAATAAAAGAATACTGATACTAGAAGTTTACAACTTACAGTCAGGTTGGCATGCCTTCCTCTGGCAGGAGAAGTCAAAAGGTTATAGTTATGTGTATAGGCATAAAGTGAGACAGACCCTTTTAAACACTTGGAATAAGACAAAAAGACAAATGTACATAGAAACTCCTATTTGGCTATCAACATTAGAAGCATTGATACACCCACACCTTCTGTGCCAAAGGAAAATCATTACTTATGAAGAGATATAAATGAAAAAGGAGAACTACAAACCAGACAAGAGTTGAAGAACCAGGGAATCGAGGTGGAATGGTAGGCCTACTTGCAACTCCAATCAAAATACTTAAAAGATAAGAGAGAATGGGGAATTAGTAAAACTAGGACAAAACTAGATGAAATATTATTAGGACCCAACCAGAAGATGATTAAAAAATATATCAAGTTTTATTAGAATTTAAATTAGAAGAAAAAGTAAAAGAAATGATGGTGGTATGGATGAAAAACATCATAGCATAAAATTAGATGATTGGCAGAAACTATGGAATAGAAATAAAAAAATGACATTAGTGATATCCTTTAAAGAAAATCTGTATAAAGTATTTTATAGATGGCATATACCACCATCAAGATTGGCAAAAATGAACTCTAAATTTTCCCTTATATGTTGGAAATGTAATAAAGAAATAGGAACTTACTATCACTTATGGTGGAGTTGCAAGGAGGCCCAAAAATATTGGCAAAATTTACATAAGTGGAGAGAAGAAATGCGTGGAATTAAAATACAATACAGGCCCGAGTTCTTTCTGTTGGGAATTAACACTGGGAAATACGATAAAGAAACTCTGTACTTAATGATTCATGTAATTACTGCAGCAAGGTTGGCATATGCACAGAATTGGAAAAATAAAGACATCCCAAATGAATTGGAAATATTGAAGAAAATCACAATGTGCGCAGAAATGGATAAACTAACAAAAGAACTAAAAAATAAGGAAGATTCGGACTATTATAAAACATGGGAGAAATTGTATGGTTGACTAGAGATGACGAAGATCAATGAGAATAAGGAATGATTATATGTATATATTCTATTTAAAGTGTATAGAGGAGAATTATGTAATATTACTGTTGGATTTAGCGAAATAATGACAATGATTGATGTTAGGGAGACTGTACCAGTTTCAACTTTTTTATTGTAAGAATTGTCCGTCTTTGTGTTTGTTTAATTGTTTAATAAAGAAAACTTTTTTTAAAAAAAATAAAAGAGTGTCCTGCTTTGTACCCTGTATTTGAATTATCAGAGTTTCATCATCAAAGGTAAATGACAATTTTCTTACCTTCTTGTCTTACAAAGCTCAGATGATTAAAGAGTTAACTAGCATAAAACAACAATACTGTCACTGTATTACAATCTAATATTGGAGAGTAAGGCACACAGCATGAAATTTTGGTATTTATGATGATTATCTGTCACTAACTGTGACTGATGTCCTCTATGGTGAACATTAGTACAGAGCACAAAATGACTTCTTACAGTAGCTAAAACTTGCAAATCAATTTGAGAATGAAATCATTTCAGTGTATTAGAAACTGCATTTGCTGTATTCATGATTTTTTCACTACCTCCCTACACTCTGGCTGATATTTTAAGCCTCTATTTTCATGCAGTGCAAACATAGATGATAGCTAATCATTAAAGTGTTTAAAATGCTAATCATATTTTAACGATAGGGTTTTTTTTCACTGTTTTACTGTTTAACCATGATTATTTTAATAATTCTATTAATAAGATTTTCTTTGAAAATGTTTGTACTGCAAAATATTCACAGTTGTTGTGCCCTCCTATTGAACAAATGTGCTTTTTTCCACTTGAAGTCATAGAGTGCTGTGGAAATTCTTTTGGGGTGGTGAAACTTTATTCTGGAGCAGCAAGAAAAGCTCCCAAATCATATCATACCAAGAAATTTTGAGATGGGCTCTGTTTTTTAAAATGTAAAAATAATTCATTTATTCTGAATTATAGCACTGCCACTGTGACAAAACTCAGGAATTTATGACAAACTGTTTAAACTATCTTTGGTATATTTAGTATTTCATGTTCATGTCAGCATCGAGCTGTGATGTGAAGGCTAGAATTCTACCATTCATTTAATCACCATGTCCTTTTTAAACAAGAAATAAATGTTTTATAAAGGATATTATTGTAGTTCTGAAGTACAAGGAAAGGGGGAATATTTATAATAAGGGTAGAACTAATAACTCAAAGAGCAGTCCCAATTAAATAGGGTAAAAAATTCAAGTTGTTGATTATTCTGAGGATCCTGCAGAGGTGGCATTTAGCAGGTTCTGACCAGTTCTGGAGAACTGGGAGCAGAAATTTTGAGTAGTTTGGAGAACTGGCAAATAACACCTCTGATTGGCCCCACCCCCATTTATTTTCTGCCTCCTGAGTCCCTGCTGATTGTCTGGGTCTTCTTTTGTTGCCCTGCACAGGAGAACAGAGTTGGAAAGCAGGTTAGTGGGGTGTGGAGGGAATGGGATTTCACAGTAAACTTCCCCCAGGAGTGGGGTGGGAATGGAGATTTTACATATCCTTCCCCGGCCATGCCCACCAAGCCATGCCCACAAGTCATGTCACCCCCACCAAGTCACTCCCAGAGAACCAGTAGTAAAAAGTTTTTAATCCCACCACTGGGATCCTGTATATACTTTGCAACATTATATGAATTTTGATGCCTGATTAGTGGTTGTTTGACGAGGTATATAAAGTAATGAAAGACTATAAGTTTGCCATTCAAACAAGACTGCTTCTTAATACAGAATAGAAAATCTTTTAGCTGTAAAATACCAATTAATTTTCAAAAACAATGCCTATGTTTGTTTGCTGTTATTCGAGAATTATTAATTCTCACTGATGTAAGAAATTTCCATAAACTAAAAGAAAGAAAGAAAAAGAAAAAAATATGGATATGTGATTACTTTTCCCAATATTTGGAAACTGACACAAGAACTGGTGTAGATAGCCAACATATTCAGGAATAAAGATCAGTATTCTGTAGTTCATCAAACATATTCATCCTAAGGCGACTTGTTGCCCAACCGTTATATGTAGAAATATTCAGTCAATACCATTAAATGAAGTGCCTCTATTTTTTTAAAAGATCTTTATATCTGGCTAAAATAGTGAATGAATCTGGATTATTTTCAAATGGGAGCTTTGATAGAAAGAAAAAAGTCTTTCACATTATAAATATGCAACCTGCCTCATTAAGTTTGTAGATCTTGCTAAATGAATGAATGATAACTGTATCTAGGCATTCACCACAACTGTTATTTTGAAAAAAATAAAAGTGATGCAGTTGTACAGCAGGTGCTGAATTTTTTAAACTTAATAAAATTCTCCTCATTCCTGTTTACCCCATTGGCAAAATATTTGATACTGTTGCAAACAGGCCTTATATTTGCTTTGAAAAAAAATCATGTTTCCATTTTTTTAAATATTGTGCGCTTATTTATTTCTCTGGCACATTATATTGCTATAACTTCAGAAACATTCTGATTTGACTGCCTTTGGGTAGAACTGAATGGTGGATATTGTAAAATAGAGAAATAAATACAAATTATTGGAGCTTCTAATAGATAGCTATCCTTGAATTCAATATGCAAAGACTCCAGTTACATTTTGCGGGTTGAAATGTATTTATTTCACCAGAAATACAGTTGAAGAGGTCAAGCTTTGTATTAAATGGCTTTTAAAAGGAATTGGAATAAAATGATAGAGGATACATCTATCAATGAAAGCAGTTTTTACTGTTTTCATGTAAATAGAGAAGATTTTTTTTTTAAAAATAATCAGTTTGATAACTGAAACCTGCTGTATTCTTCTCTGCAAATCAAAGAAGAACTTCTAGAAATATATTTGACCCTCAGGATGTCTTTCTGGGCTGACAGCAAATTGATTGCAACATGTGGTAAGTCAGTTATACACATTCATGATAAGGGTAGCAGGATTGATAATTTGCTAGTAGATATGTTAAATATTGTTTATCAGTATTTGCCTACACTGGTTATAGATATTTCCTTCATACTACATGATGTGGTTTCAGAGTCATATTGATGGTTATTATAGATAATTAGGCCATGATACATATTTTTTCAAACTGTCACCATGAGATTATATACGTAATAGATAATGGATACTAAACCCTGACTATAGAGATATACACAATAATATGGACCAGTCTATTTTTATTAGTTATATAAATATATTTACCAATTGTGCTGTTCAGCTTCCTTCAGGTATTATCCGACGTCATTGTAGTGCTTTTAAAGTTGTAGCTACAACTTTAAAAGCACTACAATGACGTGGGATAATACCCAAAGGAAGCTGAACAGCACACATGTAAGTACCCGCGAAAACTTAAAAAAACAAATATTTACCAATTGAATATACTTTATTTATTGATACGTTTATTTCCTGTCTTTTCTTTGGAACATGGTGGGGACATTTCAGTAATATTTCAGAACTATTTTAGAAGTTCAGTTTTGGCCCAAAATCTCAGAAGGAGCTCATGAATAAATGACAATTTGAACCTGGGTCTTCCTAGGCCCAAGCTAGTTTTTCACTGCTACATCATTCTGCTTTGAGAGTCAGAATTGTTTAAGGTCATAATTTCAAAGACACTACTACATGACCAATCATCAACTATAAAAGTAAAAGCAGTCAAGAAATATGCTATAGACTAGCACTTAGCAGAGAAGCCATGAAGGTCTTGGAAAATAGGGCACTTATCTGATCAGAAAAGTGTGTGTGTGCAGGGTGGGGGGGAGTTACCTGCAACTGCATAACAGGCAGAAAAAAACTCAGAAATGATTCTCCCTAACTTATCAGGCTATAAAAAGGAGATAGCAGTAGATTTGTACTTTCAGACCTGCAAGATTCTATTAATGTAGTCTTACAATAAGGTAGAATTAGCTTATCAGGACTGCTTCCTGTCTGATAAATCTGAAAGGCTAGCAAGGATTAGCAACATGGTTGCTAAGAGTTAATTTCAACTTGATGGTACATAATTAATCATTCAATCAGTTTCCTTCTCATTTTCCTTTTCACATATGGCAGGGTGTCCTTCAACATGTAGCAGTTGCTTAAATAAATAAATATTTTTTTCAAAAAATGTTCCATTGGAAATAGATATTTGCACTAAATATCTAATCAATTGCAGGAATGGACATGCAAATAAAAAAGAGAGTTGTATTGCCTATACAACATTGCAATCAACATTTTAATGTTTTTTTTTCCAACCTGTTCATTAAAGTGAACAACTATTATATTGGCATGTGTGCATATTTAAATGTAGTGCTGTTTATATTACATTTCTGGTTCACCTCAGCACCTAATTAAAAAGTTTGACTACTGTGCAGTATATAGTTCAGAAGAACAGATAAATATTCAGATCATAAATTTTATTGGGGGGGGAATCGATTTCATTTATCATTCTGTACCAGTTGGGATAAAAAGATGACAGACCTCACACGCAATATCAGCCAAGGTTAAAAATGCAGTTTCCAGTTTATTAAACTGCAGAAGGTTATCCTTCAATAATTGCAAACCTACCATCATAGGTTCTCAGGATACTCTGCACCAGTACAAAAGTATACCATCTTTTAAGAAAATGAATACATTTTCTAACCTACTTACTATAGATCACATAGAAAAATAATGCACATTTGTCTCCCCTTTTTAAAAGATGAGCATTAATTAATGTTCAGTGATTTCTTTCCTGAATAGTATAAATGGACTGTCAACTGCTTTTGTTGAATCTATCATTGGCAAATGAATTGCTCAATATGCATCAGTGTTGTTTTTATAATGCTTCTGTACAGAAGGTTGATAAAGTTCAAAAGGATGAAATGTATTAATAAAATTAAAAGATATGTAATATAATTAACAATAATGATTCACTGTTACTGTATGAAAAGATTTAAAGATAAATTGTCATTCACTATGTTTATGATGTTTTCCCTTAATTTTCAATGTATTTTACTGGATTTCTAAAGTTTTTACATTGCATTATGGAATATTCTTGATAAAAATTGGGTTATTCAGATAACCCTCTTTTTGACAATTTAATGCATATTAGAAAGTTTCTTCTGCATCATTGTTGAGAATTGTGTCTGCTCAACCAAGCAGGGAAACTCTTATCATATCTTTCAGGATCAATACACATTTCTTTTTCTTCATGTAGAATAGACATACCATTAGGATAAACCATCCAACACTGCTATTATTTAAAAACAGACTGTAAGAAGCCCTCCCACCTCCTAAAAGAATGAAATATTTTGGGAAATATTAAAAAAGCAGGATAAAATATTTCCCCTAAAGAAGAAATAAAAAAAAATCTTAAGGGAGGTAGAAACTAGCCCCAGTTTCCCTGTCCCAAGCAGAAAATGAGGAGGCCAGCTTTTAGAAATGCTGATTTGGTAATCCATTCAGAAAGACTGGGTCAGATAGAAACTTCAGATAAGCAACAAATAAAAGGTTGACAAAATTAAATCGGACAAACACCTAGGATTTGCATTCCCTCTTTTTCCTAGAGAGCCAGTTATGAGCCCTCCAGAAGGTATAAAAACCCACCCACTCTAAACTTCATTTTGTCAGCTGCCCAGAATCACATGTGGTTCTGCTTCATCAATAAAGAGAACCTTTCTTTGTAATGAGCCTCCAGTTTCCATTTTATCTCCAGTGCCTTTCTCCCAACTTGGAACTGAAACAGATGGATTTTTCTTTCAACAAGATGAACACACTATTACTAATTGTCAGTTATCAGTGATAGGAATACCATTATACTTATTTTAAATATAGGACATTTTGGAAAAATCTCAAGTACTTTGCTTTGTGAAGATGTGTGATTCTGCCTTTATTTGTAGAGCATCTTCCAGGAATGTATCACCTCTGTCCACAGAACCTCCTTGTACACTTCTGTGGACACATCAGCACCCAGAAGAAGTTGAAGACTGCTTTACTTTGAAGAGGAGCTTCCATCAGTTATCAGATTAAATAAAACACCTTGTGAAGAACTGCTCAAACTTACTTAAAAGTTGCTTGCAGAGTTTAAGAGACAAATCAGGGAGAAGACTTCCTTCCTTGAGATCATAGGTGGTATTCAGCAGGTTCTGACCAGCTCTGGAGAACCGGTAGCGGAAATTTTGAGTAGTTTGGAGAACCGACAAATACCACCTCTGACTGGAGATTTTACAGTATCCTTCCCCTGCCACACCCACTAAGCCACGCCCACAGAACTAGTAGTAAAAATTTTTGAATCCCACCACTGCTTGAGATGTTATACTTGAAGCTGCAGAGGCTGCATAAGAATGTGGTGTGTTCTCATGCATGGCCTCTGGAGCATCTGGTGTGTTTTCTTACTCTCTTTGGAAACCCAAGGCCATGCATTCTCCAGGCCTTGTGTGACTTGGAGCTGCCTTGAATAGACATTTTTTTTCTGTGAGGTAAGAACAAATTTTAAAAATGTAATTATATAAGTTACAAATTGTTTCTTTTTTGTTCATGGCTATGTGTGACAGTGAGGTGGTGATAAAATAACAGAATCAAGTTGGGCATTTTCTCAACTTTTGACACCCCAATCCCAAACTGACCTAGATTTATATACACTTCTTATTTATTTATTAAATTTATATGCCACCCATCTCACAATC
This sequence comes from Laticauda colubrina, assembly GCA_015471245.1. Taxonomy (NCBI): domain Eukaryota; kingdom Metazoa; phylum Chordata; class Lepidosauria; order Squamata; family Elapidae; genus Laticauda; species Laticauda colubrina. The sequence continues at coordinate 28,916,364 of BLBF01000005.1, forward strand.
CAGTGAGTCTAAAAAAAACAAGGTTATTGTTGAGGTGCAAATAATCAAGAGCATTCATTGAGTTCAAAGCACATAAGAATTTAGTATTGTTACCTCTAACACAATAATCTAGTCAGCTAATACTCAAAGCTAAATTGGCAATAGATAAGGGTCAACAAAATTCATGGGGCAAAACTTAGGTCTTTTGTGACACCACAATGACTCGTAAGTTGATGACATACTGAACTCTGCTTTCCAGCTCAGCCTTTTTTTCTCCTACAGCTACCATTCTTAGTGATACTCAAGGTATAAGAATATTTATGACTAACAGCAAGGGCACAGTTTTTTGCCTGTAGCCTACAAGTATAATTGAAGCCAATTTTTAGCTTCAAAGGCATGCATAGTCTATTTTCTGCAAGCAAGATTCACTATTTTAAAGACTATATATGCTGACATTTGGATGCAATGTAATGATACATTCAGGGAATCTGACACAGTATATACAGTAGTTAGAATATTACAAACAGAAACAATGCATGTTAAATTGAAGGCAACGTAATTCTTTTTTTAATGAATACATATATTTTTGTTTGCTTCTTGAGTACATAAGAATTTAAACATCTTTCTCCACCCTTGTGCTCTCTGTTCTATATTTTTCAGATGAACAATTACTTTGGCTGGGATGATAACATATTATAGAATGGTTAGAAGTGACCAGTAAATTTATTTAGTTTTATGATAGAAAAGAAATGCACTTGTCTCTAAGTGCAAGGGTGAAATTATGTTAGAATTGCAACCCAGGTTCTCCCATTCAATCTGGCAAAATGTACTAAAACAATTTAGTGAGGCTTATATAATACACAAACCCAGTGCTGGATTCTATCCTGGTTTATTTCATGCATAACCTTAATGCTAAGGTTGATGGCTTACTTTAATTTAATTATCTTATTGTAAATCACAGTAACAGTGCCTATTGTTATAAAGATCAATTCTAAACATACTATTCATTATTTAAAACTGTATACAAATTGATAGTAAATAATTCTTTAGCTATATTTTTAAAGTGCCTTCCTACTTTGTTCATTTTTATTTTAATGCACGGGTTTCATGGTTCTATTTTTGGAATATATTTTAATATTGAAATTTGACTGTTCATAATATTTCTAAAAATACTTCTTTTTTAAAAAAATAAAATTATTTATTCAACATTTTAACAATTAAAAACAAATTTCCACATTTTGCAAAGTTACTATAACAGTGTTTACATTTATAAGTGTCCTCTATTAATGTGTTATCTATCTCTTTATTTGCTTCTACATCATTCTAGGAATGTTATACATATATATATTTGCATTTACATTTATTTACATGTAAACCTTATTGCGAAATGGTATTTCATACATTATCATTTTGACACCTTTGCGTCTTTTCCTTATCCATCCCATATCTTATAGTATTCTCATTCTTCCTTTCCCTCCAATAATTTCAACAATCTGTCCATCTCTGCACATTTGTATACCTTGTTGATTATTGCGGTTTCTGGGGTGGTGGTGGTCATAGCCTGTTTCCAATTTTGGGCAAAAGAGATTCTGGCGGCCATTATAATTGTCATTTTTGGATGTCTGCAACAGCTGCTTCAGAGTTTACAAATGTGACAGATTTTTTTCAACTGAACTTATATTGATACAATAGTAAAGATTTCTGAGAAAATTGGGTATTAAGAGGTCCTGATCCCTTAAAAATACAAAGAAATCCATGACAGTCTGATTAATCATACAGGAAATGCACCTTTGTTGTGTGATAGAAGTTTTTCTCCCAGTGGAAAAACAGTATGGTATTTCACTAAATTTTCTTTTTAACCTATTCACATACAGAACGCATTGTACTCTTTTCTCTTCCCTCAATAATACTGAAATGCTGGTGTGATTAGTGTACTTAAATCACTGGGAGTAAGTGGGCCTTTTCGGCATATGCAGCAGAATCAAATGTACCTGTTTGTCTTCCCTGAGCAAAGCAAGAACTGTTCACAGCAAGAGGTCACTGGATTTAAATCATGGAAGACTGGCAGAATTAATGGCAAGATTGTAACAAACTATTTGAGATAATATATTCTCATTACTCGAGAATTATATCCAAATAATGCAGAATGTTACTGCAAGATAATAAAAGGTTCATGTTTTTTTCATAGAATGAAAAATATGGAATTTAAAACCCCCCTGTCTATTGGAAATGCTGTGCTAAACAATGTAGATTTGTGGATCGTTTTTCATGAAGCTAATTTCTGTCTTTATTTTTTGTGAGAGGTTTTTGTATACAGGGATGCGGTGTACATAGCTTCTGAAAGCAAACCTATTCCACTTTGCAGCTCCAGAGGAACCATGATGAAACTTAGTGCCCTCTTCTCCGTGAGGCAGGAACTGGGCCAATTAATGAATGGTATGTTAATTGGTGTTAATTCCAAAATTGTCAGAAATCCTACAGCAGTAAGTTCAGCACAGTCCTTTGTGTGAGAGTCTTTATTCTGTGCAAATCGATATAAGCAAGCATAGTTCTTTTTGCAAAATGCAAATTATTACTCCTGCTTACGTTTGTATTTTTGCAGCAAATAAGAGACTTGGGATAATAAATGCTACAAAGTAAAAAAGAAAAGGAAAGAAAAGTAATAGGAAAAGAGAGTATTGGAGAAGCAGCAATGAATGTAGAATATGTTCATGTTTAAAACTAATTTGGCATTTTGAAACAAATCTTTTTATATCTTTTCATTTTAAAAAATATTATTATCTCATCTTCTCTAAAATTGTTTAAATATTTAGATCAATGTCTGGTCTATGACATTATAAGTATTTTTTGTTTAGATCAGTGGGTTCCAATCTCAGATAGATAGATAGATAGATAGATAGATAGATAGATAGATAGATAGAGCGAGCCAAGGACAGAAAGAAAGACACAGAGAGAGATAATAGAATATTATTCTATTATTGCAAGGAAGAGATATTTCCTTTGGAAATATAGGAAAAGAATTGCCATGGTTACTTTAAACAAAACAAAACAATACCTCTGCCAATCTGAAACTATTGTATCCTGGTTGCAAGATATTTGGAGTGGGGCGGGGAAACCAAAACATGAGTTTTGAAGTGAAGCTTTGAAGCCAGGTATATTTCATGGAATTATATTCCTCTGATACTTTCTAATTTAAAAATATCCCAAAATGTGTCTACATATATCAAAAGAAAATGTGACATTTTACAAGACACTACATTGTAATTATATCCAGTGTCATGCTTAAGCCCTTCCAATAAAATGTCACTTTATCACTGGTCAAGTCAAGAAAATACAATTGCATGAAAAGTGAAGCAACCCTGGGCACACATGACATTCCAGTGAATTGATAAGTGAACAGAATCTGACATAGTTTTTATACAATACATCTTTTTTCAGACTGGAACCAAAATTTGCTATATATGCCCAGTGATTTATAACGGGTTTTCAGCATCATTTACTTCTGTGACCCTCCTTATAGCTGCTATTTATATATTTAACTGAAGTAATTTTCAATATTTATGCTATTGAAATTAGCACGGTATGAGCTGTGAGGATTATGACAAATTTACCATATGTATGGAAATTGAATTGGGTGCCTCCCTCAGGAACTTCCTGTGACCTCCCAGAAATATGGCATTGTCCCCTAGAAGAAGTACTGATTTATAAATTCAATGTTGTCTGGTTCAAACTGAGACCACTCTGAATTTGGCAGATCCAGAAATCTGGGCATGTTTCCAGATGATTTAGCACTACTTCTGTCAATGTCTTCATAAGGCTCCTAAAAACTGATTGTCTAATTAAATCTTCAATTTGCCTCATGATGCCTGTTCCACAAATGAACCAATATTTTAATTTTTTTAATCTGCCGGGTTGTGATTGTTGTCTTATCTCCTCTGAATCTTCATATGCTCCTCCGAGCAAGTGCCAGGACATAGAAAATGAAAACCATTCCTAAAAACCAAGCAAAGACTAAAAAATCCCCTGTAAATCAGTGGTGGGATTCAAATTTTTTTACTACCGTGGCTTGGTGGGTGTGGCAGGGGAAGGATGCTGTAAAATCTCCAATCAGAGGTGGTATTTGCTGGTTCTCCGAACTACTCAAAATTTCTGCTACTGGTTCTCCAGAATTAGTCAGAACCTGCTGAATACCACCTCTGCTCTAAATGTTTTCAATGAGGAATTTTATCTGAGAAAAATATTGTTTAAAAAATTGAAGTCATATAGAGTTGTTGATGAGACCATCTGGAAGAACAGGAAAAAATATAAGCTTCAGCTGTTTGAAAACTGATCAGATCTGCAAGACAGAATCCACAGATTATAAATGACTTGTTGAAGTATTTAGCTGATTTTGGAATAGCTATCCTTGAGTCTACACTACAGCATAGCTTAGAGAGTACAACAATGATGGAGTTGTCAGAATGAAACCTTTTCTGTGACCCCCAATAGAAATTTCATAATTTGAAATGTTCAGAAAAAAACCTCGATAAGCTTTACAAAATGCCAGCAAAGCTGGGATCAGTGAGATCTCAGAGGTATAGTGTTCCTTAGTGCAGTTACGGTTACAGAACTGATCCTGTTCCTAAGTCCTTCCAGATGACATTATGTAAAAGACAGAACCTGCAACATATCCTTCCATTGGACCCACTGGGGAAGACAGAAACAGTCAGAGAGAGATGGTCCCATAATATACTAGATCAGAGGTCTCCAACCTGGGCAACTTTAAGACTTGTGGACTTCAACTCACAGAATTCTCCAGCCAGCTATGTAATCCAGTGGTTTCTGGAAGGTAACCAGAATTTGGAAGATTCAAAAGTGTAAAGTGAATACAAAATTTACTGAGGGATTAATTTGTTAAATATGCTTGGGAAAGTGTCTGGCAGAATTCTGATGGATGTGATACATAAGAGAACAGTAAATATAATCTGGAAAGGGCAATGCAGCTTTATATAGGATTGAGATTGTGCAAGCCAGATTTTTTTCTCTAGAGGAAGTCACAAAGAAATGGATGAATTAGGGAGGAAAGCTCACTGTGTGTTTGTTGATTTAGAGAAACTATTATAGAGCATTTTCATGAATATAGAACAGCACACATTTAATGAAGGTGATTTAGTGAAATGTCCAATTTTCAGAATGGAGTAAGACTGGATATATGGCCACACTTGGCAGTTTAATGTATTTATGAACAAATTTTATGAGGAATACTTGTGAACATATTAAAGAAGTTTTGTTTGCCATGAATGTTACACAGTTAGCATTATGCAATGAAGAGTATACAGTATATTGAAAATTAATGTATGGAAGACAAAAGTAGTGTTTATATACCTATTAGTTTTGCTATATCTCTTTTAAGATAAGCGATGTGATGGAAAGTGCAGAAAAGGAATAAGAAAGTAAGAAATAATATACAAAGTAAAAATATGAGAGAAGGGAATGATAAAAGAATGAAATGTATTCCATATCTAATCCTAGTTTATACCAATCACCAATCATTGTTTTTCATAACTTTCTATTTTGCAAAACCGTATTTTCTTCCACCATGTCCATACAACAATTCATAATATAATTTGCATTAATATACCAATTCATAAATTGCTTTTCTCTCCTCTCTCTTTCTAAAAATCTCATCTATTTAATCTGCCTATAACTTTCTTCATCCTTCCTTTCCTTTCGACACATTCATTTTTTTCCCTTCAATGTTTTTTATGATTTCACCCTAATTATTCTTTCTATATGACCAAACTGTTTTGGTAAATTTCTGCCACATTCATTCATCATTGATTCATTCATGATCTTGGTTCTTCTTGTTTTATCCTTCAAAATCAATCTATTCCAACTGCATTTAATATTTCTCCTGAATGTAATTTCCACATGAAAAATGTGCAGAAATATTCCTTTTTATAATTTCACATATTTATACCAGGAAATGGTGATTGGATGGAGTTAACAAGACATCAAAAAAGAAAGAGTTAAGAAGATTATACAACAAATGATAGTGCACAAAGCTCAATATGAAACCAGTCCAGGTACATGTGGATTGTTAATTTAAAATTAGACTCATAATTTGATGTGATATTGGAAATACAACTAGGCACCAAGCCTGCAAAAAGGTAGAAATAAAGCATTATAGTTTGTAGTAAAGAGTATAATTTTGGTTGAATAGTATTGAATTATAGGTTGAATTGGCTGTGATAGTCCAAAAATAGACCATAGCAGAACAGTTATTTTGCTCAGTCTTTTGTATTGTTTTCACAATGAGGCTATCAGCATTAAACAATTAGTATTAATGATATAGTATTTAGTGCTTATATTATGATTATATGACCAGTAAATATTATGGTCATATGGTCACAATAAAGATTTGCTTTGATGTATTTTGACCTTAATAGATATAACCAAATAAATAACTATTTTGAATAATTGGCTATAACTAAAATGTAATTACTTTAAAATGCACTAATAAATCTTTTCTGCAAATGTAGCATTATTGAAAATTACATTAAATCTATTTTACCTATAAAGGTGTGCTATACATATTGTTATTATAGGATCACATATAATTTTTTTTTAGTGCAAATGTGTTATAATATGAAACCCCACCCTCCCTCCTTCCTTCCTTGAAAGAAGAATTTAGAAAAAAGAATTCAGTGCTAGTTTTAACCTCTAAGAAGATTAAGTGGCTTGATACCCAGGTGCTTGTAGGATAGCCTTCTTAGGATAGAGCAATCTATCCAATATTCTATGGATTCCTACTGTGGGAAGACTGGTGTGGGCAGATATGGTATTTCTCTGTATGGGTACTTGTCTATGGAATAGCCTTTCACAAGAATGTAGATTGTTGAAAATTCTGGCTTCATTTAAAAAGGCAGTCAAGACAGAATAACTCCCTAGGGCTTTTGAAAGCTGATGTAGCCTTATATTGCTGAATACTATTTAATGGTTGAAGTAACAGTGATAACTGACTTGACTTTCACGGCATTTTATTGCTCTGTTTTTACTGGCACTGTTTTATGTTTTTATGGTTGTAAACTTCCAGAAATCTTTGTATTTTGTCATTATATAAATGGGATAAATAAAATAAAGTGAGAAAGTGGAATGTAGCCTCACATTCTAAACAATCTACTGGCAAGAATGCAACTTCTTTTACAAGCTTATGTCTATGCAGGTGCAGCTGTTGCTTATTATGCTTCAGGCTAGTGAGTTATTTATGCCTTACTGGCCTATCCATTTCATTATGAATCCTGGAATCTGTTTATATGTGAGTGAGGGTGATTTTAAAATCAAATAATAACTGACCCTTTTCTGATCATATCACATTTTTATGAGTCAATCTCAGAACATTTTAAAAAGTTTTTCATAATTTAATTAGTTTTGGAGCATTCATATTATTTGGAATTTTAAATAATACCAAATGCATAAAATTTGTGGATAATAAGATCTTCCTGTTCCATTAAGCTATATTGGATTTGATTAGTATCTTGTACACTAGTATCCATAAGACAGTCCCATGCTGTTTGATAGCATGAACTGAGTTGGTGTAAGGAGTAGACCGTTATCCTTGGTGGTATCCTTGGTGGTGCAGTGGTTAGAATGCAGTACTGCAAGCTGCTTCAGCTGCCTGCAATTTGGCAATTCGAATCTCACCAGGCTCAAGGTTGACTCAGCCTTCCATCCTTCTGAGGCTGATAAAATGAGGACCCAGATTGTTGGGGGCAATATGCTGACTCTGTGAACTGCTTAGAGAGGGCTGTAAAGCACTGTGAAGTGGTATATAAGTTTAAGTGCTATTCTATTGATTTGATCCAGACTGAGGCATTTTTGTCAGATGCACAGTACTGCTCTAAGACTTGGCAGAAATAACCCTACAAATCTCTCCTACTTTGTGTAGCTAAATATTTTAGAAATGAACCTAATCATTCCATTAGAAAAATCACAGGAGCATTCCATTGTTGGGCTTATTTTACCAATAATTATTTCTTTATACTATATATAGCAATTATTTCTTGTCTTTATTATTAATTAAGCAATCCAAATGTATCTTCCTTTTTGGTAAACTTTATCGAATTTAGCCTCCTACAATTAACTATTGTTTTCTGTATTAGTCTGTCCGTATGCATGGCACCTCTGAGCATTACTGAAAAGTGAAATTGAATCAGCCTGTCTCTAGGTTCAATTACTTGATATTTACATCTAAAACATTTTGCATAAATTATTGCTATTTATAATTGTATGCAAAAGTTTAGGCACTCCAGGTCAAACTATAGACAACAGGGCAAATTTTGAATCAACAGAAACTTACCAAACCTTTATGTATACTAATGCAAAGTTACACATGACATCTTTCTGCAGATTTGCATTTGAACTGTAATTGAATTGTTCAGTCATCATACAATATATTTTGGGAAAAAAGATGGAAACATTTGAAGAAAAGAATGGGTGTGCTATGATATGATTTGGTGCTGTGTGAATTTAGGTAAATATCAGCATTCTGCAAGCTGATTAGAGATTATGTTATATTCAAGAATATAGTATATAAGTATTGGTGGCCAGATAGTATACATCAACAATGAAAGCACAGATCTAGATTGTATTATTAACTGTATTCTAAACTGACTATTCCTGGAAGTAAATCTCAGGGGTTACTCTAAGCTAAAGACAATAATTCAAGGAGTAATGGGTTTCACTTTTTGATTGCCTTGGAATCAGTGCTGACTTTTGATTACTGTTTAGACATGACCTTGCAATTTTTTTGGCAAGACTTCAAAAGTGATTTGTCATTACTTCCTTCCTAGAGTTGAGAGAGAGTGCCTGGCTCAGGGTCACCTAGCTGGCTTTGTGGGTGACTAGAACTCAGTCTTCTTCTAGTCTTAACCATTTCATCAAATTTGCCTACTCTGCAAATAAACCAATATAGAGAAAGTTAAAAAGATTGGGCAACCGTTTGTCTAAGATGATATAATTCCGGCACTAGGAAAACCTTGAACTAGAAAATCTCCAAGATCCCTTTCAATTCTATGATTCTATGAAAAAGGGGGAATCTCTCTCTCTCTCTCTCTCTCTCTCTCTCTCTCTCTCTCTCTCTCTCTCTCTCTCTCTCTCTTTTCTTTTCTACACATACAATATACATATGTACTTCAAAACTAGCAGTTTGATTTCATGGTTATTTTTAATGTTTTAAAATTACTGTACAGTACTGCAGTTCCATTAATCTAATGCAACACTTAAGAATATAAATAGCATAACTCAAAGGTATTCCATTCAGCTAAGGCCACTATTTAGGGTTTATGTAACATTATCCATAGGTGTTTGAAATGGCTTTACTTGTGATCGCAGTTTGATCTCAATCACTTCAACAAACTGTTTGGTTTGGTTTACATTTAAATGATAGCCAGAAAAGTTAGAGCACTGCTTTATGTAGCACCATTGTCTGAAGTAGGGTTACTATGTTTTCTCTGGGTTAACTTCTGAGTCTGGCTCTCTTTGTGTTATTTAAGTTCCTCCTTCTTCCCTGCTTTTTAGTTTTAGGCTACATAGTGACAATAGATCCTGGTAGGTGCCCCAAGCACTTTTGTCTTATTGAACACAAGGAGGTGAAAACTATTCTAATTATTGTAAAGCAGAAATCTCCTGGCAGTAGTTGATTCTCCACTGTTTGCTGAAGTTCTCATGTTGACAGTAGACACTGAGCTATTTTTCATATCATTGGAACAAAACCATTGTAAACCTGTAGATCTGTTGCTAATGTAATCTTGGCCTCAGCAAATATATTACAAGACTATCTTTATATGATCAGCTTTTAAATTAAATATCAAGCATACTTTTGGGGTCCTAGTGTTATGTCTAAAACCTGACTGACTTATACAATCAAATCACTTTGAAGATATATCAGTTTGGTAGCGTACTGGGGGGTGGGTGGGTGGGAGGTACCTTTTATCATCACATCAATGTTATGCAGGATTTAGAGCATAGATGCATATTCAGATTGAAACAAAAAAAAATGGAAAAAAGAAGGATTTAGAGCGTAGGCTTTCTAATTGTTCTCATGTTTCCTATGCTGCAGCATCCAGAGATTGGAGCATGATATACTGATTTAAAAGCATGGTATTTATATGGTTTGAATGATTTAAGGAGCAACTCGTAGTCGATACTTCCTACACTTTGTCAGACAGTCAAACATCTAATTGTCACAGAGGCAACTGGATGCATGTGATGGTCTCTGTCCTATTCCAACTCTACAGAAAGACTGTACAGTTGAATACATTCATAGTGTTCTGGGATTAAAAGAATTGCCATGATTACATGTTATAACCATGATTACATCTTGATGTCTTCTCTAGTCCTCATCATTTATGGGATCACCTTAACACATTGAAGGCAATCATGTTGAAAGTATCTAGCATATATTGATGTTATATTATGGGAATAAGGGTGTTTTTTACTGGCTATTCCATCACTAAATTTCTCAAACATGAAAATCTTCTTACTTGGCCTTAAGTTTAATAACTCCAAAATATCTAGTGTTGGAAACTACAATTAAATAAAATTTAACATTAAATAAAAGGTTGACTACAATTGGTTAGCCATAAAACCTCATTATTTTAAAATCTCAAAAATTGGTTGGCCTAATAAAAGGTTCTCCAAGATGATAAATATTAATCCCCATGGAGGTTCAATATTATGATTTGTAGTACTATTAGTTAAGCAATATTTATTAAATTGTTTTCATATAATAAATGTTTGGGGGAGAGTTGATGAAAAATCTGAAACTTCATGAAGGGGTTGATGAGCTAAAGAGTTTGGGGCCTCTGGGCTGATATCTTCCTTTAAGGTAGATATATGTCCTCCTCCCTTTCCAATTTACTTTGTTGTTGGGCTTTAAACATAGGCACTCTATAAAGGAACCTTCCTCTTTAATATGAAATTATTGTCTTATCATCCACACAGTATCTTCCTAAACTTGCAACGGTTGTGAGGTTTTTGTAGAATGTACTTTATATCTGATAGATATCATTATCTAAGGTAAAGGTAAAAGTTCCCCTCGCACTTATGTGCTAGTCATTCCAACTCTAGGGGTGGTGCTCATCTCCGTATCTAAGCCAAAGAGCCAGCACTGTCCGAAGATGTCTCTGTGGTCACGTGGTTGGCATGATTAAACACTGAAGGTGAATGGAATGTTGTTACCTTCCCACCAAAGGTGGTCCCTATTTTTCTACTTGCATTTTCACGTTTTACATGCTTTCAAACTGCTAGATTGGCAGAAGCTGGGCAAGTAATGGGAGCTCACTCTGTTACGTGGTGCTAGGGATTCGAACTGCTGAACTGCTGACCTTTCTGATCGACAAGCTCAGCGTCTTACTCACTGAGCCACTCTATAATTATCTACTGTGAGCTAATTTTATCAATCATTTTATGCCATCTTCCTCTTATATGACTAAAAATGTTCCTCCCCAATTTTGAATAATTAATTGCTTCAACATTTTTATAATGAATAAAATAATTAATAAAAAATTAATTATTTTCAGCAACTACTTGATACTTGGTTTTAGTAACTTGCAGATGGCTTATAATTAAAAAAAATATTTGAGGTGATAAATTCATCTTGAATATGATGTATGAGATACAGTTATATCCAAAAGGGCAAACTGGCAGTGTGATTGGCTAATAGCATACAATTTGTGGGCATATATCTAACATTTACATGCTCGCACTATATTTCATTTCATGGTAGTTTTGTTTAGTAAAGTTTCACATACAAAAATCTGTGTGACTTTGAAGTAAAAAAATAATGTGCACCAAAATAGAATATGAATATTAATTGGAGAAAAGTCCTGTTCATTTCACATTTCAGTGAATTAAATGGCCCTCAGCTTTATTTTATGTTGTTCTTTGATGTGCTGCACTGAATTAAGATTTGTTTCTCTAATCTACAAGAACGCTAGCTAAAGCTGCTATGGCAACCAGTTATACCTAAAGGGAAGAGTCTGAAGATTTCAAACCTACTGAGGTTCATATCCAGTCCTGCCTTTTGCCCTTGGTAGATGCTTGTTAATTTCTAGTCCTACCACTCATCTTCCAAGGGGCATCTTATCTCCCTGAAGTAGATGGCTTTCATACACATCTTTCTGTTCTGGTGAATAAAAAAAAAGTTTAAAAAAAGAATAATGTAATCCCTGGCTTTGTAAAATGATAACATGTAAATACAGGTAGTCCTTGACTAACAACCATTCATTTAATGACTGTTCAAAGTTACAACAGAGTTGAAAAAAGTGACTTTTGACTTTTTTTCGCACAACTGTTATGGCAATCCTGTGATTATGAGATCAAAACTCAGGCACTTGGCAACTGACATGTATTTATGATGGTTGCAGTATCCTGGGGTCATGTGATCATCTTTTGTGACCTTCTGACAAGCAAAGTCAATGGGAAAGCCAGTTTCACTTAACCAACTTAGCCACTGATGTGATTTGATTAACAACTGAGGCAAAAAAGGCCTCCGGGTAAAAAAAGATAAAATGGGGCAAAACTCATTTAAGAACTATATTTGTTAGCAACAGAAATTTTGGTCTCCATTATGTTCATAAGTTGAGGACTACCTGTAGAGGTGTCATCCCTTCCTCTACAAAAAAGCATACTTTATTTTTTAAAAAGTAACACAAAAGTATTATATATGAAAAACAATTTACAAAAATATATGCAATGCTCTCAACAGGCAGTGCTAGATAACTATAATTAGTGATCTCAGGAAAGATATTACTATCTTAACTCAGCCTAAAATCACATAAAATGCCCCACATTAACATAGAAATAAGAATAAGATAGAATACATTATCTAATGTGAATCTTACATTGTATCTTGGATGATTTGGGGCCGACAAATGAATTACATGTAGTTCAACATTCTCTAGTAGTGATTTCCAAAATTCCATCACTATCAACTTAACTGGCTTCAAGAAGGGCTGGACCAATTCATGGAAGTCATGAAAATCAATGGCTATTAACCTATATGGCAGCATGATTGTCTCTGAGGTTTATGTTGGAAGACATTTCAACTGGAAGACCTTCTGAGCAATAATTAGCCATTTAACAGCTGGAGAGATGGTACACTTGTTTTCCTAGTCTGAAAAGCTCTTGCTCCATGTCCCTGAAATTTTGGCTTTGTGTTTGGAAAGAGCAAACATTTTCCTTCATTGAGGGTTGAGTCACTCTCCTAAGTTTATGTTACTGCCTGACAGAAAATGTACATTTAAACCCAGCTGCTGTCCAGCATATAGGTGGGGAGGAAACTTGCAGGATTGTTCACAACAGCTGCATAAAATCATTCTGTCACATGTTGTTAGCTTTATGCACCACAAGAAATATTATGAATTGCTGCTTCCCCTTCCCTCTCCAGCCTACTGGTGAAACAGATTGTTCATATACTTTTTTAAGCTTGGCATTTAATTTCAGCAGTAATCAAAATGCATAAGATTACATTGAAATGCTCTTCATATTTCTCTGGCAAAAGTGTCAAGTACAATTGCTGCATACAGAGCAATACTTTCAGTCATTCATGACAGAAGGATACAAGTCTCTTGTGTGACTGCAAACTTTCAAAGAAAAATGAGAACAAACCTTGGCTTCAGAACCTCGGCAAAAAAATTAACAGTAACAACAGCAGTATAATGGTAGCAACCAACTTTACCAGGTCATCTAACTGTATTTATTTCATTTGATGACAAAATAAATAACTGATGTGGAGGAAAGATCCAAGTAGCCATGTGAGAGGGCCGGAGGGAGCTTTGACTTCTCCCGGCCTCCATGGAGTTGTAAAAGAACTTGTTCTGCACAGTTGTGTTATGCCCTGGGAAGGCAAGGGCTATTACAAAGCCATTTGTAATGGATGAAGTTGCTGCTGAGCACACTACTAATTCTGCCTTTACAGAACCAGTGGGAAGCTGATGACTTTGATTTCCTTCAGAATAAATCCATCGTGATTAATTTTGTAATTAATTGTTAGCTTCTATCTGATTCGTATTCTTATTAATATGAGCTTCCTTAATCAGGTAGTCTCATTCAATAACAATTTATCATGTGATAATTTTGAGAAAGGATAGATTCATATTTCTTCCCAAATATATTTTTCAGTGTATTTCATCCCTAAAGACACATTTTTGAAAATATGTACCAGCCCATCTTCCTTGTGCTGTTATGTCACAAAATCATTTTCTCCCTCCACTGCTTTTAAGGAGTTTCCTTTCATCAGTATAGCTTTCATGTTCTGCCAGGTACAGTATGTTTCAAAATAACAGTGCTATTCATTTCACTTGTGGGACTTATTTCAGGGAGATAATATAGGAAATAAATATGAGAAATTTCCTACAGGCAGCGTGAAACTGAATAAAAGGGATTAAGATCAGATTTAGTGAGAAGATCCTCTGTGTAGAATCTATCATACAGGAGGCATTTCAGAGGAGTGGCTAAATTTTTTTTTCACTTCCCCCCCACCTCCAAGGATTGTGTTGAGGAAATAATTGCATTTGTTTAAAGCAGGGCTGTCAAACTCCAGTAGGCTGAATGCATCATGTACTGGCCATGCCACCCCTGGTTTAGCAAAGAGGGAAAAAGTCCTGATACATCACGTGATGCCGCCCTGACAACATGCATTTGACACCCCTGGTTTAAAGAGAGTGTGTAAGCTGGACAGAATAGAAGGAATGGTGGTTTAAGACTTGGTACATATGCAAGTTGAAAATTCAACTAAAAGCTGAACATACTTGAGTTTTTGGAGTCTAAAAATACAGCGCCATTGGCCACTCCAATCATGTAGCCCTTCCTTTTCCCACCACTATTAGCTGTATGAGACATCATCATAAGCATAAGAAATAGCAAGTTGCTCTGTCTTGGACAGAAAAATCCCTGCAGCCATAAGACCTCACTTATGGAGAGGATTCCAGTCTAGATACTTTTCTAACTCTAAGGATTGATTTAAACTGGAAAAGCTCTGTCTGTATGTTTGTCTGTCTGTATCTGTTGTGTTTGCAAAGGTTGAGACTCGAGACCAGCTTAACTTCAGCTCTTTTATTTAATTCTTAAATTCCATCTGTGCAAGGAGCCGCGGCAGCCCTTTTTTATAGAGAAGCTACTCACGGCTCGCGGCCAATGACGGCTCCTTGATTCTCCCGCCGCTGAGGTGGCCAATCATAGGCTAGCTATTTTTGGCCAATTACCATCGAGTAGAACACCAATCAGATTCAAATGTTTGTGGACCAATGGGAATAGAGTATTTGGAGTATGTTAATATGTAACACCGCTCCCCTCTTGGTTTGGTCCTACATTACGTAGTCATGTAAGTAGGCGGGGCTTTTATGTTGTCTAGTTGACCTGCGCAGTTTAGTCATGCTGTTGTCTTCGGCGGTTTCGAACGGGATCGCTGTTTCTCCCATTTTTCTCTGTGGAATCTCCTGGAAGGTAGAGTCAGCCATGCCACTCCCACCTGGCCTACCCAGGCTGGTAGAGTCAGCTTGGCTGCTCCCTTCCGGAGTGGCTTCTTGGTCTTCTTGTGCCTCCTGTTCCTCTTCACCGAAGTCTTCTTCAGGTAAGTCGTTGTTTCTTTCTGAGTTTATTTGCGAATGTGGTTTGTCGGTTGTGTTTTGATTTTGCAGTGTTTCTTGTTCTGACGGAGAATCTCCCCCTCCCCTCTTATTTGTGTTTGAGGGGTCTCTCCCCTCTCTGGTTGGCTTATTATTGTGTTTGTTTAATGCTTGCTGTGGTTCTGGAGTGTGTGTGTGTTGTTCTTTGTGCCTGGGTATGTCAGTGGTTTGTTCCAATGTTCTTGATCTTAATTGATTAATGTGTCTCCTCCAGCTTCTACCATTGTCCGTTTCTAATCTATACGAACAGGGTCCTGTTATTTGTGCTATTTTTGCCGGTACCCACAGCAGGTGCCCCGTGAGATTTTTAGCATAGACTAGGTTTCCTGGTTCGAATGTGCAGTGTATGCTGGAGGAGTCTGTTGGTTTTTCAGGGCTGTATGTGGGGTGTAATCTATCCAAATGTGATCTTAATTTTCTGCCCATTAATAATTCTGCTGGGCTTTTATTTGTAGTTGCGCTCGGTGTGATGTGTTGTATGGTGAGCATTTTATAAATTTTCTCTTATATGTCTCCCGTGTCTAATTTTTCTATGGTTTCTTTGGTATACCGGACCATGTGTTCTGCCTGCCCATTCATAGCCGGTCGGCCCGACGCTGTCAAAGCATGCCTTATTCCGTGTTCGGCAAGGAACTTTTCAAATGTCAATGCTGTGAACTGTGGCACGTTATCTGAAACTAATAAGTCCAGTAACCCATGTGTGGCAAAAAGTTTTTTCAGTTGTTTGATAACTGCTTCTGTAGTTGTTGAGTTCATGACACTTACTTCCAGCCAATTTGAATAAGCTCCTACTATGATTAAAAATGTGTGTCCTTTTGTAGGCCCTGCAAAATCTATGTGAATTCTTGACCAGGGCCCCCTCGGTGTTTCCCAGTCTAGTATAGGTGCTGAAGGAGGTGCAGGTCGGGATCTTTGGCATTTATCGCAAGTTTCTACCCATTTCCCAATATCCTTATCCATCCCTGGCCACCATACATAACTCCTGGCCAGGGATTTCATTCATACGATACCTGGGTGTCCTTCATGTAGCATATTCAGTACTTGCTCTTGTAATGCCTCTGGTATTACCACCCGATCCCCCCATAGAATGCAACTTTTTAACAATTACAGTTCAGTTTGCCTGTTCCTGAACAGTTTAAATTTAACGACTGTCTTGTTTTCTGGCCACCCTTTTCCTACCCAGTTTAAAACCTGTGACAAAGTTTTGTCTCTTGTTGTTGCTTTCGCAATGTCCGCTGCGGTTATGGGTAGGTTTGGTAGTGTCTCAAGCTGTAGGGTGGATGTGGTTGGTGCTGGGTCACTCCCAGTTCAGGTAGGGGAGTATGGCTCAGTGCATCGGCGTGAGAAATGTCTTTGCCTGGTCAGTGAATCAGTTTATAATTGTATGCGGCAAGGAACTCGGACCATCTTGTCATTTCTGGGGAGAATATGTTCAGAGTGGCCCTGTTCCCTGCTAATATTCCCAATAGGGGCTTGTGATCTGTAATAAGTGTAAAGGTCCTACCGTAAAGGTATTCATGAAACCGTTTGACACCGGATATTGCTGCTAATGCCTCTCTGTCCAACTGACTGTAGTTCCTTTCCGTTTTGGATAGTGTTTTGGAGTAGAATGCGATCAGTGCTTCTCTCCCATCTGGCAGCGTGTGGCTGAGTACAGCTCCAATGCTGAATGGTGATGCATCGCAGGTGACTGTCAATGGTAGTGTCTCGCTGTATTGTATTAATACAGATTCGGTTGTTATTAAATCTATTTTCTGGAATGCTGTCTCTTCTCGTTGTCCCCAGGTCCAGGTGGCTGCCTTGTCCAGTAGTCTATGTAGTGGTTCCACCGTCATTGCCTTCTGTGGCAGAAAAACCTTCTAAAAATTGATAAGACCCAAGAATACTTGTAATTCTACTTTGTTTTTTGAACTAGGCACTTCTTTGATTGCTTTGATTTTTTTATCTGTGGAATGGATGCCCTCTTTATCGATTAGGTACCCCAGGAATTTGACTTTTGAGGTGGCTAGCTGACACTTTTCTTTTTTAACCTTGACTCTCGCATTTTGGAATCTTTGTAATTCTATTCTGAGATGGGCTTCTAGTGGTCTCTCATCGCTGGCTGACACTAGTATGTCATCAAAGTATGGGACTACCCCTTTTATCCCTTGTAACAACCGCTCCATCAGGCTTTGGAACTCCCCTGGGACCATGCTAACTCCAAATTGCTGTCTTCTGCATTTGAAGATGCAGTCACAATTGCCCTATGAGTCACGATTGTTTGTGCCTCTGCTGTTTCAGGGTCGACTGGCAATTGTTGGTATGCTTGCGCAAGGTCGAGCTTTATGAAAACCTTGCCTCTCCCCAGTGAGTGTAACAGGTGTTGCACTACTGGAACAGGATATGCACTTTGCTGTAGTGCATGGTTTAGAGTGGCCTTGTAGTCACCACAAATTCTCATGGACCCATCTGGCTTAATTGGGGTCACGATTGGGGTTTCCCATTTAGCATGGTCAATTGGTTCCAATATGCCTTGTGCTATGAGTTTATTTAGTTCCTCATCAATCTTCGGTTTCAATGCGAAGGGAACTCGCCTCGCTTTTATCCTAATAGGAGCTATTGTCGGATTTAAATTAAATGATATGGGGGATCCTCAGTACTTGCCTAGTTTCCCATCGAAGGCATCCTGGAACTCCCTCATTAGGTTCTCCTCCCAGTCTGTCTCGGTGACGCTGTTGATGCCAGTCACTCCAATTCCCATGGGTTCAAACCACTCGAGTCCCAACAGACTTAGGTGGTTCCAGTCTACGATGGTTAGAGGCAGAATTTTGTGTGTTCTTTGAAAGTTATTTTGAAATGTCTGAGTCCGACTACCGGTATTCTGTTTCCTTGGTAGTCTTTTAGTATCAGCGTTTGGTTTTCTAATTCTGTTCTGCCAATATGCGGTGTCAGTATTTTAATAGTATTCCATGATACCATTGATAGATATGATCCGGAGTCCACCTCCATCTCGCATTCTTGGCCCTCGATCCTGACTGCCACATGTACTTTTCGGCCATTGGTTGCATTTGAATGACCGATAGTAATAGTTTGGTGTGTTTCTTCTTTTCTGTAGTTTTCGTTTAGCTGCTTAATGACTAGCGACTTGCCTTTGCTTTCTCGACTCTCACGGCTCCATGTTTGTCTTTCTTTTATCCTTGGTGGTGTGTTGTCTCTATGTCGCGGGCTGTACCTCTTACGGTTTTGGCAGACTCTTGCTATGTGTCCCCGACTCTCACAGTACCGGACATAGCGTCTAGGAAACGGCACTCAGAATGGGGGTGGTCTCCTCCGCACCCGGCGCACTGGAACCCCAACTTATGTTCTTTCTTCTCCTATCTATTTAGTTCAGCCTGGAGTCTGTGGATCTCCTCTTCATCGTCGTCATTCTCAGAAAATGATTCGCTATCCGTGTAGTGTGTGATGGTCTTGTGTGTGTTCTCTGACTTTTTCTCTGGAATTTGGCTTGTTTCTGCCGGTGTTTTTGGTGTTGTCACATTCATTTGTTGCATTTTGGCTGCTGATTTTTTAGCTGCTTCAGCTGCCGTGGCCTCAGCGATAGCCTCAGTGACTGTAATTTTTGGTCGAGTTAGCCGTCGGCTTTGTAGGGTGAGATCTCTTAGACCAAGGACCATGCGTTCCCTCATGGCTTCATCCATGTTGAGGAACTCGCATGCCCCTCCAATGTCCCTGAGAGCCACTATGAAGTCTGCAATGCTCTCACCTTCTCTCTGGTCCCGTTTGTAGAATTCGTGTCTCCAAATAAGGCTGGAGACGGTCGGTGCGTAGTGAGCCTTCAGTAATTTTTCCAAATCTGGCCAGGCTATCTGTTTTACATCCTCCAGTTTGGCTAATGCCTTGGCCCTCTTGAATACTGTGGGCCCACAGTGCATCAGGAACACGGCTCTCTTTCTGTTGTCGGAGATTCCTTGCAAGTAGTTGCTTTCCAGGAACATGAGGAATCTGTTGATGTATGATTCCCAGTCTTCCGTTGCTGGACTGAATGGTGCGGGTGGTGAGTTGGTTCTGGCCATTTTGTCTGCTCAGTTCTCATTGCCACATGCTCAACTGGTCTCCTTGTCTCAGAATCCCACCTTCATTGCCAGTGTTGCGTTCGCAAAGGATGAGACTTGAGACCAGCGTAACTTCAGCTCTTTTATTTAGTTCTTAATAAATAACTGAGCCAGGAGCCGCAGCAGCCCTTTTTTATAGAGAGGCTGCTCATGACTCGTGGCCAATGATGGCTCCTTGATTCTCCCGCCATTGAGGTGGCCAATCATAGGCTAGCTATTTTTGGCCAATCACCATCGAGTAGAACACCAATCAGATTAAAGTGTTTGTGGACCAATGGGAATAGAGTATTTGGAGTATGCTAATATGTAACAGTCTCTGTCTCTTTCTCATCTCTCTTTTTTATCATTGTGTTGAATCCAAAATCTGATTCTTTTGGGCAAAAGATATATTTATCACCCCTGTTTTCACCTATAAGAGTGTTTTGAGTAGAACACCTCTGAAGAATGTATCATTCTTTTGGTGGAATTAGCAAACATAAATTGTCCTGGTAAAAAGATGATAAATTTAGCATATGATATCCCTTCACAGAGTATATTTATCATCCAGGCCTCCAGAAGTTCCCACTGGTGCAACATTTCCAGAGAAGCAAAGCAACATATATCATTCTTAGTCTGTTTCTTTCTATTATGGTTGAAAAAAAAAGAACTCATTCTTCTTCTTGTCAGTATAATAAATCCAGTGAATCAATGGTAAAAGATTAAAAAAATAACTACAGGTAATTAACTATACAAATACATAAGTACAAATAAGTATAAAAATAGCATTCCTGGTTAGATGTATTATTATTTTGTCCTAATACAGAATTGAGCAATGAATTGATTTCTCATGCTTTAAAACTGCTGGATCTCCTCCCTTCCGCACAGAATGATAATATATTACTTCTTATGCTTCAGTATTTTTAATGTTATTAACCAAAGTAACTGCGTATAGCATCAGCTGGATTTATAATTGATTCTGACATTACTCACCTAATATAGACAGAGATCTTTGTAAGGAAAAACATGCACAACCAAGAGTAGAAGGAGATGCCCAGGGGTGGAATTCTACCAGTTCACACCTATTCGCTAGAACTGGTTGTTAACATTCTAAGCAGTTCTGAGAACTGGTTGTTAGAAGAAATTACTGGCCTAATCCTGTAAGGAAGGCAAGAAGGAAACATTCTGGTGTTGCTTACAGAAACTGCCTCTCCATTAACCCTTATTACATTCTTGGCAGGACAAGACTTCCTGTCTCAGGAACTTCTCTGGAGTTTTTTCCCCCTCCTTTGCTGGTACTTTGCTTGGGTGGAGTGACCATTCAAAGATACAGTGGCACTGAAAAAAGTGACTTATGACCATTTTTCACACTTACGACTGTTGCAGCATCCTCACAGTCATGAGAGGCCAGGCGAGGAGATGCGTGCCTCGATGTCAGTGATATTGAGTTGGCCACACCCAGCCAATAACATGAACACTAAGCCATGTCCACCCAGTCACATGATTACCAAGCCATGCCCACCAACTAAGCCATTCCTACAGAACCGGTTGTTAAAATTTTTGAATCCCACCCCTGGAGATGCCATCAAACACTGTTTTCCTCAAGCTCAATGAAGAAACACACTCTTTTTTTTCACTTTTTGTTTTTTCCCCCATCCCGTATTTT
This sequence comes from Laticauda colubrina, assembly GCA_015471245.1. Taxonomy (NCBI): domain Eukaryota; kingdom Metazoa; phylum Chordata; class Lepidosauria; order Squamata; family Elapidae; genus Laticauda; species Laticauda colubrina. The sequence goes on from BLBF01000005.1 coordinate 28,937,744, forward strand.
CTACGGATTTGTGTTCTGTTTTCTCAGCTTTTATTATTAAAGAAATGGTGCTGAATTCAAATGAGCCCTTTGCTTATCAATTTAAGCATAAACATTATATGGCAGACTCAGGTTATAATGGACACCCCCAAAAGTACGTACATTTTGATGCTTGGCAACCAGCCTACATTTACAGGTATTTGCAGTATGGCATGGTCATGTGTTTTCCTTGTGGTTTCCAGCAAAAAGTGCCCAGTGTAGGCAATGGATTCAATTAACAACCATGATGTTCATTTAACAATAACAGATTTACTGAATAACTGCTGCAAAAAAGTTGGAAAATCAAGTTGGTCATGTGATGACCTGCCTAACAATCAGTATGACTTGCAGCTGTATGTCTGAGCTCAATTACAGTCATAAATCAAGCGCTACCTGTAAGCTCAGGTCAGCACATCCTCTGATTTAGAGGAATCAGAGGGAATGGGTTTAGAGGACAGGAGGAAGAGCTACTACCAAGGCAATGGTCAGATAAGATGGGCTTGAGCCTGGCACAAGAAAGAAATTTGAAAAAAAAAAGTCTAAAGCCCCTCCCTAATTTAGATAGAGCACTCCCTAATTTAGGGAGAAGCATATTCAGACTTGCAATATTCTGTTACCATAGCTGTTACAATAAAAGTAGTTCTGATTTACACGGCACTGGTTTCTTAGCATAGTTTATTTTGTAAATCTGACACAGGTCTACTTGTTTTGCCAGTTCAGACAAACCCTGGAACATCATTCTTAATTTTAACTGGTGTGTGGTGACAATTGCCCCTCCTTGCTCATTGGAGACCAAGGAAGCAATTGCAGTACTTAGAAATCTAAAATCCAGGTTTTTCATTGTTTAGCTGGGAGCATGGTGGCTTATTGTGGTTAGGATCCTGGGTTGGAGGTTAGCAAGCCCACATTCGAGACCCAAGTGCTGCTGTGGAACAGGGGGAGTTTCCATCCTTTGCACCAGCTCCTGCCAGGCACATGAAAGGAGTCCCCAAGTGGGTGTGCCCAGAGCTATGGTGATGTCAACAGCTAATCCTTTCAATCTGGAAGCACCTCAATACTACCAACATTAAGGCTAGGTCCCACTGGCCGACGGATGCAAAATGTATGCAAAAAGGACATAGCGGATGAGAAAAATTTCGGGGGTGGCTCCATCCGTTGTCATCCGCACTCAAAAGTGGCGAAAATTTGCATTAACAGAACGGAAAAGAACAGGAAGGAATGGACGGGGGTAGTACGTAGTGAGGATGTTAAGTGGATGTTCGTAGGAAGCCCAGCGGATGACAGCAGATGGAAGCGGATGACACATCTGAAGGGCTTCCGGGGGAGAATTGCGAAGTGGATGCATAGCGGAAGGGGTGGATGCATAGCAGATGACGTGGATGCATCACAGATGCCTAGAGGAAGCAAAGCGGATGCATAGCGGATGTATATCGGATGCAAAGCGTTCACTGCACATGCGGGGAGGATGAATTGTGTCAGCTCCGTGGATATAAAAGGATGCAGCTCGCACGCAGTCAGCGTTCAGAGGAAAGACATGCTGCCACAGACATCTAGCAGGAACACCATGGTTCGCCAGTCAGGGAAGAAGAGGAAGCCTGTGCCTACTCCTGCCAGCCCTGGCAAGAAGGACAGAACCACCATCCCACCCCCTGGCACTGACTCTGAAACTGCTGATGCTTCTGCTGCTGGTGCTAGTGCTGCTGGTGTTGCTGCTGCTGGTGCTTCTGCTGGTGCTGCTGGTGTTGCTGCTCCAGGTGCTTCTCCTGCTGCTGCTACTGCTGCTGCTGCTGCTGCTGCTGCTGCTACTGCTACTGCTGCTGCTGTGTGGACCAGCCCCAAGACCCTCAAAGCCCTGCTGCTCAAGCCCCTGAAGGCCCTGCTGCTGAAGCCCCTGCCAGAGGGAGGAAGAGGCAAGGGAAGGAGAAGGGAGAGAGGAAACAGTACTCCATTTCCCAGGACCATGAGGAGGAGGTGCTGGAATGGCTGAGGGAGAACGAGTACCTCTGGAGAAAGGGCCACAGACTCTATCATGACATCAAGAGGAAGCAGGCAGCTTGGAGAGACAAGGCAGAGAGCCTGGGCTACCCTTCAGAACTACTCCTGGGATGGTGGAAGCACATGCACACCTGGTATGCCAAGCTACACCTGAAGAAATCTGGCCAGGCCGCTGTCAAGCTCACTGACCGGGAAACATACATCATGGCCAAGTGCAGCTTCCTGGAGGGTTAGGTCCACCACCAAGGAGCAGCCCCTCTAACAACCCTCCCCCTCAGACAGCCCACAGACAGCCAGTCCTCTTCCAGCCAGGAGACAGCTACCCTGTCCAGGCAGGTGTCTTCAGAGGGCCCCATGGCAGAGACCCCCCCACAGCTGCACTCCCCATGCCAGAGGACGTGGTGGATCCCCTGTCACAAATGGAGGAAGAAGCGGCAGCCACCAGAGACCAACCCACCCCCACCCCCAGCTCCACCTCCACAGAAAGCAGGCAGAGAGGCAGACTGGAGGGACAGAGCCACACTGTCCTCTTGGAGATCAGGGACACAATCAAAACCAGCACAAATCTTCTCTCTCAGCTGGTCCACAGTGACATACCATCCTCGAACCGCAAGCCCTTCATCACGTACGTGATCCAGACTCTCATGGACCTGCCTGAGGCCCAGTACCAGGTGATGAAGCAGAAGATAACAGCACTTCTGCACAACCCTCCAGGTCCAGCTGAACCTGCTCCGACCCAGTGCAGGTCTGCTCCTCCACTCCAGGTGATCTCACAGCCCTTCCACGGCTTTCAACAGCCCCTCACCTACCAAGGCTACAAGTACCAGGACTTCCCACAGCAGAGGCAGACCTTCCCAGTCCAGGCCCAGGTTCATCGCATGCCACAGATGCCTCACCTTGCCCAGCTGCAGACCAGACAGCCCCACTACACTCCTCCTTCCTCCACCCCACAGCCAAGCCTATCAATGGACAATCTGTCATCAGTCTTGGGCCTGACATCCCAGGTCCTTGATGAAGGGCCTCTCAACTTCATGGGACTGAGTCAGCTCTCTGAGAACTTCCTGAACACACCATCCCCTGTTGTACTCTCGGGGCCAAGCACCCCAATGGCACCTCAGACCAGCACTCCAGCCACAGCCACCTCCACAGTCCCTGGCCGCTCGACAGCTGAGACCATGGACATGCCTCAGAGTGACTGAGAATAGTTCCAGAGACTGAGTTACCTGTTCACTTTATCTTTGCTTAAGACACTTTACTTGGTTCATTTTGCTTTTTTAATAAAGTCATACAGTTTACTTAAGGCAGTTATTAATAAAGGTTATCTTTGCTTCATACACTTGGTTCATTTTATTTACTTAATAAAGTGTTGGTGAAAACTTTGAAAAAAGGGTTAAGCTTTGCATGCTTGTGGGATAGGTAAGGATTGTTGTGGGATGGGTAAGGATAGCTGTAGGATAGGTAAGGATAGTTGTGGGATAGGTAAGATAGTTCTGGGATGGGTAAGGATAGTTGTGGGATAGGTAAGGATAGCTGTGGGATAGATAAACCTCCAGTGCAAGCATAGTGGGACTGTATGGTCCACCCTCCCAGCTGCCATACATATGGTCCTTTTTTATCAATAACAATTTATTCATTGATCAACACATTTCAAAACAAACAAAGCTCTTTATTAATGCCCTATTCATTGTAGTACCACTCAACATACATGGCACAATCTCATCAGTGTAATGAGACAGTCTCAAAGAGGCATCCAGTAACCATCTATCATCCTGTCTTGCCACTCCACTGCTCCAGCTGGGGAGTTGCATCAGTGTTTCAGGAGGTTGTGCTGCTTCTTCCTTTCACATGAAGCTCTGTTGGGGCCTTGTACATCCACAGTGTCTATCAGGTTTAGTCCTTGCCTCCATTCACCAGGCTCCATATCCCCATTGCCTTGTTGATGGTCCACAAGCCTGTTTTGCAACACTGGGTAGCAGGTGCGCATGAGATTGTGCAGGATGCAGCAAGCTTCCACGATGCTCCTCACAGGCCCTGGGTGATGCTGCATGGTGGTGAGAAGTACCTGGAACCTGTTGGCCAGGATGCCAAAGGCGTTCTCCACCACCCGCCTTGCCCTGGACAGCCTGTAGTTGAAGATCCTCTCTTCACGGGTGAGGTATCTTGAAGTGTATGGCTTCATGAGGTAGGTTCTGAGGGAGAAGGCATCATCCCCCACGATGAAGTAGGGCACATCTTGTGTGTCATTGGGTAGGGGGTCTGGATCTGGAAAACCCATGATGAGGTTGCGTTCCAGCCCCTCCTTGAGGTCACTGATGTTGTATATCTGGGCATCTGAAGCTGAACCATTGCCTGAAGCATCGATGTACACGAACTTGTAGTCAGCATCGACCATGGCAAAGAGGATGATACTGAAGAAGCCCTTGTAGTTGTAATAAGAGGACCCTGAGTTGGCTGGAGCTTTGCAGGCCACGTGCTTGACATCTAAGGCTCCAACGGTGTGGGGAAAGTTCCACCTCTGATACCACTGTTCTGCAACTTTCCTCCAGCCTTCTTCAGTGGTGGGGCACTGGAGGAGCTCTCCACATATTCTTCGATGATGGCCTGCACCACTTCTCTGACCACTTTGCTGATGGTGTTGTGTTGCACCCTCCAGGCATACTGCATGTTTCTGTATGTGGTTCCAGAGGCCAGGTGGCACAGAGTCAGTGCCACCTTCAGTCCAGGGTCCAGGTTGGGACAGAAGTTGGTGCTCGGCTTGGTCAACCTGGGTCTCAGACGCTCTACAATTTCGTCAAACATGGCTGGTGGCATCCTCATGAACTGCTGGAATGCATGAGGGTCTTCATTCCTCAGCTCCACCATCAACTTGTCATACAGTCCAAACTCCACTCTTCTCCCGATCCATCGTCAGACCCACACAGCTCTTGAATGTCTCCATCTTCTCCTTGTGTAGAAAAGGTGAAACAGTCTGAACAGGGCTTGGTTCTGGTGTTGAATGATCGCAGCTACCATAAGGACTGTGTTATGATCCATGGTGGAGATCAATGGATGATGTGGAAGAGCAAGACCAAGGGTGAAGAAGTCTGTACACCACGGCTGCTAGACTCATACTGAGATCCAGGTGATTTCCTCCCCCTTTTTATAGAAAATATCGGTTTTCCGCTAGGTGTACTTCCACATAATCTAGGCATACTCCAGACATCCTAAATATCCGAGATACATCCCATGTACAAACGTTTTGTCCGTTTTAATGCTTTATATACAAGATGCATCCACTTACGTCCTTTCTATTTCTGTGCTTCGAACGCTGTGTGGACGTTCCATGTATCTTTCTCTTCTTCCCTCTTTCCGTTTTCAGCTGCAGCGGATGTGAGTTGCCAGGATGTCCAGAGGATGCCGAGAGAATATAGCAGGCGTTTAATGGATGACAACGGACATAGAACATTTCTGGCCCATATGTGTCACGTATGTACATCGTATGTGCCGGAAAGTTCATCCGTTCAAAAAGTTTTGTGCAGCTCAAAACTTATTGTGTGGATGAAATCTCAGTGGACGGATGCTCGACAGATAGAGCGTATGAAACATGTATTCAGTGAGTACACAACGGATGCATCACGTTTTCCAATGGATGGCAAGCTTTTTTGTCTGTTTTACATCCTCTTTGCATCCATTGGTGCAGTGGGACATGGGGTTTAGTTGGTGCTATAGCTTAGTTCAAAAGGAAATATCCTTTGCAATGATATTCAGTTAAGACCTCAGCTAAGCAGGCTGTTTGAAATAGCTTTTCTTTATCTAAGTCTTTTGTTCTCTCAATTTTCTTGTGATAACTAACATTTTTTTTGTCTGCTCTCAAGGTGAGTACTTTCAGTAACCCTTTAAGGCTGGAGATTAATTGCATCTTCAAGTAGCCCCAATTCCCTGTAACAAGTCCCGACATTTATCTGTTTAATTTGTCAATCTGAACCTTCATATCCAGATAATTTCTCAAGGCATTTTGGCTCAACCCTTCTGTTCTCTCTTATAATTTTTGATTATTCAATTATGACTGTTCAATTTCTTTTAATCCATCCCTTTCAGCTACATCCTGTATTGCTTCTTTGTGCTTTCCTTCTAGATTGTCTATGACAATGTTAAGCAAATATAGATGCACAATTAGCTTTTTACAATTTGGGGGCTTCTTTTCATCCTAATGGTCTTGAAAGGGCTCTTTGAAATCACCATGAGTGGTGAACTTTGTAATTAGCACTTTTTTTCTCATCCCTGGCAGGAGGATTTTTTTTTCTGTGTAGGTGTTATTCTTTAACTCTTAAGAATTAAGTTCAGCTATGTTTATTGGTTTGGATTTTGGATACTTCCTCTACCACTACATTTGGATTAGGTTATGCCACCTTGGCAGTAACTTTTTTTTCTATACAGGATCCAGTGGTGGGATTTAAATTTTTTTACTACCGGTTCTGTGGGCATGGCTTGGTAGGCATGGCAGGGGAAGGCTACTGTAAAATCTCCAATCAGAGGTGGCATTTGCTGGTTCTCCAAATGACTCAGAATTTCTGCTTCCAGTTCTCCAGAACTGGTGAGAACCTGCTGAATACCACCTCTGACAGGATCCCACTGTTAATGACAAACCTGTTAGATGGTGGCTGTGTGACTGAAATCCTGCATTTCCCCCTTGCATTGTAGGTGTAACACAGAGAAAAAAATGGTGAGTCCTTGTTTTGATGTCCCTGATATTTACTACCAATTCCTGGAATGATTAACTCATCATCTGATCATCTCTCTGAATAACTTTTTCTTTTAGGTTAGACATGCCAATTCATGACATTCTGTGGCCAGAAATAAATCTTAGTCAAAGTATTGAGATAGCTCTCCCCAGGTTCATAGATGTGGTCCTTATTCTTGTTTCAAGTTTATTAAAAAAAAATGCAGGCAGAAACAAACCATTATGAGTTCTATAGTCCAAAGCAGTGTTTTTCAACCTTGGCAATTTTAAACTGGCTGGACTTCAACTCCCAGAATTCCTCAACAACATTCTGGATGTTGAAGTTCACCCTTCTTAAAGTTGTCAAGGTTGAGAAATACTGGTTCAAACTCTTTATGCCCACCCTTGACCATGATTGAGAATGTTGTGGGTTGTTTAATTCTTTGGGAAGAATTCCAAGAATTCCCAGAATGTGTAAAGTATATTTTGAGAAGTTTTCTTTATTGTCTCAACTGTGGATGAAATGAAGTTTTCTATGAAGTTTTCTATTCTTTTTAAACTATTTGTTTTTATTCCATTACTTGCTTCATTGTAGTTTCCTAGAATCAATTGATTTTACCAGTTCTTAGTGAACAAGAATTGTTTCATTTGATAATATGGGCAGCAATATATATGAAATAAATAAATGAACACAAATTTACTTTACTGGTGAAAGAAATACTTCTAATCTGTACAGGAATTTGAGACAGTGAAGAATGGATCTTAATTATTCATAGGGACAGAAAGGGACATAAAACACAATGACATACCATCTGAGAACTAAGAGAGCTACGGTAAGTTATAGAAATCCAGAATCCCATTACATGTTGCAAACAACCAGAAAAAAATTATTGCTTTTATCTTACAAGTTTGTTGTTTTTTAAGAGTTAGTTTCAAGTGAATCTCTTGCTGTTATTATCTAAACAATATGTTATTAGAACATAGCATAATATGCAACCTCAGATCAAGATTGGACCTCAGGAAAAAGAACCCTGTAAAAATATTATTGCTATTATTACTATCATTATTTTTCTATACCAACCTTCAACAGCACTTCGAGAGATCAAAAAAATTGGATGAAAACAGAGAATCTAAACTAAAGTCTGAAATAGTATATGACAAATACAATGTTCTTATGAGCCAAGGTGGTCCAGTGGTTAGAATGTAGTACTGTAGGCTACTTCTGCTGACTACCAGCTAACTGCAATTTGGCAGTTTGAATGTCACCAAGTTCAAGGTTGACTCAAGGTTGACCTTTCAAGGTCAGAAAAATGAGGACCCAGGGGCAATATGCTGACTCTGTAAACCACTTAGAGAGGGCTTTAAAGCACTGTAAAGGGGTATATAAGTCTAAGTGCTATTGCTATTGCTCTTCACCTTGAACCAAAGATTCAGGACAGTGGATACCAAGAGCGCTGCTCTGGGCAAAATTTCCACAAATTGGACACTCCTTTAGATAGATTTCTTTTCCATCATGATTGGTTTTAGTTTAGATAGAAAGGAGCACCAAAATGTGTTTGTTTTACTATACACATGAATAAAAAAGGAGAATATTTGTAGCCCAAGATTTATGTTATCTAGTTTGGATAATGAAATGTCTGCAAGAAAACAAGCAAGCTCACTCTCACATATGAATAAGCCAAAATAGGAACTGCTGATTTTTCAAATTCAGTCTGATAAATACTTCAGTTCAGAGATGGAATAATTGAACCATTAAACCCCTGCAACCAACCTTTGTTGTTAGTTTGCCATAAAGGATAGAAATTTATGGTTAACTTGTAAAGTAATTATCAGATTTTTAACTCTTCATCTAATTTCCAAATGTAAACATTAGCTTCATTGATGGAAAAACTGATCTACTAATTTCCACAAAGGAGAAGAATTAATTATTTAGACAATAGACAGACGATAATAAATTACTTTCTATTCTTATCTTGTATGAGTTATCTAGTTTGCTTCAGTAAGCATAGCAGAAATGTAACTTTTTGTTGTATTTTGATTTTCATTAATATTACTCAATCAATTAGCTTGAATAATGTGGGCAAATTAATTAATGTAATATGTTGTGTTGAGACATAATTATCATTACATGCATATGATGCATGACCCTCGTAACACAGATATTTCTATTTTAATAACATACTGTGTAATTTTGTTAACTAGATTTAAGGAGATAAATGTATGTTGGTATCTTTACAGATGGAAATACAAATACCAATATTTTTTCTTGTTAGAGAAAGCATTCTTAATTCATCTTATTCATTCACGATTTTATAAAAGCAAGATATTACTAAAATCTTAAAAATCAGATTTTCAATTTCTGTCTTTTACATATTTCAGAGAACAGTGCTATGAATAAATAACAATAAATGACAGATCATCTTTCGTAATGTTGCAGTCCTATTACTCCAGCAAATCCTGGGAATAAGATGAAAGATGTGGTGTGAGAGTTGAATTCTCCAACCAGCCATAACAGAAATGGAAAGTTTTCATGGAAGATTAATTCATTCCAGTGTTAAACATGAAATGCACTCTCAACTGAGGCTGCGCTATCATAAGTTCTGTCTTGGTAATTGGCAATTGAAATACATAAATTCAGTTCAACTTTGCAGTTTATTTTCTGTTTTTTTTTAAAAGACACCACATACTGTGAAAAAAAATACTGTATAGCTCCCCAACTTTCATGAAAAACTGGTAGGAAATAGAGAAAGACTTATTGCCCTAGATTGCCTATATATGTAGGTGTTTCATTGGAATCTTATGGAGTAAATATAACCTTTCTTCTAATAAATACTATTAATCAATATTCTCAGATTCTTGTTCAATTGATTACTGTTTCTAGGCTATATTGCATGAACAGAGATCTGACAGTTAAACTTGTTTAATCCCATCTTTTGTAAAATCTATTATATGGTCTTTGTAAGATTCCAAGTACTCATTTGATATACAAGTAGTTAACCTAATTGGCACTGAATTCCCATTACTAAGTGATGAGGTTGTTAGATGAAATCACATGACTGCACTGCTCAGCAATGACAGCTCCAGTAGTCCCAGTTGCAGTTGTTAGGCTAGGACTTCATGCTTCTTCTACTCTGCCATATTTGTCTCCATTTCAACTCACCCACCTATCTCCTCCTATTTCTGACCTTTTGGCTTTTGGCCCTTTACCTTGCTGCTCATTGCTGTCCCCAGTTGACCTTTGCTGTCTTCTTCCCCCCCACTGCTGATGAGGCATGCTCAGAAGAAGCAGCTGCTGACCCTTTGTGAGGTACTTATGCAGCCTCCCTGAAGCCTCATAGAATGGGGGAGATAGGTGGGGAGACAGAAATTGAAGTTCGCGCTGCAGTTGTAAAAGTGGGCAAGCTGCCAAATGCCCAACTTTTGATCATGTTTAGCTATAATTGAACTGAATTAATGGTCATTAAGCAATTGCTATCTGTATTTATGTTTGTTAAATTTCTTATAATCATGATACCTGAATTAAATACCCCCCCCCCCATCTGCTCCCTTGTTGGAAGGGAGGGTTCGTGCCAGGCAGTGCTTTCACATGGCGCTGGGGCTTTTATTACAACAGAAGGAAACTCTGGGGACTATTCATCCCAAAGAAGTTCAGTTGGCTTGAGTTGGAAAACAGCAGTTTTGAAACAAGGCTGGAAAATGTGGGTGCAAGATGAATTTGCAATGGGCTGAGAATGGCAGGTAACCAGTGTATCCATTCCAAGCAGAAAGTGTGAATCTATTCTCTTGGACAAATTCATCTTCATATGTTCCTGAAAATATATTGTAGAGATTACAGAGGACAGTGGAAAAGAATTATAAATATGGCTGCCTTCTGCTCATGAGAGCTGTGAATTAGAGGAAAGGAAGCTGCCATTGGGTCAAATTCACTTCCCTAGACAAAGTTTCCTTTGCAAATATTTGTTTCTTTTTCTTCCAGATTCCCTGTAGACTTTATTCTTTCTCTGGTCCAGGTGACCAAGCCAGATTGGATCAATGCTTTATATAACATCAGGATTCTTTTCAGGGATGCTGAACAATGGCCCTTCAGACACTGTTGCCCTTGAACAACCATCTATCTTCAGTCTCTATCTCTTGTCTCCCTAAGTGCAGCAAGGCATTACTTTTTTCTTGTTTCCAAGCTCCAGCTGGGGCAACTTTAAGTTATCTTTATTTCACCCAGATTTAAATTAGTGTGTCCTGAATTTTTTTTGACCATGATTTATCATGTTTCACTGACAAAGTAATTATTGACACAGCCAGAGGCAAAATCTGCCAATCCAACTCCCATTATTGGGGCAAAATAGCACTTGACAATCAGGGGAGCAAATGTTAAAAATATTGTTTTGGCTTGTTCAAACACTGGTAGTATTTTAATGTAGTGGTCTGGCTAAGTCCTGAGAAATGATGAAAGGCATTGAAAACTGCTGTACATCACAATCTTTAGAATCATGGATAAACTATCTATGATAGATGTGCTTTAGCTCATTTGATTTCTTTGATGGTTTTACCATTTACTTTAATAAATTACAGCTGTTATGGATGGTGCCAGCAGGAAAATATTGGGCATAGAAAATTTTATTAAATTATGTTGATATTAACTGGAAAACAAATTATTATATTTAGCATAGTTCAGCTGAAATACTAAAAATAAGACAAACAGGTATTTTGTCATTATTTAGCAGATAATATGCAAACAAATATGGTATCTGCATGCATATGTGTAGCTATAAGAAGAAAACCAACTGCTGCTTTTATATCAGCATTCAGAAGTGAATGTTTTTTAAATCCATTAAAATATAGTTGTTAATTAAATTGCTGTCTTGAAACATGGAACAAAAGGAAATTATAATATTGGAGAGGAAGACTGTTCAGGTTTCACAGGGGATGAAATTTTTCCATTTGTAGCAACCAAGTCATAAAATGCTTTGCCTTACACATTTCATCTTCCTCAGATGAATTGCAGCATAATATGTGGCTGTCAGTCAAAAAACTATGTGTGCATTGAGGTGAAGCTGTTCCATAGGAGAATGTATATTTGGATGTTCTGCCCCTGCCTCGCTCAGTCTGGGCTGATGGAATTGCAGTTCAAAGCATGACCTTAAGCACTAATACCTTTTGACTTTTTGACAGCCTATTCCAGTTCTGAATACTGAATAGGCCAAGGCAGCCCATGAAAGTAGGGGTTAAGCAGACATTGCAATTACCCTTTATTTGTTTTAATAACAACAATTAAAGCTTAAAATAAGGTTCCTTTCCTAATTTTGAAAGAGTGGGTTGCTCCATATTCCATCATACGTATTCTTCTGCAGGAGAAGAGGTGACCTTGCACACTCAGTTGTTAAAAGTTGTATAGAAGCACAAGCAAACCACAAGTCATCTTAGCATTTCTTTACCTATTACATTGTCCATCAGATATTAACAATGAGTGCCCCTGGCTGCCTATGGAGATGCTCAGTCATCCAGGTCATGATTGTCCCAAAGGTGCTTTTTCAAGAGGCAATTTTCAGCAAATTTTCAAAGAGAAAAGGTCGCTATCACCTTGAATCTCACTCTTTCATCAGTTTTCTCAAACCAATTACATAAAGTAAATTTGATAGCTATTAAACCATAAAGTTAAGTGTTCCATACAGCTAAGCTAGATAAATGTAGAGACATATATATATGAATATATGAAAGGAGCTGAAGGCACTGTTCTGACCAACAATTTCTCTGGAAGTTAACATACATTTTTGTTGCTTCTCAAAATTAATAATATATGATTTAACTGCTTTTGAGGCACAAGGATGTGTGTGAGTGTTTTAAGGAGTTATAGGCCCTTTAATATCAAAGAGAATGTTGCCATTATTTTTAAAACTTTTTTCTTGATTGTAGGATAAACTTCCCTAGTTATATTTTTCAACCTAGTTGAAAGAAATTGTAACAAACTTTTGGATTACAAAAAGCCTCCTGCTCATTGCATATCACTATAGTGGCAGGCATTATATTTATACATTTATTTATATAATGCATATCCTGCCAAGAAGGCTTTCAATGGTTTTTTTTTTTAAATCAGAGTGTAAACATAACAATAACATTGATGTATGAGGTCGATGGTGTTCTCTGAGTTTGGTGGTTTTCTTACAGATGTTTCACTACCTAACTAGGGTACATCATCAGTTCTAGAAGGGATTAGGCTTGATCTTATCTTTATATTCTAGTGCTTTGTCCTGTCAGTGTTGGTGAGAATGTTCTTGGTGACTAGGCTGTTGTTTACTCTAAGCTTGTTTGTCTGCTTTGGCAGCTCCTTAATTGGGATTTACTTGATTGTTGGTCTTGTATTAATCTTGATGTTAATCTCTGCTCATATGTGTTGATTTGCTGTTGAGGAAGCATTTTGGTCTTTATGTTTCCTTTTGAGCTTTTTCACTGTCTTTTTGAGTGGTATGTAGATGTTGTTTATCTCTATGTGCCTGTTGATGGCTGATTTGTCTGAGTGTCAGTTGTCCAGGAATTCTCCAGTGTTTTGGGATTTGATTCGATGTTTAGTTTCCCAGTTGAAACTATGGTTGAATCTGTCCATGCATTGTGAAATTAAACAGTTTTCATCATGTCTTGACTGCTACTTGGTGTTCATGGTGATCTTCTATCTGTTAGTCCTATATAGTATTAAAATGATCATGTTGTTGATGAACAATGGCCCTTCAGACACTGTTGCCCTTGAACAACCATCTATCTTCAGTCTCTATCTCTTGTCTCCCTAAGTGCAGCAAGGCTTTTGGTTAACCTTGAGTTAAATAGAGAGGCATTCTTGCCCACACCCATTCTACCACCCCAAAAGCTGCTTATGTCATAGAAGCACTTGACATAAATAGGACTTAGGGTGACATTTTGAAAAAGAAGGATGAGGGATGACATGATAGAAGTGTTCCAATATTTGAGGGTCTGCCACAAAGGAGAGGGTGTCAAACTATTTTCCAAATCACCAGAAGGCAAGGTAAGAAGTGATGGATGGAAACTAATCAAGAAGAGAAGCAACCTAGAACTAAAGACTTTTTTTCTGACAGTGAGAACAATTAATCAGTGGAACCATTTGCTTTCAGAAGAGATTGGACAATCATTTGTCCAATATGGTACAGGGTTTCCTGTTTGAGCAGGGGTTGGACTAGAAGACCTCCAAGGTCCCATCCATCTCTGTTATTAGAATACCACAACCCCCTATGCAGATGGAGTCAGAGCTAAAAAAGGTTTCTATTTCACATTCTACGTGCAGGGTGTTTTTCTCCCAAGAAGCAAAAAAGAATGCCACAAACATTTCACCCCTTATCTTTCATCAAGATTTCACCCTAACCCTAATCAGTTTGGAAGAGTATATTTTGATTCTATAAAGGCACTAATAAAGCTGAATTATAGATTGTTAAAGAGAAAATTTAATATCAATTGGATTTGACCTTTTGGGGGATAGTGGTTTAAAAAGCTCTGAATAATTGGGAAGAAAAAAGAAAAGAGAGGGTGTGGACTTATCACAACAAAGAGTGCAATCTGAATTAAATCTAAAGCCCATGTAACACTGCACCAACGGAAGGAAAGAGGATGTAAAACGGAGAGAAACACTTGCCATCCGTTGGTTAACGCGATTCATCCGTTCTGTACTCACTGTGTCTGTTTTTCTTCCTCTCTATCCGTTCAGCATCCGTTGACTGAGGTTCCATCTGCTCAAAAGGTTTGAGCTGCTCAAAACTTTTTGAGCGGAAAATGTATCCAACGCGTCCGTTCTGCATCCGCAACGCATATGGTGAACATCCATTCTGCATCCGTCGTCATCCGTTACGCGTCCGCTACATTCGCTAGGCATGTGCTGTGCATCCGCGCAACTCAAATCTGCTCCAGTGGAAAGCGGACACAGGGAGGAAGCGAAACGGACACGGAACGGACGCGCAGCGTTAGTAGCATGGACGGAGAAAGGATGAAAGCGGATGTAGCTCGCATACACAGCATTTAAAATGGAAAAAACGCAGAGGGGATCTATCTTGGATATTAAGGATGTCTAGAGGATGCCTAGAGGATACAAAAAGACAAATCGTGGAAAACCTATATTGCCTATAAAAAGGGGGAGCAACTCACCTGGATCTCACTTTCAGTCCAGCAGCCCTGCTGTGCAGACCTCTGCAGCCTTCATCTGGCTCTTGCTCTTCCACAGCATCCATTAATGTCCACCATGGATCGTAAAACACTCCTTTTGGTAGCCACCATCGTTCTGCAACAGTGCGAAGCCATCTACAGGCTCTTTCAGCTGTTCTATGGGAAGAAAAGGAGGCGTCCAAGAAGTGTCTGGGTCCGAAGATGGATCAGGAGAAGAGCAGAGCACAGACTGTACAACAAGCTGATGGTGGAGCTGAGGAACGAAGACACTCGTGCATTCCAGGACTTCATGAGGATGCCTCCAGCCATGTTTGATGAAGTTGTGCAGTGGCTGACACCCAGGTTGACCAAGTAGAGCACCAACTTCCGGCCCAGCCTGGACCCTGGGCTCAAGGTGGCACTGACTCTGCGCCACCTGGCCTCAGGGACCACATACAGGAGCATGCAGTATGCCTGGAGGGTGCCACACAACACCATCAGCATTGTGCTCAGAGAAGGGGTGCAGGCCATCATCGAAGAATACAAGGAGGAGCTCCTCCAGTGCCCCTCCACTGAAGAAGGCTGGAAGAAAGTTGCAGAGCAGTGGTATCAGAAGTGGAACTTCCCCCACACCGTTGGAGCCATAGATGGCAAGCACGTGGCCTGCAAAGCTCCAGCCAAGTCAGGGTCCACTTATTTCAACTACAAGGGCTTCTTCAGCATCATCCTCTTCACCATGGTCGATGCTGACTACAAGTTCATGTACATCGATGCTTCAGGCAACAGGTCAGCTTCAGATGCCCAGGTATACAACGCCAGTGACCTCATGGAGGGGCTGGAACGCAACCTCATCATGGGCTTCCCAGATCCAGACCCCCTGCCCAACGACACGCAAGATGTGCCCTACTTCATCGTGGGGGATGACGCCTTCTTCCTCAGAACCTACCTAATGAAGCCCTACACTTCAAGATACCTCACCCGTGAAGAGAGGATCTTCAACTACAGACTGTCCAGGGCAAGGCAGGTATCCTGGCCAACAGGTTCCAGGTACTTCTCAACACCATGCAGCATCACCCACAGACCATGAGGAGGATCGTGGAAGCTTGCTGCATCCTGCACAATCTCATGCGCACCTGCTACTCAGTCTTGCAGAACAGGCTCGTGGACCTCCAACAAGGCAATGGGGACATGGAGCCTGGGGAATGGAGGCAAGGGCAAAACCTGATAGACACTGAGGATGTGCAAGGCCCCAAAAGAGCCTCACGTGAAGGGAAGAAGCAGTGCAACCTCCTGTGACACTGGAGCAGTGGAGTGGCAAGACAGGATGATAGATGCTTAATGGATGCTTCCTTCAGCCTGTCTCATCACACTGATGAGATTGGGCCATATATGTTGGGTGGGCCTACAATGAATAGGGCATTTAATAAAGAGTTGTGTTTATGTTGACATGTGTGGATCAATGCTTACATTGTTATTGATAATAAAGTGCCATAGGTGTGGCACCTGGGAGGGTGGACCATACAGTCCCACTATGCTTGCACTGGAGGTTTATCTATCCCACAGCTATTACCCATCCCAAAGGTATCCCTGCCCATCCCACAGCTATTATCCATCCCAAAGGTATCCCTGCCCATCCCACTGCTATCCTTACCCATCCCAAAGGTATCCCTGCCCATCCCACTGCTATCTTAACCCATCCCACAAGCATGCAAAGGCTTAAACCATTTCTAAAAGTTTCCACCAAGACTTTATTTAATAAAATAAATGAAGCATATGTGTGAAGCAAAGATAATCTTTATTAATAGCAAGCTGTAAAAGAAAAATGACCCAAGTCAAGTGTCCAAAGCAAAAATAAAGTCAACAGGTAGCCACCCAGTCTCTGGCATTCTTCTTGGTCACTCGGAGGTGTGCCCAGTCTCAGGGGTGAAGGGTCCAGGTGCTGTGGAGGTGGCTGTTGCTGGAGTGCTGGTCTGAAGCACCACTGGGGTGCCTGGCCCCGAGAGGGCAACAGGGGATGGTGTGTTGAGGAAGCTCTCAGACAGCTGGCTCAGCCCCATGATGTTGAGAGCCCCTTCCTCCATGACATGGGGTGTCAGCCCCAGTACCGATGACAGATGTACTTAGGCCGGGCTTGGCTGTGGGGTGGAGGAAGGAGCAGTGTAGTGGGGCTGTCTGGTCTGAAGCTGGGTGAGGACTGGCATCGGTGGCATCTGTGGCATGGGTGGCATTGGTGGCATCAGTGGCACCGGTGGCATCAGTGGCACCGGTGGCATCTGATGTACCTGTGCCTGGACTGGGAAGGGCTGCTGCCTGTGCTGCTGGACCTCCTGGTAGCTGTAGCCTTGGGAGGAGAGGGCCTGTGGAAAGCCTTGGAAGGGGAGTGACATCACCTGGGGTGGAGGAGCAGACCTGGACTGGGTCGGAGCAGGTTCATCTTGGTCTGGAGGGTTGTGAAGCAGATCGGTTATCCTGTCCTTCACCACCTGGTACTGGGGTTCCGCCATGTCCATGAGGGTCTGGTTCATATAGGTGAGGAAGGGCTTGTGGTTGGAGGAAGAGGAGTCAGTGTGTACCAGCTAAGAGAGGAGATCTACACTGCTCCTGATGGTGTCTCTTATCTCCAGCAGGACAGTGTGGCTCTGTCCCTCCGGTTTGCCTCTCTGCCTTTCTGTGGAGGTGGAGCTGGGGGTGGATGTGGGTTGGACTGTGGTGGAAGTGCCGTCTCCTTTCTCCCACTGTGTCAGGGGGTCCTCCACGTGCTCCGCCAAGGGTAGTACAGCTGTCGGGGGGGTCTCCATCGTGGCACGCTCCACAGATACCTGCCTGGAGACAGGAGCTGACTCTCTGCCAGAAGAGGACTGGCTCTCCACAGGCTGCCTGAGAGAGGGGGTTGTGAGAGGGGCTGCTCCTCGGTGGCGGATCTCACCCTCCAGGAAGCTGCACTTGGCCATCACGTCGGTCTCCCGGTCTGTCAGCTTGACCGCGGCCTGGCCAGATTTCTTGAGGTGCAGCTTCCCGTACCAGGTGTGCATGTGCTTCCACCAGCCGAGGAGCACCTCCGAAGTGTAGCCCAGGCTCTCCGCCTTCTCTCTCCAAGCAGCCTGCTTCCTTTTGGTGTCCCTATAGAGCCTGTGTCCCTTCCACCATAAATACTCGTTCTCTCTCAGCCACTCCAGCACCTCATCCCCATGTTCCTCTTCTATGTTGTATTGCCTCCTCTCCCGTTCTCGTGTCTGCCTCTTCCTCTCTTTGGCAGGACCATATGGGCCCTCATCAGAGGGGCTTCCAGGTTGTAGGGGCTGCTCCTCCACACCACCACCACCACCAGCAGCAGCAACTGTAGCAGCAAAAGCAGGACCAGCAGGAGCAGCAGCACCAGCAGGAGCAGCAGCACCAGCAGGACCAGGATCAGCATCAGCAGAGTAAGCACCAGCAGCGCCAGCAGCACCAGCAGGACCAGCAGGACCAGGAGCACCAGCAGGACCAGCAGGACCAGGAGCATGAGCTGGACCAGCAGGACGAGGAGCAGCGCCAGCATAGTAAGCCCCAGCAGAAACCCCAGCACCAGGAGCAGTGCCAGCAGAGTAAGCACCAGCAGAAGCACCACCGCCAGAAGCAGCTTCAGCAGAGTAAGCACCAGCAGAAGCACCAC
>BLBF01000005.1:28956253-29002564 GCA_015471245.1 Laticauda colubrina
GCCAGAAGCAGCTTCAGCAGAGTAAGCACCAGCAGAAGCACCACCGCCAGAAGCAGCATCAGCAGAGTAAGCACCAGTAGAAGCACCACCGCCAGAAGCAGCATCAGCAGAGTAAGCACCAGCAGAAGCGTCACCACTACAAGCAGCATCAGCAGCTCCTCCAGAAGCAGCATCAGCAGAAGCCCCAGCCCCAGAAGAGCGAGCCCGGGCTGCAGAAGCCCCAGCAGAAGCAGAGTGAGGGCCAGGGGGTGGGAGGGTGGCCCTGTCCCTCTTGCCAGGGCTGGCAGCAGATGGCTGAGGCTTTCTCTTCTTTCCCATGGTTGTGGGGTTCCTGGCTGGCTGGCTGGCTGGCTGGCTGGCTGACAAGCTGTGTCTGGAAGCAGGTCTTTCCTCTGAATGTTGACCTGCTTGGGAGCTGCTTCCCTTTATATCCGCGGGGCTGACGCAATGCATCCTCCCCACATGCGCAGTGAATGCTAGGCATCTGCTTGGCATCCGCTAGGCTTCCGCTAGGCATTTGGTAGGCTTCCGCTCTGCATCCGCTTCATCCGCTCGGCATCCGCTGTGCATCCGCTTCATCGCTCTGCATCCGCTCTGCATCCGCTGTATCTGTTCCGCGTCCGCTTTGCTGTGCTCCCCCGGAAGCCTTGTGGATGTGCCATCCACTCCCATCTGCTTCCATCCGCTAGGCTTCCATGGAGCATCTGCTTTCCATCCGCCCTACGTCCTCCCCCCGTCCGTTCCTTTCTGTGTTGTCCGCTCTGGTTATGCAAATTTTTGCCCCTTTTGAGAGCGGATAACAATGGATGGAACATTCTTCTCATCCGCTGTGTCCTTTTTACAAACGTTTTGCATCCGTCGGCCAGTGTGATAGGGCCTTAACTTGTTTTTCCTTCAAAAGACTCTGTTTCTCAAAACTACAGGGAAAATTGATACAATAAAACAAGAACTTTGAAAAATTGAAACAAAGAAACAAATAGGAAAATTCTGCTCTTGGATTAATTGTTGATTCTGATAAGGATTTGTCATTGGATTATCTGAGGATTAAATCTTGAGAGGAAGAAAATGAAAGCTGACTTGGAAATTAACTTTAAAGATACTATTTGGACTAAATTGCTAATTACAAAGCTGTAAAATGGTAATATCTCTTCTGGCATTAAAAATGGAACTTAGAAACATGAAAGGAATATTACAAGAGTGAGGTGAAACGTTGGACTTTGCTTTAAAATTTATTGAAAATGCGACTGCTGAGTTTGAACAACAAAGACAAAGAACAGAAGAGGAGGTGGAGCAAATCATAGAAGGGGCCATCTTTAATTACCATCAAGAACAAAGAACTTTGGAAAGAAAGAGGAAAAGAGTTGGAAATAAATATTGGAGATTTGGGAAATTGAATAAAGAGGGAAATATCCAGAAAATTAAAAAAGTGAAAAAGAATCAGCAGAAATTTGAAGGGCGGAAAGGAGTTATAAATAGAGAGAGGGATAAAAACTAGAGTGAAAGAATAAAGGGCAAAATACAAGGGGGAAAGAAGGGATAAGAAACAGGACTTGGGAACAAAGAAATGTGGGAATGGAAAAAATGGGAAAAATTGTTTAATTAGACATAGAGATAATGGCTGATTGATATTTGGAGAGGGGATTCTGCAAGGTGTTGGGGGTAACAAATAAATTTGCAGTTGTGAAATGGGGACATATAGATGGATAAGATGGAAAATAGAATTGCTATTTTTGATAATGGAATTCAATGCTCTTTTCCTTTATGCATAGAGATAATTGTAACAAATAATGGAATATATTTATTAAATATATTGCAATATTTTAAATATACTGAAATAAATGAAATTATATAGGAGGAGAGCTGAAATGGAATTAACATCAGGGTTTAGGATTAAAAGTAGATTAATATGTCCTTTTTTCATGAAATTGTAGATAAACCTTATGAAATTAAAAAGGGGAAACCATGCAGAATCTGATTTGTATATGTTATGCAGTTTTAAATGGGATTATTAATTTTAATGTTTTAGGTAAAAAAATGTTAAACATTTGATGGGATTTAAAAGGGGAGATAATTATTGAATATGTAACTTAGAGGTGGCACACTTAAACTGATATTTTAGGGGGGAAACCAATTTATAGAAGGAGTGGAATATTAAGAGGAATATACAAATATGACAGTTAAAAGTCCTAAAGTATAATAATTATGAAGTTAATATATGTGAATTAAATAATGAGATAAGCATTTGAAATAGTATAGTAAAATAGAAAATGTATAAAAGCATTGTTAAGATAAGGAATTGAATACAAAAATTGAATACGTAATTATGGTCATATTTGTATGTATATGTGAAACCTGTAATCATGCTGTTCACTAAAAAGAGATGTTAAAATGTGGAAAACTGAATAAAACTTGTTTAAAAAAAGATTTCATTTTCTGGGAAGTTAGACATGTTCATTTGTTTAGTATAAACAGCAGAGCCCATGGGTGCTTAAAGGAGAATTAAGATGCACTGCAAAAGCATTCATGACCTAGGACAGGGATTTCCTAAGTAGTCAATATCAATTCCTCAAGTTCAATTTTTGGATTATTATTATACACCCAACAAAGTGTATCACAGCTGCAAATCCTTTACTGTGGGTTGGCCTTCATATGCAATGAGTTCTTTCCAAGAACCGAGGATATTGTAAGCTATTGGCATAGTATATGTGCACATACAAGCAGTGGGGATTTTTGTAATTGACAAAGGAACATTTTGTCAATGTATTATGATTCATCACACAGTTATCCAGATGTTCAGATTGGATTTGGCATTTTTATCACTGATAGAGTCCTTTCCAACAACCTGGTATAGGCAGATGTTGTTTGATGCTGTTAAAAGTATCATTGCTGGATGTAAGCTGTTCCAGGTAAAGCTGCCTTTTGCAATTGATTTGTGCTGGTTTTGTCAATGCCTTATTATATTATGGTTGCTTGCTTGCACAGTCATCAGGACATAAACTGGATATGGCAATTTTATCAATTTATCGAGACCTTCTGAAGTATTATGTGTGTAATCTATAGTTAGATTTACAGTTTCAGACTGATGGAAACATAATAATTTAAATCCTAACCAAGAACCTAAGAATGATTATCAGTATCTGTGTTTCCCCAAAAATAAAACCTGTATTATATATTTTTTGGCACCAGGTCTTATTTTGGGGAGGATATTGTCCACTTCTGCATGTTGCCCCATTGTCAGAGGCCTTCAGGAACTTCTTCTACAGCTGACAAGGCTGGCAAGGCTTTCCAGAAGGCCTCTGCAGCTGATAACCGAGCTCTGGATCAAGGCCTTCAGGAAAGCCTTGCTGGATTTGCTAGCTGAAGATGAATTGGGCCAGCATGGTAGGTATAAGGGTGTGAAGCCTGGCTGCAACTGTCCAAAGGTAAGTAGTAGGGCAACTCCACCCCCCCAGATTAATTTTTATTAATTAATTAATTAATTAATTAATTAATACCCCCAGATTAATTTTTACTTGTGTACCCTAGAGTGGGTGGGGTCTTAATTAGGGCTTATTTTGGTGCTAGGGCTTATACTGGGCACATGTATAAAAAAACAAGTTAGGACTTACTTTCAAGGTAGGTCACATTTCTGGGGAAACATGGTATCTAACAATACAGGCAGTTGCAAGCCGATATTGTTGGGTGTTTTTTTGTTAGGATATTCAGGTCTGATAAATTTCAGATGTTGTTCTGAAGACTCCAATTACAATTGGTATAACAATGAATTCTTTTTACAAAAGGGTTCAACTTTGATCCGCATGTTGAGTCACATATCAGGATGCTGGTTGTCCTCTTTTTACCAGCTACGATGCATTTGGATCTTTACAGAGGAAATGATGTCAACTTCCAGAAGATTCAAGTAATCTTCAGATTATATGTTTTCCCCATGTTGCTTCTGATGCAGAGTGTTCAAAACAAGTCTGCTGCCTCAAAATACAATCACCAGCTCATGATTATTACCTAATAACTTTTAAAAAACGCCTGGGCTATTCTGATGTAAAGTGAATATAGCTGTTAGCATTCACATAGCTGTTCTGTTCAATAGAATTGGCATAGCTATCCGTTATTGACATGATTTCACATATGGTATTATTTCTAATAAGGATGCTGTATAAGGTAAGCATTTTAGAGGAAGAATAGAGGATGAGTAGGAAGGTTGGAGATAATAAAGTTGCAAAGGCAGGAACTGTGAGGGAAAATGGGGTCAACTGGGAGGCAGAAAACCTGAACTGAACAGAAGGTCCTATTGAGATGTCTAGAAAAATGGCTTGTTATTTGGAAGCTAAATCATTTGCTGAGAGAGTTACAGCAGTCTTATGATATAGGCAGCAGTTGGATAAGTCCCAAGGACAGTGTAATACAGAAGAATGCAGGCAGATTCTTAATGGACCTCAGAGAATGACTGCACTGTACGGCTTTGCTACTGAGCACACATCAAGACAAAGACAGAGAGGAAGAACAAGTGAATGATCCTTTCAGTCACTGGGAACCTCAAATTAGTAATGAGGAAGACTCCCAACAGGAACATGCAGGATTTTTTGGGGTTTGGTTGCTGACAACTTCACAAAGGATTTTCTCTGCAGCTATGTTTATACTTTTCCCTTTGCAGAACATATTCTGATTTCATCAAACAGCACATAGTTGGATACTGGATATTTGGAGTATTCACTGCTTTATACTCAAAGGTGAATAAATGTTATTGGCATACACAGGAACTACAATACCTGCAGCTCCTTAAACCAGCGATTTTCAAAATGTTGACAGTGACCACTTGGGAGTCATGGGCAAATACGAGGGAGCACAGATTTGGAGAGCCTTTACATAAATAGCTAGATCACTGTCAGCACTCACCCTGCTGTACCTGGACAATCTATCAACTGCAAGATATAGGTGGAAGAGTTGGGAATGGAAACTTTGCTTGACCCCAAACACAAAATAGGCACATAAAGAATACTATCAGTTTAAAAATCATAGGTAAATTCTTTATCTTTATCTAACTCCAAGCAGGTGCTAAGCATTGATTGAGTTGAATCTTGTACACAGGCATGATTAGTAATTGGAACTTTACATGTGGTCCTGGTCTTTTATAGCTGATAGAAAAACTGAATAACATGTAGAAAGAAAAATGTAGTTGCAAACTTTAGTCCTCAAATTACAACCATCATATATATACCAGAAAATTTGGTATTAAGTGGTGCAGTCATTAATTGAAGCATCACCTGATTGCATTTGATTTTACTAACTTTTTTTGCCACATTAATTGACAGATTACATGACCATGTCTTGTGACCTTCTTGCCAGTTTCCCCATTGATTTAGTTTGTCAGAAGTTAGCTGGGAATGTCACAAATGCAATTACATGACTGTGGGATGCTGCATCAGTCGCAAATCCATGATGATTCACAATTACATGACTGTGGAGATGCTGTGACAGACATATGAGTGAGGACACTTTTCTCAACACCGTTATAACTTTGAATGATCAGTAACTTTGAATGGTTGTAAGTTGAAGCCTATTTGTGGTCCCCAAAGAGTATGGAATGATTTATAGCAAATTATTTAATATCTGTCTCTAATGGTCCTGCAATGCAGAACTGGTTGCTCTGATCTGTACATGGGACTAAAATCAGCTAAAGCAAATGATGCTTTAATTTTATGTAATAATTTCATTAAGCACTTGATGAAAAAGGTAATATACTCCCAACAGAGTTTATTCTACTGTGATTGGATGCAGCATCTTTCTTTCTTTCTTTCTTTCTTTCTTTCTTTCTTTCTTTCTTTCTTTCTTTCTTTCTTTCTTTCTTTCTTTCTTTCTTTTTCCTTTCTTTCTTTCCTTCCTTCCTTCCCTCCCTTCTCCTCCTTCCCTTCTTTCTTTCTTTCTCTCCCTCCCTCTTTCCCTCCTATTTATTTCTTATGCATTTCTAAGAATCAAGGATCTGTCTCCCAGAATCTGTGCACTGCAGAACATTTTCAATGTGCTCCCAAAAGCTTTGTACTTTCTTGGTTAATAAAATTCATTCAATTTCCTTTCTATGTCAAGTTTTAAGGTTAAAAGAAATAAAGTGTACAAGTTCCCCCATTGATCTGGCTGGTTGTATCGAACTCTGAATAATAAATTGTACCAGAGACAAGGGTAATCAGAAGATATATTGGGTGAATGAATATCCTTCCTTGGCACTGAACCTGTTTGTGGCCAGAGAAAAAGAAAGAAAAACATTTACTGCCTTCTCTGTGCAGTATATTGGCTACAATAGTGTTTATTTCTGAAATGTGCTAAGAAAAATCTCTAAATCAGCTTTCCATAATCACATGGTCTCCAAGCATGTTAGTGCTGCAGTTCCTAGAATTTTCAGACTGCATCCTGAAAATTAAAAATTAAAATGCAGGCTTTTAAGAAGAGGCTGGAATAATAGAGTCTCCTGTTTGAGCAGAAGCTTGGACTGGAATACTTCCAAGATTCCTTCCAACTTTGCTATTCTGTATCCTGTGATGGTAGTTCTAAATCATCATTTCCAGATATTTGTTCTACTGTGCATGGCAGAAATTTTGTACAGGCCTATGCAAACGAGTACAAAGTCCTTATGATTCATTAGTTGACACCCAAACATATTTTTTGTGGCTGGGACATACACTTTAAGAAGTTGAAGGGCTATTATGATATTCATATGGTAACATCATTGAAGGTGTGGACCAGAATGTTTTGTCCAGGGGTGTAATAGGCATTACTTCAATTTCATCATCATTGCTGCCATTTTGGATTTTTTGACTACTCCCTGTAGACACTCCTGGTTTTCTCCAGTTTATTTTCCTGGTTAGGTATTGTTGAAAAAGAAAAGAAAAGCATTATGTGCAAGGGTGGGATTCAAATGTTTTAACAATCGGTTCTGTGGGCATGGCTTAATTGGTGGGCGTGGCTTGGTAGTCATGTGACTGGGTGGATGTGGCTTGGTGGTCATGTTATTGGCTGGGCATGGCCAACTCAGTATCCCTCACATCAAGGGATCACCATTTCCTTGCCTGGCCTCTCATGACTGTGGGGATGCTGCAACAGTTGTAAGTGTGAAAAATGGTCATAAGTCACTTTTTTCAGTGGCATTGTAACTTTGAATAGTCATTCCACACAAGCAAAGTACCAGCAAAGGAGGGGAAAAAAACTCCAGAGAAGTTCCTGAGACAGGAAGTCTTGTCCTGCCAAGAATGTAATAAAGGGTTAATGGAGAGGCAGTTTCTGTAAGCAACACCAGAATGTTTCCTTCCTGCCTTCCTTACAGGATTAGGCCAATAATTTCTTCTAACAACCGGTTATCCGAACTGCTTAGAATGTTAACAACCTGTTCTAGTGAATAGGTGCTAACTGGTAGAATCCCACCCCTGGTTATATGATGAAGGCATGGTTAATTACAAAAGACAAGAGTTCCTTCCAGGAGCCATATCAAAATTGTAAACATCTTGCTTCACAAAACAGGGATGAATCTACATTTTGGCTACAATTTACCAGATGATTTTTAAAAAAATTATGTATTGTATTTGGCTCAATATAAGGGATTTGTTTTGCCTGTAGATTTTGCTGCTGTTGAATAAACATATTTATTGCATTTTAAATGTTGTTAGTTAGCATAGAAGAAGGGAGAAAGAAGGCCATTCTTAGTGGCTCTAATTCAAATAACAGAATAACAGAATTGGATGGGAACTTGGAGGTCTTCCAGCCCAACCCCATGCTCAAGCAGGAGATCCTATACTGTTTCAGACCAGTGGCTGCCCAGTCTCTTCTTAAAAGTCTCCAGTTATGGAGCAACCACAGTTCCTGAAAGCAAGCCATTACACTGTTAGGAAACTTATCCTTAATTCCAGGTTGTTTATCTCCTTGATTAGTTTTCATCCATTGTTTTTGTCTTGCCTTCTGATGCTTTGGAAAATAGCTCATCTCTGTCATGCCCTTGTTAGAATCAGACTCTGAGGGAGAGAAGGAACAGCTGACAGGGAGTGGAGGTATGGCTCCGGAGGTTGTGGAGGAGGTTGGGGAAGGACAGAGGCCAGCTGGGCAATCAGAGGAAGAACCAGACCTATCTCCTCTTCATCCTAGGACACGCAGGGAGGAATGGAGAAGGAAACAACTTGGCTTACGAGAGAGGTAGTGACCATGATCTCCCTCATTGGTTGCAGCTGGAGAGAATAGTATATAAGAAAAATGGTTAAAACACACCATTGCCAGAAGTAAAGCATGTGTTATTTTGGGCTGAAGTTATCTTGGTTGATGTCCTTCCAACAGACTATGCCTTGTTATCTCCTTGAAGTTGGTAATTACTTACCCTGATCCATTGTGGAAATTCCTTCATGGTAGTTTTTTTTTAATTTTTTACTTCACTTCTATCTGCTCATTAAGTTTGGACTGTGTTGCTTTCCTTTGAAGACTATTTTTGAATAAGTTTTATCTCCAACTGAGAATTATTGAATTGTGGGGCCAAATTGGAGGCATTAAAGGACATTTATTTACATTTTGGATTTTGTTCCATCTCCCTCTTCTTTGTGGTAGCCCCTCAAGTATTGGAACAGTACTATCATGTCACCCCAGTCCTTCTTTTTCAAAATGTCATCCCTAGTGCTACTTATGTCATGGAAGCACATAAATGTGCACATAAGTAATCAGCTGTTGGTGATAGAATGGAAGGGAATTGGAATATCTCTTTTTTATAGGCATATTTAGGATTGGATCCAGATGTTCTATACCTTCATAGCAGATTTTAAGAGCAGTTGGAAGACTAGAAGATGGAAGACATGGAAGCTTGCTAGTATAGCACTGGATTTCACTAATGAAGATTATTCAATTCTAGACACGCTCATTATTGTTGATTTGCTATTGGAACTTGCTTCCAAATAAATTTGTGTGGGATGGCATAAACAATTTAATATTAGGAATGTTACGTGTGAACCCCAAAATCCTACTCCTGGTTGGCCCTGCCTACCCCACCTCTCCTAGGAGTCTCCACACAGCCTGTTTTGGATGCAGGTAATTGCAGGCCATGTGCAGAGGCTCCAGGAGAGCAAAAAACAGGCTTCCTGGAAGTTCAGGAAGGCCAGAAACGGGCCTGTTTCTGGCTTTCAGAGAGCCTCTTAAGCCCAAGGAGGTGTTTTTGCCCTCCCGAAGGCTCGAAAAAAGCCTCCAGAGCCTGGGGAGGGCAAAAAAAAACCTCCCCCCATGGTGCAGGAGGCTGACTAGGCCACAACCACCATGGCCACCCTCACCCAGCAACCGGGCAGAGAACCTGCTATTAAAATTTTTGAAGCCCACCCCTGCATAAATCTTACAAAAAGAGAACTTTAAAACAACAGCTTGCAAACAGTTTATTCAACTTTAAATATTAATTCCAGGGAGTGCAAGATGTGCCGTCTTTAATACATTGCTCTGCAGGAATTAATATTAATAAGTGAAGTCATTTTTTCCCTCCCATTAGCTTCTATGGATCTTTTTTCCTTCAGGAAATAACACAAAAGATCATTCTTTTGCTATTTCCTTTGCCTAAACTTTATGTTTCAGAAACCCAATGGGGAGGAGAACCAACACTTCTGAATTATAAAACTTGCTAGGAAACTGAGCCAAAAGAAAACACAATTCAGAACAATGATACATTTTCTCAGCTGAAAGGTTTGTCTCCAAAACTGACATTCCATCACAAGTGTCACATTTTGGGGAATATAAGATCTGACATTATTTTAAGCTCCGAAGCATATTCCACTCAGATAAAACCTCTGTCTGAAGGAAGGAAAGAAAGTGGAACTGTGATTTAAAAAACAAAAAACTATAAACCATTGAAGCTCCTTGCAGAAGTGAACCTTTAACAATAGAAAAGTATAGAGTTATATAAGTTCAAAGGTTACTGTTCTGTCCGGAAAAACGCGAGGTAGACCGGGTTCCAACAACAAAGTCTTTATTCCAACACAATCAGTAAAAACGGAACATTGGCTCAAGCCGCGACAGCCTTTTATACTCTCCTGTCTGCCGGCTTGTAGCCAATGACATTCATTTGATTTTGCCGCCTTTATGCGGCTTCGAGGATTGGTTCCTTTTGAACCAATCCCTTTTAGTTTTTAGTAACCAATCAGAATGAGTTATTTGGAGCCAACTATTTTATACAGAACAGTTACTTTCTTCATATGTTGATATTCTCTGTAGATGGTTTTTCATGATTGACAAAACCCATCTGATTTGTGTTCTTCACCACTGAGGACTGATGTTACTGGTTATATTTTCACCAAGAGAGAGTTAATCTGTCACTCTCCCTAATAATAAGTAATTACATTTCACAACTATCCCAAAATATTATACATAATGTGGGGCCTCTCCATGCATTTTCTTGAATACATGAAACCTCCATCTTGAGATGGAGCTGGTTCCATCTCCTTTGTTCCTGGGCATTTTCTTCACAGTCATTCAGGTACCAAACTGGAACCAAGGATTTTCATATAGTGGAATCCCCAATTGGTCAGGGAATTTTATTTGTGGTCAAATTGTCATGTGTATAACTCTACAAAAGACCTATGAAGAAAGAGCAAAGACAAGGAGACTGGAACAAATAACCCCAACTCTCCAGTTTGAACCTTCAAGCATTTTGGAAAATGCATGAAAAAGGGCTCCAATGTAATGGTATTTTTGCCTATCATATGGTTTTTCTACTTTGGCACATTCTGTTTGATTGATAGCTGCATCTTGCAACTAATCTTGTGAGTTTGGGGTTTGGGGCTATAAGATACTACTGACTTCATTTTTTTTCCTCCCAAAATGAATGGCATATGTACAGATTAATCTGAACATACTGTAGTGTTAGATCGTGGGAAAAGAGACTCGAGACCAGTATGACTTTCAGCTCTTTATTTATTTCCTAAAGTCTGTTCCAACTGCGGAGCCGCGGCAGCCTCTTTTATAGCGGCTGCTCGTGGCTCATGGCCAATGACGGCTCTTTAAATCTCCCGCTGATCCGGCAGGCCAATCACAAGGTGGCAATGCGAACCAATCAGGGTAGCGTTCTGAACCAATCACCAAGCAGTATTTGCAGTCCAATCAGAAGAGGGTATTTCAAGTATGTTAATATAGAACATGTAGTATGCTAAGAGTTCAGTCTATTTCATATGCGATGTTTTAGCTATGTGCTTGTTTATTACTATTTGCAAAAAAAGTATTTTCAAGGTATTTGTAAAACAAAGCAACTAAGTACTGAACACTTGAGATAAAATATAATATTAACATCTAAGATACAATACAATGCAGAGTTAAAACAAAGCTGACATAAGTTCGTAGTTGATTAAAATGCGGAATGTTACATAAACTTGAAACCGTGCAAGAAATCAAGATTAGAAGCACCAGAGCATATCATAAGGATTTCTGATCTCAACAATAAATTGAAGGAAGATTTTTTTAAGCCTGAGAAAAAAGTCACTTGGATGAATGAAGGAAGATATTGTTGCATCACACATATTTCTAGATGGCACTATTCCACACTGAATGGGGACTTTCTGTGGCCATCACAGAAATGAATGATGGCAGAAAAGTCAGGGCTTAATCAGATACTTATGTTCCAAGCTGTAGAGAGCATTATAGGTCAAAACTAGTTTTTTTGAACTGGACTCAAAAATTAAATGTAAGCTGCACTAGTGAAACGAAATCGATCAAATGTGCACATATTTCTGAGTCCCGGTTAAAATTCCCACTCCATATTTTGTACCAGCTGTAGCTTTTGGACAATTATCAAAGGCAGCTTGGTGTACAAGACATTTACAGTAAACCAGATGGCAGATTACTAACTTGTAAATTATGGTAATGAACTTGTCTGTCTTTGAGTCATAGAAGTCACCGAGGTTTCTTATGAAAAGGAGCACTCCAAAGCATACACAGCACACACAGAAGAGGTTTAAAGTTCCTCATCCGGATCAAGGAATGTTCTTCCAACAGTTTTTCTCTCTCACCTAAATTAAGATTCAGTTAATTAGCCCTCATCAAGTCCATTTATCCTGTCAAACTGGTAAGAAAAAGTGAACCTAACAAACTTGCACAATGAAGAACACAAATGGTTTATTTGCTATGAGTATATATGGCTTTGGCAGTCATTACAACAAAACGATGACCAGACTAAACAAGTTGGTTTTTGCACACTAAGCATAACAATCCAGAGGCATTTTGCCTATGGAAAAATGTTGTCAGATAGATTGATTTATTTGATTTTCAGCCCAGATTTGCTCTAGATTGCTTATTACTTATATTGGCTTATATGTTGAACTCTTTCACCAAGTCTGAAAATTGGTGCAAATAAAATGGTCAAATGTGGGCTGGAATTTCCTTCCTAACATTTTGGTTCATCTGCTATCATAGTTTTTGGCAATAATATATATGACATGGTTTGAATGCTGAAATGCACTGGAAAATGGAAGTATTATCATCAATATGTTATTTTAATATTTTTTGGATCCTCAGTGATCAAACATTAGGATTGTTGAAATAAGGGAGTAAATACTGAAGAAACATGAATAGCTAATGCTTTGTGGAAACTGCAGGAAAGCTATATGTCAACTGCTGCTCCATTCAAAATCCAAGAAAGAAATACTTAGACTCTTTTAATTAGAGAAAAGATTTTTTTTTTTTCCTGGAAGTCAAGTGGTAGCAACAAAAGAATTCTGAATCTGAGAAAATGGGCGCGTAAATCACATATACAAAGTGATGGCAATGTTCCCACCCCCAATAGTTCAAATAGTTCTTCCAATTAAATGTTGCGAATATCATCATGTGGACATCTTCAGGTGGTGATGACACTCCATGGCCATTGACCTTGGCATATTTTGATAAAGGTTTGCAGCTGCGCAGAGAATAGAAAGCCAAGCAAGACATAGAAACTTAAGCAAGTATGTACTCGCCCCACCCCAGTTTATACAGTTCCTCTTTGTAACACCTCCAGCTCACTTCCCACAATTATCCCCCCTCCACCCCCACCCCCCATTACTTATGACAGCAGAAAGATGCAAAGGAAAGGGAGAAGGTCTTGAAGGCTAAAATTTTGAAGGCTGACACGATATTACTTAGCAAAATAAAAAAATTGATGGGGAAGTTTCTGAATTGTAATAATAAATTGGAGGATTTTACTGCTATGAATATAAATGTAGTTTGCAAACACTGCAAGACTCTTGTAAGACAGTTTTTTCCCCACAGGAATCTAAAATGCAAATTATATTAAATCAACATTCAAAAAAGTTTTAATATTTTCACTCCATATCAAACAAATTTGGAAACACATTTTAAACAATTGGGGGAGGTTAAGTAATGGAATTATATATTATTTCCATTATGATAAATAAACAATCTGAAAATTTATTTTAAAGTATTTGCACATTGGGATTCTGTTTCTCAAGTTATATACCAATTGTTCTAGGCTGGTTTGTTTATCTGAGCACCTTGTTACCATACTAAGCACAGAATGTTTGCCTTGATTAAAAATTTTTCTTTCTTAAATTGATTTGCAAATCACCAGCATAACTAGGAATACCACAGTTCTATCTTAAGCTCATTCTCAAGATACAGTTTAAAATTCTTATCCTAAATTTGGGGTATTATAAAATACCTGATCCTTTTTTTGTAGGTTGCCATGGTCCCGTCACAATACCACAAGTAATGGTATTCCTTTCCTTTTTATAGAGCATGTGATTAGAATAATCATTTGATTTTCATTAGTAAATTCCTATTCTAGTACCATCATGTTAGGAAATGTATGCTATTGGTTATTTACTGACTTATCAGGAAAATACTCTAACTCAGGGGTGTCAAACTTCCATTGTCACGGAGTTGTCACATGACATTTCACAATTTTTCCCTCCTTCACTAAACCGGGCATGGACAGCCAGAGCATGGTGCATATTGGCCCATGGGCCGCGAGTTTGATAGCCTTGCTCTAACTGAAACACATACTGACAGACGTCACCTGAGCCATCTGTAATGAACCAGAAAACGATCTTGGAGTCAAGTGAAAAGTTCAGCTAAGAAGACAACTCAATATGCAGCAGCTGTGAAGAGGCAAATTCCATGCTTTGGATCATTAAGAAACAGTCTGAAAATATAATTGCCAACGTGAGAAACCCCTTACACCAATTTATAGTGTATCCAAAACTGTAATATTGGATATAGTTGTAGTTGCCATTTTTAAAAAAAGATATACTGCTGGAAAGAGGGCAACCAAAATAATCAGCAGTATTGAATCAGTGAGATTGAATATCTTTCTTACAAGAACAGGCAGAGAGAGTTAGGGCTCTTTAGTTTGATTTAAAAAAAAAAGTGAATGGTTGAAATGTATAAGTATACATGATTGAAATGTATAAAATTGCGCATGGCATGGAAGAAATAGACAGGGAGAAGTATTCTCCCACTCACAAAATATTGGGACCAGGGATCATCCAGTGAAACTGTTTGAAAGTGATTTTAAACAAACAAAAATATATTTACTCAGTGCATAATTAAACAGAGGATTTATTACTACAAGATGTGTAGATGACTGTGTCTTGCATGCTCTTTAAAATGGGATTGGATCAATTAATAGAGGATAGATCTGTCTAGAAATGTTCAACTTGAAGAGTCAATCCTATGTTGCAGTTGTAAGTAGTATGCTACTACATTCCAGAGGTTGTGATTATCCCACTGTAAAAATACAATGCTGGACTAAAGCTAATCCAACAGGGCTATTCTTAAATTATTTTCATCTGCACTGGATGTTCTGGTTTTTGCTTGTCTGCTTTGGAACCTGACCAGAGATCTTTTTCTTGTCCTTTGGATATGCTTTTGCCAGGTTTGAATATGTCTGTCTGAGAAAATGCTATTTGGTTTGGATTGAACTGGGCTTTGACTAAATGCAGTATATAATACTGCAATAAACAAAACCTTCATTTCCAGGACCCTGTAACTGTTGTGTTAATAAAATTATTTTTCTCTATGCCCTCTTTGTCAGTCTCCCTTTTTCGTAAACTAGAGTTGGGAAGCCCCACCCTGGGTTAATGCAGAGTGGAAGCACAGATGGGTTGAGGTAAAGAATAAGTGTTTTTCAATGTCTTCTCCAGGGTTGGGGAGCAACTTGTGCATCAGATTCCAATTAACTCATGATAATTTGTGGAAACAGTTTTATTAATATAGCTAGGTTTTAATTTTTAGGGTCAAAGAGATTTCCTTGAACACAGTTTTACCTGCCATGTCTATCTCTCTCCTTATTGCTGCAATTAGGAGCTGCTTCAGTTTTAATTTTGCAGTATGTTGTTGGATAAATGTTAAATAAAATGATGCTATAGAGAGAATTAAATATAATATTTGCAATAATTGCCTCCGTGTAAGATAGGAAAGCAGCACTGCTGTAACAAATCACCATTTATCTTTAACACACTTTTTGTGGGCCAAGAGTTTCATAAAGTTTGAATGGCATGTTGGATACCGCACTCAAATAAGGGAAGCTTTAAAAAAAACTGAAAATTAATTTTACATATAATCAAATAAAATAAACAGAAAGTTAAATTAAATCCAATACAGTTATAAAAAGATTTTTATGCATTTGATTTTCCCTTCTCTTATATTAAAATTTTTAAAATGGTAGACTCTGTGGAGCTTTCAGGAACTGAATGTAACTCCAAGTTATATGGGCCATTTGTTTTAATGTGTGTGTGTGTGTGTGTTTGTGTGTGTGTGTGGTGTGCGTGCATGCTACATAGAATTTCTATCAGCAGTGCCATATGAGAGGAAGGGGTTAATTTCTTCAGTCATCCACATTTTGTATTTAACTTTAGCTGATGCTAATTTCCAATCCTGTGACACTAAATATCCAAGCTTTAGAGCAGTAGATTAAATAAAAGATTGCAGTATGTACAGATATATTTTAGCTACAAGAAAGAAGAAGCGCCTTCAAACTATGATCCTTGATGGAAACAATTGGCCAGAAACTACAGGCTTGGCCAGTACACTGGGTTGCTCTATTCTTTTAACTTCTTTCCATTGATCACTTGCGGCCAAGTTCTTTCCTCTATAATGGAGCCTTCCTTCCAGATAAAGCTCCCAAAATACTAGAATTCCCTCTTCCCAGATCTCAAAGAAAAACACTAAGCTGACTCTGTAATCTATCAAGGTTCATTAGTCACTGGGAGTGGACCAATCTAACAGAGGACCTATCTCCCTGTGGAGGAGATGAAAAGCAATTGAAAAATGACCAGCCCATAAGGAAGGATTGGTGGTAATATTTGCCATTGTCTCCCAACATATCCATGATTGATCCACCCCTAAATTCTCACCATCATTCTCCACCCCAAAAGACTTGGCATTGCTTGTCCCTCTCCTTCCAGCTCCATCATCAGCCATCTAGGCCTGGGTATTCATGCAACCACCTCACTCTTAACTCTTTCACATAATATGCCACATTATCTTATTCCTGCTATACCCAACATTCAAATGGGGGGTGGGGGGTTTGGAGGAACTACACTGTCATGGATGAATTGATCTTCTACATAGAGGTAACACCATTCCCATCTCCAGCCCATCCTCAAGAAATATACTCTGGCATAAATAGTCAATCATGTCAGGACCATTCAAGTTTTAGGCAGTCCCAATTGTGTTTGTAAGTCAAGGACTCCCTGTAAACCTTTTTGTCAGCGTTCCAAAAAACCTCTACTCTAAACAATAATTTCGAGACAGACACCTTCTCAAAAGTTCTGTTTTATTTGGATAGTAAACTGGCACATCTGGAGAATCCCAAATCTGAAAGTTCTGGGTTTCCTTGCAATAAGTAAAAACTACAAATCAACCCCTGCATCCATGATTCTTCTTCTAAGTCAAGGTCGTGTTATTTTGCATCTGGGTGAGGGGATGTCTCAACTTGGGATGGATGGCGATTGGGGTCTGTGATTGGCCCCAATTGCCATCCATCCCAACTTGAGACATCCCCTCACCCAGATACAAAATAACATGACCTTGACTTAGAAGAAGAATGCAATTATGTCTAACCACATATATTTCAAGAAATTCCCCCCTCCCATTTTCCCAGACTCAAGAATGTGGCAGTGTGGAAGTGTTTGGTCTCAATATGGCTTCCAAAGCTGACACTTTTTGCAGTCCACAGTTGTCTTGTATTTCTTTAATCAGAGCTGTCCCATACTCAGATTCCCAGTTTATTTCTTTCCCTCATAAAAATATTGTGAGACTCATACATTCAGATATTTGTAGTGTTACTAAACCTTAGACGCGATACAGATATAAACTTAACAATATATTTCAGTGTAGAGGATGAAGAAATTATATGCAAGCTTTTAACAGTTTAAATGTTCAGAGCCAGACAGTATTAGTATGATAACACACTGATCCAGATAATGGCTTATGAAATAAACACCATGCACTTAAAATATATAATAAAAATGAATTAAGGTTTCATGAAGGACAATAAAAGTCTAGATATGAAAGATTACAGATGGTATGTGTTGCTCTCTACAAGTACAGAGTTATAACATGAATATGGTAGCATAATAAATAAATATTTATAAACCAGAATATTTACTTTCCTGATGATATTGTTACTCAGAATTCCAGTTTCTACTGCTATCATTGAGGTAGGAACACAGCCAATTTTCAAATTAAAAAGTTAAATGCATGCAAATCTCATTTGTTTCAAAATGCTGGCATAGGATAATAGCCACTATGAGAATAAACATAGCACCTGTTGTATAGATATGTAATGATACCGCAGGTAAAAAAAAAATTATAATAAAGAAATTGGGACAGGGGTGGGATTCTACCAGTTCACACCTATTCGCTAGAACCGGTTGTTAACATTCTAAGCAGTTTGGAGAACCGGTTGTTAGAAGAAATTACTGGCCTAATCCTGTAAGGAAGGCAGGGAAAGAAACATTCTGGTGTTGCTTACAGAAACTGCCTCTTCATTAACCCTTATTACATTCTTGGCAGGACTAGACTTCCTGTCTCAGGAACCTCTCTGGAGTTTTTTTTCCCCTCCTTTGCTGGTACTTTGCTTGGGTGGAGTGACCATTCAAAGTTACAATGCCACTGAAAAAAGTGACTTATGACCATTTTTCACACTTACAATGTTGCAGTATCCCCACAGTCATGAGAGGCCAGGCGAGGAGATGCGTGCCTCGCTGTCAGTGATATTGAGTTGGCCACACCCAGACAATAACATGACCACCAAGCCATGTCCAGCCAGTCACATTACCACCAAGCCACGCCTACCACCTAAGGCACGCCCACAGAACCGGTTGTTAAAAAAGTTGAATCCCACCCCTGCATTGGGACAAATAAGAGATTCCACTTTAGTAAATAACTAGAGTTGCAATCTGCAGCTAGATAGTATGCAGAACTGATTTAGGCCTTGGTGTTCTCTGAGTTTGGTTATTTTCTTGCAGATGTTTCATTATAGATAGCATCATCAGTGCAAATATGTTACCTAGTTTGGGTAATGAAATGTCTGCAAGAAAACAACAAATCTCAGAGAGCACCAAACATTTCCCATTTCAAAACTGAGCTACAAATACTGTCCTTTATTAGTATACACAACTGTTACGTTCCATTCAAATTGTTATATTCTAATAATGACACAAAAAGATAATTCTAAATACCATTTTAATGAATAATTCTGATATGTTAAGAGTCAACTTCCGTAAGAATGCTTTTGCATGAAATGACTAAGTCAGAATTGTGAAAGATCGGTTTTATTTATTAAAATCTTTTATTGAGGTTTTTTTAAAGCATACACCAATTGCTTGAAGTTTTGTGAATTTAGTGTCTTGCACTGTTTTAGTAGCAGTAGCACTTATATACCACTTTACAGTGCTTACCGGCATCTCGAAGTGGTTTACAGAATCAGCATATTGTTCCCAACAATCTGGGTCCTCGTTTTACCCACCTCAGAAGGACGGAAGACTGAGTCAACCTTAAGCCTGATGAGATTCGAACTGCCAAATTGCAGGCAGCCGGCAGTCAGCAGAAGTAACCTGCAGTCCTGCACTCTAACCACTGCGCCACCATGTGTCATAAATAAGTAAATTGATTTCAGTTCACAAAATAAGGAAAATAAATTAAGGTCCTTCTCAGTCTGTGTTTAAATATATTCTTTTTACTTCACATATTGCTGTTTATTTATTTTGCAGAAGAAATTAAAATAAATACAAATTCTGCAATGTATAGTGGAATTTCATTCTTCCTTCTGGTGAACAGACTGAAGGAACACCAGAGAGGATTCCCAGGGCTGCTGCTACCAATCTGTTCCCATCTCCTGATAACAACTGAGGTTTTCCAGCTGTAATTCCAGGGCTACCTGTTATCTTCAGGTTTAGCTGAGGTAGATGCCTTACAAGAAGCATCTTGCATTAGTATGCAAGCATTAGCAAATATTTGCTAATATTTGCTTTTTTGAAGAGAGGAAAAAGGGAGGATATGACTAAATAAAAGGGAGATATAAAGATAAAAGGTAGGATTCAAATTAAATTCAGTAGATTTAGTTTGTAATAACTACGTTATTATTTTTAATAGCCCTTAATGGACTTTTGCTGATTAACATGGACATATGAGGTTTTAAATAGAGAACTGTGTGAAGAGATGGGATGAAGAGATGGTTAGTTTTATTTTAAGAGCTACTGATGAGTTGATTATGCATGCTGGGAATGAAGGAGGATCTATCTTCTTTTTTTGTTCTTTTTACTGAACTTTTTTATTTTAAAGATTTTTTGGTTTTTCAAGAGAGAAAAATATACATTAGATTTTATTAGTTTTATTTGTGTAATATAATCTTTAATAAAATTATTTTAAAAATAAAATATATATCATTATAAATATTTTGCCATGTTTTGCAATAAAAAGCTAAATAGGGAAAATATTCTGATACGATTGCCTGCTATCTGCATGAAAATAAATTTCTTTTTTTATGCAACTATATTTAAAAAAAAATCTTTGTGGTTTTCTTCTGTTAAATAATACAGTATCCCAATGCATGAATTCCAAATAAGAATATGGCCTGAGACAGTTTCTAGTCTATTGGTTTAATTGGGCCAATAACTGCAAACGCCCCCACCATTAATCATGAAGCTATGATTCTTCCATATTTCATGCTCTGCATCTTTGAATTCCCAGTACTGCAGAGTGGGAGGATTACATTCTGCCTCCAGCCCATAATCATACAGCAATTTTTTTCTTTGACATTTTTAAACTACAAGGATATGATTTTGACATAGCAAGGGCTGCTTAATCGTTCCCATGCCAGCCATTTTCTCCTTATATATTTTTTTTACTTATTAGTTTCTCCATATTTATTATGAAAGTGAAATGCAACTGTTTTTTGGTTTAAGAAATCAGAGGAAGGACACACACCATTGCATGTCATATCTGGCTTAGTATTTCTGTCAGGATGAATGATTCCTACTGCTGTTTTGCTTCTGGATGATAATTATTCCAGCAACATATTGTTGATATTTTATTATAATATTTAAGCAAATCTTAGGCATTTATTAGGGATAACCCTTCCCTTCCCATGCACACAGAATGTGCAGAATGGCATATGCAGGGAGATTAAAACTGGGCTGCAAAAATACAAACGTTCACTTGTTGGTAGTAGCAAGACAAGAGTTTTCTGGGACTCTCACTCCCATCTAAGTGTTTTGCTAAATCTGTGTAGTCTTGTTCTAGGACGGACAATCTCAAAAGAAGTCTTCAACCTTGGCCACTTTAAGACTTGTGGACTTCAACTCCCAGAATTTCCCAGCCAGCAAAGCCTGCTCTAAAGGATTCCTTCTCTTCTTTGTAGTAGCCATGACAGACTTCCCTTCCCTTCCCTACAATTAATTCAGGGGAAGTTGAAGAAAAAGCAACTTACTCATGTTTTATCTTTTTGTCTATTTTTTCCTCTCCCCTCTCCCTCTCCCGCTTTTCCCTCTCTCTTGCTAGAACCATTGAAGGATAATGCTAATAAAAGTATGAAATGTTTCTTTTTTAAATAACAACTTTGGCCAAAAGTAAAAAAAATGGGTTAGGTCAAAGACATGAATTAGACCTTTGCTGGCTGTAGTAGAACACCTTCTGTGAAATGAATATTTTTATCTGCACCAGATTCTTCACAAACAAGTCTTCACAAACAAGTACATAATTATTTTGCTGAAATAGGAACATTAGATTAGCCTGCTTGTTAAATTGTCAGGCAACTTTTCTTTGTTGAAAATAATTGTGCACATAAATAAGTTGTGAACATGTTTCCCCCCATTGACAAAGAGAAGACATTGTTGAAAGCACTGCGCAATCTAAAACCATCCCTATCTATTGGTCCGGATGGAATATGTGCCTACTTCTTAAAAAAGCTATCCACTGCCATAGCCGAACCTCTAAGCATAATCTTTGAAAAATCTTTCAGGACCGGCAACTTGCCAAAACTATAGTCGCAAGCCACGGTCATCCCCATCTTCAAAAAAGGAGACCCCAGCCTAGTTGAAAATTACAGACCAAACTCTTTATGCTGCATCATCTGTAAAGTCATGGAATCAATTATTAACCAATCCATTATCCTCCACTTAGAGACAAACAACCTATTCTCTAATAAAAAAAATTGGTTTCAGAAAAAAACTATCTTAGTTTTTATCTTAGACTGTCTACTATTGACCTCACCCCTTTCCTAAGAGGCTTGTATAAGTGCACCAATTGTGCCTACCATCCCTGTCCTATTGTTTTTTATTTTTTTTATAAATATCTATTTCATATATTCAAAACTATATTTATTCTTATTCCTGGATCTTGTAAGTGATTGACAAATCAAATAAAATGTAAAAAAATGTAGAAGTGAACAAGGAAAACGGAGATGGTAGCAAAGATAAATTAAAAGCCAAAGAAAATGAAATTATGAAAAAGATGGAGAATGTTTCACAAGAGACAATATTTGTGTGGAAAGCAGTTAAATGGATGCAAATCTATCAGGCTAGAAGCTAACAGAATTTGATTTAGGTTATGTACAATAAGCCCATGAGATTGCTGAAAGAAATTACTTTCCAAAAGGCTAAGGAAAGGCAGTTCAAATGATGATTGTTGCAGATTGTTGTGACCAGAGCAGTAAATGTTGGCCAATATGGGGGAAGGGGATGAATTCCATAAATAATTTGTGGGAAAATATATCCATCGGATTCAGTTCCAAGCTGGGAGAAAGACACTAGAAACATGGACACTGATTGGAAAGATGGTTTATTGATGAAGTTATTATTTATTGGCTTGTGATTCTGGGCAGCTGACAAAATGGAGTTGAGAGTGGGTTTTTTTAATATCTTCTTTAGCTTTGCACTTGAGCTTCCTGTTCCTGTGCAAGCACGTCTTCTATTGGCCATTGCCAGATTCCTATGGGGTCATGTTGGGGTTATGTAGGGGTCATAGCTGGCTCTACAGGCAAAAGAGAAAATGCAAATCCTAGGTGTTCATCTGAACTCACAGGTTTGGTTGAAGTTTGGACTACTCTGAGATGATGCAATGAAGGGGCTTGTTTTCTGAAAGGGTATTGGGCAATCCTATTGTGGTTTTATGGCTTTCATCCTGTTTCGATCTTGAGTGGGGGCTAATCCCATCATTCTGCCTTGTTCAGACTTTGCTGCAGGGAATTTCAAAAATATTCTGTCTTGAATGGATTTCTGCCTGCAGTATTTGCTTTGCCTATGAATACAGCTATATAGATCTTTCTTTTTCAATAAGCTCTTTATCTCTTAAGTGCTGACATCTGCTGTGAGCTATTAAGGAAAGTGGGGGTTGCTTTCTGCCTCTAAAACATATTTCTCCATTTGTCATTTAAGGAAATGTAATATTCTGCCTTTTTAAAATATTTCCCAAAATATTTCATTCTTCCAGGAGGGGTAGGCACTGACTTTCTACAAATTAGTTAGTTTACCAATGTGCAAGAATAATCTCTGCGACATTCTGTCCACTTTATCATTGAAGGATGAATCCAGTTTTTTTTTAATTGCAGCCTGGTTCACTTGCACAAGTTACAGAAGGATCTTTCTGCAGCACTCTTACTCTCTACTTGGACTATTTATTTATATAGGCGTGTGAATGAATAAGATTTTAGCCCCAAAACGCTCTCCAATTTTAAAAGAAGTTGCAGATAAAATAAAAACATAAGGACTGTAAAGACAAAAGAAGAGGAACTAAATCATATTTATATCATTTCAAAGGCAAAGGGAATGGCTGGCTGACTGGCTGCCCAATTTTGAATAACTGATGGGGGGAAATAAAACTATTGTAGGACTTTAATCTTCCTAGGAAGAGAGATGTAAAATTAGGACTTAGCCTCAGATAAGTTCCCATTACATAACCCTACCAACCTAATCTTGAAAGCAGATACTGATGTACAGGCAACTTTATAAAAAGAGGCAATCTTTCAAATATTTTGATCCACAAATATTTACACCTTGTTCAGAAAATATTGCAACTTTTTATCATTCCTGGAATGGAAGTTCATTCAGTGCATATTTTACGGAGTTTGTTGGAGGCAAAAATCCTTAAAAGGGGGTTTTTAAGACCAGAAACAGTTCTATGTTATGTTGCAGAGAAAATGGCTTAATTTGTCCTGAAAGAAACAGCAGGATTTCTCAGGAAGAATCTTACCAGGTGACCTTACTACATCCTTGCTGGAAGCTCCAATTACAACAAACAATTCACTGATGTGGTACCTCTAGGTGTCTGGCAATAACAGATGCCTTCAATAAATGTGTATAGTAAAGCTTACACTTCTGCTACCTAATTTATATCTTAGGACAGGAGAGCAGTTTTGAAGGCTGACATTGCTCACCCTAGTCTGGGCAGCTAATGATTAATGAATTTAGAGACAAGGCTAGCCTTTTTTCCCACCAGTAGTGATGCGAGCCCAACTTAAAGGAGCTAACCAGCTTATACATATAAAAGTTTGTTAAATGTTGATAGATGTTTGAAGAAAGTAATCACAATTACTTGAAAAAAAAACAGTCCATTTTAGTTGATTACTTGGCATCAGCTGACTTCTACTTGGTGCCAGTCGACTCACAGAAATGAACACTTTCATCAAAATTCGTAAAAGGCTGCTGTTGTGGGGAACACAGGAAACTGGATCATTAATTGTGTATGCTGATTTGAATAACAGTCCAATGACCAAAAATAAAGTTGGATAAAAATTAAGTAAATTTAAAAAAAATTGGAACACTATGCTGCCATACCTCAGAGCTTCACCATAATAGTGTGATGCAGCTTTTGTTATTTGTTCCCCCATAACCTCTCCAGGGACACTCTTAGGTGGAATCCAATGTAGATATTAGATTGT
Source organism: Laticauda colubrina (assembly GCA_015471245.1). Lineage (NCBI taxonomy): Eukaryota > Metazoa > Chordata > Lepidosauria > Squamata > Elapidae > Laticauda > Laticauda colubrina. The sequence goes on from BLBF01000005.1 coordinate 28,980,615, forward strand.
ACAATGAGACTTCCTTTCCCTTGTCACTAAACATCTTCAAAATCTGTCCCAAAAGGCGGGACACAGATTGCAGGAAAGCACAGAAAAAGGGAAAAGAGAAAGAACCAGTATCAGGCAATGGATAAGATAGAATAGAATAACAGAGTTGGAAGGGACCTTGGAAGTCTTTCAGTCCAATCTCCTGCTTAGGCAAGAAACCCTACACCACCGATGTTGGACAAAGTCTGGATAAATCCATGTTCGGGTGTATACACTGCTGTGGAAATGCATTGGGTAAATTTGGGCCATTTACAATCTCCCATATAGGAACTTATGCTGCAGATAAAATAAAGATCTCCTGATGTGCTCTTCTGAGCTCCTGGAGAAAAGGTAGAATATAAGTCCAACTACTAATAAAAAAAGGATAAAAAGATTTGCTTTCCATTTCTGTTTTGTGAGTCAAAATTGCTTCTGTGCAAATATAGATCTCAGTTCCAAACAAAGACTGACAGTTCTGCATCTGTTGTAATATCTAATTTGTGTTGATATTGTTATGTGTGTATGGAGATGTTGTTTGCATATGTGCATTTTTTTTCATATACAGAAAATGATTACGGTGACTGCAACATTCCTGGATAGTTGTTTTGCTAGGCTGAGCTCAGCAAAGGTAATGATAATTAATGGAAGTAATTTCCCAAAGTGAAGATGTTTAACTCCATTAGAATGCAGACACATAAGGTTTTCTTGTTTTAAATTACACCATAATAGGATAATGTGTTGTTTATTCCAGATGCAGGTCACTACCCAATGGAAATGAGCAATAAAAAATGTGCGTTTATGTAATCATGGTTACTGCATCATCCCTATGGGTAATAACATTATTGTTACCATTAACACTGTCATGAAATTCATTTATAGGTAAATGCATATATTGAGGAAACATTAAACACAGCTAGAATAATTGTACAGAAATATGATAAGACAGCATTCAAGAAAGTTGAATGTTAACTTTGGGGAGAAAAATGACCATTAAAAAATCCTTTCCATCTGGAACCACTTTTAGCTCCACAAGGAACTTTTTCATCTGATTACCACCCACAAACTATTTAAATGTAAATAATTTGTTTATTCTGATACCACAATGCTCTCTCAGAGGAAATAGGCCACTGTTATGGCATATTCGTTTAAATTAAACTATTTTATTTCTCCCGACAAGTAAATATTTGTTTTGAACATTGATTTTGAAAATCAATCTTTTAAGCTTTTTGATTTACAATCAAATGGTACTTCTAACTTACTGATTTTTTTAAAATAACTTGTCTAATGATGCTTTGGTAAGTTTCTGAAATTTAAAACTAAAATTATATAAATAGATGTGATTTGTGAAAATTCCAGATTTAACATTACTTCCCTCATTACAGCTTCAGTGCCATTTTTTTGTATAGACCAAATTAGAACTATTTCACAAATTATATTTAAATTTACAATAATCTATATATATATAAAAGCAAAATACCACTCACACATCATCACAAAACCTGCAGAACCGTAAAGCCTACAAACTTGAAATTTTCTTGGCTTTTAGGTGCTCACTAAGAAAGGATTTTTCGAAATGACTACCAGCGCATTAGTATTTTCTATATTATTATTAACATGCTCTGATGCTAAGGAGTTCTACTCTGCCTCCCCACCTGAAAAGAAATCTGTTGCAAATGCAAAACACAAGCAGAGGAGAGGAGTTTCAGTTTCAGTTTTATAGCCCCAAGCAGCTTTAGTACAGAACAGTTGAGCTAAGCCATAGCCAGGCTCCTTGCTGTATCTTGCTGACACAGCAAATACCCTTTCACTTTCTGAACAGCCCTCAACTCTCTCACACACTGACAGGACGCTAGCCAGATGAATATCGATGGATGCTGGTAGGCAGATGCAGAATTTCCCCCCCTTATTTTCCTCCCCAAAAACTAAGCCCGATCACATCGTTTCATAGCGATGCATGGGTATCGAGCTGGTATGAATATATAATGATCCCCAACCCTGTCTTCTGCAAATGGATGGCCTTCAACTCCCATTAATCTTTGCCCAACAGGGAATATCTGGATGGTATCATTTTGGTTCAAGCATCATTCAAAGTTTCCAGGTAATAATTGGCTGCCTGGTCATGTCTTTAAAGAGGACATATTTCTTATGTCTGAGTGAAATCTAATGAGTGGCACTAATGCAGTTTGGTTCTTCATGGAATTGTAAACTTTAAAAAATTTCATAGAATCGATGCATTTTATTCTAAAGCAAAATTTCAGGAAGTCCATTTCAAAACAAACCCCAGTTTCGCTTTATCCCAGGAATGTATGAATTGTCAGGGATTTTCCTCTGCAGTTGATAGTACACCCATTTTTGAAAAAATATTTTCTGCAAAATAGGAGTAAGGTAGGGGGGAGGAAAGCTGTGAAATTGTCATCTGGAAATCTAATGCCTCTGTACATGATATTTGGGTGGGGGGGAGAAAAGGTGTTGTTGGTTCTAGCTTTCTGTTAAAAGGAAAAGGCACACATCTGGCCTGGACCACATCCAGGGAGAGGTTGGTCATATGGGCACCCAAGAAGACATTAAATTCATTCATCAAATTTGGCAGTGCCACTGAGAACACACATGACAGGATCATTGCCTGCTTGTAAATGTGCCTAAAAGTGGTTATAATGACATTTCCCTAGAACTGGGTAAGAGTCATGGGTTTATTCCTTGGAGAGAGACATATGGCAACATGGAATTAATAAAAATATAAGGAAAAACAAAATGGGAAAACAAAGAGAGTATAGAACAAAAACAATAAAAGATATAACATTTAATATAATAAAATGTATAAAAGATATAATATTTTATGTTATAAAAAAGATATAATATAACTCAGGGAGGATCTTTTCATGCAAGCTGGGATGGGAAATAGAAATGCTGATTTTGTGAGAACACTATTTTATGTTATCTTTGTGTTTATTTTGTAGAGACTACACACACTGTCTAGCAAAAAGGATAATTATCCAGCTGCCAAAGATGAGGAATCCTCAGAGAACCTTTCGGACAGAGCTGTCAAACGTCTGGCCTGTGGGCCAGATGTGTCATACGCTGGCCATGCCCATGCCCATGCCTGGTTTAGCGAAGGAGGAAAAAGTCCCGATATGTCTTGTAATGACGCCGTGACAATGTGTGTTTGACATCCCTGATTCAGGATGTTCAAAATAAATAATGGATCTTTGCTGCAGTTGTACCCAGTCTTAGTCAGGCTTTACCCATTTTTCTACTTCAGCTGATTTACTGATTATATGAACAAATCTGTCCTGCTATCCTATCCTGATTTGTCTTTCTTCTGTTCTGTTTCAGAGTCAAACCATTGTTTAATTGTTTAATATGTTTCTTAGCTGCCTTCTTAAAAATTTGCAGTTATAGGGGGTCTTGAAACTTTATCTTCCAAAGTTTAAGGAAATGTGGAGTCAAGGATTCAGTTTTAAATAAATGCAAATGCTCTCTGCTCTTACTCAGTCTTTTTGCACTATCTTGTCGGTAGGCTCCCCATTTAAAAGGAACAGGCACCTTGCAACATGGCCTCTTAACATGTCCAATTAACAGAGGGAATGAAAGAAGCCTTTGCATTCATTCATGCTCTCTTATCAACTGAATACTTATTTGCAAGATAAAGAGAAAAATCTCTTCAATGTCATATAATCCATTAAGACTAAAATGGATAAATGTATGTAGCCAACTGGATGAAAAACAAACAAAAATACAATATGTTTAATTTCATACACCTATGAGCTGTTGCCCAGTGATGACCAGCTAGTGTGTGCTCATACAAGAATGAGAGTTATAGCATAGCTTTCTGATAATATTTTCATCTATGCTAGTTAAAAACAAAGGGCAATATATTTAAACTTTAATCAGCAGAAAATCTACCACTGTTCCTTCTATTATTAATTTATTCTTTCTTAGTTTAAAACCATCAAGCTGTCCTATTCCAGCAATTACTAGTGCAGGAAGTCACACTTAGATAAGAGGCCTTTATGTGGATTATACAATTCATTGAAGTGCCAGGAGTGTTCAGGAAAAATAAACATGCTTATTTTAGTAGGTGAGGTCATGTAAAAACAAATCTAAGATTTAGGAATCTGAGCAGAGTGTAGTCTCCGACCAGCCCAGAACTTAATCACAGAATCTGAAAGAGCACAGCTCATTCAGAAAGCCTGAACTGGAAAGCTGTTCAACAACTAGAAAGCTGTTTTCCAACAGAAGTCTGATTTTCAAGCCGTACTTCAACAGTTCTGATTCAGGCATGTCTCTCTGAAGAATCTCACTGAACATTTCTGTTCTGCTCCTTTGATATGCCTTAAGATGTGAGGTCTCTAGATCTTTCTCCTGCTCCTGACTCAGCCTGCTAAAGTGGCCCATTACCTGAGAATTTGGCTTATCCTCTATAGACCTTGCTTCTTCTAATCCTCATCTGCAGCTTTGTGAGCATTAGATGGGTCCTATATTGCAAGGTCAGAATTTGTCTAACCTTGCTCCTCCATTTTCAAATCTAACTCTCTATACATGTTCATAACACAAGACTTTCCCCCTCTCCTCTATTGTTCCACAAATGTCAGTGCCAAATAGCTGGAGCCAATGGAGTTCAATTACTAAATCTATTCACATATTGGAAAAAGGGACTTAAAATTATACATAATTATTCCAAGCAGAACAGTCATATTTTGAATAATGATATAAAAACTCAGCTAACAAATGTCAATATTTTAATCCTTAAGAAGTCAGCTACTCATTAGTGAGTGGGGGTGGGGGTTGCAGTCATTTTGCATTATGCATATTTGATAAGGTTGTAGATTAATATTAATTCCAGTATGATGCAAGCTCTGAATTTCACAGATATGCTGGGAAAAATTTGCTTATTAAAAATGAATTTTAAAAGGCCAAGTTGCTGAAATAAGAAGCTCAGTCTAGTTTCTGTTTTGGACCTGTGATGGATAGTGTCTTAGTCACCTTGGCAGGTGATTAACACCAGGTATTGCATGAAGGTATTAATTCAGTGGGACCTCTCATTGGTTTTGAAGACTACAGACGATGGAATTCTGGCTGAGAATAAGAGGCAATGCCTCAGTTAGTAAGAGGCATTACTAATATTAAATTTGGTCATATCTGGATAGGAGATTCCAATATTTATTGCTAGGAGAAGCATGTTTCACAATGTTCTGATTTAGTATTTTGTGTGCTTAACATCTTTATAAAAATGCTAAAAAATGTGTTTTGGGCATTTGAAATATAGTACTATCACTTTTAAGTTTGGGAGATAACCTGATTCACTGTGTTGAAAAAAAAAACACAATGTGAAATCTGATCATCTATAAATTAAAATCTGATCATCTATAAATGCAGCACAATAGTCTGCAATGGGGGGGAACCTTTGCACGCCTGCAAATATTTCCACTTGATCTGGCATGCTAGCCTCTCCCTGTACAGAAAGGGTATCCTATTCTGTACAGTCATGCTGTACCTATGGAGATTGGCTCTTTATTGATGTCATCAGTACAACTTAAAAGAAAGAAATATCATTTGTCCTCCTTTGTTGAATTCTACATAAGAAAGGATCTCCTGAATAGGACTGCAGCACCATATCAGTGACATCCAACTAAACATTTTTGCATTAGCTTTCAAGGTAACATCTGAAAGCCTGAACTAGCATGGGATGGATATTTCATTTAGCTGGAGATGCTTTTGTTGCTAATAAAACCAGTCTGAGAATAGCTATCAAATTACATAGCCTGAGAATGTTTGGTTGTTTTTAATCTTTTCTCCTATGAAATCAAATTTTATAAGACTTTAGCTAGTGAGCCACCTGTGACTCTTATTAAAAAATGCAAATCATACTCTCATCACCCATGAACTGCTCACATAGATAATTCCAGCTTATTTCTTCTGCTGCCTTTAAATAACATTTGGAAACTGCAGATAATTTAGAAAGCTCTACCAAGCGGTGACTTCTTATTGAGAGCATATAATTTCATTGTTGTGCAACTTTTTTTGGCTTTTAGAATCTTTTTACTATGGTTTCCAAGATTTTGCTCACCAGTTAAGGAAATGCTACTAGGTTTGCAATGCAAAGAATAGATCCAGATTACTTGATGGCAATAAAGCTATAAAGAAAACCATTAACTTAATGCTATCAGTATCAAACATACATATTTTTAGCAATCTGTATCTGGTAACTGGTTAAAGAATATACTGCCTTGTATATCCCCAGTTTGATTTGATAGTGCAATCATTTAGAGATAATTTTCCACAGAAAATGTCAGCCTCCAAGAATTTTTCCTGACATCTTTTACTGCTTCACTCTTGCCAGATGCCATGGAAATGGGGGGAGGGATAATTTGATGTTGGGGGGAAGGATGCTGGATGACTAAGCTGTATGAACTGAAAAAGGTGGGACGCTTTCCTGCTTTCTGCGCACTGCATCCACTTATCTTTTCTAGGCCAAGGCCAACCGTCTTGGCATACCAGATGTGGGAGACACCACCTGAAGATGTATCCCACATGACATTATTCACCCCTCAGATTGGATGCCCAGTTTGAACTACTGGGGAGGGGACTTGGGATAACTTTCAATATGTAATTTCTGTGTCTATCTGCCTCAGATCTTGCTTTTCTTTCATTGCTATCATTTCAAATCCAGTAAAAGTACTTTTCTCTTTTTTAATGGTTTTCTTTCTTGGATTTTAAATGGAGGCACAGCTGACCTTACCTGTGTTCAGGAAAATGTGGATCAATTTTTGATGCTTCATTCTTGAATTTTTTTGGTTACAAAAGTACATATTTTATCTACCATAGATTCCAGTACAGATAGTCCTTGACTTACAACAATTCATTTAGTGACCATTCAAAATTACAACAGCACTGAAAAAAGTGACTTATGACCATTTTTCACAGTTATGACCTTTTCAGCATCCCCATGGTCATGTGGTCAAAATTCAGATGTTTGCCAACTGGTTCATATTTATGACTGTTGCTGTGTCCCGAGATCATGTGATCACTTTTTGCAATCTTCTGACAAGCACAGTCAATGGGGAAAGTTAGGTTCACTTTACAACTGGGTTACTAACTTATCACCTGAAGTGATTCACTTAATAACTGAAGGAAGAAAGGTCGTAAATTGGAACAAAATTCACTTAATAAATGTCTCACTTAACAACATAAATTTTGGGCTCAATTGTGGTTGTAAGTTGAGGACTACCTGTATAGTGCTTCCAGTAAATCACAATTCTATGTCAACATATTGGAAATGGGTCTCAATCAACTTTCATAAACATAGTTACAAATCCAATACCCTACTCAGCATAGAGTCCAGAATACAGTATATAAAAAATATGTGTGCAGTTTGTTTCAAAATCTTCATAAAGTAAAAGCCTGTTACATAATTGCACTTACTATGAATTGCATTTACTATAAAGAGTAAGATGATTCTTAGTTAAACTCTTGCATAATCTTATAAAATATATACAAAACCCTTATTTTAAACATTGCCACTTTGTGAGTCTCAAAGGTGTGCCTCTTTGTTGCAGCTGGCCCTATGGAACATTCTTCTTCTCCTTGAAATCCAACAGCCTCCCTTTTTTACTTCCCAGACAGTGCTTAAGACCTGGCTGTTCTCCAGGCGAGAGTGAGTTCATAGCATGGGTTGCATCAAGGAGTGTGATTGATTTTATGTTCTTGGTTTTATTGTTTCTTTTGTTTTTTGTGGTGTACACATTGTTTTACTCTTGGGTCATAAGTTGATCAGAGTTTTGCTGTAGCTATACAACTGTTTTAAATAACAGAAAAAACCTTATCAAATGTGTAGTGCATTTTTAGAAGATGTTTATCCTAATTCAAAATAAGGTTAAATGCATTAGAGGTCTTTCATTTTGAAAGCCTCATCTGTATGTTAGACTCCTACCTGTGGCCTATATAATCTCTAGGCTATGGCCTGTATAATCTAATCTATATAATCTACTGGTCTTTAATTCTACTATGGAAATGAATAAGATTCAGACAAATCATTAGCCTGTCTTTTTCTGTTTCTGAAATTCTTCATACTGTATGTCCAAATACTTTTGCAAAACAATAGATTGAGGAACATAGTCCTAAAATCTGGTCCCTTTAAAAATCTGCTTGGTTTGTAGCTACACAGTCTCCTGTGGTGCCAAGATGCCCACTTATTATTTGCTTGGGACATGCCCTTGCAATATTCCCCTCCCCTCATGGTCAACCTGCTGCTACAGACAACTTAGATGTTTTAATATGGAAGTGGTGTTTTCCATGTGATGTTGGCCCAAGATATTCCAAGGAGACAGCCTAGAAAAGGGGCATGAAAGAGGAGGTAGATGGTCAGCAATGGTTCAGCTCTACCTGATCTAGCAGTCTGCCCCCTTCCGTCTGGTTGCTGGGCTCTGTGCCTGTCTTTAATGCTGTTCTGGCTGTGAAGACTTGAATCTCAACCTTTCTTTTCTTTTTTCTTTTTATTACAGATAGGTTGGCTAAACAACTTAGAAATGTGATCGCTACATTGAGCATAAGTATGCAACCTAAAGCAGTGAAAAGGCTAGTCCTGCTTTTGAATGCCAAGTCTATTTGTGCCATTCTGTGGAATGATTGATTTGAGAAGCTTTCTATATGAATTTGAGGTGGAAAGTTGACAGAAGAACTTCCTCTACATTTACTATTGCTCTGACAATGATGGAAGCTGAACCTTGGGTTCTGTAGCCATTTTATTGTTTTTTGAAGGATAGATCAACAAATCCACCCACACTTATCCTGCAAACCCCTTTCTCAAACTCCAACTCTTCAATAGAATTTAGTCAACAACTATATATCTCAGTTGCATAAATCCACATTAGATGGCAGCGAAGAGATTTTTTTTTATGTACTGTCAACTAGTAGTCTAAAGGCTGACTAGTCAACAATTGATAATCATATGGGGAGAATTATGTTGGAAAAATTAAATGAATCCCATAAGGTATACCTCTTACATCAAAACCTGAAGAAAACTTATGCATTGGCAACACTAACCCAGAGGACCTCCATATTGCAAGTTAAGAGATGCAATCTGTTTGTTGTCACTTAATAGTCATTAGTTCAATAGGTTGACTGGGCAACAAAGATTTTGCTTCATGAAACACTTTTGGATATATTTTATAGATTACTGGATACTGGCTAATCATGGAAGTTATCTGTAATCACACACAATTGTGTAGAAATCTTCTGCTTTTACACAATGCCAGTGTATACCCTCTAGTACTTGTTAGCTATGCTCCACACATTAAAGAAACATATCCAATACACCAAGTACAACAGGAATATCTGTGGAGATCTAAATGTAGTTGCTCTGCTGCTTGGATTGCAGTTCAGATATACCAAGTGCAGTTGTTGTATATGTGAAAGAACAGTTGGGAAGAGAATCACATAACATTAGATGGTCACTCTCAAAGAATTTGGTTCTAGGACAAAAAAAAGGTGGCATATGAACCACTTGTTGATCTGACAAGATTTTTTGCTTCCATTTCACATAAAACTCAGACTGATGAAAAATTTTGTTTTGAAGAATAAATGATCCCAAGTTTAAGAAAGGCATTTTTGCTGGTCTACAGATCAGATATACCATCAATGACAAACAATTCAAAGATCTGTTAATGGGACCACAGAAAATCTCCTGGAAAGCATTCAAGGATGTTGTTGAGAATTTTCCTGACAACCAGAGAGCACCAAACTACATTCAGCTGGTTGACAAAAACTTCTTAAGCACAGAAGACCATGAAATGCAACAAGTCATTGAACATTCATTTTCTGCATTCACAGTTGGATTCCCCACCCCCCAAAATCAAGGTGCAATCAGTGATGAACATGGTGAAAGATTTCACCAGATCATTGCCATAATGGAAATTGTGACTATTATTGGACACTGCATGTGATGTGTCAGATCCTAAGTATAAACAAAAATAAACAGCAAAGCATTTTTAGTGCTTTTGAACTTATGCACTGTGTCAGAAGCATAATGTGATTAAATACATCATAGTCATTAAAGCTAATTTCATATTTCTCAAGATTCCTGCATGATACAATAATTCTGAAATCATATTTCTGTTCAGCATGAAGGTGTTTACCATAATCATCTAAAGTTTTCCAGGAAGAAAAACTTTTGAAAAAAATTGTCCTTTTGAAAAGGAAAAACATAGACAAAATTTACTGGAAAAAGAACTTGTGTACTAGAATCAGTACTTTCAGATAACTCACCACTAATATAGCTAAAACATATTAAATATTTTGGATACTTAACATGAAGGCAACAGTCACTGAAAATGAACTTGATGTAGGGAAAAAAAATCAAGGGCTAATGAAACACTAGGTTGTTAAATGCTGTCATTGATGTCATACAAGAACTCAAAAAAGTATATATTGACTAGTGAAATGATATCCAATCAGAGAAAGTTAGAAGTGACTTGAGAAGAAGAAAAAGTGATTATTTGGATTTTGAAAGCCCAAATAAAGTTGTTTTAAATTGGGATATACCAGGGATGATCACACAAACAAAAGTATACGATATCATCAAAAGTAAAAGAATTGAAATAGAAGTGGACTGGACACAAAATAAGAACTCATGGCAGGTAGACCAAGGGAGTTATAGAATGGATCCCACTTGATACAGAAGCATCCATGAGAGACCTAAAATGAGAGGGATCGACAACTTCACCAAGTATTTTGGGACCAATTGGCAAAAGAAAGCTCAGAACTGTATTAGTTAGAAACATGCAGAAGAGGCCTTCATTCTGCAATGGCTAAAATTGATGACGATGATGATCAGGGATAATACGCAATATCTGTATGACTGCCAGTCATTTTCAGATGACAAGTCAGGACTCGAGAACCATTGTAACAGAGAATAAAGGCAGAGGTTGGGTTTAGAATTTAACAAGGAACAACTGATAAGACAGTTATTTCTCCAAATGAATACTCATTTAAAATATATCCGTTGTGTTGGATAATTTTTTAAGACTAATACATTTGACTAACAAATGATAGCTCACTTCATTAGATACTTGAAGTGGCTAAATTGAAGTAGGATTTAAACTGAAATGGGGTGGGGAAATGTTATCATGATCCTCTGAAGAATAGGTTTTAACTTCACAATAATCTCCTGGCCTTGGACGAAAAAATGCCCTTCTTTGTATTTTAATTTTACATTTGCTGTTAGCAGGCACCTGCTGCCTCCTCCTCTAAGATGTTGAATTGAAGGGTCAGCCAAGGCAAAATGCCAGGAATTGAAGTCACCTCTTTATAGCTAGGCTCGAGACTTCCTGTTATTGTAATACTTTCCTCAGGAAATCTGGACACCACAAATGTTCTGGAACTCTCCAGAGATTTTAATTTATTGTTGTTTCGGCAGCCAAGATGAATTATAATATTTCATTCCACATCATTTATCAATTCAGTAACTTGTGTCCTTGATATTGCATAATTTGTATAGATTTTAAAGAAATTTAGCTTTCTCCTTGAATGCTATTTGTCACAATGATGCAGTATTGGCTCATTTTACAAAATGCTCCCTGGTCATATCAACTGGTACTGTAATTAGGTTGTAGGATAGGACACAATTTCTGTGTGTGCATTTATTTATTTTTAAATGATTTGCTGTACTTTTGAGCAATTGAGAAATTATGTATCCTTGCAAAATAATAAAAATAATCTCTGTGAATTATCAAAGTACTAGCTGGATACCCGTGCTTCGCAATGAAACTTTGTGATCGGGCTATGCAGGAGAAATTGGGTTTGCAATCCGTGAGTTCAGTGGTGGTCAGGGATTGAAACACATAAGGGAATATCGCTTCTGCCGCCTTGAGTCTGGAAGTAGTTCCATAGGTGGAAGGCATAGACATTTTGGTGAGATACCGATGTTTAGTACTGTAAGGAGCCCCGGACTGAGTCTAGGAGTGGAACATTTGTCAGTTTGAACTGAGGTAACGGAATGTGAGACAACTGGCAGTTGGAACAGAGTTCTTTTCAGGTGGGAAGGGGGAGTAGAACTCCTTAGCATCAGAGTGTGTTAATTACTGTATAAGAAATACGAATGATCTGATGGTCATTTCAAAAAAATCCTTTCTTAGCAAGCACCTAGGAGCCAAGTGGAACATACATGCCAAATTTCAAGTTTGTAGACTTTACTATGTTTCTTTCTTTTTAACTGAATTTTGTGAAAACTCCGATATCTGTATGGTGTAGCAGGGAGACTTCAATTTCCCCCAAACAAATAAAACTCCAAAACAAATAACACAAAAATAAAATTAATATTGGCAGGAGAGTGTTTTCACTTTTTCACTACCAAAATACAAGCATGACACGGAAACAATTTGCATTCTAATTATCAGTCACAACTGAAGGGAGAACTATATTTCCCTAGTGGGAAAATATTACAACGGGCTGAGAAAAGTAACGTCTTGAAGAAAAATGTGATCTTGGCTATGAAAATCAGAACTTTACAATTACTTATATCCTTGTATCTAACAAAATATTGGTACACTTTCTCACAAAGTATAATTGGATGTTCAGTTAATAAAACAAGTATCTAAAGAGAACAATGGGGGCTATATAAAATTGTAAATAGTATGGAAAAGTGGCTCTCTTATTTTACAATACAATGGCTAGATTCACAAATCACATCAAAGTATGGGTTGGATTGATTTTTGCTTACTCAACAGCATGAACCTAACTGCTACAACTTGTAAAGCATGGTATACAGTTCAGTGTTACATAATACAGCCAATTGAAGCTGATTCATTAAACCATGGATAAATAAACTATTATTTAATGCAGTGTCTACAGGTGCTTTTTTTCTTTTTTACAAAACATAAATACAAAATGCTGGCTGGGTTAACATTAAAAATGAACTGACAAATTTAAGTAGCATAGATTTATTTGCTACAAAAATTAAATGGAACTTTTATATTTCTATGTAAGTCAAGGCTAAATAGAACCTATGAATGCATAAAAGAACATTTTTAAACTAAAAATGCTGTACTATATTGAACCAGATTTGTTTCAGCAAAGTAATTGCAATGTATTATTATTGTTGTTTGTTGTTGTTGTTGTTGTTGTTGTTGTTGTTATACAATGATTTGGTCTTGGAAATCTATTTAGCAGATTTGATGGCACATTACCAAGAAGAAAAGTATTTTCATAATATATGAGGCATCAATTCTAGCCCTCAAAGTCTACTCTAGATTGGTCCTAATTTGTATGGGATCTGAAACTTTCCACATCATGTGTAGAAGCTCAAGATTTCAATCACTTAATAAAACGCTGATTCCACTAGGAGCAGCACAACTGTAACTTATTTCCACTAATTTCAAGGAAGTCAGGCTGATGAATTTCAGTGACATTAATTCACTTTGTGTTAATACTGGGGCTTAAAATTAAAGACCTGCTTCCATTTTGGGCACAGCATTACAAAATGGATAAATCTGGCATATTATATCAAGCAGCATGGCTGTGGGAATTAACAGGATACAGAGCTGTAAGAAATAAATATATTTCCCAACATTTTTGTTTACTTTCAAGACAAACACCAAAGTGGGACAAGGTAGGGAAGAATAGGATTATAAATTAATACTTAATACTCATTAATGCTTAATTAGTAAAAATCTTCATTAATTTGTAGAACATCCAACTTCTGGGACACAGTAAAAAAAAATAAGAATTTTATTCAGTAGCCATTTTTTTAAAAGCTGAACTATCAAGACCTAGTTACTGGAGGAATGCTTATAAAATCTGTTGTAGCAAAAACAAACTTAAGCATTGCATAAATGTATTTACTTCCATATTCATTTTTAGGCAAAAAAAGCTGGCGTACAGCATAAAGGCAATACAAGTATTTGTATGGGGAATTCTGGATGTTGAAATCCACAATCTAGCTAAAGTTGATCAAAACTGCTATAGAATATGGCAGCTGCAAGAGAATGACATACTGAAGTTCTAGTCACATATCAGTTGTCCTTATTTAAGCAACCATAATTGGGACCAGCAACTAAGTCATTAAGCAAAGAAGCAGCTAAGTGAAATCACAACTGTGCTTATGATCTTGCTTCAGCTTTTCTTTGCTTTACGCATCTATGAAGTTTGTAAATGTGAGGACTGGTTGCAAAGTTATTTTTTCATCACTGTCGTAACTGCAAACAGCCATTAAACAAGCCAGTTGCTAAATAAGGACTACTTATAGTCAGTGGATGATATAAGATCTTCACAGTTTCTAAATATTTGTAAAAACAAATCTGAAAACTACATCAGTTTTGATGTATATCAGACTCAATTGTAGTAGTGTTTTTTAATGGTGCTAATTTACGTTATTTCCCCAGTTGTGACTTCAAGACAAAATTGACACAGACAAAATTACACAATGAAAATGTTACAAGCCTCTAATGGGAGAATGACCTTAATCAGTGACTTTGGGCTTTATATATTATCCAGCTCCTTCCCTCAAGACAGAGAAATATGCTTTTCCTTTCTCAGAATTAATCAAAACCATCCAATGGCTTCACATATAATTAGTCCTAATCCAGACTTCTGATTCCAACATTATAAATTAATGACTTGATACTGCTCCTACAGTTTAACAAAACAGATAACTTACATATACCTAGACAAAACAAAACTGGAAGAATTACTGTATTATGGGATGTGGGAGATCAACTAGCCTTGTCTGGAACAGGCAAGTCAAGTAATTCTTGACTTATGGCCACAATTGGGTCCAAAAATTTGTTTCTAAGTGAAACATTGGTTAAATAAGTTTGCCTCCTTCTTGCTACAGTTAAGTGAATCACGATAGTTGTTAAATTGGTCAAACTGTTAAGTGAATTTGACTTCCCTACTGACTTTGCTTGTCAGGTCATAAAAGGAGACCACATGACCCTGGGATTCTTCCACTGTCATAAGTCAACTGCCAAGCGTTTAAATTTTGATCATATGACCATGGGGATGCTACTATGGTCAGAAGTGTGAAAAGTCATAAGTCATAAGTCACTTTTTTCAGTGCCGTTGAACTTTGAACAGCCACTAAACCAACTGTTGTAAATTGAGGACTACCTGTATTTAAAGCTAAAGAGATTTGTTTCGGCAGCTGATTATCTTTATTAATATGGCTGGATGAAATAATTCAAGAGTATCAAGAGTTTAGCCAAAGAATACTGTACTTTTCCGGTTTTTCTTTTCAATCTCTTTTTAATATGACCATTTTTCCAGCCCCTGCCAAGAGAAGAAAGAAAAGCCTCTCCAGGCTGATCTTATCAGACTTTCCCCCGGGCTGGAAAAGAGGCCCTTCAGTAAACCAAGGATGTGAAGGTTAGGCCCAACTCCTGACACATTTCCTTCCTGCCATTAGAAGGGAAAGCTCTGGGAGCCCAGATACGGTTGTGAAGTGTCCGTTAAAGGAGTTCCCTCCACACTGCATTCCTTCAATCCAGGTTTCCGCTCCCGGAGCCAAGATGCGAGGGCTGATCTTCGCCTCGCTCGCCCTCTTGCCACCTTTCTCGGGGCTCTGGGCCTCTGCCGAGCTCCCCCAGAGCGACCGCACTTGGTGCCACGCATCCGGGGCCTGCTACAGCGTCCACCTCGGCAGCATGAAGTTTTTCCAGGCTCAGAAGACTTGCGCCCAGCACGGCGGAGCTCTGAGCACGGCCAGCAGCCGCACCGAAGTCGGAGTCATCCTCTCTCTGCTGAAAGGACTCGCCAACGAGACGGGCGGCTCTTTGTTTTGGTTGGGCCTGGTTAAAAAAGTCCAGCAGTGCACCCTTGAAGACCTGCCGCTCAGGGGGTTCTCCTGGCTTTCCCCGGGGCTTGAGGAGCCCGGGCCCGACGGGACCGCCACGCCGCCCACGTGGCTCAGAGAACCGAACAAATCCTGCACGAAGCAGAGGTGCGCCGGGTTGCAAGTCAGTTTGGCCCAACCGCACCTTCACCCGTGGGGTCTGAAGGACCACGACTGCTTCAAGGCAAGCCCGGGTTATATCTGTAAATACAGCTACGCGGGCACGTGCCCCGCCCTCCCCTCGGCTTCTGGTGCCCGCGGAATGGTCTACTACAGGCTGCCTTTTCAGCTTCAAAGCCCGGACGTAGAATTCAGCCCTCCGGGCACCAATCTTACTATAAGGTGCCCCGGGCGAGAGGCGCGTTTCACTTGCCGCCTGTCGCCCAGCGGCTTCCATTGGGAAGGCACCGAGCAGGAGCTGTGCTCCTGTCCCAGCGGCTACTGGAGCCGGAGCAGCGGAAACTGTGCGGAATTCAAGGACTGCTTTAGTGCTCAAGGCTCGTTCCGTTGTTTATGCTCTTGGGGATCCCGCTTGGCGGCCGACGAAAAGAGTTGCGTCGGCGCGACGACGGCGCAACCCAGCGTATCTACTACGAGAGCTCCGGGAACTTTCCCCGCCAACAGCACCAGCGGGCCTGGTCAAAATGCATCGTTTCTGGAGCCGTTTCCCACTCAGGCTTCTTCAAATGCCTTCAACTATATCTTCATCCTGATCACGGTGGCGGTGGTGGTTCTTTTGATTATGGTCATGGCCTCGCTCCAGGTCTTCCAGACCTGCTTCAAGAACTGCTCTTCCAAGGGTTCCCAGCCTAGAAAAGATGGTGCTGTGGTTGGAGAAGGCGATCCAGAAGCTTCTGCCACCCGCACCAACTCTGAACGTTCCCTGGGACCCAGCTAAGCAGAGACCATGGCTTCTCAGTAAGATTTTAAGCCAGCCGAATTGAGACAATCATAAGGAGGCTGGAAAGACAATATTAGAATGTTTGGAGAAGAAATCCAGTGGGGGACGAAAAGGAGATGTTCTTTTGAATATAATGAGTAGTAGCAAATGTTGTACGGGTTACATATGTAGACATGAAAGTTATGTTTTTTTGTTTGAAGGCAGTTGTGTTTTTTTTTTGTGTGTTTTTTGTTTTTGACACCATTTGATGAATTAGAATGGTTCTTTTCTTCAAGATGCCCTTGGCAGCGTTGATCAGAAATCTCTCCTCCCCACCATCTAGATTATTCCCTAAAATAGAAGAGATAAAATGATGAGAAACGACAGTGCATATTTCTTGCAGTGATCCAGCTAGATTAATGAAAAATGGACTGCTGTAAGTGACTGTGCTGTGTGAAGGCCACACAGTGGCCTTAAATCAAGCCACTTACTTGATTGTATAGTTTCTCTCCTCCCCCTTCCTTGGTACTGCAGCTGAGACCAAGCTGTGTGAACAGTGTTGTGTTGCCTGGAGAAAAGTTCAAGGAGTCACTGCTAATTATATCTACTCTTGCTGTATCTTGCAAGAATTTGAACTGGATGCGCAGGCTCTGCTGTCACTGCCATATTGTCTATAGGGAGAGGAGAACAAGCTAGTAGAACCGATTATAGTTGTAATAAGTCACTCTTTGTAAGTGGCTTACTCAGTTAATAACCAGGAAGCTAACTTATTCCCATGGACAATCTAACTTATTCCCATGGAGACTCATGTCTTGGGTTGTACTTTGGATTCTTTTTCCAAAATGGAAAAAGACCTTTTCATTTTTCCAGTTCTTAATAAATATTTTATCTGTGAATTGACTGATGTGATACTGAATTCATCACTGATTTTCATTGTATGGATATCATATAGTCCTGCATTTTACATGGCTAACTTTTGACTGATAAATTTAATGTGAGACACTTTGGAAAATTCAGGAGATTCAAGGAAAAGGTAGGATATACATTTATAAATTTATTATTATAAATGGAACACCAACAAATGAATGCATGGAAATTTGGTGCCTTACTCCTTCATTGTAAGTATCATGGAGAGGTCAATTTGAAAATAAACCCGGTAAGGTTAGGAACAGAGAGACACTATTTAAAGGAAATTTTGAGCATCTTTTTGTAGTTTTATTTCAAATGGAGAAGTAGAAAGGTCAAACTCTCTTCTGCTTTTATTAAGAACACCTAAAATTGAGCATTTCAGCCAGATAACATTTTAAAGTCTGTGCATCAGTATTCAAAAATGTCATATACATTTATCCATGTCATATACATTAGTTGGAAACAACTAATTGTATTCAGAAAAGATTGGTAGCCGTAATCCAAATTACCATGAATTGAATATAAGACATTATAATCAGATTATCACAGGACAGGTCTTTATAAATCTGAAAGTGGATATGAGATATATTTTGTGCAGAAATATACCTGTAGGATATGAATGCTTTCATTTGGAATATGCTGGAATAGATCAGAAGGCCAGGGGAAAAACAGATGTTAAAGATTTTCTACTGAGAATACTGGGATTTTCTACTGTTTTGATTTTCCACAGTAAATAAAATGCTAAGTGCCAATGAGCCCATTCACTTTAGTGACCAAGATTGAACTATAGTTGCAATTTTGACCCAGGAATAGTTTTCAACATTCTTAAGAAATATACTGCTAACTGGAGAAAACTTAAAATATGGGTGCATTTTGCTTTGTGAAACTATTGTGTCACTTATCCAATGTGGTGTGTGAAGATTCTGTCTTGCCTGACAACTAAAAAATGTTAATTGTTTCACTATACAAAGGGAAAAAGTAATTATGAAAATAAAGACTATATAGACAAATTAGTAAATGTGTTTTTGACAAATGTCTTAGCATGAGAAAGTTTAGTACATGTTTGTTGATTTTGAGAAAGCATATGATAAAATGAATACAGCGGAATTCAGAAATATTTTGCATGAATAAGGAATTAAAGCTGCTGATGGATGCTAAATGCAACATAATGTTGGAAGTAAAACATGCATAATAATAAAGGCATCTTAATCATTCAACATTGAAGAGAGAGTAAGACAAGGATGTCAGGATGGTTATACTTAGAGGTAAATGTATAAGGAATACTTGTTATGATATTAGCTGTTGGCTTGGTGTGTGAATAATTATGTACTTTTGTGTGCAAACAATGTTGAATGCTTGGCTGAAAACCTGAATGCTTTTGCAATGAATTGTCTGATATGTCAAGGACTATATGGATCTGAAAATTAAGATAACAAAGCCCAAGATAATTGTGTTTGACAAGGAAGATGGAAAGATTGATGGCAAGTTAAACATAAATGTGAAGTAAATGAATTGGTATATCTCTGTACAATATGTACAAAAAATGCAGAGAAGACATGCAAATGATAGTAGAGATAGTGGACAATATGTTTGGTACAAGAAAAAATGTTTAATGAAGGAATGGATATTGGCTGTGAATAAGAATGTGTACTAAACATTTTAGTACATCAATATGTCTCAATCTTGGCAACTCTTAAGATATTTGAACTCCTACCCCAGCTGGCCTACAGGAATTCTTAAAGCTACTAAGATTGAAAAATGCTGTTACACTGTATGGAAATTGAATCTTGGTATATTTGACAAGCATAAAAGAAAGTTGAATGTAGTTAAAATGGATTACTTAAGAAGTGTGTGGTTAAATAACAGTGGGGATAATGGATGAATGTGGATTGTACACAAAAGTATGAATGTATGAAAGAAGTTTGTTAAGATGGCTTGTTAGGTAGAAGGAAAGAGTGATGATCAAACTGCAAAGCAAATAGATGAAGAGTGAGTAGTGGGCTAAAAGGGAAAATATAGATAATCACAGATGATGTTGAAGCTAAAGATGAGGTTCAGCAAAAAGTGAGAAATTTAGAGAACAAAAGGCAATCTATAAAGTGGTTAATACATGTGTTTGGAAGTAAGAATGGTTTGGAGATATAATGCATGGTATTAGTATAAACCAGGTTTGGCTATATTTTCTTTTCTTAACAGACTTTTTCTTAACCTTTATTTATTTTATTTTATTATTTATTTTTCTTTTTTTCTGTGCTTTTTACAATGTTTCTTACACTGAGAGGTAATAGAATATTGGATGTATGTATGAACATACTAATTTTATGCAACCCACTTTACTCCTATGCAGATTTGTGCCTTAAGGCTATCTAATCCAATATATATTTACCTTGGTTGAACTGTATTTACATACACACCTAATAAATTTAGAACTAAGCATTGAATTGTAACTGAAAAACCAAGAATTGTTACTGATACAGCTATCATTTTTCATTCATAATATTCAGACTCATGTGGGAAGGGCAGGTGCAAATCTTGTGCACTCAATTTAGGATAGAGATGTATCAGATATTAGAAATCATGGAATGGGAGGAAATAACCTAGATGTAGAGCTATAATTTTCTGCTTAATTTTATAAAGTGCCTAGATCTGCATCATGAAACCCTAATCTAAACTAAAATGATTTTTCAGCAAAATCAGTATAATTATTTCCAGTCCATATAATGGCTAGAAAGTGAGGAAAAATGTTGATTTTTTTTTAAAAAAGAGCTAGTATTGAATAAGCAAAGGCTTTTATTGCACAGATAAATTTATGAACTCTTTATTTATATTCACTGGTAATTATTTGGATTCTCAGCCAACAATGTGGTATGATCAACATATAAAATGCACACCTGCCTTCTTCAAGCAACATAACTCCTTACATCATTTAAATGCATTCCTTATACATTTGTCCATATACTTATTCAATAAGCAATAATTGGAGCCATATATACCGCCTTCCACTGTCCATCATGGCTTTGAACAATCAAGTTTTTCATATAATGCGTTTTAGTAATGTAGCAAAAGTGTAGATTACATTATAGCCTTGTATCCATACAACATGCATCATTCCTTGCTTATGTAAACTTTGTAAGTTTTGATTTTTTAGTCAGTATGCCACAAACATAACCAAATCCCTGCAGGATTTTTTTTTTATACAGAAACTTTCTTTAGCTCTAAGAAATGCAAGATCCCTCCAACATGGGATTTCTACCTCCTTTCCCCAAAAAGATCACCCAGAAAAAAAAATATTAAGCTTCTTCTGAACTATTAAGCCACTTCACTACTAGCATTAGAAGAATTGCAACATACAGATACATAAGTAACAGCAGCATCCAGGGAGATGAGTGTGTATGTGTGTGTGTGTATGTGTGTGTGTGTGTGAAAATGGCAAACTGAGCCCACCCTTTGTGTAAATCCCTTGACATCCTATGTAAGCTTAGATGAGGCAGAGCTTCCATCACAATTCCATTCCAGACATCTTGCATGTTTTGCTCACTCCCTGACAATGACTGCTGACAGACAGTATAAAAATAACTTTATACAACAGTAAACTATTGAACTCACTGTGGTGAATCTCCTCGGGATACTGCAACCTTTATAAATATGAATCAGTTGCCAAGCTCCTGAATTTTGATCACATGACCATGGGGATGCTACAATAGTCATAAGAATGGAAAATGGTCATTTCATTTTTTTCAGTGCCATTGTATCTTTGAATGGTCGCTAAATGAACTGTTGTAAATTGAGGACTACCTATAGTAAGGGATTGTCCTTGAAGATACCTGGAAATTGCAGCTGATCCAGAATGCAGCAGCACTTGTACCTTTTGGATACCACTGTTCATCTGAGTAACTCCACTCCTACGTGATCTGCAGTGACTTCCAGTTTCTTTCCAGGTACATCTGTAAAATCCTACATGTTGCTTGCAGGACTTCCTTTCCCTGGGGGTATCTGCCCATTCTAGGTTAGCTAGAATGAATGCACTTCAGGTCCCCTCCTTAAACTTACCACCTGATGGATCTTAGAGCCACACCTTCTTGATGGCCGCCGCAGTCCTTCCAAACAGCCTCTCACTGGAGATCAGGGGAATTCCTCCCTGTTTCGGCTTCTGGTGGGCTGTGAAGACCTGGTTCTTCTCCCAAGCATTGAGCTAGAAGACAGAGGAAGGTGATAGATAGAAGATAAATTAGATAGATAGACACACGATGATAGAAGATAGATAGATAGATAGATAGATAGATAGATAGATAGATAGATAGATAGATAGATAGATAGATA
>BLBF01000005.1:29002574-29016843 GCA_015471245.1 Laticauda colubrina
ATAGATAGATAGATAGATAGATAGATAGATAGATAGATAGATAGATATAAAGAGATAGATAGATAGATGTAGAAAGTCCACACGCCCTTGTCAAAATGCCAGATTTTTAATATGTTAATAAATCAGACCAGGATAAATTACTTCAGAATTTCTTCCTACCTTTAATACAGCATAATAGCTGTATAATTAGCTGAATGTCTTTGTCTGCAACTAAACTTCCACTGGTTCTGTTTCTTTCTCCAGCTCCTTCATGGACCCTCATACTCTGCTCTAAGAAGTTGGAAGATCCTTTGGAACAGATTTGAATACACAGCACAAATGCAGTAGAAACAGTTTGCATATGGATTCTGCTCTTAAATTTTTTTTCTTGGAGGAAAAAAAGGTTACCAAACAAATGAGTGTAATTTTGATGAAACTAATCTTTATCAATTCAGTCATCTCTTTCAGATTTATATTAAAATCTAAAAGTAAAGAATTCTATGAGCTCCAGGCATGTTCTTAGAAGATTTTTACATTTTGATATATGTCTATATTTAGAATTATATTGTGTGCAAAATTCTTTATATCTTAGATGAAGAGACAATAATTTTAAAATGATGTAGTAATATGAAATTGCATAGGAGAGGTATGTGAAACCGTATTTTAAAAATGGGGGTTACTCAATTTTTTTTCTGTTACTATTTTTTATTGAAATTATAGTACAACTGCAGTTAACTTTTTGTAGGTATGCAGCTTTCATAGGAATCATTGATGTTTTTTAATAACAAATATAGCAGAGATATACTCAAACTATTGCTAATTTATGTAAGATGATTAAATATGCAGAATGTTGGATAGCTGATGATAAAAATGCTTTTAATATGTAAAGAAAGCATGAAGATATGTGAAGTTGTTTATTTCTTAATTTCCTTCATTAAATATTGGCAGAAGAAATCAAAATTTATACTAGGTATTTTATTTATAATAAATAGATATGACTGCTAAGTTTATAATCAAGGCAGTGGTCCTAAGAACACAATATATTGAACAAATTGGTGTATCTTCAAGGGTGATCTATTATCCAATTTCTGACTCCCTGGTTTTCCACATATGTTTTTATTACTGTACTCTTATATATCTAACTTATCTGTATTTTATCTTGTTATATATTTACGTCATGTTATTGATAAGATCTCATGACTATTCAATTAAATAAACAAACATCTATTTATTATAATGCTTACAGTGTCAAGAAACATGATGTACCTTAGCTTAAAAATGCTAGCTAATAATTCAAATATTTTTAAAGGATATACAGATAGTTCTCAGCTTACAACCATAATCAAGCCCAACAATTCTGTTCCTAAGTGAGAAATTTGTTAAGTGAGTTTTGCCCCATTTTATGACTTCTCTTGTCATATTTGTTAAGTAAATCACTGCAGTTGTTAAATTAGTAACACGGTCGTTAAGTGAATCTGCTTTCCCCATTGACTTTGCTTGTCAGAAGGTTGCAAAAGGGGATTATATGAGCCCAGGACACTGCAACCGTCATAAGTATGAGTCAGTTGTCAAGCATTCTGATCTAAATCACATGATCATAGGGATGCTGACTTATGACTGTTTTACATAAGTGTGAGAAATGGTCATAAGTCACTTATTCCAGTGCTGTAACTTTGAACAGTTACTAAGTGAAATGTTGTAAGTCGGGGACTACCTGTATTTACATCTTGTTGCAAATCCACAACAAATCTATGCAAAAACATGGGAGGTTATGCAATCTGAGAATGGTGCAACTACTCTATGACCTTATGATATCTGCCTGCTTGTGATATTGAAATCAGCTAAACTCCTGCTCCAACAAGGGTCTTTTTGTAGCATTTTCTCTGGAGCTTCTAAGCAGAGTGGCTTTACATTTGAAGGACTCCTGACTCATCTCCGCTCTTGTAAGTTCTGTCAGTGTGCCATGTTGCAAAATGTAATAGGCCTTTTTACTATCCATTTCATTTTTCAGAGATAATTAAACAACTAGCTTTTCATTTCTGGCCTGAGTCATTGGTCTGGACACTCTGACTTACAATAAGAAATGAAGGATGGCAGTAGTTGGAATGTTGATTCTTCGATTTTCCCAATGACGACCTTATCCACCAAAACTCTGAGAATCAGCAAAGAAGAATTGAATGGAGACTCTTGCACAGGATGAGAAGAACAATTGCCCATCGTAACAGAGTCACCAAGATGAAAAGTGGAAGCATTAAATCATTCTCAGTGTAATCTACCACATGAGATTCATGTTCTATTACAGGGGCCCCAAACTTGGCAACTTTAAGTCTTGTGGACTTCAACTCCAGGAATTCTCCAGCCAGCATAGCAAGTTTGGAGACCTCTGTTCTATTACATAATACCATCTACGATGCACATGTTTTGCATGCAGATTTAAATAATTCCCTGCAATAGGTTGGGACATAAAATATCAAACAGGTATAAAAAAAACCAATTAAGTGCTATGTTTCTTCAAACTGCTTAATATTTTGCACCTTCAGCAATATTTGGAGTTTGGTTCTGAATAATACTTTGGTTCTTATATCAATTCCCTGTTAGGGAATTTGCAAAATAAAGTTATCAAGATGACAAGAAGAATGCATTTGACCATACTATTGATTTGAGGTGGGCTGCAGAGTTATTCCCAAATCTGCATGCCACTTTATTATATCAGTTACCCATGAACATTGCCAAGTTTATGCCACTCAATCTCCCGTTGACTTTTAATTGGTTCCATGATTAAAACAGAGACACTTATTATTTCCCTAAAGCACATTGCAATTCATAAATATATATCTTTGGAAAGACAAACTAGACAGCACAGAAATGTACAAAATGATTTGACATGAATGGTATATTAACTGTCATTATGAATATTTATATATTAAATGGATGTGGTAAAATCTCATGAAGCTTGACTCTATTAGAAATGGATGTTAGAATTGGGTCATGTTATTATTCTCTGGAGGATACAAATCAATGACTACTTGGTATTTCAGTTTTTCTACTATAGGAACAATTTATTCTAAAAGTATCCTTATCGCCAAAACCTTCAAAAATATTTAACTTATGGTAAAATACATATAAGGAATTCATATATGCATGAGCTTTTTGTGTTGACAAAACACAAGGCAAGAATCGTAACGATGTAATACTTCACATTGAGTTACATACTTCTGTGTCTTTAGCAGAAAATTAAAGGCACCATTAGGGCTCTGGTCCAGGGATTGAGGGGACAGGGGAATATTGAGTGCCACAAAAAGCCAATCCGGCTGCAGTTTTCTTTATATGGCCCTTATTCCCTGCTGGACTATTTTGTTGATCCACAATTCTTCCTCTCTGGTTGGTTTCCTTTGCTTTCTGTTGTTGCCAGTTTCAGGAGCTTGGATAGCTCAAGGCCTTGGTTAATTCAGGATCTGGATATGCTGACTCAGCCTACAACTGAGGAGCCCTCCCTTTGATTAACTCCCTTTGAGCGTGCTCAGTTTTATGCTGGTCAAACTGTTCAGCTTCTGAATCTGAGGACTCAGAGAGATCTCTAACACTGACCTATTTATACAGCTATTTATTGTATAAACTAATTATTCTATCATTAACATTGATAAACTATGGATGATTCTAGTGAAATACAGCTACCAGTAATTGATGTATATAATTCTATATGTACATGTACTCATTTATACATACCTTGGATTTTTTCCCTTAATTTTCTCTCCTCCCCATGTTTTTCTTACCTTTATAATTTTGACTATTGCTTATTTTTCTTTCTCTTTATATTTACATTCAATAAAAAGTCACTAAAATTCTTTTTTTTTTTAATACAGATTTTTGTTTGAAAAAATAACAAGATTAATAGTAGAATATATGGGTTAGAGTTCTTCATTCTGGATGTCTGCCTGAAGGAACCAAAAATGGCAAGCATGATATTGTGATGCATTGCACATGTGCATACGTGCAAAATCAACATATTTTTGCTCCTCACAATGATTGTTATGGTAAAACTTATTTTATATATTCTCTCCTATAACTAATAACACTTTGTTTTTAACTGTCTGAAACATTTGGAAAAATGCTGCAGCATTGTTCAATAGATAAATTTCCATCTCAAACCTCAAATGATCGAACTGGTGTTTTGGCAGATAGTGCCAATATAGCACTTAGTGGTATTGTGCTATAGTATAACAGCTGTTAAGCAATAGCCAGGCAATTGTTTTGTTGGAACAGCAGATTTTATTTAAGATTTGTAACTAATGTAATTATTTACATTTCTCATTAAAACCTACTTGCTTTTATGATGTCAACAATTGTACTGAACAAAGTGAGTCAGCATTAAGCTTTTTATGAAAACATGCACATGGCAAAAACCTGACTATTTCATTGTTAATGGCCTATTTTTTATCTGTGTAAAATGTAGGGCAATGTAATCTTCACACTTTTTGTAAGCAATACTGCATCCATTAAATGTTGAATGCACAATATGTTCACATTAGAAGTATGGTTCAGGCTTCAGAGCTGCTTCTCTCAATGGACTTTATAAAGGGCAGATGAGACTACAAGATATTGTTTACTCTTAGCTAAATGGACTTTCAAGACATCGTTTTCTACAAAACATATAAAAGAAAAGTTGGGAAACCAACTGTGGAGATGTTACTGTGCTAAGAACATATTACACTGCCTATTCCCAAGAAAAAATATTTTGTGAAATTTGGCACATATTTCAATTGCCTTTATGTTTTCCTTCTGTACAATTTCTCAAAAGGAGTCCACAATCCTAGTAAGTGTTTCCAATTTTACTTGTATTGTTTTATCTTTAGAGATGTTAGTTTTTCACTGCAGAGATAGGAATTCAATAATGGTTTTCACTTGCCCATACCTGATGAGTCATGATCTGCCATCTTTTAATTCAATATTGACAGTTCAGTTTATATATTCCTTCTGGTTCAGATGCATCTTGCACATTTTGGATAAAATGTTGGTTTTAATCCACAATGAAATTCAAAACAGCCACTTGTCGACATGTCTTTGCATGAAGACAAAAGAATAAGCAAATTTTTGTTTTTTATCTCAACCAGTGTCAGGGCTATGTGCAATTATATGCTTTTTCAATGTCCTTTAAAGATCAAAATCAGGCAAGCAATTGCAGAGGAACAATAAAACATGGATTACAAATAAGTGTTAAAGACATCTATTTATTAAGCTAACACTGAATTACAGCATTGCTGGAAGAAGGTCACAACATAAGAGTACTGGATAGATACTCTCTTAAGGAAATAAGAACTAAAGTTGAAATGCTGTTCTAATATTATAAAACAATATTAGAAACTGGTGCAGTAGTGTTTCTGCCCTAAACAATTTGATGCTTTTCATTTCAGTGACAGGTTAGAATTTACATGGAAAGGGAGCCCTGAGAAAAAGGAAAGATGCAATTAGTAAATAAATTAAAATGTATATCAAATTAATACTCCAAAATACAGGCTAAAAGCATGATTCAAAATCTTGCATGATGGTAACTCATGATAAATAGTAATGATTAATCTTATGACATTTGTGAGGCTGCAATCCTGTACATCCTTTATGGAAAATAAGTCCTGTGACCACCATTGAGTTACTTCTGAGTAGACATACATAAGATTGAATTTTTCCTTTAATTTCACAGATTATGAATAATTGTTTTCAGAATTTTTCCCAGCTTTGTAAATTTACTTTTTCAGATAGCTATGTCAAACAATGTAATAAAAGTTGTCCAAACAGTGTTCAGCCTATTTGAAGAGACTAAAATGCATTTAGGCTTATTTTTGTCTTCTAGTTTTAGTTCTTAATGTCACTTTTTTTCTGATTAAACTGGAAGCACAAATCAAATTTCACTGAGAAAAATGCAGTGCAGTTAAAGTTCAAGAAATTTTCATAACCTCTGCAAATTATCAGAATAAAATTGATAAGAATTTATCATGGAAATTGGATTGTAAATAAGATAAATAAAGTTGAGTATATGATTATGTTTTCTCAACTCATCTTGCTTTAAAACTTGTAATGTTTACTAACACCATCATACAAGAAAATATACTCTTATTTTTAATAGGTATTAGGTAATCATGATTGTAGTTTGAATGTATTTACTCCAAAATGATCTGTACTTTATGAATACATATTTTCAAGCAAACATGTATCTATTTTTATCTCAGTTCTTATCTCAGTTCCTTTTTATGGTCCTTCTGTTAATTAAATGGAAAAGATTTGGAATATTAGGATTTCTATTTCATATCTGTTTTTTATTTGGGCATTAATTTTTATTTTATTTTTTATAAAACTACTTATGATAAATCTAAAGCAAAGGATATTAAGAGTTGTATATTAGCCATTATTATTCTTTATAAAAAAAAAATTTCCAAAACATACAACAACAGTATAGGACAGGAGACGAAATACAAGAACAAAAGGACTTTCTTCCCAAACTACAGACATTCTTTGACCAAAGAAAGTGCTTTAAACAGATAGAAGCATCATGAATTTATATACTCCCAAAATCTATTTTTAAGGACTGTTTTATAGAGAATTGTCTCCACAACATAGAAACTACATAGAATTCAAAATATAAAAAGAAAATTATTTTACATTTGAAAACTGGCTCCCAAGTAATGTAACACACAGCAAAGTATTTAAACAAGCATACCTATTATAAATTAAATGAATACATTTCATCTGGGTAGAAGTGAGAAAAAGAGGATGGTCTGGATCTTCCCCAAGCCCCACTCCAGCACCTTGTTTTTATTTATTTCTTTTGTAGGATCTGTTCCTAGCTGTTTTATAGAGAAAATATTTGTCAGATGAGGCCATTTGTACTAAACTAATCATTTAACCGTTTCATTGTTCTTGAACTCTTTTTTTTTTTTTAGTCTCCATCAGTTATGAGAAATATACATCCTAATTCTAAAGGGTCTGAATATACTCGAATCAAATTGAATCTTTATTACAGTCAAATAATAAATAAAAACCATAACAAAGAATATGTCTCAAAGCAAACCAGGTCTAGAACTCCACTGTTGGCACTATATATTATGATTACAATGGGAAGCCCTCGAGGTCTCCCATAGGATTTATGCTTTCTAGAAGAGAACAAAGGTTGCAGACCTACTGGTTATTGAATCTGAGGTCCAATTAAAAGAGCATAACATATATTAAATCAATGCTTTGCATCTCCTATGACTTTTCCTTGGTTGATTTTGAAACTTAAGACATAAGTGCTGATCTAAATGATGTTGGGCCAGATCTAGCAAGACGCATTATTCATAATCATCAGGAGTGGATTGATTCAACAGTGTAAAAGTTGTGTAAATAAGTAAATAAATAATGTTGAATTTGGCTACATTGTTTTTCTTCTTCTCATTTTGAACTGCTTTTGAACAGTTAGAAGGGGACTTTTGACTGAACTTTTCAAGCCATAAAAATAATTATTCCTCTAAAGCTAGATATATTTTTTCTGAGGTAACCATTGGTGAGTACTTTGAGAAGTAATCTTGACCTCTCAAAGAAGGCTTTAAAAAAAAACCACCCCTCCTCTGCCTCCCATTCACAAACTGTTCTTTTCTTCTTACTGTCCCTATTTCTCTCTGTTTGCAGTTTGTAACAAATACCAGCCCAGGACTGTAACTGTGCTGTTTCTTCCGTCCCTTTGATTCAAACTGCCAAACCAAACACTGCTGGGAGTTCAGATCTTGACAATCATCTGGGAAAGAGTGGCTGGCTGGGGCTTTCTTCCTTATCAACAGCCAGCTGCTTCTTTGAGATAACAAAACCCTGCTTGCTTTCTACTGGACTGGTTTCCTTTTCCTTTCCAGATGGATCCCCAGGCTTGCTCAAAGCCAGAGAACAGAAATTGGTCCCGTAGCAGGGACCCAGAGGGAAAAGAGAGATTATTCGTTTCTATTAAGCTGATGGAATAGTTCGCTTTCTCCTGGGGCTGCCAAGCAGACTTACTATTTTGTACTGCCTCAGGATCATTTGCTTCCTGCTGGGGAAAGTTCTTGGAAGGGGCAAGAAGGATTTTTGCCAGCCTTCTGGCAAATCTGGAATTATTCTCTTCTCCCCCCTCCCCCCAAAATATTGATGAACTGTGGAATGATTGAGAAACAAGGCTCGTTGTTAAGCTAAGCTTGTATGTTTTCAACACTGCTGGTTGGCTCAGGCGAACCACTGAGTACACCGCGTGAACTTATCGAGAGCGAGTCCCAGTCCCAACTTCTGAAACAACACACCACACACACCGCTACCATCAGGACTACCCAAGAGCTTTATCGGGGTATGTTTTGAGCCCATCCCCAGCATCTCTTTATGCTGCTGAAGCACATAAGGGCAACCTAGGTCCTGATTTGGTTTGGTTTCTTTACGGAAGCCAGGAGCAAAATCCTTCCAGCAACGCTCAGCAACTTTTCACGCGGGACCGATCCCAGTGGTCCTCAGCTTGATGCCAAGCCCAGACGATTAAAGCCTTTGCTGCCAAAGAAGAGCAGACTCGCGGGCCCCGGACAAGACTCAAGGCTTCGTCCGGAGCGTCGGTAAGCGGAGAAAAGGTTGGAGAACCGGCCAGGCTGTCCAAGATCTCATCCCTTGACAAGGAAGGAAGGAGCGTCCAGCCGAGCGGGCCTGCTTAGAAGCTGAAGAGGGTCAAAGGGAGAGCCGTCTGTCCCTCGGGGCGCTCTCGCCCCCTCTCCTTGCCCCCTTCCCCTGCTTTCTCTTGGCCCAATCTCTCCCCCACCCTCAACCCCGCTCCCTTCTACTCCGCTCGGCCCGGCCGGGGAGAGTCAGAAAGCTGCCCTCAGAGGGTTGTAATCCTGGAGGTGCAAGTCCCGTTGCGGTACACGCTGCCCGACTCTCCGAAGTTGTCGGCGGGACAGTCCTCCACGCTGTAGGCCCTGCTCTTGAGGGCGGTGGCGTAGTAGTCGACCGGCTCCTCGGCGGCGTTGTCCATCCAGCTAAGGCACAGGAGCCTCTGGAAGGAGCGCTTGAAGTTGTCCGAGAGGAAGCCGTAGAGGATGGGGTTGGCGCAACTGTTGGCGTAGCCCAGGATGACGGAAAGCTGGCTGATGGTGGCGTCGTCGGGCTCGACGAAGAGGTTGACCAACTGCACGACGTAGAAAGGCATCCAGCAGATGACGAAGACGGTGACCACCATGAGGACCATGAGCGTGATCTTCCGCTCGGAGCGCTTGCGCTGCTGCCAGCCGGCCTTGAGCGCCACCACCCGCATCTTGGCAATGATGAGGATGTAGCAGAGGCTGATGGCCACCACGGGCAAGAGGAAGCCCATGAGGAAAGTGTAGACGACGAAGACCACCAGCCACTTCTGCTTCGGCTCGGGCATCATCATGTTGCAGGCCACCGTGCCGTCCGTGTTGGCCTCGGTCCGGGAGAAGATGAGGATGGGCAGAATGATGACGAGGGCCAGCCCCCAGACGGCCAGGTTCACCATCTTGGCCACCGTGGGCCGTCTGTAGCGCGACGCCTTGATGGGGTGCACCACCGCGATGTAGCGGTCCACGCTGAGCACGGTCAGGCAGTAGATGCTGGTGAACATGTTGACCGCGTCCACGCTGAGCACCAGGCGGCAGAGCAGCGACCCGAAGGGCCAGTGGTGGAGGAGCGTGGAGGTGACCAGGAAAGGCACGCTCAGCATCAGCAGCTCGTCCGCAATGGCCAGGTTGAGGATGTAGATGTTGGTGGCCGTCTTCATCTTGGCGTAGCGCAGGATCACGTAGATGACCATGGAGTTACCGCACAGACCCACCAGGCACACCACGGAGTAGATGAAGGAGATGAGGATGGCGCTGCCGCTGCCCGGAGACTCGCCGCCCCCGCCGCCCCCGCCGCCGCCCCCGCCCCCGCCGCTCACCGTGCCGTTGGGGCCAGCGGGGCCGGAGGAGTTCCTGCCAGCCGCTGCCGGGTCCATGCCTCCAGCAGCGCCCGCCCCCAGCCTGGCGCAGGGGCCATCCTCCGCCCCGTCGGCCCGAGCTCAGGACGGCGGGAGAGGCGCGAGGAGTGCCCGGGCAGCCCGGCGGCAGCTCAGCATCCTCTCTCCTCCGGGCACAGCAGCCTGACGGCGAGCGCCGCCGTCCTTTGCTCTGACGGGCCGGGCCGGGCCGGGCGCGGGAGCCGGGAGAGCGGGAAAAAAAAAAAAAAAAAAAAAAACCAGGACGGAGCTGCGCGCCGCCTCCAGCCCGACTGGCATGAGTTGCAGCTCGTCGGCTCGCAGGGATGATTAATAGGAGGCGAGCGGCGCGTCAGCGCCTACGAAGAGCGAGGGGGAGAAAAGAGGTGGGAGGAGGACCAGGCGGGCAGGGCGCCCCCTCCCTCCCTCCCCCGCTCCCCGCCAACCTGCTCCGGCAAGAGAAGCCTTTCCCTGCTCAGACAGAGCCCGCCGCCGCGTTGAGAGAGCCAAGCCAACAAGTGCTCGTCGACTCCCTGGGCCAGGGAGCCGAGTTCGTCCCGCTTGGGACGAGAGAGCCAAAAGCCGAGGGGGAGCCCGGAGGAGGGCGTGTTTTTTGGCCCCTCTTCGGAACTTCTTCTTTGTTTGTTGATTCAAAACGCTTCTATCCAGCTCTGGCCGGCTCCAATCAACCATGAAAACAACATCAGTCAGGAAACAAAGAATGCATACAGCTGTGAAATGTTAAAATCCGGAATACTAAAGTCAAACCTTTCATAAGCCATGGCCTCTCAAATCTTCACCCTGTCCCGGCGCTTGGGTGAAAAGCCAGACCTTCAACGCTTTTGGGAAGGCTAGGAGGGCAGAAGCTTGCTTTCCATGCAGTTTCCCAAGGCTGACTTACCCAAACCTGTCACCCTGCCTCTTTCTTGCCTTCCTGTCCCCATGTCCCTTTGGGTCCATCTCACCAGTTGCTGTGTCCTCATACTCTTGGGTAACCCCAATATCGCCCTCCTGGCTAGTTCACCTCTGTCCCAGCAAGGATGGTCTCAGTTTTAGCATGACCTTGGCCAGCCATGTGCCTTCAAGGTGGGACTCTGCTTTCTTTTCGGCTGGCCAGGATAAAAACATTTGGGCAACTATCAAAAGAAGCCTTTATTAAAAGTCCTAAGCTTGGTGAACCGAAACTATGAGGATCAGCTTCATTTTCTGCCCTCTCTTCTGTGTACATTTCCCCTTTGGAACTGGACCCAGCAGGACCCATTTTCATTGTGTGTCACCACAATTCCTTCTCTCTCCCTCCCTCCCTCCCTCCTTCCCCCTCCCCCCCTCCTTCCCTACTCCCTCCCTCCCTCCCTCTCTCTCTGTCTCTCTCTCCCCCTTCCTCCTTCTCCCTCCTTCTCCCCCTCCCTCGTTCAATCTCTCTGCCACCAGGGAGCCCAATTTTACTGGGATTGTTGTGCTGCTCCCAGAACTGCAGATGGTCTCTGTTGGTTGGCTTAGACTGTCACATGGTGGTCGTGATTTGGAGGGGGACAACTGTGTTAAGCATTGCCGAGCATGTTGTTGTTGACATTTCTGTTCAACTGACTGCCCTTTCTTTCCTTCTGGGTGTTGAGACCAAATGAGTAAACAAGAAAATCTATCTGTCCTTTACCTTTCCTTTGGACACAACCGCCTTCTCACAGCACATAATTACTGGTTACTTCAGTGATCTGTTTTCTGGGTTCACACAGTAGACCGAGCAATAAATTAACAAAATGCACTGGGTTTACAGCACATCCTATGATGTATATACACAAACAAACCCAAACCAAGGTTAAATTCAAGGAGGCTTCAAATATTGGGAGCTGCTCAGAGTTTCTTATCAGATGGGTGGATATGTAAATGTTTTAAAATAAATAAATATTGTGTAAACAATAATAATTATTATTGCATGCCTATGGTTAGCTCACATCAATCAAATGAAGAAATTGCAATGAAATCTTTTGAAGATAAAACATGACAAGCACTATACATCAAATGAAATGGAATGAGGGGGTCTCACTCTCTCTTGCTGAAGGCTTGGGTGAAGAGTCAGGTCTTTGCCACTCTTCTGAACAACAACAGAGTGAGGACCACTCAGATCTTGGGGGGGGGGGGAACCTCATTCCAGAAGGGATGCGCTGCCACAGAATGCAGATGCTAAGTTTATAATTCCTGGATAACCATCTTGTGAAAACAGCTTCTCTTTTCCATACATTGCGGTTCTAAGAATTAAGACCTGGAAAGAAGCAGGAGAGAAATTTATGAGATATAGATGCCTTTAATTGTTTCCTCAACCATGAAAGATGCTTCCATACTACCCTGCAGTAACACAGTATGAAAAAGAATGATATTGTCTCCTTGGGAATTGCAAAAGGGGATAATTGCTTGGAATTTTAACTATCCCTTCCACACAGCCGCAACATCAGAGAATGTTACAGGTCTCCATCAGAGATAATTGACACGTAAAATGTTTCTTTTTTAAAAAACAACAACTGGATGTTTTTTCCCAAATAGAAAATAAAAAAAAAGATTCTTAACAAAGGGAAGATTGCTTGCTTGGATGAAGCTAGATGAGAAAATGAATATTTTCCAGCTATGAGGCAGTTGACTGTTTTGGGGTGTCAAATCTCAGTTTATGCTCTAGAATAAAGAAGAACTCCCAGATATGATACTTGATTAAGAATATATTTGTGGCATGACAAAAAGAGCCAGGTTTTTGCTAAGGATATGTACTAGATCTTGTTAGTTCTGGAAGGAAAAGTGGACTCCTTTGAACGGTTTCCTGTGACTCTGCATGATATGAGGTGAGCTTTCCTCCCCATTGTATAAAACTTAAACTGGCATCTTCACAAAACCAGCAAATTGCCTGAAAATTACTGTTACATTGCTACAGGTTTTCATACATAACGTATGAAACGCAAAACGTAATCACCGAACCAATAGTAACTGTCCTGGTTAAACAGTATATAGTTAGTTGGGAATGGGAGCTGTCCCCTTAAGGAAATGCTTCATGGGAAATGTAGTTAATGCCTCATGGGAGATGTAGTTCATGTCATGTGGTCATATCTGTAATCCTGATTGGTCACTGAAGTGACCTCTAGTTGGCTTGGGAGGAGTTTCGGTCATTCTGGCTTGGACCCCAGCATTGTGCTGGAGTCTTTCTCTTTGCTGTATTGTTATGGGATAAAGATAACCATCTTTTCACACTATGAAGATGACTATGCAAAGATTGGACATCAGATGAATCTCAGCATAACTGTGAGTTATACCTTGAGGATGCCTAATAAAATCCAACAAAGAAACATTGTATGGAAACCTTTGTAGAGTTTAACTAACTGTCTCTATATTCAGCCAGAAAATAAGAGACAGCACAGTAACACCGGCTGAATCCCACCCCTGTTCATTATCAGTGCTTTTCTTTTCTTGGATTATTTTTTCAAATTATGCTTCTATTATGACTACTTGCAGTTTATGAACCCCATATGATATGGAAGGATTGTGTATGCAAGTGTTAAGCCTAAATTTATACTTTCAAAAAATGAAAAAATCTGGTCAAGTATGTTCCTCAATCTCTTTTAATGTGCATTTCAGTTTTCCTGATGCATACACTTGAGATAAAGCAAAAATAAGAATAGGGCTATTATTATTCCTGCTGTATCTCCCAAACTTTAGTTAGTAATTTAATATTATTTAATTAATTAGATCTACTCTGCTCAAGTTAATCATAATTAACATTAACTTTCAATCAGGTCAAAAGGAGATAATTTAATAAGTGCTATGCGCAAGTGATATATTTTAAACAAATTATTACTAAATTAAAAATTATAAATGAACTGACCTTGATGATATTCAGAACCCACGATGCATCCTACTGAAGCAAGAAACAATGTTGCTGTTTCCTTCTTTATCAAAGCCTGTTTGTATAACATTACACATATGGAAAGCAATGACGAAAATCATACTGTAAAATCAGATGCTAGAAAATGCTATCAAAATTCCAGATGACCTTTTTGGCACCGAGTGCCCAAAGTGCACATGTACCCCCAAAATGCAATTCATATGCATTCCCACATATGTGCCTCACACCACACATGTGCCGGCCCCCTATGCATGCATGGCAGAGACCTGATGATCAGCTGGCCAACGGGAGGCATGTGCTCATGGACTGAGTTGGGGACAGTTGGGGACAGCTCACGTGCCCACAGAGAAGGCTCTATGTGCCACCTCTGGCATGCATGCCATAAGTTCGCCATCATGAACTTAGACCATTCTACCTTCAGTTTTGCTGGACTTTCTATGTATTTT
>BLBF01000005.1:29026637-29038864 GCA_015471245.1 Laticauda colubrina
TCTTTCTTTCTTTCTTTCTTTCTTTCTTTCTTTCTTTCTTTCTTTCTGCATTAGTTTTTATTAAGTGATTATATTCTTTATTAAAGTATTTAAAAGACAAGAAGAAAGTTCTGGAGACCATTAGCTTTAAAAGGGTTAAAAGGTTCAAGTTGGAAAACAGAAATTTTGAAATGAAGCTGAAAAACATGGATGCAGAGTGCATACAGAGTCTCAGTGGTGCAGTGGTTAGAGTGCAGTACTGCAAATTACTTCTGTTGACAGACGGCTGCCTGCAATTTGGCAGATTGAATCTCACCAGGCTCAAGGTTGACTCAGCCTTCCATCCTTCCAAGGTGGGTAAAATGAGGACCCAGATTGTTGGGGGCAAGAGGTTGACTCTGTACACCGTTTAGAGGGGTCCATAAAGCACTATAAAGCGGTATATAAGTTTAAGTGCTATTGCTGTTTGCAATGCTAGGAGGAGGACAACATCTTTTCTTGCAAAAGAAGAAATTTCCAGACAGAACAATGAACCAATGGAACAACTTGCCTCCAGAAGTTGTGAATTCTCCAACACTGGAAGTTTTTAAAAAGATGTTAGATAACCATTTGTCTGAAGTGGTATAGAGTTTCCTGCCTAAGCAGGGGGTTGGACTAGAAGACCTTCAAGATCCCTTCCAACTCTGTTATTCTATTCTGTTCTGTTCTATCTAATAAATTGAATGTTTATAGTTAGTAAATTGTACAATACCTTTTTTAAGGTGACATCTGTCAACAACATAAAAGAAAGCTGTTGAAAAGGAGAGAAGAAATCCATGTCAATATAATGCATGCCAAATTTGTAAAATGCTTCTTAAGCATTTTAGCTTATGGAGGAGAACCACTTTTCAGTGGCATATTTATAGCATTTTATTCTATTTTGTTCTGTCCTGTCCTGTCCTGTCCTATTCTAATTAGATATCTCTGACCAATCACAATGCTCACCACTGCTTACCAGGATCATAGGAATATATAATGAAAAATGCTATTCAAGGCATTATTTACTTAGGGAGATGTCAGGAATGCAATTAAATATTTTTCTAGGTGACTAGATGATTTTTATGTTTGTTACATTTTATTTAAGATGGACACAACAACGCTTTATGTGCCCAATTTTTCCACACTTTTTTCTTCTTCCAATTAATGGTACAGTGCAATTTATCCTTTGTTATTTTATCTGACTACAAATTGGTTATTGTAAGTTGTGAATATCAAGTGGACTTATATTCATTTTAGTGAATTTTTTATAACAATATAAACAGTGGCACTTTGTTGTGTGTTATATCTTAACTGTTACATTGTAATAAATGTATAGTAACAAAGCACTGAACTCTATTGAACACAGAGTAATTAGTAGTGCTCAATAAGATTATCTTTTGAACAGACATGTATGCAGACATTTATGACTAAGATTAGGATGCTTTGACAATCTCCCAACAATTTTGCTAAGGAAAATTTTTTTTGATGGTGGGGTCTAAACTATTCAATGAGGCATTTAATATGCATCCTTAAAAACTGAATTTAGTTATAATTATAGGTGATGGCTCCTTTCCTTTTCTCTGCTGCTGTAATTATTGTGACATTTTAAATTTGAAAATTAAAGTGTACTAATACAAAAAACATATCTTAATTCTAAAGAAGCCCTGAGGCGGAAGAAAACATTTGCACATTGAAAAACATATACCCTCATATAAACATATACCCTTTACAAAATAAAGGTTCATAATCCTTACTGACTGGCTCTGATGAGTGCCCTGAAACAACATTTTATATATTATTTAGAATTGTCTGAATTAAGTTGTTATTAACCACAGACATTTGGACTCTCTGTAAAACATTTCAAAAGCAATTTTAGCTCATGTCTTCTTTATCAAATAGAAAAGCCTCACCACCAGCAATATGGTTCTGATTATCTACAATATAACAGCAATAGCACTTATATACTGCTTTGTAGTGCTTTACAGCCCTCTCTAAGTGGTGGACAGAGTCAGCATATTGCCTCCCACAATTTGGGCTCTCATTTTACCCACCTCGGAAGGATTGGAAGGCTGAGTCAACCTTGAGCCTGGTGGAATTTGAACTGCCAAATTGTAGGCAGCCGGCAATCAGAAGAAGTAGCCTGCAGTACTGCATTCTAACCACTGCGCCACAGAGGCTCCTTAATAATAATACTTAACACATATAAATTGTTCTTAAAGAGTTACACTGAGAATAATAAGAATGTACAGTAATATAAAAATGGGCCCACATAGTGATTGGAACTATGTTAAAATTTATCCCAAGAAATTATAATGTTTAATTGTAATATAGGACAGCAAGGTCAAGTTAGACCTGTGGTTTATACGGTAGCAGTACTGTCTTTTTTGAATTGCTAATTTTATACACATTTGACTTTATAATGAATTATATTTCCATATAGTTTTCCATATGCAGATAATAATCATGAAGGTTTAAGCCCATGTCACACTGGCCAACGGATGCAAAAGGGACACAGCGGATGAGCAAAATGTTCCATCCGTTGTTATCCGTTCTCAAAAGGGGCAAAAATTTGCATAACCGGAGCGGATAACATGGATGCGGGGAGGACGCAGGGCGGATGCAAAGCGGATGCGGAACGGAAGCCTAGCGGATGGAAGCGGATGGGAGTGGATGGCACATCCGCAGGGCTTCCGGGGGGCCTCAGCGAAGCGGACGCGGAATGGATACAGCGGATGCAGAGCGGACGCCGTGTGGATGAAGCGGATGCACAGCGGAAGCCTAGCGGATGCATAGCGGAAGCCTAGCGGATGCCTGGCATTAATTGCGCATGCGGGGAGGATGCATTGCGTCAGCCCTGTGGATATAACGGAAGCAGCTCAGAAGCAGGTCGCCATTCAGAGGAAAGACCTGCTGCCGGACACATCTACTGCCTTGCCTGCCCTGCCTGCATGTCTGCCTGCCAGCCTTGCTGCCACCCTCCCTGCCACCCTCCCTGCCACCCTCCCTGCCAGCCTTGGTTCCTGCCAGCCTCCCTGCCAGTCAGCAACACCACAACCATGCGGAAGCACAGCAAGCTTCAGCCATCTGCTGCCAGCCCTTGCAAGAGGGACAGGGCTACCATCCTGCCCCCTGGCCCTCACTCTGGTTCTGCTGGGGCTTCTGCAGCATGGGCTCGCTCTTCTGGGGCTGGCGCTTCTGCTGCTTCTGCTTCTGGAGGAGCTGATGACAAGCACTCCAGCACCAGTCACCTGCATAGCACCTGCACCCTTCACCCCTGAGACTGAGTGACCAGGAGTGCCAGAGACTCATTTTTGTCTTATAGCTTGTTGTTAATAAAGTCTATTTTTGATTCACACACTTGCTTCATTTCTTTTTTTTAATAAAGTCTTGGTGGAAACTTTTAGAAATGGTTTAAGCTTTTGCATGCTTGTGGGATGGGTTAAGATAGCTGTGGGATGGGTTGAGATAGCTGTGGGATGGGCAGGGATACCTGTGAAATGGGTAATAGCTGTGGGATAGATAAACCTCCAGTGCAAGCATAGTGGGACTGTATGGTCCACCCTCCCAGGTGCCACACCTAGGGCCCTTTATTATCAATAATAATGTAATAATTATCCACACATGTCAACATAAACACAACTCTTTATTAAACTCCCTGTTCATTGTAGGCCAACCAAACATACATGGCCCAATCTCATCCGTGTGATGAGACAGGCTGAAGGAAGCATCCATTAAGCATCTACCATCCTGTCTTGCCACTCCACTGCTCCAGCTGGGGAGTTGCACCAGTGTCTCAGGAGGTTGCGCTACTCCTTCGCTTCATGTGAGGCTCTGTTGGGGCCTTGCACATCCTCAGTGTCGATCAGGTTTCGCCCTTGCCACCATTCCCCAGGCTCCATGTCCCCATTGCCTTGTTGGAGGTTCACGAGCCTGTTCTGCAAGACTGGGTAGCGGGTGCGCATGAGATTGTGCAGGATTCAGCAAGCTTCAATGATCCTCCTGACGGTCTCTGGGCAATGCTGCATGGTGGTGAGAAGTACCTGGAACCTATTGGCCAGGATGCCAAAGGCATTCTCCACTACCCGCCTTGCCCAGGACAGCCTATAGTTGAAGATCCTCTCTTCATGGGTGAGGAGTCTGGAGGTGTAGGCTTCATGAGGTAGGTTGTGAGGGAGAAGGCGTCATCCCCCACGATGAAGTAGGGCACATCTTGTGTGTCGTTGGGCAGGGGTTCTGGATCTGGGAAGCCCACGATGGGGTTGCATTCCAGCTCCTCCTTGAGGTGACTGGCGTTGTATACCTGGGCATCTGAAGCTGACCCGTTGCCTGAAGCATCGATGTACATGAACTTGTAGTCAGCATCGACCATGGTGAAGAGGATGATGCTGAAGAAGCCCTTGGAGTTGAAATAAGTGGACCCTGAGTTGGCTGGAGCTTTGCAGGCCACGTGCTTGCCATCTATGGCTCCA
Source organism: Laticauda colubrina (assembly GCA_015471245.1). Lineage (NCBI taxonomy): Eukaryota > Metazoa > Chordata > Lepidosauria > Squamata > Elapidae > Laticauda > Laticauda colubrina. Next base: position 29,031,104 of record BLBF01000005.1, read on the forward strand.
ACGGTGTGGGGGAAGTTCCACTTCTGATACCACTGCTCTGCAACTTTCTTCCATCCTTCTTCAGTGGAGGGGTACTGGAGGAGCTCCTCCTTGGATTCTTCGATGATGGCCTGCACCACTTCTCTGACCACAATGCTGATGGTGTTGGATGGCACCCTCCAGCCATACTGCATGCTCCTGTAGGAGGTCCCTGAGGCCAGGTGGTGCAGAGTGAGTGCCAGCTTGAGCCCAGGTTCCAGGCTGGGCCGGAAGCTGGTGTTTGCCTTGGTCAACCTGGGTGTCAGCCGCTGCACAACTTCGTCAAACATGGCTGGAGGCATCCTCATGAAGTTCTGGAACGCCTGAGTGTCTTCGTTCCTGAGCTCCACCATCAGCTTGTTGTACAGTCCGTACTCTGCTCTTCTGGCAAACCATCTTCGTACCCAGACTCTTTTTGGCTGCCTCTTTTTCTTCTCCCAGTAGTGTTCACAGAGCGTGCAGATGGCTTCGCACTGTTGCAGAGCGATGGTGGCTGCCGAAAGGACTTTGTTACAATCCACGGTGGACATGACTGGATGCTGTGGAAGAGGAAGAGCCAGATGAAGGCTGCAGAGGTCTGCACCGCTGGGCTGATGTTCTGAAAGTGAGATGCAGGCGAGTTGCTCCCCCTTTTTACAGGCAGTATAGGTTTTCCGGTAGGCATCCTCTAGGCATCCTGTAGACATCCTTAATATCCAAGATAGGTCCCCTCTGCGAACGTTTTTTCCACTTTAAACACTTTGTTTCCCTTGTGCATCCGCTAGGCATCCGTTCTGCATCCGTTCCGCGTCTGTTCCGCTTCCTCCCTGCGTCCGGGCGGATGCGAGTTGCGCGGATGCACAGCGGACGCCAAGCGGATATAGTGGATGTGTAACGGATGCGTAGCGGATGCGTAGCGGATGCAGAACGGACGAACTGGATACCTTTTATGTGCAAAAGTTTTAGGCAGCCCAAGACTTTCGGAGCGGATGAAACGTCAATAAACGGATGCTGGACGGATAGAGAGGAAGCCAAACAGAGGCAGTGAGTACATCGCGTTTTCGAATGGATGGCAAGGTTTTTTGTCCGTTTTACATCCTCTTTGCATCCATTGGTTCAGTGTGACATGGGCTTTAACAGTAACTACTTAAAAATTGTTGTTTACCGTCTCCACTATTTTCCTTCTTTGCAGTTTACATCTTTCTCTATGAGAAGAGTCCATCTATGGCTTCACAGTCTCTGCAGCTTTCTTATCTCTGAGGAAGTTCTTAAAAATTCTTGAGTATTTGGATTTGGCAGATAATTAGAGAACCATATAGGTCACTAAAACCTTTGGATTTTTAAAAAAGTAGTTTTACTTGGATAAGCGTATTCCTCAGAGGCATCAGTAATCAGCATGGATTTCCAAACAATGTCACATGTCAAAGCATAATGTCAGGATATTTTGGGGCAAAGAATTAATGGTGAGATAGAAGTAGAGATTATCCACCACTTTCCTTCCTAATTTGCCACCGGAAGATTCACTCAGCCTCAGAATCAATTCTGATAACTGAGCTTTTATAAAATAGAAGGATGAATAAGAGCCATGGTGGCACAGTGGTTAGAATGTAGTATTACAGGCTAACTCACTGCCCACTGCCAAAAGTTTGATCCTGATTGGCTTAAGATTGACTGAGCCTTTCATCCTTCGCAGTCAGTAAAATGAGGACCCTGATTGTTGAGGGCAATATGCTGTAAAACTGCTTAGACAGGGCTGTAAAGTGCTACAAAGTGGTATATAAGTTTAAGTGTTATTGCAATTGCTCAGGAAAAAAAAGAACATAGTTTATCTATTTTGCTATACTACCCTGCATTTTAAGCTATTTAGGATGCTAATTTCTGATTTTAGGTTGTCTCAATTTCTGGAAATATTCAATGTTGGGCTAGGATGAGAGATAACCTTAGGATTATGTAGCATGATAAAGTGTTTCTGGAATAATCAACCAATCCTAATTCACTGAGGTGGAGTGATATATTCTTTGGAAAGTCCAATGAGTATATCTTATCTTTCTCAAGTTCACTGCGATCAATTCTATATCAAAATAATGTTTGGCTCTAAAGATATAAGTGGGAGCTATTTTTAGTACTAATGTAAATCCAGAATATATGGGGTGCGTATGAGATCACTGTAGATTATCCAACTTGTTTTAAGGTTAAATCACAGAATCTGGAAATAGCCAACTTTGTCCTATGTCAATCTAAGAGAAATTTATTCCAGTGTATTCCCAATTCATGTTTCATACCATTCTTATTGAAATATATTCTTTGTGGCCTGGAGTAGACAATTTATGTCTCAAAGGCTGCAAGTAATCAGAAGTTTAAAAATGCCAACCAGTATCACATCATTACTAGTTGGTTTTCTGTATATTTTTCTGGGTATATTTTGCTTTTTGTCGTTTAATTAAATAAAGCCCAGCAAGTAAATTTATTTATACTTCAACTCCCAGCTATTCTAAATACAATTCTGGAGAGGAGTAATGTTCAGAGAGCCAGACATTCTTGGCATCTGATTGCAGGCATCTTCAAGTACAAAACATTCAGGTCCTATAATCCCAATAATCTAGAAAGTGAGACTCAGACGATCCTTTGCTACGGAGGGAGGACATTTCTTTTTCTCAACAGCAGGGAATTTTGTTGAAGGCTGCATCACGGTTGTGTTTGACCTCGGAGGGCTGGAATAGGTATGGCCAGCATGATATGATTCATGTCATGGGGTGCCTGTGGTGGTCTGAGCACTCTGCCAGCAAAAAATGGATTCCCAAGCTCCGTTTCTGCCTTCTGCAACTGTTTGCCAGGAAAAATGGAGCCTGTGAGGTCCACATGTGGGCACAGCCCTCACAAGCTCCATTTTCAGCTGGATGGCCTCCTGCAAACCTCTGCCAGTGAAAAAGGAGCTCGCGAGGGCTGCCCGTGGACCTCCCGACCTCTGTTTTTGCTGGCAGAGGCACCACGGGCCAGTCCTTTGCTATTTCCAGGGTGGCTCTGCAGGCCAGATCTAAACACTCTGTGGTCCAGATCTGGGCCCCGAGCCTTGAGTTTGACACCCCTGCTCAACAGGGTCCTAATCCAAATGATTCACTGTGATTTAAGACTGACCTTTGTCATATCTCTGACATAATGTTTTGTATAAGTGGGGATTTTTTGATGTAGGTGCCACAGCAACACTATTTCATTGTACCAGAACCCTAGAACAATAGATCTGGAGCAATTGAATGTAAAATGTTTTGATTGGATAGGTTAGTAGAACATTAAGTTCTGACTTATGTACGTGACCTGGCCATTACATCTACTGCACAATATCATGAACCTCTTCAGTTTTTGAACTTTGTTATGATTAGGAGCCAATTCTATTACATAGATACATTTCTTCCTTTATTATTTCAAGGGATTCAGGGCATCAGTCCAGTAGAAAGTTGTGTGCTACCATGTCTGAACAACTTGAACTATACGAATTATTCTATCACATAAATTCATTTCCTGTTTCATAGATACAAAAAACAGTTCTCTCCCCATCTCACACTCACACAAGATTGTACCATTATTATTTGTAGTTAAGAGTAAATTGCATGACAAAATCAACAAAATGTAAAATGTTGAGAAGTTAAAAAGAATATTATTACTAGAAGGATTAAAGGGAATTCATTTGGTCCTCATCCCTCATTGTGTTAGAAAAATCTACACTGACTTTTTCTAGTTTTTAACTGCTAGATTATTTTTATTTCACTGTGAATTTTAGACTGTGGTTCAATTTTTTAAATTCCATTTCTGTTTTCAATATTTGTTAGCTATTCCAAACATTTGACAGACCATAATAGCAGACATCAACCCACCAGTCAGCCAACCAATCTATCAAACATAGTCCCAAAGGTCCTTTTTCATGAGGCAACTGGACTTTCTGATTTTTCTTTGAAGACGTTTTGCTTCTCATCCAAGAAACTTCTTCACTTCTCAAGGAAAAACCAAAAACTCCAGTTGCCTCTTGAAAAAAAAAAAACATCTTTGGGACAACTATGACATGGATGACTGAGAATCTCCATAGAGATTTATCAAACATAATTTTACATTTATAACAAACTATAAATTAGCACACACAATTTTTCCACAAAGATATATAATCCTTGGTTATCTTGTTTGATGATGTGTCCCCTGTGGTCACGGTGTTAAGACTTATCCTATTATAGACCTCTGGCCTTGAGCTCAGTTATAAAGGTTTTATTGGGTACAGGCAGTTACTTTCTTTTTTCTCCAATTCATTTTCTACCTGATGTCTCAGTGCAGGGTTATTGAAAATATCTGATGCTCTAATAAAGAGCTATTAATAATAGCCTCTTCAAACTCTGAGATTTTTCCTCCAAGTTTTTTTTCCTTTGCTTTTGTTACAGCAATGACAGATTGAGTTAGTCTCTATGTTTTATTGAAGGAGAAAATGCTCAAAATTCTAAAGGAATCAACGTCATTTTATTTTATTCAACTTCTCAGATGCTGATAATAATTGGCTATATCTGCACTGGTTGCAGAACTGACAATTTGGGATGTTGCTCTTCTTTTTTTTTTTTTTTGTTATTGTATAAGAAATCAACAGTGTCAGTACATTTTAATTATCATTTCCTTCAGAAACTTTGGTTTGCTCAGGCTATTTAACTCACAATAGCTTCGTCATCGACACCAGTTTCACCTGTATTTCATGATAGTGACTAACTGATGAATGCTTCATAAATTTTGTTAACAAGTAACAGATTAATTTACCTCTCTCTGTATGTGTTAATAACTTCTGTAGTCTGTATTTGAAGTAATGTGCACAGTGTGAGGAGGGATTGTTATCATCTATAATCTATCCCACCAAGAGTTCTTTTGGTATTTTTTTATTGTTTAACATTTTATTGAGTTATAGTATAAAATAAGATACAAAATATAAAAGTAAATAGGAAAATGGTGGGGAGGATGAGGGGAAAGAGAAGTGAGGAAGAATAAGAAAAAAGAAAAAAACATTGATTTCTGACACTCTCTGTTTCAGTAAAATAAGACATTAACATCAAATCACAACTTTTTGTTTTTTCATAATAATATAAACAAGCCATTTCTATAAAGATCTACCAATCTAAACAGTAAAACCAAAAAACTAAATTTTCATTCTTTTCCATTTTAAGCACATAGTTCAGAAGTTGTCTCCATGTGGAAACAAAAGTACTTAGATTATTTTCTTTAATCAAAATAGTGTTTTGTTTTTTGATTGCATGGCGTTTTTCTGTCAGCACAGAACAATGTCCTTGCTTATTTAGCCTTCTTATCCTCAAATGGCTTCATTTTTTTGTGCAGATTTTTATTATTTTGACAGTTTGACTCACTAATCAATTACAGGAAGTCTGAATCAATGCCACCCCTCCCCATTAATTCACACATTTCAAATGAGATCTTAGGCTGTTCTCCTAGGATAATCATAAAACCCCAAAAGTAATTTACAGGTTATAGTGATGAACTTAAAGGCTAAAGAGATGTTGTTACTACAATGCAAAGCAAGTTTAGTGTCTATGGAATCCAAGGATACTTCAGAGACAAAAGAAAATCCAGATTTGAACAAAATCTAAGGTAAAGCAGTAGGACTCATCATAATTAAGAAAGTTAAGCCCCACCTACTTACTTGTAAACTTCTGTTCATCTGTTCACCTACTCATGAGCTTCTATTTTTTCTGATTAGTACAACAAATGGTATATCTATGACACCCTAAGATTATTTTTCAGTCCCCTGAAATGATTCTATTTTGATTATCTTGTCTCTTCTTACAAACAAAATTCCCACATATTTTGGGTCTTGCCCTCCATGTGTTTGTTTCAAACAACCAAAAATCAGCCTTTGGTGTTTTTTTTAAAAGGTTGTTACTAAAATGCATATGGCTTCTATGGCAGCTATCCAAGTTAATTGCAGTAGTGCTCTGCAGAATCAGTTTCATGCATTCAAGGTCATGCTTGTTGGCTTGTAATAAATGCCTTCCTGTTTACCATACTAAGGTGAACAAATTTGCTGGGTCAGTCTACTAACTTGCTACTAAAAGAGACCTGGTATGACATCTTCTTTCTTTATTCTTATTATTTGAACAGATTGACTTTTCCAAGTTGGATGATTTCCAGCAGTGTTACTTCATTATTATAGGTTCTAATTTTATGTATAATAGATTTATGTATCAATATTTTCTTTGTTAGGGCAATCAGATTTGGGCTGCAAATATCTGGATGGAGATTAGATGGCAGCAACTAGTTGTTTTTATATTGCAATGAGTTACCTGTGTTCAGGAAATGGCAAATGTATAAGGTGAAGTTTTCTTCAATAGTCTTAAAATCTTTGCTTTGGAATCCAAGTGAAGTTTATAACTAGAAGCCTGATGTATTGTGGTGGGTACAAGGATTTGGGACGCTTAGAACTGTAGGTTTAGATGCCTCCTGAGCAATATTTCTGCTAGAAGGTGGAGTATAGGGCTACTGAATCTGGACTGAAAAAAAATCAGATGATCATATCAGGAAATAGGGACAATTTTGATAATCTAAATTCTACAGCCAAAATATAAAGGAATCTAAAAACAAATCTAAGCACTCTAACAAATGCTTCCTAACCTATCAATACTTACAAACATTTTTACTGGACTCGTCTCATCCCAACATCTATGGAAAGCACCAACAGTTGAAGTTCTTCTGAAAAGCTAGGAGAATATGATCTTCCTGGATCTCAGAGGGAGGGTATCCCATCATATGATACAAATGTGTCTTCAGCCAAGAAGATAATTGTAATCTTTAATTTTTAACCAGTGATTTTGAATTCTGGATTTATGTAATTTAGTTTTGGTCATTTTGAAGGAAAAATATTGTATCTTTATGTAGGCCTTGTAAAAAACTATCTAATGATTCTTATTCATTGGCACTTAAAATGCTGATTGCTGTCTATATTTCTTTTATATTGGTACAACAGTTGTATAAGATTGATAAAGAGGCTCCTGAAAATTCCAGTAGCAAAAATTTAATCTTTATTCCATTGCTTTGATCAATATGCTCTCAGATCAATAAAACCAAAGAACTTAAGTGGTAAGGTTTATACTGTACTTGAGAGATTAATGTGAATGATAGCATAACTATCCTGTTAATTTAGAAAGCTGAGTTACATCGATGCCATATGAAGTAGGCTTGAAGCTGGATGACATTAAGCACAAGAGTGCTCATATCTACAAAGACAAATCTGCATAAACCAGAATGTGAAATGGAGCAGACTTGTGCTAACAGAGTACCTTAAGCCCATGTCACATTGCCCAACAGATGCAAAAAGGACACAACGGACGAGCAAAATGTTCCATCCGTTGTTATCCGCTCTCAAAAGGGGCAAAAATTTGCATAACACGGACGCGGGGAGGACGCAGGGCGGATGCAAAGCGGATGCAGAACGGAAGCCCAGCGAATGGAAGCGGATGAGAGCAGATGGCGCATCCGCTAGGCTTCCGGGGGACCTCAGCAAAGCGGACGCGGAACGGATACAGCGGATGCAGAGCGGACGCCGAACGGATGAAGTGGATGCACAGCGGAAGCCGAACGGATGCCTGGCGTTAATTGCGCATGCAGGGGGGTGCATTGCGTCAGCCCCGTGGATATAACGGAAGCAGCTGGGAAGCAGGTCGCCATTCAGAGGAAAGACCTGCTGCCGGACGGATTGGCTGCCTTGCCTGCCCTGCCTGCATGTCTGCCTGC
>BLBF01000005.1:29039806-29070098 GCA_015471245.1 Laticauda colubrina
GTCTCTGGGCAATGCTGCATGGTGATGAGAAGTACCTGGAACCTGTTGGCCAGGATGCCAAAGGTGTTCTCCACCACCCGCCTTGCCCTGGACAGCCTGTGGCTGAAGATCCTCTCTTCACGGGTGAGGAGTCTGGAAGTGTAGGGCTTCATGAGGTAGGTTGTGAGGGAGAAGGCGTCATCTCCCACGATGAAGTAGAGCACATCTTGTGTGTCGTTGGGCAGGGGTTCTGGATCTGGGAAGCCCATGATGAGGTTGCATTCCAGCTCCTCCTTGAGGTGACTGGCGTTGTATACCTGGGCATCTGAAGATGAGCTGTTGCCTGAAGCATCGGTGTACATGAATTTGTAGTCAGCATCGACCATGGCGAAGAGGATGATGCTGAAGAAGTCCTTGGAATTGAAATAAGTGGACCCCGAGTTGGCTGGAGATTTGCAGGCCACGTGCTTGCCATCTATGGCTCCAACAGTGTGGGGGAAGTTCCACTTCTGATACCACTGCTCTGCAACTTTCTTCCATCCTTCTTCAGTGGAGGGGTACTGGAGGAGCTCCTCCTTGGATTCTTCAATGATGGCCTACACCACTTCTCTTACCACAATGCTGATGGTGTTGGATGGCACCCTCCAGCCGTACTGCATGCTTCTGTAGGTGGTCCCTGAGGCCAGGTGGCGCAGAGTGAGTGCCACCTTGAGCCCAGGGTCCAGGATGGGCCGGAAGCTGGTGTTTGCCTTGGTCAACCTGGGTGTCAGCCACTGCACAACTTCGTCAAACATGGCTGGAGGCATCCTCATGAAGTTCTGGAATGCACGAGTGTCTTCGTTCCTCAGCTCCACCATCAGCTTGTTGTACAGTCTGTACTCTGCTCTTCTGGTGAACCATCTTCGGACCCAGACTCTTTTTGGCTGCCTCTTTTTCTTCTCGTAGTAGAGTTCACAGAGCCTGCAGATGGCTTCGCACTGTTGCAGAATGATGGTGGCTGCCGAAAGGACTTTGTTACAATCCACGGTGGACATGACTGGATTCTGTGGAAGAGGAAGAGCCAGATGAAGGCTGCAGAGGTCTGCACCGCTGGGCTGCTGTTCTGAAAGTGAGATGCAGATGAGTTGCTCCCCCTTTTTATAGGAAATATAGGTTTTCCGCTAGGCATCCTCTTGGCATCCTTAATATCCGAGATTGGTCCCCTCTGCGAATGTTTTTTCCGTTTTAAATGCTTTGTTTCCGTGCTGCATCCGCTAGGCATCCGTTCTGCATCCGTTCTGTGTCTGTTCCACTTCCTCTCTGCGTCCGAGCGGATGCGAGTTGCGCGGATGCGCAGCGGATGCCTAGCGGATATAGCGGATGCGTAACCGATGCATAGCGGATTCCTAGCGGATGCAGAACGGACAAACTGGATACATTTTCCGTGCAAAAGTTTTGGGCAACCCAAAACTTTCGGAGTGGATGAAACGTCAATAAACGGATGCTGGACGGATAGAGAGGAAGCAAAATGGAGGCAGTGAGTACATCGCGTTTTCTAACGGATGGCAAGCTTTTTTGTCTGTTTTACATCCTCTTTTCATCCGTTGGTTCAGTGTGACATGGACTTTAGCACTGTTACAAAATATTTGAAAAACTGAGGCTGATCTATGATAAGGATTGTATTAGATTAAATCACCACCTATTTGTATGAACACAAGGGCTCATTCTGAAGGAACATAATGTCCTTTTCTTCTACAAGTCCCAGTTTTTTGCCTCATGAGAGTCATTCCAATTGTTCCAGGCTTACATTTGGTTAATGAAGAAAATCACAGGAGATTTATAGCACTTGTAAAGTTTACATTTTATTTACAAATAAACAAACTGAGCAAAAATAGGCATTCACAGACTAACCTCCAAAAGATAACTCCAAAGTATCTAGACAAACTGTTCTCTAATCTGGTTCCACTTTTTTTGAATTCTGGAAATACTGTCTGCTTTTACAAAGAACTGGGTGACATCATCCCCTAAAAATGGGAAAGGATAAAACAGAGGTATGCTTCCATTATAGATGATATTTTTGCCTGCTTCCATAGGCTTGATGAAACTCCCCCCCTCCCTTCAAGTCAATGTTACCTTCTGCCAACTCCCTGGAGAAGCCTTTGCAATTTTCTTGGCAAGGCTTTGAAAGTGATTTGTCATTACCTGCTTCCTAGGACTGAGAGAGAAGTGCATAGCTACCCAGTTGCACCTAAGGCAAGACTAGAACTCACAGTCCCTCAATTTCTAGCCTGGTGCCTCAACCTCTACACCAAACTGTCTATTAAAACTAATCATAAAAATATGGATTAGAAGGAATATTAACATTGATGTTAAAGTGGTAAATAAAGATAAGGAGGAACACTATAAAATTATCTGCATTTGAATGATAATCCTAATGCCACATATTTAATTATTATTTGTTCAATTTCTTTTTATCAAATTTATACCTAAATTTATACTCCAGGAGCTCAAGCTTTCCCTCTCATATTTTTTTTTCCAAATAACCATGTGAGCTAGAAAAAGAGAGAGACAGAACAAAATCACCCAAACTCCTTCCATGGATTTGCAGCTGAGTCCCATGACTTCATAAAGACATTACCAGAATGTGATTCTGCTAAAATAAGCTAGGCTGAGAAACAATGTGAAAAAAAATAAAAAAATAGCACCATGCTAAACATACATATGTAGCATATCCATATTTAGGATCATGAATATGGCTTTGCATCTCAAAAGGTATAATTGTAGAGGAGGGAAAGCAGAGAAAAGAATCTCAAATTATGAACCACTATCCAGTCCCAAAGCAGTGGTTTTCCATTTCCTTATAACATTCTCTGGAAATGAAAGGACTTGAAGAAGCAGGTTAGAAAAAGTATTGATGCTTTCAACTTTGGAGTCAGAGAAGATTTCTGAGAATATCAGGGATAGTCAAGAAAACAAATTGATCACAGAACAGGTCAATCTAGAGTTCTTTCTCAAAGCACTGTTGAAAGAAATATCCTTCTGGGTTCAGTTCCAAGTGGGGAAAAAGACACTGGAAACATGGAGGCTATTTGGAAAGATGCTGGACAGCAGGACCACATGGCTTGGAACTCCAAAGTGAAAAAGAAAGGATGACCACATACTTCAAGGTGAGAAGGTCAAGAAGGGAAAACCAAGTTGCTAAGAGACCCTTATATAACCTCTGTTGGGTCCCACCTTAGTGTTTCCTGTTCCTGTGTAATAAATATATCCCATTGGCTGTCAGTCTTCCAGGGACGGAGGTCTTAGCTAACTTTGTAGGCTTTGTCTGGACCACATGGCTTCACCTGAGTGTTGGCTGATACAATCTTCCCAGGCCAGGTGGTGATATGAGTAGATCCTTTATTATGTAGAATACGCTTGGCTTGGCCTTAATGGCCCATTAGCAAAGGGTGTGTGTGTGTGTGAGTTTCTGCTTCTCTGAGTTTCTACTTTATTCTTTTTAGGAGAAATATTCTGCCTTTTTAATATTTCCCAGGATATTTCATTTTTCTAGGAGAGGGGTGGGTGCTAACTTCCTACAGCACAAAGGATCAAGGTCAACTCATATTCTGGACATATAAAAAAACCCCTAACTTTCTTGAGAAAGATTGGAAATGGTGGCAGGACAGAAAAGAGAATGACTAACAGCAAAGATTTAACAGAACAACAGAGTTGGAAGGGATCTTAGACAAATGGTTGTCCAATTTCTTCTTAAACACCCCCAGTGTTGGGGCACCCACAATGTCTGGAGGCAGGTTGATGAATTGTTCTTACTGTTAGGAAATTTTTCCTTTGTTGGAGGTTGGTTCTCTCCTTGATTAGTTTCCATCCATTGCTTCTTGTCCTGCATTCAAATACTCTGCAGAATAGATTGACTTCCTCTTCTCTGTGGCAACCCCTGAGATATTGAAACACTGCTATCATGTCATCCTAGTCCTTCTTTTCATTAAACTAGACATATACACTTCCTGCAACTGTTCTTTGTATGATTTAGCCTTCAGTCCCCTAGTCATCTTTGCTGTTCTTCTCTGCACTCTTTCTAAAGTCTCAGTATCTTTTTTATATCATGGCGACCAAAACTGGATGTAGTATTCTAAGTGTGGTCCTATCAAGACATTATAAAACAGTACTAACACTTCACATGATTCTATACCTCTGTTAATGCAGCCTAGGATTGCACTGGGTTTTTTTGGCCACTACAACATGCCACTGGCTCATATTGAAATGATTGTCCACTAGATTCCAAGATCCCACTTGTAATTACTACTATTGAGCCAGGTACCAACTGCTGCATTTAGTTTTTCGTGCTTAAATGTAGACCCTTCCTTGATTGTAGTGATGATGGATGCACTGTTGGAAGACCTGAATAGCCAGGTTGGGACAGATACTAATAGGAAGATACTATGGCACTGTGGACTTTCCCCTGATTTGATTATTACTTGGGGGGGGGGGGGAATTCTTTCAACTGATTCATCAAATTCTTTTTATGGGCTCAGAACCATAGAGAAAAGAAAAAGTGAAATATTATGTAATGCAAATTTAATATAATGATCAAACAAAAACAAATTTTATATATTTAAATATACTAAAATAATAAAGAATAATTTCTTATATAGACATATGGCTAGATGCAACAAGGTTATTTACAGAAATCTGGATGACTAGCTACTCTACTGCATAGTTTATCAGAAGTCAAATATATTTTGACACACTAAGGTCATTCTCAACAGCCTTTCAGACAATTGCAGCTGTAAATTAATAAGTGAATAAGGTTTGAACCTCATGCTCACAAATCTAAAAGAATAAAGACAAAATCTTTCCCTTCAAACACCTGTTCCAATTTACCTTATTATATTGACGATGGCATTAATGATCCTTCAACATGCCAGTTGATGAAATTACCAGAGCCAAGAAATACTGTATACATTATTCAGAAAACTTTTATTTCCTGGTTGCATATCGATTGCATTCAAATTTCTAATGGATAAATGTTAAGATTGCTCTTGGTTGTATAATTGTATAATTCTATTAACTCCTCTTCTGTCCATAGCAAAATCTCCCTACATCTGGTGGGCTTCAAATGGATTGGGACTTTCAGAATTACCATGAGAAGGAGACCTGTAGTCCTAGCATATTCAGAAGGTTCTGTTTGGGCTGACAAAAGTTAGCATAATAATAAATTGGAGCTACTTTGCACATTAATTCTGGGTGCAAGAGAAGATGGAATGCCCACAATTATATCTTTAAAAAAAATTAAGCATGATGCCAATTATCAAAAGATTATTTCCAATTAAATTTAAAAGTTGATTTAAAAGTTGATGATTCTGATCATCTAATTAATTTATTAAGTATTGCTGTGTTGCATTGCATATAAGAGAATAATTACCCCATTTTAGCAACTTAATCTAAGCTTTTAAAATAAGCATAATAAATCCTAACATCAAAATAATTATTCCTGTTTTATGGCTACCTCATTACTTGCCGGGAATTGCTTGAGTCCCACTGTACTAAACTGAAGGGATGATTGTAAAATGTTCTACAGGGTGGTTATTCTCAGATAATAGAAATGACACAGAATTATTATGAGAAATATAATTGATTGCTTTAAAAAAAATATTCTGCAAGCTTTAAACTCCTGAAGATTTTGACTGGTCACAGGTATAAGTATATTAAAGTATAGGTATATTTTAAAAAAATAATGCTATTATTATGTGAATAACCTTTGAGATTTTGTTATCTGGCTGTTTGAAAAACAATTAGTTTGTTAATTCAGACATGGTCATGAAAATGTGTTTTAGATATTGCTCATCCAGAATAAAACTATATTTAGATGTTCCCAAATAAGGCTAATTACCAACCAACTAGCTCCTGTAAGCCTAATCTCTTTTTGTTTTTGCCTAAGGATGCCGTTCCTGAAAGTAAATCACATATCCACAGTGAAAAACCTTCACTCATCATGCACATTAAATCCTTGCTGTTACATTAAAAAAAATCACAACTCAAATGCATATAATTGCACATATTTAAAGCAATAGTTTAAGAATTAAGGCAAAAAGGAAGAGTAACTGTGGGCAATTCTGCCAAGTGTCACACTCATATTGAATGATATTTTCATGCTGAAATTGAATGAATGTTGAAATTGAATGGATACTAATTATAACTCTTGTACTGGGTTGTAAATGATAAATTTCAATCCAATGAACAGAATATTTTTCTTAGTTTCTTGCTTATTTACTAGTATTTATTCATGCTGTAAGATACAAAAATACAAGAGAATCAGTAGGAAAGATAGGAGAAGGGAAAGGAAAAGTGTAGGAAAAAGGGAAATCAAAAGAAAAGCTCCTGATTTCCTTTGGTGCAGTACAACAAGATAATAACAGCAAACCCCAAATTTTTACTTTTACACAATAGTATAAAACTAGCCATTTTATAACAACAAACCTATCTAATCTGTAAAATCTCAAATCAAAGTTTCTTCCCACCTCGAGCACAAAGCACATACTTTCCGCAATAGCCAAAGGTTTAAAAATTAAGACAAAAAGGAAGGGTGAATGTGGCCAATTCTGCCAAGTGTCACACTCAAATTGAATGATTTTCATGCTGAAATTGAATGAATAATTATTATAACTCTTATACTGGCTTGTAAATGATAAGTTTTGATCCAATGAAGAGAATATTTTGCAAAGCCATGCCTAATCATCACTTGTCTTAAAGAATTTAATTCAAACCAAATCAAAGGCTTTTTGTGCACTTGCAACAGAAACTGCAAGTACAGCAAAATCAATTTTATCTTTAGCTATATCGAATATGTCTATTAAAAACAGATTATTTGATGTTTGTTGATTTTTAATAATCCCAGAAGGATAAATTATATGCAATGAAACCTTCTGCAACTGCCTAGCTGATAAGTTAGTTAGGATCAGGGGTGGGATCCAACCAGTGTAACTACTAGTTTGGTGATTTTCCATTTATGCATAATTTGTTTCTATACCCTGGATAAAGACTTGATTCCTCCTTCCGCTTGATAAACACTCTCTGCTTTTCCTGAAATACTTGTGATTCACACTAAAAGAGAGGAAAACAGTAACTTTGAAAATTACTCTCCCAAATTCAGAAATCACATTCTTATCAGATCTATGCCAAACTTGGCTGCCTGGGTTTTAATACATACATACATACATACATACATACATACATACATACATACATACATACTACTGTTAGTAGCATAACATTATAAATTACCAGAATAAATATTGCTGTTTTAGAGTGTGCATGTTTATCTATATTTCTACTTCTCTTAGAAACTGGGTTGAAAGATATTCTTTTTAACAATCCTACTAGAAAATACATAATATACATTATGATAGATACTCCCCCTTTTTTAAAAAAGTAGCAACCTGATGGGGTCAAAAGAATGACCTTTCTTATTTATTAGGTTTTTTTTTTCTTTGAAAGGAAGATGCTACATTTCTTTGGAAAAAAACCTAAAATTTGAACATTACCTCCAATATACTGAGGTCTAGAAAAGGAAAGAAGCAGGAAAAATGTATGGTGTAATTGTGTTGTATTTAGAGAGAACAGCTAAATTTAATTCATTGGAAGAATATAGGTTAGTGTGTGTTATTAGTACAAAAGGATTTGCTGTCTTATTATGCATATTATGGAATGTGACAGATTTCAATGATTGGTTTGTATAAGCTCAAGTAAGAACAAGAAATTTTATACCTGAAATACAAACTAAATATATTGCTCTGCTGTTTTAATGAGGTTTGGTATTTGTGTCCATTCACTTAAATTCAAGTATACAAAATGCTGAATTTTCCATTTGTAATACACAAGGAATTTATATAACATTTATGTAATCTTTTCTCTTCACAAAAAAATCAAGAAAAGGAGATAATTATTGATATTTGCCTTTATCTCGCTCGCCCTGTCAATTTTGTTGAGGTGCTTAGCATGCTGAAAATGTCATCAACAGGAAGATGGAGACATTAGAAAAAAATCTTGTGGTTGTAATTGATGTAGTGATATCTCATTGTGTAAGTGTAACCCGGGGCTGTGATAAAGTAAGGAAATGAGTAAAGCTAGTGCAAATTGCTGGGTTTTGCCATCATAAGCAAGGACATAACTGGAGTGCTAAGTGTGGATGTATACAAGAGAAATTAGAAATAAAGATAAGCAGGGGGAATAAAGCAATTTGATTTTAGGATGGGATAATGAATTGCTTAGTAGACAAAATGGAAGTTGGAATTGGAAGTTCCCCTGGAGAGGTGAAAGGAAGGAGCAAAATTTAAAAATTTGAAAAAGTCATAAAAGCACAGAGTTGTGACCTAAGGACAAGTGCATGACATGTTGTGGCAATGCAGAAGTCCATTGTTGTCTTGAGTTTAGTGACATGTTTTGATTTTGCCTTTATATTAAGAAAAAATTAGACATTCAGAACTCATTCTGAGCTCACCTACTTGTTTTTCACCCTCAATAATAAAGGATTAATAAACAAATAATAATAAAATAAACTAAAATAATAAACTAAAATAATTAAAATAATTAAATGATAATAGTAAAAGAGAAGGAAGGGAATCTTTATCTAGCTTCAAAGCCTTTCTTGCTATGATTCTCTATTCCTATCCCAGAGTCAACTGGTTCAAGTCTTGCACTTCCCTATTCATAACAGGACTATTAAATCAGAAGTGGTATTCAGCAGGAGAATACCAGTATCTTCAATACTGGAGAACCAGTAGCAGAAATTTTGAGTAGTTCGTAGAACCAGTAAATACTACCTCTGACTGGCTCCCATCTCTTCTCTGCCTCCCGAGTCCCAAATGATTGGCTAGGTCTTCTTTTGTTGCCCTGCATAGGAGAACGAAGCTGGAAAGCAGGTTAGTGGGGTGGGAATGGGATTTTGCAGTAACTTTCCCCCAGGAGTGGGGAGGGAATGGAGATTTTGCAGTATCCCCCCCTGCCGTGTCTACCAAGCCACGCCCACAGAACCGGTATTAAAAAAAAATGAATCTCACCACTGCATGACCTTGGGGGTTATGGTTGTTTGGTGGGACCTTCTACAGAGAACCTAGCATTGAGTATTGTGGAAACTGGGCCCCCTTGGGGAATGTCTGCTATGGTTCTGTCAGCTTGTAAGAGATAGGGATATCATGTTGCTTGATGTGTATACTTTTTCAATCTGTTTGCTTGAACTTTAAAATCTCTTCATTTACTGGAGTGTTCATTGTGCCAGGATCCAAAAGCACCAATTGCCTTGGCACCTGATTATTATCCTGACACTTGGCAAAGCATGAAACAACATGTTTGTCCCAGGGAGATCAAGCATGGAAGAAATGGATGGGGAAAAAATAAATGGGTGGCTTAGTAAGGCAATCTGAGAAGATTAAAAAGGAGATGGGGATGAAAGTGCTACAGAAAGATTACTTAAAAGTAAAAGAGAAAGGAAGCAAAGCATTAATGTTGGAGAAAGAATGCTTAGAAGTCAGGCAATTTGTTATTAAAACAATAAACAACTAATAGTATGCAGATGATACTCAATTTTATATCGCCACCACTTTTGATCCAAGTGATGCTATCACTTCCTTCTGGTGGTGTGTGGAGGCTCTGGGGGCTTGAATGGGGGAACAACAGAAGTCACCTGAATCCTGACAAGGGCAAATGCATTTGGGTGCACAGAGCTTTGATATCTGGGACTCTAACATCTTTAGTTCTGGATGGGGTGGCACCAGCTGTAACAAAACTGGTATGTAATTTGGGGGTTCTCCTGGATTTGTGACTCCTGAGTAAAGAGTTGTGGCTTTGAGAGCCTTTGCACAATTCTGTTGTGTGCCAGTTGTGCCCTTTCCTGGAACAGGACTCCTTATGCTCCATCACAAACCCTGGTCATTTCATGCTATACACATTTTGAAGAGCATTTGGAAGCTACAGCTGCTGTAGAGTGTGATGGTGTGGGCAGCTTTGGAGTGCCCCCAAGTGGCCCATGTTACACCATTGTTCTGTGAGCTGCATTAGCTGCCTGTTTACTTCTGGTGCAATTCAAGGTGCTGGTTATCATCTTTAAAGCCTGCATGACATTGATCCAGGCTATCTGATGAACTGTCTCATCCCAATGGGACTGGCGTCCCCACATGCTGACAGAAAGGCCCTACTATGGATCCTATCAGCTGAGAAATTTCAGCTGATGAGAACCAGGATGATCTGGATGAAATTTTAGCTGATGAGATCTGCCATGGAGCCTGCCCTTTTGCTTCTCAAGGTGAGATCTGCTCTCACCTTTCTCACCTTCCATGAGGGCATGAAGACCAGGGTCTGCCAGTTGGCTTGGGGGTCCCAATGAGGGTGTATCACGCTGGAGGTGGCTGACTAATTAAAACCCCACCAGGCACATCCTGCTTCCTTCCTCCCTATCTTCTTAATTATAACATTTATTGCTATTAGGAATATTTATGCTTCATGATTTTACTGACTTTTATTGTTGTAAGCTGCTCAGAATCATCTCAAAGTAAGATGTAGCTAGTTGCTACATGTTAAAAGAATTAATGTTTCATATTAAGTCAGCCAAGGACAAAGAATACACCCATTGTTGCTTTGGAAATCCAGAAGCCAGTGGGGGCCAGAGATTATAAGTGAATTCAACAAACACTAATAATGTTGCAAACAGACTGCAACTGGTTGGTATTATTGTTTATTGATGTATTTCATGTCAGCTGTGCAATTTTTTTAAAGATTGTTAGAAGACTAGAAGAACCAGCTAAATACATATGAAACATTTGACCTGTCTCCCAGTAAATAGAAAGATGTGCAATTGGTGTGTTCTATATAAAAAAAAGAAAGAAAAGTATAAAAAATAAGAAGTAAAATATATTATCATCCCAGGGATGCATGCATATGCAGGGAATGTTTTATTAATTTTTGCTATGTCTATCCATCTATAATATCTTAAAATCTGGGATACTTCAACCATATTGGAGAAATCTGCTGAGCGAGTTTTGCTTCAGTCTGTCAGGAAAAACATCCTAAATATTTTTTGAGACGTCATCCCTATCCACCAAATTGGTTTTTTAATGGCAGAATAGAAGAGGGATCTCTTGGTGTCTTACATTCCATCTTTCTCCTGTTGTGAAGATAAATGAATTGAAGTTACCAAAGGCCATTTTCTTTCAGGCTGTCCATGCTACTCCCAGTATTGTTTCCAATGGATACAGGTATATAATATACATAATGTAAATTGCTGTTTGGTATTCCTGTCTTTCTCTTTCTACTTTTGTTTCATTTTATTCCATTTTTACCAGTTTTCTGCTTTTGATATGTGCTGATCTTTTATAAATAAATATTGAACTCTACTTTTTTTTCACCAACTGTACTGAGCGCTGTGTGCATTTGCTCTGATCTGAATGTAGATACTAACATTCCTGGTGCTTGGTAAAATTACACTGGAAATTACCTACAGTTATTTTCTAAATAGAATAAATAAAATATGTAATTTTAAGCTGGAAACAGGGTGGTTTTGCAAAATTCTGATCTAGGACTGGAATAATTTTTCATGTGCTTTTTTGGAAACAACAATTTATTTGAGTCAGGTTGTATATTCCTGATTTGGATGTGAATTGCCTATAGTGTGGTAGTAACTGTATGCCAAAAACAGAAGCAAGTAAGGCCAGCACATGGAGTGCACAAAACTAAATCTAAAATGAGTTACAGGCACTCCTTGTTTAATGACCATTTGAATTTGTGACATCCCAATATGAGTGGTAGTTTCAAGCATTTCTCAAAGTTATTGATGCAGCTTAGTCACAGCTTACTACAAGCAAAGTCAATGGGAAAGCCAACAGGAATCGGGAGTTGTGATCACATGAGGTCCTTACTTAACGATGTTATCAGAGACTGCAGAAACTGCCATCATTAATGTTCTGTATAAATAATGGTAGACTCCAAATACTTCATTCCGATTGGTTAACAAAACCTAAAAGGGGATTGGTTCAATAGGAACCAATCCACGAAGCCGCCCCAGGGCGGCAAAACCAAATGCTTGTCATTGGCTACAAGCCGGCAGACAGAAACATATAAAAGGGCTGTCACGGCTTGAGCCAATGTTCCGTTTTGCAACTATACTTGAAATAAAGACTTGTTGTTGGAACCCGGTCTACCTCGCGTTTTTCCGGACGGAACACTGGCGACGAAGATGGGATCGTCCTAAATGTGAGACGGAGCATGCGGTGATAGACAAGCCAGACAAAGAGAAATGGCCGGAAACAATGTATCGCCCGCACCCTTCAACCCCAATGAAGAAGATTGGGAATCTTACGTAGACCGTTTCCAGATGTACCTAGAGAGCAATGAGATGGAGGAAATCTCAGACCAATGGAAAAGAGCCGTCTTCTTGACACACTGTGGGCCCGCAATTTTTAAAATGGCCAAGGCTTTGGCAAAGCCCCGAGATGTCAAACAACTGACGTGGACCGAGCTCCAAAGAACATTAAAGGCCCACTATGCACCAGTGGTGTCAAACTTAATAAAGCGGCACGAAGGCGAAACCATCGCTGATTTTGTAGCCGCACTACGCCAAATAGGGGGAGTGTGCGAGTTTCTTAACTTAGATGAAGCGATGCGGGATCGAGTGATATTGGGGTTAAGAGACTCAACCATACAGAGCAAGCTACTGAACAAACCCAACATATCAGTAGCCGAAGCTATTGCAGAGGCCTCGGCAGCTGAAGCCGCCCAAAAATCGGCAGATAAGATGAAACAAATGAATGCAAGTAACGATGAAAAAAGCCCGGACAGAGGAAAAAAACAACCTCCCACAACCACTCATTACGAAGAACTCGAGGAGACGTCAGAATCCGGGGAGGAAGACGACGAAATCCACCGCCTATACGCTAACAAGAAAAGGCACGAAAATAGAAATCGGCGGGAATGTGCTGGCTGCGGGGGAAACCATCCCCGAGCCGATTGCAGATTCCTCGATGCCATTTGCAGAGCATGCAAGAAGAGGGGGCATATCGAGAAAATCTGCAGAAACAAAAAGAATTACAGCCCAAAGAGACGAAACGACTCCCCAGCAAAGCCTGAGCCAAGACTCTCTGAGAGAAAGTGGCAGCGAAACAGGCAAGCCACTAACCGGGAAAAAGCATACCAAACTTTCACTATCGGAAGCACTCAGACGGAAAGCGGGAAGAAAGTAAAAATAGTTGTAAAAATCGAAGACAGCCCCTGCGAGATGGAAGTTGATTCTGGATCGTTCCTATCCATGGTGTCGTGGGACACCCTCAAAAAACTAATTCCTGACATCAAAATTAAGGAACTCCAGAGACAAAAACTAACCCTCAAAGATTATCAGGGAAACCGAATTCCTGTAATCGGCCTGGGACATTTTCGAATCGCTTATAGACAACATGTCGCAGTACTACCATTGACAATAGTCGACCGAGATCGACCAAGCCTCCTGGGTATTGAATGGTTCGCACCATTGGGCATCGGGATGACCGGAGCAGACCGGGTGGCCGCAAATGACTGGGAAGAAGACCTGATCCGAGAATTCCAGGATGTCTTTGATGGCTCCCTAGGCAGGTATCGGGGGACCCCCATTTTGTTTAGTCTAGACCCACAGAGAACCCCTAAAAGACTAAAGGCCAGATGGGTTCCTTTTGCTTTAAAAGAAAAAATAGAGGAACAACTAAATAAATTGACAGATCAAGGGGTTTTAGAACCGGTCGACCACACTAAATGGGAAGCACCAATTGTGACACCAATTAAGCCAGACGGGTCGGTTCGAATCTGTGGCGACTACAAGGCTACCCTGAACTACGCGTTGCAACAGAGTGCGTACCCAGTGCCAGTTGTGCAACACCTATTGCACTCTCTTGGGGGAGGAAAGGTTTTCGCCAAACTAGACCTGGCACAGGCGTACCAACAGCTCCCAGTAGACCCCTTAATGGCAGAAGCACAAACAATAGTGACTCACAAAGGGGCATTCAAATGTAACAGACTCCAATTTGGAGTAAGCGTATCCCCAGGCGTGTTCCAGAGCCTCATGGAACGCCTGTTAAATGGCATAAGAGGGGTTGTGCCATACTTTGACAACGTCCTGATTTCAGCCAAAGATGCAACACAACTAAAGAAAAGACTCAAATAGGTCCTGAATAAATTCAGAGAATCTGGCCTTAAAGTAAAGAAAGAAAAGTGCTGCCTAATGACTGATCGCGTCGAGTTTTTAGGATATTTAATTGATGGAGAGGGCATACACCCCACTGAAAAAAAAGTAAGAGCTATAAAAGACGCACCAGAACCAAAGAATAAAACTGAGCTGCAGGCATTTTTGGGACTGATAAACTTTTATAATGTGTTCTTACCCCAAAAAGCCACAATAGCGGAACCATGGCATCGATTACTGGACAAGAAAACAATTTGGACATGGGAGTTTAGAGAAAAAAAAGCTTTCCAAGGAATAAAAGACTTATTAACATCAAACACCGTTCTTATCCAGTTTAGCAATACACTGCCATTGACGGTGACCTGCGACGCCTCGCCATTTGGAGTCGGTGCCATCCTGAGCCACCAATTGCCTGATGGGAGAGAGGCACCCGTCACATATTATTCTAAGACCCTGTCCAAAGCCGAGCGTAATTACAGCCAGTTGGACAGAGAAGCTCTAGCAATTGTTGCCGGAGTGAAACGCTTCCACGAGTACCTATATGGAAGAACTTTTCAAATCATAACAGATCACAAACCGCTACTAGGAATTTTGGCGGGAAACAAACCCACACCGAATATTCTGTCCCCACGAATGACTAGATGGTCAGAGTTCCTGGCAGCCTATTCCTATACTCTGACACATCACCCAGGGAAACAAATTTCCCATGCAGACGTTTTGAGCAGAGCACCATTGCCATCAACAGAGGAAGACCCGGCACCAACGATGACAGCATTACAAATAGAGACTTGCCCCGATCTACCCATATCTGCGAATAATGTCGCCAGAGCCACCGCAAAAGACCCATTGACTGCCCACGTACTTAACTGGGTAGGTAAAGGCTGGCCGGAAAACCAAAAAACTGAGAACTTTAAACCTTTCCGGACCAGACAAACTGAACTCTCAATCCAAAAAGGTTGTTTATTGTGGGGTGATCGGGTAATTATTCCTAACAAATTACAAATCAAGGTACTGGGTATGCTTCACGAAGGCCACCCAGGAATAGTAAAAAAGGAAAAGCCTTGCTAGAAGCTACGTTTGGTGGCCGGGTATAGATAGGGACATCGAATACTGGGTAAACTCGTGCATTAAATGCCAAAGAATCAGGCCGTCCCCGCCAAAAGCTCCCATAAGAGACTGGGAAACCCCAAGAGGCCTCTGGTCACAAATCCACATCGATTTTGCGGGTCCTACCAAGGGGCATACATTTCTGATTGTCATGGATGCATACTCTAATTGGCTGGAGGTAAAAATTATGCCATCTACGACAACAGAAACCGTTAAAAAACAACTTGACAAACTCTTTGCAACCCATGGCCTACCGGACGTCCTAGTGTCCGACAACGGGCCACAATTAACCAGTCTCCAATTCGAGCAATACCTAGCCTCCCAAGGTATAAGACATGCCCTAACCGTGCCGGCTTACCCGGCTGCAAACGGTAGGGCAGAGAGAATGGTCAGGTTTACCAAGGAGGGTTTAGAAAAAATGGACACTGGGGATGTCCAAAATAAAATAAATCGATTACTCACTCTCCAACATATCACACCCAGTACTACAACCAACAAAACCCCAGCAGAATTACTGATGGGAAGGAAACTAAGGTCGCATCTAGACAGATTGCACCCAATTTCACACCAGAAAAACCCCCTGACTCCTCCACTAGATGCAGGACCTTTGAAATAGGTGACTTAGTTTATGCTAAAAATTTTACCGGGGACCCATTATGGCTACCCGGACAAATTACACAAATAACAGGCCCCAAATCCTACCGACTAACGGTAGACGACGGCAGGGAATGGAAGCGGCACATAGACCAGCTTCGCTCCCGAAACATAGAACGAAATGCAAACACACAACCACACATAGAAAAACACGACGAAATTCAAACCAAAGGGGGGGGGGGGAAATGCGAGAAATCAATAAAGAACCGTTTAAATTAAACTCCGAAAACAATAACAATCAAAAAGAGCAAATAAAAGACTCACTGTTTGGAGAGACTTGCATGAAGAGCCCATCGGAAGGGGCCAGCCAGGCCAGCTCGACCTGCCCGGAGGAAACGGGAGGGAGCGGCAAAACCACCGGCCTAAGAAACTCAGGCGGCAGTAAAATGGCTGACTCACCCTTCCAGACAGTTCCATGGAGAAAGACTGGAGAAACAGCAACCCCATCCGAACCGGTCGAAATCCCCGACAGAAATGAACTGCGCAAGTCCAGTCGAATCAGAAGAAGCCCTACCTACCTGCGCGACTACATCACTATGTAGGACTGAACTAAGGGGGAGGGGTGTTCTGTATAAATAATGGTAGACTACAAATACTTCATTCCGATTGGTTAACAAAACCTAAAAGGGGATTGGTTCAATAGGAACCAATCCACGAAGCCGCCCCAGGACGGCAAAACCAAATGCTTTTCATTGGCTACAAGCCGGCAGACAGAAACATATAAAAGGGCTGTCGCGGCTTGAGCCAATGTTCCGTTTTGCAACTATACTTGAAATAAAGACTTGTTGTTGGAACCCGGTGTACCTCGCGTTTTTCCGGACGGAACAATTAAGTAGAACTGTGATGTGACTTTGTGCTTTAAAACTGCCTCACTTAGCAATGAAAATTCTGGTCCTATTTACCATAATTAACAGAGGATTATCTGTAAGTGCAATTAATATTAGGTCTGTTCAAAATGACCACCATTTATCTTTGCGTGGTCCTTTATGATGCTGTTCATCTAGTTCCAGCATGCTGCTGCTGTTGCTGCTCATGTTGCTGACATGTTTTGCATTGTTAGAGAGCTTCTTCTTTTGCTCTTTCATTAGCCAGAAATAATATGAGAAGCCATTTTGATAATTGAAAATTCTGTAGAGCCCCTGAAGTGCTACAAAATACAAAAATGTCATACTTTTGCTCTTTTGAAGAAAAAAAACACCCTGTATGGGTAGTCCTCAACTTATGACCTTGAGTCCAAAATTTATGTTGATAAGTGAGAAATTTGTTAAGTGAGTTTTGCTCCATTTTATGACTTTCTTGCCCCAGTTGTTAAGTGAATCACTGAAGTTGTTAAGTTACTAACAGTACGTTAAGTGAATCTGGCTTCCCCATTGACTTTGCTTGTCAGAAGGTTGCAGAAGCTGGTTACATGACCCCAGGACACTGCAACTGTCATAAATATGAGTC
Source organism: Laticauda colubrina (assembly GCA_015471245.1). Lineage (NCBI taxonomy): Eukaryota > Metazoa > Chordata > Lepidosauria > Squamata > Elapidae > Laticauda > Laticauda colubrina. The sequence goes on from BLBF01000005.1 coordinate 29,057,169, forward strand.
AGTTGCCGAGGATCTAAATTTTGATCACATGATCATGAGGATGTTACAGCAGTCGTTTGTGTGAAAAGGGTCATAAGTCCCTTTTTTCAATGCCATTATAACTTCAAATGGTCATTAAAGTCCTCAACTATTGTAAGTTTAGGACTACATGCATTTATTTGTAAAGCAGCTCCAAAGGACTGTTCACTCTGAAGTTCACACTACCCGGCAGAGGTGGTATTCAGCAGGTTCTGACCAATTCTGGAGAACCGATAGAGGAAATTTTGAGTAGTTCAGAGAACCGGCAAATACCACCTCTGACTAGAGATTTTGCAGTATCCTTTCCCTTCCATGCCCACAGAATTGGTAGTAAAAAAGTTTGAATCCCAATACTGAACTCCAGTCACTATAACTGTTCCACAAATGTTTACAATTTTTTTCCTTTTGTTCCATTAAAAATTACAATTCAGCGAAATTTTGGAAAGGTTACAGGGGACATTGGGGACCAGGATCTGACAGTCCTGGTTAAAATTCTGAGATAGTTTGCAAGTAAGATAAAACTCCTTCGTCTCAGACTGGATCCACAATATTTGAATTTCAAATCTTTGGGAAATATCTCCTTCTATTTATATTTTGTATTTACACAAAACAGAAGTTTTACTATATTATGCGTTATTTTGGATATGCCTTCTGTTTTCTGCTATTGATATCTTACCATGCTGAGGTAATTAATAATGTATAGTTCAGGAGAATAGCATGCTTTACCGTGTCTGATTTAGAACTGGCAAACATGCAATTAATTTCCTATGAATTGAGAATCTACATTCAGTATGAAAAGCTACTGTGATGCCATATGTTGCTCGAATAATGATTTGAATCATTTCATGAATCTCAAAATAAGTACAGAATTGCATACTGAGTGCATTTAAAAAAGAAGAGTCTTCATCTACTTCTGTGTGGTATTTTATCTTGCTCCAAAGTACACAAGATTAAAGGCTGTCAGAAAATGAGGATGTTGGAAAAGCATCAGGAACCAATATTTGCTAAAAAAAAAAATCCTGTTTCAAAAAATATACTTCTGTTCCTTTAAGTGTTTCTAAAAGCTACTTTTCCTTATGTATAAAATACAAATCCCTGTTTACAAAATAAATCCTGAGTAGATTTCTACCCAAACCTAATATTTATTTTGCCAAATTTTATTCAGAAGAAAGTGTATTTAATATCTTAAGAAATATTCCATATGGAGAAACGATTGAACTCTTCTTAGCTCAATCTTTGGAAATTAATTCTGCTGTAGATATATTTTCCATATTTCATAAAAGTTATCATGATTGAAACCTAAGAAAATGACTGCTCAAATTTGATCAAGGGGTCTTTTGCCTATTGTTCTTTTTCAACCTTTTCTCACAGAAGAAAATGCTGCATTGAGAGCTTTTATCTGAAGGCATCTGACTATTTGAAGGCATCTGAGAGTGGCCAAGTTAAATGACACAGCTACAAGATATAGTCTCTGCTCTGTAGCTGCTTTTCTTCCACTTTCTCTAGAAATATCTATTTGTCTCTCTGCCTTTGCATGATTAGCTAATAGAACCTGCTGATATTGCTGGAAGACCCAAAGGACCAGGTTAGGAACAGATCATCATGGAGAAAATCTATGGGATCATTAAAAGTTAACCCAATCAATAAAACCTGCTGGAAAACGTGCATACCCTTTAATTACCTGCATACCTTACATGTCGGGATTGGGAATGTTTCATATGGCTTGTGTTCAAGGGTTTATGTGTCTTTTGCTGATTTCCAACTCTGCTGTTGCCATTTTAGCTGCAAAATGAGCAAAACCTATTATCTCATTTGTCTTATTCTGCACATTTTATGGAAGCAATAAAGGGCTGCCTCTATTTTGTGGATTAGATTGACATAACAAAGTATATGAAATAGGATATCAACTCAATTTTAAAACTCAAGGCTTCAAGGAAGTCTTATGTCACTTTCTCTACCCCTTTGTCTGAAGTATGGCAGGCTTCAGTTCCTCAAAGGGGACTGCTATTGAATCCGCAAATGTCAATTTTGAATAAAAATGTATGGGAGTATTTCTTGATTTTTCCACTGTGGACAATGGGAATGATGTGCCTGGCTTTAGAAAGGGAAGTGACTCTTTTACCTCAGATCATTGTGATGAAGAAAATCAACCCATGATACTAAGATGGGTATCATGATATGGGTATCATGATACCATGATACCACCACACACACACACACACATCTAACCAAAAGGGTTGAATTCTCTAAGTGTGTGCAAAAGTTATACATATCATAGCAAAGAAAGAAGCAAAAATCTCCTCTACCTGATGGGAGCATTACAGTTTAAATTAAAAATAGCCTAATCAGTCATCAGTACTCACAATAAATGACCAAGCTCTGCCAGCTTAGAAAAAAGGCCAGTACATTGGCAAAAAAGAAGATGAGAAGACAAGAGAAGAGAAGAGAAAAGAGAAGAGAAGAGAAGAGAAGAAAAGAAAAGAAAAGAAAAGAAAAGAAAAGAAAAGAAAAGAAAAGAAAAGAAAAGAAAAAACATCTGTACCTTGATCTGGAGAGCAGATGATTACATTTGCATTCCCAGACTTGGAAAATAACAGTTCTATAATTTGATAGTGCAGAACATTAGACTAGGCAGAGACTGATGGAAATTATCCACAGTGATTTCATCGGCACCCTTGCAAGTGTGATTCTCCTTATAGATTTCTGAAGTCCCAGTGTTCAAAAGGCCATGAAAGTCATGTGTTGGATAACATACGCCAGACCTTTGGCGTCATCATCAAGGAGAAAAAGAAAAGCTGGAGGAATTAAACAAATTGCTGTTTGACTGTAGTAGCATACGGTGATGGTCAGGTTTCTTTCTTCAACATATTTTTGGCAGTTCATTTCAAGGAAGAGGGAAGTTATTTTTCTGTATGGAGAGAATGGCATAGAAGTATTGAAATTCAACACTATGGAACTTTAATGAGGCAAACTGATGCCTCTGGCAGTGAGATTACAGGAAAAAACACAGGGCTTGATGAGCACATTACCTTTCTAAGTATCATCTATCTCTTGGAAGAAGACATTTCACTATTACTTTTAGAAAGATTGGCAGCCACTTTGGCCACCTTCTGGAAAGGATTCAGGGCCGGAGGATTATCCTGGAGGATGCTTGGTGGCACCAATTTTGTTGGTGATGGTTGACAGTGATTTTAAACTTTCATTGTATGATTATTATAATTAGTGATTTACAGTTAATATTATTGTCTTCATGCTATTGATATAGATCTCTTACTGATATCTTTTACCAGGGACATTTTTCTGTTATATAATCATAGTACCACAGATATTTTAATTTCACCTAAAAGCCATTGTGTGTGAGCAGGATTAGGAACACACATACACATACACACACATTTACCCATAGATTGCACTGTTGGATTGTAAACAACTTGAGAGATTTTGAAGATGTCTTGTAAAAATTGTGGCACACAACTAATTTGGTGGTCCAGAGAACCACATATATCTAAAAACATGCAAGATGTTCCTTGATGTTAGAATCTGAATGGAATAATATTCTGAGTGCTTTGAATTATTACAGCAGCTTCAACTGAAAGCACATGAAATAAAAACTTTTGATCTAGTACTGATCAGCAAATTGCAAACAATGTTCAATTCCAAGAAAACCTAGTTGGTGAAGGAAGAAGTAGGTCAGATGAGGATAGAGAAGAGGTATGCACCAATCTCTTTTTTACTACATATCTCAATGAGCTGCATGCAGCAGATGTTCCAGGGAGAATTCTCAAATGTAATGAATACATTTGTGTTTCGTTATGTAATTGCTTAATATTTAATAAAGCTGTGTCCCATTTTTACTATCTCATTCCCCTCTTGCTTTTTAGGATGTATCTTCCTTGTCATCCAAACAACTTTCCTAATATTTTGTTTAGAAAGCAACACAAATTCATTTTACATAGGAAAAACTTTTAAGGACATAAAAGAAGTTGAAAAAAATCCAAATCAATTACAGTAAAAGAAGTATTTTTTAAAGTTAAACATGGCTAAACAAGCTATCAGAAAATGCATACAAAATAAAGTCACTTGGGTATAATTTACAGAGAATTTGTGCTTAAAGATCAAAACCATACAAATATCTTTTTCTAATCATGAGGCAAATGTACCACCCATGCGTCAAATTAGACATGACTCAAAGGCTTGTTACAGAACAATTACATCCCATGATTAGAAATAATTATATTATCATAATTTAAATCTGCTTCTGGAAAGGATATATGCTCACATGATTTATGGCATAGGAAAACAAAAGACAGATTGATTGAAGAAAAAGCTCCTGCCGACATCGCTTCAAAAAGATGATTTCATTGGAGTCTGGCCAGAGAAATTAGCAACAGTGATAAATGATAGGTAGCTAATATTCCAAACCCTTTTCTCAAACCTCATCTAAAATCTTGGTGGTCTTTCTGTGGAAGTGTTATTACCATGTGCCAGAATACAGGCTGAGTATATTCCCATAAATGCTTTTGTCAATTGTTTCTCGACACAAGCATGCAGCTGTTTGGGGGCTGAGAAAGGTCTCCAGCTTCAGTTATACTGCCTTCCTGATTAACCACCTGCTGCCTTTCTAATTCTCCATGTCGAAACCAAAGGGGAAGCTGAAAGCAGTTTTTCACTTCATAAATATTTTATACTGATAAAAACTATGTATGAATAGTTTCGCCCCACATGTCATCACTCTGCAAAAAAACCTAATTCCCACAACACTGTCAAACTATTTACTAAGACTGAATTACTATTCTTCTCATCCTTCCTATTACCCATCTCCTTTTCTACTTATGACTATAACCTTGTTGCTTGTACTTTCAATTTATATTGTTTTATTTAGTTTCCTAGTATGATTTTGATTGCTTATTTACTATCCTATGACTATCATTAAATTTTGTATTTTATGATTCATGATGAATTCCTGCTTGGGAGGGAGGTTCGACTGGATCAGTAGTCGCCAACTGGTGGGCTGGAGACCACCGGTGGTCCGTGATAAAATTTTGGTGGTCCACAGAGAAATGTCACCCCCAAATCAATTAATCCAGGCTGCGCGGGAACACAAGGCTGTGCTGCCCACATGGCCTGTGGGAACACAAGGCTTGTGTTGCTTGCATTGCAAACAACACAAGGTAGTGAGGGGAGGGGGAAAGAGCAAAAGGGGGGAACTTGTCCTACTCACCTCACCTGGCTACTAGGCTGCTTCTTTCTGCTTCTTTCTTCTGCTTTTGGCTGCACGCAAGGAAAGCAGCAAAAATCTTTTTTTCTCCCCCCCAAACTCTGCCATAAATGAATCTTTGGGACCGTGCAAAGCATCCTGCTCCACAAGTCTGCACCGGTGTGACAAGTCTCACAAAGACTCATTTCTGGCGGAGTTTGGGGGAGAGAAAGAAAGACTTCTGTTACTTCTGCTGCTTTCCTTGCATGAAACCAAAAGTCTCTCTCTCCCTCTCCCTCTCCCTCTCTCTCTCTCTCCCTGAGAACGGAGCTGGAGATGGTATCCTGTGATCCCAAATAAAGAATGATCAATTGGTAGGAAAATGGGGTGAGGAATTTTCCTGCAGATTTTTTTTTGGATTTTCCCAAGGGTTTCTGGTCCATGGGATTTAAAATTATGAGTTTAGTGGTCCCTGAGGTCCAAAAGGTTGGTGACACCTGGACTAGATGACCTGCAAGGTCCCTTCCAACTCTGATTATCTGTTATCCGAATGTATTTATGATGATTATAATCATGATTCATCACTTATATGTTTTATGTACACTGAGAGCTTATGCACCGAAGACAAATTCCTTGTGTGTCCAATCATACTTGGTCAATAAAGAATCCATTCTATTTCTTCAGTCTTTTTTAATTCTATGTAGCTTATCACCATAGACGAGTCTAGGGCTCAGACAAAATGTATAGTGCAGCTTTCATTCATTTAACTGTATGAATTTATGCTCCAAATGAGTTTCAGAAACAGATCTGTTCTCCTGGGATAACCATTGCAAGTGATCTGTGGAGTCTATAGCTTCTGGAAAAAGAAATGAGATCCTGGTATTTCTAAATTAGTTTCCCCATTTCCTCTGGTAAATGATACCTCCACTTATAGATGAGTGGAGATGTGGAATGATCCTTTTTAATAATTTCTTTTGTCATGATGAAATATTGCTTGGGATTTGAGTAGGACAAGAGAACTCCAGAATAAGTAGGATTTTTCCATAAGAGGAGACTTGTCAGTATTTATAATTGATGAAAAGTCATTTCTTCTTCTTGAGCAATATGTACAATTAGTATAACTGTGACAGGGAGGATGGTTTTCTGAACAGAGTAGCAGTGATATAGGAAGAAGCTATAGGGCCAGTTTTAACTTTAGTGATAACAGCAAAGGCATCTTTGAAGTTAGATCAGCATTCTAGTCGCTATCAAGTCAGAATCTTACAAATGCTTATGGAATATCTACAGAAATATGACAAGCAACAGAAGATGAACCAGTAAAGTGTCTAACCAAATAGTGTCAACAAATCTAGAAAATAATGTAGTGGCCCACAGTTTGGAAGAGGTCAGTCTGCATACCAATATCCTAAAAAGGAGACTGAGTCAAGTATGCAAACTATTGTGTAGCACCCTTAATTACACTAGTGAAATAATGCTTAGGATCATTCAACAAAAATGAAAGCTCAATGTGTTCAAGATAGTTTCGAGGAACAAGAACATTGTTGCTGATACATACTAAATAATTGAGAAAGCCCAAGAAATCAATATGCACTTCATTTAAGTATCAAAAGGCTTTTGATGTGTTAACTATAGCCAGCTGTGGAATATATTTAGAAAAATGGATTTCCTTTTTACCTGCCATGAAACTATATGTCGGTCAGGAATGCAAAATCTGAGCAACTTGGTGAAACAATTTGGTACCAGGTTTGAAATGGAATGAAATATGACTATATGTTCTCTCCTTATTTATATCAATCTATACACTTTTGAGGGAAGCTGGATTAGAAGATGAGCTTGGTTTTAAATGGGGAGAAGCAACATTAATAACCTGCACCATGCTGAAATAAATTATTATATTTAAGCAAGATTACAAAGATGAACAAGTGGACTTCAAGGCAGAATGCAGTATTTTTCTACTGGTGCCTCATCATGTTGCTGTATAACTACCCCCAACACGACCACTGGTTGAGAATTCTGGAACCATAGGTGGTGTAGTCAGTGAGGTAAGGTTACTTTAACCGATGAAGATTTACAGAAAAAAGGAAATGCTTTTTCAAAAAAAAAAAATCAATAAAATCAAAAGTTGCCTAGAACTGTGATCTCACATTTGCCTTCTCAAAATTCCATTGTTAGTCATGGAAGGGAAGACTCATGGGTCAAACACACATACACACACTGAGGAGAAGTTGCTAGAAGTTTTATTTAGAATTTGGTAAATGTCAGCAAAGGCAGACAAGGTGAACATGGAAGCATGTGCATTGAGTAGCAAAGTCTCAAAGCCTTGGAAAGCTTATCTGGAATGAGTTCCAAATGTCCAGAATCCAAATGTGGTCATCAATTGGTAAAACAATAGTTATTAGTGTTATATCTTAATGGCAGATATTTTTTTCAAGTAACAGGTTTGGGAGGCAAATGCAGATTTCTGACAAATTAATCCCAATGGAGAATGCTGAGCAAATTCAACAGATTCTACATCAGTCTAAAATAGATTTTGCATCAAGTGGGAAGGTGAGAAGATCTCTCTTCTGCTCTGTGCTCAGCCTTAAGTCCTCTAGAACTGGAAGGAGGCCCTGGATCTACTCTGCTGCTTCCTGATGACGGAATGCTCCTTGGCCATGGTGCCTGATTGTTTGATTTTCATTGAGGCTAATACTGGCATTCATCCAGGGCATGCTGAGCAACATCGTCTATTTCAGATTCTTCTGAGTCTGAGCTGGTCATCACAGGTCATGCCTCAAATTGCTTCAGAATATGTCAGGTGTGAAAGACCATATGTGAATTTCCAGTTAAACAAATGTATTACTCATGCCTCTGCACAGGAATATTCTCAACTAACAGTTAGTACCTGCTAAAAATTAGGCAAGTACCAATGGCTGATCCCTCCTTTGACCTGCCCCCAGCTCTGCTTCTTCTACAGAATGCCTTAAATTTCAACTGTCCTTCCACCACCAAAAATAAAAAAAAAATTGAAAGCCATGTTGGTGTACTAGCTAAAAGCTCCAGGCTAGAAACCAAGAATTTTAATCCAGTCTTTTAAGCATAAAGTGGGAGGAAAAGCTCGATTCTAAAGAAAATCAACCTTTGACTGTCCTTTGGAAGGACAGATACTGAAGCTGAAGCTCAGATACTGAAGCTCAGATATTAAATGAGAAGAGAGGACTCATTAGAAAAAACCTTGATGTTTTGAAAAATTGAAGGTGAAAGGAAAAGGGGATGGCAGAGGATGAGATGGTTAGATAGTGTTATCAATACAGTGAACATGAGTTTGTGCATAATCAGGGACATAGTGGAGGACAGGGGGCATGCTATAGTCCATGAAGTCCATGAAGAGTTGGACATGACTTAGTTACTGAACAACAACAAAAGGTGGAAAAACAAGATGACTTTGGGTCAGTTACTCTTTTACTCTTAACCCTAGGAGGAAGGCAATGACAAACCACTTCCAAAAATCTCACCAAGAAAATTTGTCTCGGCAGTTCCTGGAGTCAAAAGTTGCTCAACAGCATTAAAAGAAGAAGAATGCTGTCCCTCAGAGGACAAAGATGAGCAAGCAGAGACCATAAATTGTTTGAGAAGCAACAAAAACTTATTAGAAGATCTTCATTCGATATGATAAAATAGCAAAGGCAATTTCATCTAGATACTAAGGACAATTTGTCATTGAACCCTTAAAATCATTGCAAGGGAATTTGGCAAGAGTAAGCCTTGTTGGATTACTTTTATTTCAAATTGATTTAACAGGGTAATTCCTTAGTAATGTTGTATATATACACAATATATTTTAACTTTAGTGAAACATTTGATAAAGCACTCCATAATTTGTTGAGTAGCAAGCTTGTTAAGAATGGGCTTGATGGCATGTCTATTAAGTGGATTAGATTGTATGGAAAATCATACTTAAAATGTGGTTCCCATTTATGCTGCCCCTTTTTCATTTTGTCAATATAATTTTCTTCCTTCCTCCATTCATCATGTAAATTGTTACCTTACTGTTCATAGTATGAAAGCCTTCTTTTCTTGTCTTCATCTTGCCTTCAGAACCAGCATCCCCTTTCTAAAATCTCCATGCCACTTATCACTGTTCATGTTAGCTTCCTCTATGTTTATGTTCTACGGTGTTTTCTACAAGTTATCCATAAACATATAGCCTTTTTTCCAATGTTGCTATGGCATTGAATGATACAGGTAGTTCTCAACTTACAACAGTTTGCTTAGTGACCATTCAAAGTTACAATGGCACTGGAAAATGTGACATAACTGTTTTTCACTGTTATGGTCTTTGCAGCATGGTCATGTGATCAAAATTCAGATGCTTGGCAACTGGCTCATATTTATGACCATTGCAGTGTCTCAAGGTCATATGATCCCCTTTTCAACCTTCAACAAGCAAAGTCAATGGGGAAGCCAGATTCACTTAACAGCTGGGTTACTAACTTACCAATTGCAGTGATTCACTTAACAACTGGGGTAAGAAAGGGCAAAACTCACTTAACAAATGTCTTGCTTAGCAACAGAAATTTTGGGCTCAATTGTGATCTGTACCTGTGCAAATCGATTTATCCCATGACAGCATTGCCAGAAGAGTGGAACTCATTAAATGAATGCACTTGTCTTTTTGTGTGTCACAGAAACCCAGAAAATGTTTCATATATAATGTGAAATCCTTTGCAACAGCTTAAGTTTAGGCTGGCCACTTTATGTAAGTTTGAAAGCATTGTTTCCTATGGGTCATTTCCAGTTCTAAGTTAGAGTACACCATCTAGGTCCATTAATCTTTTCTCAAAATTACCTCTTTAAAAACTCATTACACTCCGTACAATTTGTGAGAAGCAATTTCTCTTTCAGCTAATTTCAATCAATAACATGTCCTTTTTATAAGAAACACCCTCCAACCCCCCAATCATATCCTGTACTTTGGACAATTGCTAGTCTGGTTGTCAAGAAATCATCATTAAATTTCATATTCCAACTTGCAATTTGGGCTCTTGTCCAGCTGAAAAAGAATGCTGTGGGACATTTTGTTCAAATCTGAAATGATGCACAGACAGAAGAATTAAAGTTATCAGGAGGATTCAAACAGAAACACTTGCTCAGAACCAGTTTGGGTGACTGTGAGCAAGGTGAACAAGACCAAGGGCTTGTTCATAGCACAGAATGTAAAGATTCTATGTGGTCTTAGAATAGAATAGAATAGAATAGAATAGAATAGAATAGAATAGAATAGAATAGAATAGAATAGAATAGAATAGAATAGAATAGAATAGAATAGAATTCTTTATTGGCCAAGTGTGATTGGACACACAAGGAATTTGTCTTGGTGCAATTGCTCTCAGTGTACATAAAAGGTGTACATTATTTGCTCCAGTTTTGCAAGTATCACTGCTCCCTTCATTCCTCACCCTATGGCAGAGCAGATGGAGAGGGAGAAAGCTCTGATGGATCACTTAGAACAACTGTGAACCTCTGACAGTGCGTTGATTGGGAAGAAGCTCTTCATCATTTAAGGCATCAGGAATCTTTGCTATCTTCTGTTTGGCTCAGGGTTCTTGAGGGTCAAAACCCTAGGCCAGCATTGCCCAAGATAGCAATAGCAATAGCATTTAGACCTATATACTGCTTTACAATGCTCTACAGTCTTCTCTAAGCAGTTTACAGAGTCAGCATATTAACCCAAACCATCTGGGTTCTTGTTTTACCAACCTCAGGAGGATGGAAGACTAAGTCAATCTTGAGTCAGTGAGACTTGAACTGCTGGCAGCTAGCAGTCAGCTGAAGTACCCTACAGTACTGCATTCTAACCACTGCATTACCATGGCTCAAAATACTTGGTTGCTTGCAAATGGTAAACTCAACAGAAGAATGTCATATGGCTCTTTGGTTACATCTGTTTAATTTTTTATTTAATTTTATTCAAAAATTGAAATTAGGCCCCTTAAATAGGAATGTGAGGAGAAATCCATCATTTTAAATACCTGAGGAATTATACTTCAGCTGATTATATCTCATTTACTCATTTCAAATATGGAGTTGAGCCATATTGTATATGCAGGATTTAAGACAATTGCCCGCATTGCTTGCCTTTTTAAGGTAAAGCAATATCTTAAAAACACCTCTTGTGCAATATTTTTTTTTCAAACCTGGCAATTTTAAAACGTCTGTATTTTAACTACCAGAATTCAAAGTCAACACATCTTAAAGTTGCCAAGTTTGAAATGTATTGCGCTAGTGCGTTAAACATGTGATTTTATTAAATGGTCCTTTAACGGGCATCGCGATAATAACCTTCAGAAATCTCTGTTAAAACAGAACACACACATGACTGACTATAACCTCATTCTTTCTCTCTCTAGCTCTGAAATGCAAATTTCAAAGCAAATCCCACTCTCCTTACTTGTCCTTTGAATTTCCCAGCAAAAGAATAGAGTGGCTCTGGGGGTAGATGATTTAATTAAACTTAGCTTATGCTAGGATTGTGGGATGTGACTTTTTTTGAATTCAGGATGAAACATCCAATACTTGCAGATTCTAGAGCTACTCAGTCAGTCCTTTATTACAATGACCAGTATTCCATTTACAAAAGCATAAACTTATCAGTTTAGCAAAATATAAAAAATGTTTAATTAAAATGAAAGACTCAAGGGGTAATAGGTTATTCAGGTTCAACGCTGTTATTTTATTTTGGGTCTTCAAAGATATTTTCCCTGAGTCTCAGTCTCCCTTCTAGATAGGCAGAATTTCCATGGATTTCTACATAGATCTACTCATTGTTCCTTGGTCATTACTTGCTCTTGAGGTGTAACCCTTTGCTTTAAAACTAATATTATTTGTGTTTTCCTTTGCTTGTCTTCTCTTTGTCTATCATTCTGCCTGCTGTTTATCCAAGAGATTCCTAATATGAGGTTACATCCTTCTGCCTCCCCACCCCCAAATAGAGTACAAGATCTCTTGTACAAGTACTTCTTGTACTGTGAGTCTTTTCACAGTCACATATAGGTGCTAGACTTTGCTTAACTTGGTAATACCATTTCCTATAAATAAATCTCCTTTATGCTAGAGTAATAAACCCGCTTTGCTAATCATTGCTGAGATCAGAGCTTTCAGGAATGCTCATACACACATAGAAGGTCAAGAAAAATAATTTTAACAGCAATCATGGAAAATTCAATAGCTAAACATCTGCTGCCTTTTCATTATATCCCTAAATGAACTACATTGAGTAGCTGCTTGATTCTGGAAGCTTGCCAAGACTCAGTGTTATGAATAAGCACCAATAAAATGAAAAAGTGCAAGGCTTAGAAATTTGGCATTGTCATATATTAGGAATTGATCTGAGAATGAATGACCTAGGCCTTCAGATTTTGTCACAAGAATGAGTAACTTGAGGACTGCTCATCATCTTCAGCACCTATTTTGAGCTCTTTGGTATCCATCTTGTGGCCCTCAGAGTATGACCAAATGTCATGGCTAAAATTTGGCACCCAAAAGCAAGATTTTTAATGTTGTTATTTTTTTTCCTTTGGGGATTGGGACTAGCTTCATTCCAAGACTGAAAATGTTAGTTTTACTTATTAAGTGATATACAGTATTTACCTCACTATCCTTGCTTCTTGGCCTCCAAAAAGGCATAACTAATAATAATAATAATAATAATAATAATAATAATAATAATAATAATA
>BLBF01000005.1:29070108-29111003 GCA_015471245.1 Laticauda colubrina
TAATAATAATAATAATAATAATAATAATAATAATAATAATAATAATAATAATCGTCATCATCATCATCATACATTTTCTTCCAACTGCAAAACCCTGAAATAAACTTTGGCTACTTCAGGAGAAGCTTATTCTTGGGTCAAGCTCTTTCCCTGTACAAAACCAATCAGGGTTACAAATAGCTTTCAAAAGTGTTAATGCAGATCCTACTCCTAGATATCCTCCCTCACTGATACCGAATGTTTACAGAATCATCAATGTTGTGTATGGAAATTGGTAGACTCCAAATAACTAAAACTGATTGGCCGAACAGGGCGGTCTCGGATTGGTCTATTAAACACCATTCCGATTGGCCCTCCTGACAGCGGGAATTCTTAAAGAACTGACATTGGCCGCAAGCCGCGAGCAAGCCGCTATAAGAAGGGCTGCCGCGGCTTGGGCAAATGTTCCGCTACAAGTCACTATACTGTTAAATAAAGAGCTGTTTGATGGAATACTGGTCTTGCGTATCTTATTATCCAAACAGAACACTGGCAACGAGGATGGGATCGTCCTAGAAGAGTGAGACTGAAACACACAGCAACCAGAACCGAGCAACCAAGATGGCCGGTAACAATGCGCCGCCCGCACCATTCAACCCAGCTGAAGAAGATTGGGAGTCATACATTGACCACTTTCTGATGTTTTTAGAAAGCAATGAGCAACAAGAAATAACTGACCAGAGGAAGAGAGCTGTATTCCTCATGCATTGTGGGCCAGCCATTTTCAAAATGGCCAAGGCGCTAGCCAAACCGCAGGACGTAAAACAGATGGCATGGCCAGAATTAAACTGAAAGCTACGAGCCCATTACATGCCTGTGGTCTCCAATCTTATCAAAAGACACTAATTCTATAAGCGAGATCAACGAGAAGGCGAGAGCATCGGAGATTTCGTAGCAGCCCTAAGAGATATCGGAGGAGCCTGAGAATTTCAGAATATGGATGAAGCCATGAGAGACCACGTGGTCCTCGGATTGAAGGACGCTACACTCCAAAGCAAGCTGCTAAACAGACCGAATATCACAGTGGTTGAGGCCATCAAGAAGCCACCGGCGCTGAAGCAGCCAAGAAATCCACAGTCACCATGCGCCAGATGAACTCAACAATTCCAGAACCACCGAACCAACCCAGAGAAAAGAAGGTGGAAGGAAGCCCACAAAAGCAGCCCACAGCAACTGCCCACCATGAAGATCTCGACTCCCCGAACGACACCGATGATGACAACATAGGCTTCAGTTGGAAAGAAAATGGTGGGAAAAAAGAGGAAGTAGGTGAGAATTCCAGTGTGCTGGATGCAGAGGGAATCACCCGCGCTCCGAATGCAGATTCCTGGATGCCATTTGCAGATTTTGTGAGAAACAGGGGAACATTGCAAGGGTCTGCCAAAACAAAAAGAGCTATAGTCCAAAAAGACACGGCAGCACCCCCCCTCCAGAAATGGAGATAGACAAGCCAGAAGCCGATAGAGCCGAGAGAACAGAAACTGGCAAATGAACAACAGAGAAGAAACACATCAAACAATAATCATCAGAAATGCCAGGGCAGCAAACACAAAAAAGGTCTGAATAAATGTAAAAATCGAAGGAAAGTCCTGTGAGATGGAGTAGACTCCGGATCATACCTGTCAATGGTATCATGGAACACTATCAGAAACCTGATACCAGACATCAAGCAAAGAGAACTGGAACAGCAAAAGCTAATACTTAAAGACTACCAGGGAAACCGAATCCCGGTAGTGGGCCTTGGACATTTCCTAATAGAATTCAAAAACCACACTGAAGTACTTCCTCTGACAATCGTTGACCGTGATCGCCCTAGCCTGCTGGGAATCGAATGGTTCGCGCCCCTGGGAATCGGAGTGACTGGGATCAACAGCATCACTGAAACCAACTGGGAGGAGAGCCTGATGGAAGAGTTCTGAGATGTATTCGACGGGACCCTAGGCAAGTACAAGGGGACCCCAATAACATTCAGCCTAGACCCTAAGATAGCTCCCATCAGGCTCAAAGCCAGACGCGTTCCCTTTGCCTTAAAGCCGAAAATAGATGAGCAGCTTAACAAACTCATCATGCAAGGGGTGTTAGAGCCAATCAACCATGCCAGGTGGGAAACTCCCATTGTGACTCCTGTCAAACCAGATGGGTCAGTGCGCATCTGTGGGGACTATAAGGCCACCCTAAATCATGCACTTCAGCAAAGCGCGTACCCTGTTCCAGTAGTTCAACATCTGTTGCATTCATTAGGGGGAGGAAAAATTTTCATGAAACTTGATCTCATGCAAGCATATCAACAGCTACCAGTTGACCCTGAAACTGCAAAGGCACAGACTATAGTCATGCACAGAGGGGCATTCAAGTGTAACAGACTTCAATTGTTGCCCCAGGCATTTTCCAAAGCCTCATGGAGCGCCTTCTAAATGGAATAAAAGGAGTCATTCCCTATTTTGATGATGTCTTAGTATCAGCAAAAAATAAACACCAATTGGAAAATAGACTAAGAGAAGTCTTGCAAAGATTCAGGGAAGCAGGGCTTAAAGTCAAAAGAGAAAAATGTAAACTAGCCACCAATCAAGTCGAATTCTTAGGCTACCTTATAGATGAGCAAGGGATACACCCCACCGAAAAGAAAATAAAGGCGATAAAAGATGCACACAGACCTAAGAAGAAAACAGACTTACAAGCGTTCTAAGGTCTCATTAATTTCTACAATGTCTTCCTGCCCCAAAAAGCAACCGTAGCAGAACCATTACATCGACTATTAGATAAAAAACTGTCTGGAATTAGGGCCACCGAGAACAAGCAGCATTCCAAAACATTAAAGACTTATTAACATCCAACACCATTTCAATACAATACAGCAACACCCTGCCACTGATGGTCACCTGTGATGCATCGCCTTTTGGAATCGGTGCCATACTGAGCCACAAGCTACCAGATGGCAGAGAAGCACCAATCACCTTCTATTCCAAAACCCTGTCAAAATCTGAAAGGAACTACAGCCAACTTGACCAAGAAGCCCTCGCAATCATAGCAGGCATCAAGAGATTCCATGAATACCTATATGGTAGGACATTTTCTATTATCACAGACCACAAACCCCTGCTAGGGATCCTGGCAAGGAACAGACCAACCCCAAACATCCTATCGCCAAGAATGACGAGGTGGTCAGAATTCCTCACTGCATACCATTACATACTCATCCATCAGCCAGGAAAGACCATCACCCATGCAGATGCCTTGAGCTGTTCCCTGCTGCCCAACCAGGAAGGTGACCCAACTCCTACCATCCCCACTCTCCAGATCGAGACATGGCCGAATCTGCCACTAACCGCTAAAGGTATGCCACTAGTTGCTAAAGCTACCGCGAAAGACCCCTGACAGCTCGAATCCTGCATTGGGTAGGTAAGGGCTGGCCGGATGAGGACAAAGGCAAGACTTTTAAACCTTTTCGCACCCGGCAGACTGAACTGTCCATTGAAAAGGGCTGTATGCTGTGCGGAGACAGGGTGGTTATTCCCAAAAAATTGCAGGAGGAAGTGTT
This sequence comes from Laticauda colubrina, assembly GCA_015471245.1. Classification (NCBI taxonomy): domain Eukaryota; kingdom Metazoa; phylum Chordata; class Lepidosauria; order Squamata; family Elapidae; genus Laticauda; species Laticauda colubrina. The sequence continues at coordinate 29,073,686 of BLBF01000005.1, forward strand.
GTGCATGTTGCACAAGGGACACTCGGGCACAGTAAAAATGAAAGCCCTGGCCAGGAGTTACATCTGGTGGCCAGGGCTGGACAAAGATATTGAGAAATGGGTGGCAACATGCCATGACTGCTAAAAATCAAGGCCTACCCTTGATAGACAATAATGTCTGTTTCTTTATGCTTCCCTTGATTTTATGCATGCTTCTTTTGTTTAGATTATGCTTATATTTTAATAGTTTTATTCTTACTGTAGCCTGTCCAAATTACTATTGTGTTGCAGTCAAACTACTAAATTACTATGACTAAGATAAAGAAAAAATAAACATGCTGAAGATATACTTATTCACTTGATATCTTTGTTAGTCATCTAACTTTTTGTGCTTAAAAACGGAAGACCTTTCAACAAGGAGCTTAGCTACTGATCTACATTTGGGCAATGATAGTACAATATTGGAGCAGCCCTTCCCCAACCTGTTGTCCTCCAGATATTTTGGACTACAACTTTTACTACTCCCATCCAGTATTGTTGCATTTGCTATCTTGACTTTTTTTAACCATACCCTGTTGATATTCCTGACCCAGAAAATTCCCGTGTTGATGTGTTATGTCTCATCCATTGCAGCTTTTTGACCCAGATCATCCCAAAAAATTAAATGAAACTCCTAAACAGCAATTTTCCTTAGTACTAATTTAAATGAAAGTGTATGGATTCATAGACAGAGGACCAGGTCAGAGCCTATAAATAAAGGGAAATCTAGAAGAAATGTACATATGTAAATGGTAACATCTTATGCAAACATTTTGTATTTAGGTTGGGAGCCCATAATATAAAAACATACAAACAAAATCATTTGTTAAAAAAAAAGTTTATTTATCATGGATTGTTTGCATTTTCATATTTGATATTTTTATATAATTTAACATTCTAGTTAGAATCATAAGACTGGTGCTTATTAAGATCTGCTAATTTCACTTGGCATCTTCATTGCCTCTTAGAGTTGTGATTTCATTGGATTAGAGAAGAGTATTTTTTTCCATCAAGGCATTAACTTGGAAGAAGGTGCCAAAAATTAATTATCTCAAATATCAATGAAAACTTTCCTTAACAAATGAAAAAGTGCTTTTTTGGAAAGGGGATTTTTCATGAGCTTCCTGCAGCAAAAAGAGTCAAACTCTTGCTCTTTGCTTCTGAATATCCAACAGTCCTCAGATGCTCCCTACCAGTTTTTATATAACTGCAATCATGTAATTAGCAATAGCTGTAATATGGCCAGAATACCACATTCCACACAATATATTAAAAATCTAGTGATTATATTAAAATTATATAATGCCATTAAGCAGAGATACAATAAAGAGAAGTTGACTCATACCTGTTTTAAAAAAAATCTCCTACTTGGTTAATATAGGTATAAAAACATCTTATGACATGTGTACATTAAGAAGTAAAGCCTATTATGTTACTTAGCCTTGTCTATTTTTATACTCATGGATGATTTCTTTTGATATGATAAACCTAGTTGTTATAATGAACAAAATCTGTTCTTTCCAATAGTTGGAAAGAGACTATTTATACACTTAACTTTCCTCTTTATTTTCAGAAACCAATGAGATACTTCAGCCAAAGAAAACATATGTTTTTGCCTTTTAAAAATGTATATGGCTTTAATTTTAATCAGCCTATTTTGGAGTGGGATGGGGGGGGGAATGCAAAATAAAAGACCTTCACAAATCTTTTCCAGAATTGCTTTATAGATTGGTTTAACTTGACACATTTCATTGCAATGCTAAATTGACTTATGACCATCTGTAGTGCAAAGCTACTGATTCCAGTTCAGGTAGGGATATTTTTTATATTAGCATATGAGTATGGCTGACAACCATACATGCATCTATCTTTGTATCTTTTTTTTATGGGCTCTGCAAATGGGTCATGGCCAAGGACAAAACACATTTGCAAAAAGTCTTGGATCAGCCACTGTGCAATGAAAAGGCTCAATATATTTTAGAAATGCAGGATAGGCTGAGAATGTTTCCCACCAGCCACCGAGCCTCTGTTTCTGCTTGTCTGTATGGCAAATTGTGTCCTAATTCAATTGTGTCCTAATGCAAAGGATCTGATGCAAAGCAAGAAAAAAAACAAGCTTTAAAAACCCAGTTAAAAAACAAATGTTGTTGAGAATTTTAAAAGAGAAAAGTTAGATGCAAGGCACACTTTTTGGTGCCTTTTTAAAGAAGCTACCTCTTTTTCATAGGCTTGCCTAGTAGCCATATAATCCAAGGAAAATAGGTTCTAGTGAGTAGTTGTTGCTTCAATGCTGGCATAGTGTAGCAAGTTGCTTTTGGAGTGCGTGTGGATATGCTGTTGGCATTCCCTAAAATCAAATGCAACTTTTTCTGAGATCATACAACTATTGCAAGCTCAGAAAAAGATGCAGCTTTTTTGAAGGGAGCACCATAGGTGCAGCATGTCTACCCACACTTTTTTTTAAAGTATATTTTCAGCTTTGCATCTGTTGCATTGCACATCTCGACTAAAATACAGTTTTTCAAAAGACGGAGAAAATGTGCTTGATATTCCCTTGATAATATCATTTTTGGGTTTTTTCTTTTTTATTCATACCTAAATATTGTCATCAGGATCCTCATTCTCTGACATATGATTCCTTTTTATACAACCATATTTACAATGTAATGTCCCCTCCTTTTCTGCTGAATCTGTTCCTTCTAACTAAACATCAGCCGACGGATGCAAAACGTATGTAAAAAGGACACAGCGGACGAGAAAATGTTCCATCCATTGTTATCCGCTCTCAAAAGTGCTGCAAATTTGCATAAACAGAGCAGACAACAACGGGAAGGAACGGACATGGGGAGGATGTAGCGAGGATGTTAAGTGGATGCTCAATGGAAGCCTAGCGGATGGAGGTGGATGGAAGCGGATGACACATCCGCAGGGCTTCCGTGGGAGAACAGTGAAGCGGACGTGCAGCGGAAGGAGCAGATGCGTAGCGGATGCCGAGAGGATGGCGCGGATGCATCATGGACGCCTAGCGGATGGAAAGCGTTCACTGCACATGCGGGGAGGATGCATTGCGCCAGCCCCGTGGATATAAAAGGATGCAGCTCACAAGCAGGTCACCATTCAGAGGAAAGACCTGTTGCCAGATACATCTTCAGCCAACAACCATGGGAAAGAAGAGGAAGCCGGTGCCTACTCCTGCCAGCCCTGGCAAGAAGGACAGGACCACCATCCCACCCCCTGGCGCTGACTCTGCTACTGCTGGGGCTTCTGCCAAGAACAGCTTCTTGGAGGGTGAGATCACCACCGAGGAGCAGTCCCTCTGTCTACCCTCACTCTCAGGCAGCCCACAGAGAGCCAGTCCTCTTCTGGCCAAGAGTCAGCTCCTGTGTCCAGGCAGGTATCTATGGAGCGCCCCCGACGGAGATCCCCCCGACAGCTGCACTACCCATGGTGGAGTGCGTGGAGGACCCCCTGATGCAGTTGGAGCAAGAAGAGGCCACTGCCACCAGAGATCAACCCACCCCCACCCCCAGCTCCACCTCCACAGAAAGCAGGCAGAAAGCCAGACCAGAGGGCCAGAGCCACACTGACCTGCTGGAGATCTGGGACACAATCAAGAGCAGAATAGATCTCGTCTCTCAGCTGGTACACTCTGACATATCATCCTCTAACAGAAAGCCCTTCCTCACCTACGTCAACCAGACCCTCATGGACATATCTGAATCCCAGTACCAGGTAATCAAAGAGAGGATCACAGGTCTTCTGCACCATCCTCCAGGCCCAGCTGAACCTGCTCCGACCCAGTCCAGGTCTGCTCCTCCACCCCAGGTTATGTCACAGCCCTTCCAAGGCTTTCCACAGCCCCTCACCTACCAAGCCCCTCACCCCTCAGCTACAAGGAGTTCCAGCAGCACAGGCAGCCCTTCCCAGTCCAGGCACTGGTACATCGCACACCACAGGTGCCACCGATGCCACCGATGCCACCAATGCCACCGATGCCACCCACACCACCGATGCCACCCATGCCACAGATGCCACCCACGCCACAGATGCCACCAACGCCAGTCCTCACCCAGCTGCAGACCAGACACCCCATTACACTGCTCCTTCCTCCACCCCACAGCCAAGCCCGACCTCAGTACATCTGTCATTGGTACTAGGGCTGACACCCCACGTCATGGAGAAGGGGCTCTCAACATCAGGGGCTGAGCCAGCTGTCTGAGAGCTCCCTCAACACACTGTCTCCTGTTGCCCTCTCGGGGCCAGGCACCCCAGTGGCGCTTCAGACCAGCACTCCAGCAGCAGCCATCTCCACAGCACCTGGACCCTTCACCCCTGAGACTGGGCACGCCTCCGAGTGACCAAGAAGAGTGCCAGAGACTGGGTGGCTACCTGTTGACTTTATTTTTGCTTTGGACACTTGACTTGGGTCATTTTTCTTTTACAGCTTGTTATTAATAAAGATTATCTTTGCTTCACACACTTGCTTCATTAATTTTATTAAATAAAGTCTTGGTGGAAACTTTTAGAAATGGTTTAAGCCTTTGCATGCTTGTGGGATGGGTAAGGGTAGCAGTGGGATGGGCAGGGATACCTTTGGAATGGGTAATAGCTGTGGGATGGGCAGGGATGCCTATGGGATGGGTAATAGCTGTGGGATAGATAAGCCTCCAGTGCAAGCATAGTGGGACTGTATGGTCTACCCTACCAGGTGCCACACCTATGGCCCTTTATTATCAATTACAATTTAATCATTCATCAACACATTTCAACATAAACACAACTCTTTGTTAAATGCCCTGTTCATTGTAGGGCCACTCAACATACATGGCACAATCTCATCAGTGTGATGAGACAGGCTGAAGAAAGCATCCATTAAGCATCTACCATCCTGTCTTGCCACTCCACTGCTCCAGCTGGGGAGTTGCACCAGTGTCTCAGGAGGTTGCGCTGCTTCTTCTTTTCACGTGAAGCTCTGTTGGGGCCTTGCACATCCACAGTATCTATCAGGTTTTGCCCTTGCCTCCATTCCCCAGGCTCCATGTCCCCATTGCCTTGTTGGAGGTCCACGAGCCTGTTCTGCAACACTGGGTAGCAGGTGCGCATGAGATCGTGCAGGATGCAGCAAGCTTCCACGATGGTCCTCACGGTCTCTGGGCAATGCTGCATGGTGGTGAGAAGTACCTGGAACCTGTTGGCCAGGATGCCAAAGACGTTCTCCACCACCTGCCTTGCCCTGGACAGCCTGTAGTTGAAGATCCTCTCTTCACGGGTGAGGAGTCTGGAAGTGTAGGGCTTCATGAAGTAGGTTCTGAGGGAGAAGGCATCATCCCCCATGATGAAGTAGGGCACATCTTGTGTGTCGTTGGGCAGGGGGTCTGGATCTGGGAAGCCCATGATGAGGTTGCGTTCCAGCCCCTCCTTGAGGTGACTGGCATTGTATACCTGGGCATCTGAAGCTGACCCGTTGCCTGAAGCATCGATGTACATGAACTTGTAGTCAGCATCGACCATGGCGAAGAGGATGATGCTGAAGAAGCCCTTGTAGTTGTGATAAGTGGACCCTGACTTGGCTGGAGCTTTGCAGGCCACGTGCTTCCCATCTATGGCTCCAACGGTGTGGGGGAAGTTCCACTTCTGATATCACTGCTCTGCAACTTTCTTCCATCCTTCTTCAGTGGAGGGGCACTGGAGGAGCTCCTCCAGGTATTCTTCGATGATGGCCTGCACCACTTTTCTGTCCACAATGCTGATGGTGTTGTGTGGCACCGTCCAGGCATACTGCATGTTCCTGTACGTGGTCCCTGAGGCCAGGTGGCGCAGAGTCAATGCCACCTTTAGCCCAGGTTCCAGGCTGGGCTGGAAGTTGGTGTTTGCCTTGGTCAACCTGGGTCTCAGCTGCTCCACAACTTCATCAAACATGGCTGGTGGCATCCTCATGAAGTTCTGGAATGCACGAGTGTCTTCGTTCCTCAGCTCCAGCATCAGCTTGTCATACAGTCTGTACTCGGCTCTTCTCGCGATCCATCTTCAGACCCAGACACTTCTTGGACGCCTCCTTTTCTTCCCGTAGAACAGATGAAAGAGCCTGTAGAGGGCTTCACACTGTTGTAGAATGATGGCGGCTACCAAAAGGAGTGTGCGATGATCCATGGTGGAGATGACTGGATGCTGTGGAAGAGCAAGAGCAAGAGCAAGGCTGAAGAGGTCTGCACCTCACGTCTGCTGGACTGAAAGCGAGATCCGGGTGATTTCTCCCCCTTTTCATAAGAAATATCATTTTTCCACTAGGTGTCCTTCTGCATCCTCTAGACATCCTGCAGACATCCTAAATACCTGAGATACGTCCCCAATACGAACGTTTTTTCCGTTTTAATGCTTTATATGCGAGCTGCATCCACTTTCATCCTTTCTACAGCTACTAACGCTGCATGTCCGTTCCACATCCGTTTCGCTTCCTCCCTGTGTCCGTTTTCCGCTGGAGCGGATGCAATTTGCGCAGATGTGCAGCGGATGTCCAGCAGATATAGCGGACGCGTAACGGATGACGATGGATGTATAATGGATGTTTCCCATATGCGTAGCGGATGTAGAACGGACGCGTTGGATACTTCATCCACTCAAATAGTTTTGTGCAGCTCAAAACTTTTTGAGTGGATGAAATCTCAGTAGACGGATGCTGGACGAATAGAGAGTATGAAAAACGTGTGCAGTGAGTACAGAATGGATGCATCGCATTAACCAACGGATGGCAAGTGTTTCTCTCCATTTTACATTTTACATCCTCTTTCCATCCGTTGGTTCAGTGTGACATGGGCTTAAAGTATAACTTTCCAAGGCTGTATTCCAATACATATGTGATCCTATGAGATTTCAGTAATGTCTGTGACATTGTATTTATCTTCCTGTATTTCTTTGTGTTTAAATATATCTTCCTGTATTTCTTGTTTACTTCCTTGTGCATTAGTGTAGAAACTCTGAAATTGTGATTGATAGTCTCCTCTGTTGGTTTCACTGTAGTTGTCAACTTCGGAACAGTTCAGGCCTGCTGCAGCTATCTTTCCATTTCTCAGATTGCCACAGAGTGCGGGAGGGGAAAAGTCTGGAATGTCACACAAGACAACAACAACAGATCATCCTGTGGGAACCAAGGTCATCTCAATAGGTGCTGGCCAGAGACAGAGGTGAGTTGCTAAGGAGATTCCAGAACACCTAATTGGACAATATGACCTGTGATCCATGGGGGAGGAAATTATCTGTTCTTCAATTATACTGAAACCGTGAGAAATATTTAGATCTGGTTTTGTTTTCATGTGTGCCGAAATAATGTATTCAATAAAACAGTTCTTTGAGAAAGCTGAAAGTCTTGGAGTGCTGAATTGGTTAGGTTCATTAGTCAGAACCTTGGCATTAAACCAGCTCTAAATATTTCCTGCAGTTTCAGTATAATTAAAGAATAGATAATTCCTTCCCTCTTGGTCACATATCAATTGTCCAAGTTTTCCTTTACCCATCATGCTTTTCTTTTGGGTAATGGCCCCAGATCTTATGGGTAATTGGTTCTGGGTTTAGTTATCCTTCCTTTTGCTCTGGTTTAACCAACTCTGATGTATTTGGCAAGGCATATACCAAACATATGTTTTAAGTCTTGTGATATATAGCCTATCTCTTCCCAGAATTCCTTCATGTAGGCAGTAAAATTCTTGTTCAAGAACCCAAATCTTTTTGGTGGCACTATCAGTGTAGCTAGTTGTTAATTTCTGGAATCTTGCTCTGTCTTCTTACATTTTGAACTTCAGTTGGAGGGATGACAAAAAAAAACCCCAAACACGACTTATTCCCAACCACAAGATTCAATTTGTGGCCAACATGAGAAACTGACAAATATTTAATTTGAATGAAATTTGTTTTTATAAGTGACTAGGAATGGGAAAGGGGAAACAAGATTGTCTAAAAATTAATTCTATCTTGCCAGAATAAGTCTAAAGGGGCTTTGAATTAAATGGTTCTTCCGTCCTTGGATTATCCTTCCTTCAATAGCAGCTGCTTTTATTAAAATGAAGAGAAGTGGGAGGGAAAGCCAAGAGGGCAGCTATAGTCATTTAAAAAATAAGCTACATATATTTAGAAAGATGGTGATAAGGAACAGGGAGGAGATTCAGGACATGTAATCACAAGAACTAAAACAATTGAAGTACATTACCCTGGCGACAGTATGTGTTGAAGGATCACTGGGTCTCTAGACATATACTGATTTCCTGAATTGAGCTGAATACCATAGGTTGTTGCTAGTTGGTGGATGAGAGGGAGAATCAGTCCAAAGAAAGGGAACCTGTGGTCCAACATAATCATTATGTGTCTAAAGAGGAAAAATCCTTCAAAAATATTCTAGAAAGTGGTAAGATGGAAACCTGTAAAATCCTGGTTCTATAGAGAACAGAAGAGCTAATACTCAGAATTATGTTTGTTCTTCACCATCCACCATTCTCATGTTTATTGATTTGGACAGAAAATAGATGAGTGATGGTAAGTAGATAAGGAACTCTTACCAGTGATCCAGATTCAAATGATTTCGATTCAAAAGGAAAAAACGTAATTTGGAGCCAAATGAACATATTATACTTACTGTCTCTTCCTTAAATCAAATGCATTTTTCCAGGAATGTGTGTCTTTTGAAGTTGCTGACAAGTGGTATATGGGTACCCTAAGTGACTTGAAATCAACTTCTGGACGACTGCATAGAGCAACGACGGAAAATATGTCTGCCCAGGGAAACAGTATTTAGCATTATTTTCATTTTATATTTTTTAAAAAAACCTTTGCTTATACTTTTGTCTCTATTTGATAAAAGTTACCCTAAAGTGAGTGAACATAATGACTCTTTTCTGTCTTGACTCTGTTTTTAAAGTAAGAATAATAGTGGTAATTACAAGGATAATTATAGTAATAATAAAGCAATGGCAGAAAAAAAAAAGCTTTACTGTGACTGCTTTTTCAGAAATCATGATGAGAAAAAGCACAATAATAAGATTACATCTAAACATCTATTTCCAGTTTCTAAAGATGATAAACGGATCCTGTTAAAATGCATAGCATCCTCCTAAACTAATTTCATTGCTTAAGCTCTTCCAGCTTCTAATGATGAACTAATGCTTCTTTCTGACTGAGGTTTTCAAATGTCAATGTCCCAAGCAGAGCACAGAGGAAAGGTTGTCATGCTTGGATGCATTTAGAACTATAGAAGTAGAGAACTGCAAGGTCATGAAGGTCAGTGCCCTTTCCACCACCAATAATCCCCACGTGAAGAAGCTCACATATCAGAGTTCTTCTAACACAGAATCTGCTTTTTCTAATAGATGCAAAGCAACAAATAAAATTCAGCAATAAACCTTCCAGCTATAAAAGCTGTTAGGTACAGAGGAATGGCTTTGCACACATCAACTTCTTTTATACAAGTATAAAAATAGAACATAGGAAGCTGCCTGATATTAAGTCAAACCCTTGGCCCAACTAGTTCAGCATTTCCAGATTGGTGGTATAACTTCTGGAAACAATAGATTGGTGGTACAACTCCTGGAAACAATTTCTACCTTGCCTGGAAATGCCAGTAACTTAATCTGGAGATTTTTTTTTTTTTGCATGATAGCCTCTCACAGATATGAATAGTAATCTTCCCTAAGTCAAATCAGATTTTTCATCTCAACCTTGAGTTGAGATGAAGATGAGAACAAGTCCAACATCATCCATTTACATTTTACATTTTATTTGATTTGTCAATCGTTTACAAGATACAGATATAAGAATAAATATAGTTTTGAACACATGAGATAGATACTTATAAGAAAAATTTAAAAAACAATAGGACAGGGACAATCGGCACGATTGGTGTGCTTATGCACGCCTCTTACAGGCCTCTTAGGAAAGGGGTGAAGTCAATAGTAGACAGTCTAAGGTTAAAGTTTTGGGGGTTTGGGGAAGAAACCACAGAGTCAGGTAGAGTATTCCAAACATTGACCACTCTGGTGCTGAAGTCATATTTTTTGCAGTCAAGTTTGGTGCATTTAACTTTAAGTTTGTATCTATTGTGTGCTCTTGTATTGTTATGACTGAAGCTGAAGGATTCATTTGCAGGTAGGACATTGCAATATATGATTTTATATACTATATTTAGATCAGACCATATCTAACATCCAACTGCCCTACTGAAAAAGTGTCACAGAGAAAGTATCTTATAAGAATTAAAGCCCATGTCACACTGAACCAACGGATGCAAAGAGGATGTAAAACGGACAAAAAACCTTGCCATCCATTCAAAAACGCGATGTACTCACTGCCTCCGTTTGGCTTCCTCTCTATCCGTGCAGCATCCGTTTATGGATGTTTCATCCACTCCAAAAGTTTTGGGCTGCCCAAAACTTCTGCACGGAAAATGTATCCAGTTCATCCGTTCTGCATCCGCTACGCATCCGCTACGCATCCGCTACGCATCCGCTACGCATCCGTTACACATCTGCTATATCCGCTAGGCGTCCGCTACGCATCCGCAGAACTCCATACGCCTGGACGCAGGGAGGAAGTGGAACAGATGCAGAACAGATGCAGAACGGATGCAGCACGGAAACAAAGCGTTTAAAACAGAAAAAACGTTCGCAGAGGGGACCTATCTCGGATATTAAGGATGTCTAGAGGATGCCTAGAGGATGCCTAGAGGATGCCTAGAGGATGCCTAGTGGTAAACCTATACTGCCTATAAAAAGGGGGAGCAACTCGCCTGCATCTCACTTTCAGAACAGCAGCCCAGCGGTGCAGACCTCTGCAGCCTTCATCTGGCTCTTCCTCTTCCACAGCATCCAGTCATGTCCACCGTGGATTGTAACAAAGTCCTTTCAGCAGCCACCATCATTCTGCAGGAATGCGAAGCCATCTGCAGGCTCTGTGAACTCTACTGCGAGAAGAAAAGGAGCTACCCAAAAAGAGTCTGGATCCGAAGATGGTTCGCCAGAAGAGCAGAGGACGGACTGTACAACAAGCTGATGGTGGAGCTCAGGAGCGAAGACACTCAGGCGTTCCAGAACTTCATGAGGATGCCTCCAGCCATGTTTGACGAAGTTGTGCAGCGGCTGACACCCAGGTTGACCAAGGCAAACACCAGCTTCCGGCCCAGCCTGGAACCTGGGCTCAAGGTGGCACTCACTCTGCACAACCTGGCCTCAGGGACCACCTACAGGAGCATGCAGTACGGCTGGAGGGTGCCATCCAACACCATCAGCATTGTGGTCAGAGAAGTGGTGCAGGCCATCATCGAAGAATCCAAGGAGGAGCTCCTCCAGTACCCCTCCACTGAAGAAGGAATGGAAGAAAGTTGCAGAGCAGTGGTATCAGAAGTGGAAATTCCCCCACACTGTTGGAGCCATAGATGGCAAGCACATGGCCTGCAAAGCTCCAGCCAAGTCGGGGTCCACTTATAACAACTCCAAGGACTTCTTCAACATCATTCTCTTCGCCATGGTCGATGCTGACTACAAGTTCATGTACATCAATGCTTCAGGCAACAGCTCATCTTCAGATGCCCAGGTATACAACGCCAGTCACCTCAAGGAGGAGCTGGAACACAACCTCATCGTGGGCTTCCCAGATCCAGAACCCCTGCCCAACGACACATAAGATATGCCCGACTTCATCGTGGGGGATGACGCCTTCTCCCTCACAACCTACCTCATGAAGCCCTACACTTCCAGACTCCTCACCCGTGAAGAGAGGATCTTCAACTACAGGCTGTCCAGGGCAAGGCGGGTGGTGGAGAACGCCTTTGGCATCCTGGCCAACAGGTTCCAGGTACTTCTCACCACCATGCAGCATTGCCCAGAGACCGTGAGGAGGATCGTGGAAGCTTGCTGCATCCTGCACAATCTCATGCGCACCCGCTACCCAGTCTTGCAGAACAGGCTCATGGACCTCCAGCAAGGCAATGGGGACATGGAGCCTGGCGAATGGAGGCAAGGGCAAAACCTGATCGACACTGAGGATGTGCAAGGCCCCAACAGAGCTTCACATGAAGGGAAGAAGCAGCACAACCTCCTGAAACACTGGTGCAACTCCCCAGCTGGAGCAGTGGAGTGGCAAGACAGGATGGTAGATGCTTAATGGATGCTTCCTTCAGCCTGTTTCATCACACGGATGAGATTGGGCCATGTATGTTGGGTGGGCCTACAATGAACAGGGCATTTAATAAAGAGTTGTGTTTATGTTGACATGTGTGGATAATTATTACATTATTATTGATAATAAAGGGCCATAGGTGTGGCACCTGGGAGGGTGGACCACACAGTCCCACTATGCTTGCACTGGAGGTTTATCTATCCCACTGCTATCCTAACCCATCCCACAGCTATTACCCATCCCACAGGTATCCTAACCCATCCCAAAGCTATCCTTACCCATCCCACAAGCATGCAAAGGCTTAAGCCATTTCTAAAATATTCCAGCAAGACTTTATTAAAAAAAAAAGAAATGAAGCAACTGTGTGAATCAAAAATAGACTTTATTAACAACAAGCTATAAGACAAAAATGAGTCTCTGGCACTCCTCTTGGTCGCTCAGTCTCAGGGGTGAAGGGTGCGGAGGTGTGGAGGTGGCTGGTGCTGGAGTGCTTGTCATCAGCTCCTCCAGAAGCAGAAGCAGCAGAAGCGCCAGCCCCAGAAGAGCGAGCCCGTGCTGTAGAAGCCCCAGCAGAACCAGAGTGAGGGCCAGGGGGCGGGATGGTAGCCCTGTCCCTCTTGCAACGGCTGGCAGCAGATGGCTGAGGCTTGCTGCGCTTCCGCATGGTTGTGGGATTGCTGGCTGGCAGGGAGGCTGGCAGGAACCAAGGCTGGCACCAAGGCTGACAGGGAGGCAGGCACCAAGGTTGGCAGGAAGGCTGGCAGGCAGGCATGCACCAAGGCTGGCAGGGAGGCAGGCCTCAAGGCTGGCTGGAAGGCTGGCAGGCACCAAGGCTGGCACCAAGGCAGGCACCAAGGCAGATACCAAGGCTGGCAGGGAGGCAGGCACCAAGGGTGGCAGGAAGGCTGGCAGGCAGGCAGGCACCAAGGCTGGCAGGCAGACATGAACCAAGGCTGGCAGCAAGGCTGGCAGGCAGACTGGCTGGCAGCAAGGCTGGCAGGGAGGCTGCCACCAAGGCTGGCAGGAAGGCTTGCAGGGAGGCTGCTAGCAAGGCTGGCAGCAAGGCTGGCAGGCAGACATGCAGGCAGGGCAGGCAAGGCAGTCGATGTGTCCAGCAGCAGGTCTTTCCTCTGAATGGCGACCTGCTTCTGAGCTGCTTTTGTTATATCCGCGGGGCTAATGCAATGCATCCTCCCCGCAATTAACGCCAGGCATCCATTAGGCTTCCGCTGTGCATCCGCTAGGCTTCCGCTGTGCATCTGCTTCATCCATTCAGCGTCCGCTCTGCATCCGCTCTTTCCGTTCTGCGTCCACTTTGCTGAGGCCCCCCAGAAGCCTAGTGGATGCGCCATCCACTCTCATCCGCTTCCATCCACTGGGCTTCCATTCCGCATCCGCTTTGCATCCGCCCTGCGTCCTCCCCACCTCCGTGTTATCCGCTCCGGTTATGCAAATTTTTGCCCCTTTTAAGAGTGGATAACAACGGATGGAACATTTTGCTCGTCCGCTGTGTCCTTTTTGCATCCGTTGGGCAGTGTGACATGGGCTTAAGACCTGAGATTGTCTATGAAGGAACCACTCTGAACATTTCCTAAGAGATGTCTATGGTATCCTCACTCTATTTCTGAACAGAGGCTGAATAGAAGTTTGGCTCCCTTCAGGTAAAGAATGCATAAGAGAAAGTGTGCAGTTGGAGGAACTGGCATATGTACCAACAACAACTCCCCCCCCCCAAAAAAAAAAAAAAAAAGATTATCCATAACAATAAGGAAACTTCAATCCAAAAAGAGATCACTCTGGTGGAAAAACAAATCTGGTCATGTCACCAATTTCAAAAGCCGATACAAAAATTTATGCCACCAGATAAAGACTGAATGCACCAATTATCACATTAAACAAGAGGAAAATCTTCTATGCACCAATTCCACCCACACTTTTTACAATTTTGTAAACAACAAACTAAAGGACTCAATGTCCATCCGACCCCTGATAGGACCTAATGGTAAAGACTGCAATGACAACACCATTAAAACCAACATCTTTAACACATTCTTCAGCTCAGTATTTGTAAACAGCAATGGATCATCCCAGTATTTCCTAGCTGAACCACAGACAACTACAATGATCTAATACATATAGATTTTACAGAAGACCATGTTGAAAAACTACGCAATCTAAAACCATCCCTATCTATTGGACCGGATGGAATATGTGCCTTCTTCTTAAAAAAGCTATCCACTGCCATAGCCGAACCTCTAAACATAATTTTTGAAAAATCTTTCAGGACCAGCTCCTTGCCTAACCTATGATCACAACCCATGGTCATCCCCATCTTCAAAAAGGGAGACCCCAGCCTAGTGGAAAATTACAGACTAATCTCCTTATGCTGTGTCACCTGTAAAATCAGAATCAATTATTAACCAATCCATTATCCTCTACTTAGAAACAAACAACCTACTCTCCAATAAACAATCTGGTATCAGGAAAAAACTATCCTGTAATCTGCAACTCTTACACTGCAAAAACATATGGACTTCACAACTCGATCAGGCCAAAGCAATAGACGCAATCTACATAGACATCTGTAGGGCCTTTGATTCAGTGGTAGATGACAAACTACTCCTAAAACTAAAATCTTATGGTATCTCTGGACAACTGCATAATTGGATAGAAGCATTCCTGTCAAACAGACAACAAATGGTCAAAATTGGGAGCGTCCTATCAAATTTTGTACCTGTCAACAGTGATATCCCCCAAGGCAGTGTTCTAGGACCAACTCTCTTCATACTCTACATAAATGACCTCTGTGATCATATTAAGAGCAATTGCGTTCTTTTTGCTGATGATGTAAAGCTGTTCAATATCACAGACAATACTGCTACTCTTCAAAAATATCTTGACTGTGTATCAGAACGGTCAAACAAATGCCAACATCAAATCTCAACAAATAAATGCTCTGTCTTACATATTGGCAAAAAAACCAGAAAATAAAATACATGCTGAATAGTCAAGATCTTGTTGATGATCCAAGCTCTGTAAAGGACTTTGGAATATTCATCTCTAATGATCTAAGTGCTTGAGCCCACTGTAACTACATAACCAAAAAGGCATTAAGAGTTGTTAACCTAATCCTGCGTAGCTTTTTCGCTGGTAATATCACACTACTAACTAAAGCATACAAAACATTTGCTAGACCAATACTCGAATACAGCTCATCAGTCTGGAACCCACATTACGTGCCTGATATTAGCACAGTCGAGAAAGTCCAGAAATATTTCACAAGAAGAGTTCTCCACTCCTCTACTCGTTGTAGAATACCCAATGCCACCAGACTTGAAATTCTAGATCTAGAAAACCTTGAATTATGCCGTTTTCGGTCTGATCTAAGTATGGTATATAAAATCATACATTGCAATGTCTTACCTGTAAATGAATACTTCAGCTTTAACCATAACAACACAAGAGCACACAATAGATACAAACTCAAAGTTAACTGCACCAAACTTGATTGCAGAAAATACAACTTCAGCAACAGAGTGGTCAATGTCTGGAATACTCTTCCTGACTCTGTGGTTTCTTCCCCAAACCCCAAAAACTTTAACCTTAGACTGTCTACTGTTGACCTCACCCCTTTCCCAAGAGGTCTGTAGGGGGCGAGCATAAGCGCACCAACATGCCTACCATCCCTGTCCTATTGTTTCTTTTATTTTTCTTATATGTACCCATTTCATGTATTCATAACTATGTATATACTTTTCCTATTATCTTGTAAGCAATTGACAAATCAAATAAATAAAATAAATAAATGTGTAGGTGTAGGCATCTAACTGGCAAATCCTGATGGTCCCAGTCTATCCTCATCATTAATTTATAAAATTAAAAATTTTATTGTTTGCCTCTATTTGCATCATCTTAAAATATACCACACGCACTTCAACTCTTTCATTCCTGTAACTTTTACAAAGTTGCTGGAGTTATTTTGGACAGTTCTTAGGTTCCTTCAGTTCCTCTGGGCTGCTGAGGTTCCTCAACTTCTTTACATTTTTCAAAGCTTGATACATCATTAGAATCTGAGATTAGTAATAATGCTAGAGAATTTGGCCTGCTCCAGTTCTCAATAGAACTTGTTAGCATAATCTGAAAAAACTTAAATATAAGCAGTTAAAATTAGAGCTGAATGGCTAGAAGAATGCTATAGAGCTGCGAGGGGAAATGAATCTACCTCATCGACAAAATAGTATTTTTTTATCTTCTTCACTGGAAACAATCCTGCAAAAACAGTATGTTGAAATGTTTTCTAGTCCTTTACAAAGTCATCCACTGGAAGGAGCGGGATCAGGTAAACCTGGTGAAACTTTGTTGCAATCTTAAATTATCCTCTTTATCTTTGCTCTGCAGTTGATCTTTTAAAAAAGTGGGGACTTGTGATAGATCTTTTTTGGGGGAGGATATTAAGTCCATTACATTCAAAATATCGTTTGACTCAAAATTGAGATAATCAAAGCAACCCAACATATATGTAAAGGAATGGTCAAATTTACTCAACCAATAAAGGCAATTTGCATTCATGAAAGTAGACAATTGCTATTTAAAAGATTCTCACATAGTATAACTGACATAATTGTTGCCTGATCAAAGTAACTTGATAATGACAATACTAGAATAAATGGAAGTGTTTGATTTATTTTGAAAAATTGTGGCTGAGCCAAGAATCGATTAGTTCCTGTCTACAAATTCATTACTCCATTGCCTGATCAAAAGTATTAATCAGTAAGTTAATTGCAAAGAAATCAAGCAGGGGAAAATGTTTGCACACAAAATGTAGTGAAGTATTTAAAGGTGAAATCCAATTATCCAGAGACAATTTTAATATTACCAATCCAAGGCACAGGATATCTGAGATGCATAACTGTAGTCTGACAATGCTAATGGCATCAGTAACCGTGCACAAATGTAATTTGCTGTAGTTTGATTATTTCATAATTGAATGTGTTTTGATTATGACAGTCACAACCTAACTGTAACTAACAGCTATTATTGTTACATAATTAATTATAACCTATTCATTGGTTTAAACTGGTAAAATTCCCAACAATTTGCAGTCACAAATAATTTTAATACTATTTTGAATGGCTTCCCTGCCTCCCTGGATTATAAAACAAGAGTTACTTGCAGAGAAAATAAGCGTATCCCAACTTTTTGGGATTCCCAACTTGGAATTTCCAGACAAATTTCTTTAATTAAATCTGCCATGTTCCAAATTTGGAATAATATTTCACTGTCATATCTGGGATGCTATGAACCTGCATATCAAAATATGTTTTTATAATAAAAACATTGATCTCTAATCATGGTATTATTTAAAAATCTAGTTCAACACATTTTCATACTAACAAAATATCAGTGTTGTGACATTCACTGAAATAGTCTTCCCTAGCGCTCCCCAGACACAAGTATCATAAGGAGGATAGTAGGACAGTGGCAAATAACAACAGATACACTCTGTTGTAATTATGGTTCTCCAATACAGATAGGCCTCCAGAGGTGCAGTACTGCAAAACCAAAAATTGCTCAGCCACTATGATCCTGGGATATTTTGGGGAATTTTGGCAGCTGTGACCCCAGCATATCTGACAAGTGCCAGATTGGGGAAACTCCTCTGACTTGTATGTTGTGTTTGGCAGTAAATTTGATGGTGGTGATAAATGTTCTTATGTTTGTTGTTCCAACCAAGAAAATTCTTCCTTTCCTTCTCTTGCCATGACTCCTCTTTTGCCGACAGGTAGTGGTCACTCTTGGAGGAAGCTTTTCCTCAGGATCCTTCCAGCTGACTCCCAGGGACCATTTGGTTTTTACAGCTGGTTTTTCACCAAGACTTAATTCTGCTAACAAGTTGGCTTCCCCTGATGCCTCTAACAGCAGAGAATCTTGTCTTCCAGTCACTCCCAGGTCTTCTTGGTCTCTGGCTGGATTTGACATTGTGTTCAGACCACCTCGGAAGAAAAAATTATTAATTCTCTGGGTGGAGATTCAGAATAATGTCAGCTGGTGCTCCATTCAAAATCTAAGAAAGAAATACTTAGACTCCATTAATCAGAGAAAAGATATCTTTTACTGGAAATCAAGTGGTAGCAACAAAAGAATTCTGAATCTGAGAAAATGGGCGCGTAAATCACATATACAAAGTAATGGCAATGTTCCCACCCCCAATAGTTCAATTGGCTCATCCAATTAAAAGTTGTATATATCATCATGTGGGCATCTCCAAGTGGTGATGAGGCCTCTGTCCATTGACCTTGACATATTTTGATAAAGAGTTGCATCTGCGCATAGCATAGAATAGAAACCTAAGCAAGAATCTACCCCCCCCCCAAGCTTATACAGTTCTGGTTTGTATCACCTCCAGCTCACTTCCTATAATCATTCCCCCCTCCTTTCCCCGTTACTTATGACAGCCAAAAGATGCAAAGCAAAGGGAGAAAATCTTGAAGGCTGACAGAAATGTTTATAAGTTTGATGTTGAGAGATAAGTCTACTATTTTTACACAGTTTCCTATATATGTATTAATCACCCCATCAGTTGAATACTGTGATTAAAAAACAACAACGGAGTTTTCTTTTGGAATTTTGCAGGTTTTTTAAATTAAAGATACTTCTCAGTTTTATGTATTATTTTCATAACAGTTGCTTCCAAAATGTAGAAGAATACACATATCTTTTTTCAGATTGAAACCCCAGATGCAAATTGTTGTTTTACATAAAATCTCCCAAAATGTTAACTTGAAATTTGTTTAGCTTCATCATTCCTCAAAGCATAATATGGTCTGCACACTTAATCAAATTTCACTATAAGAAGGCATTTGACTTTCTGCCACATGATTGGATGATCAACTGCCTAGCAATAACAGGAGTCAGTAGAAACATCTAAAACTTTATGCAAAGATCAATGCCACAATGGAAAACACAGTTGCTTGTCAAGGGCAACAGACTGAGAGAGGCTAATATCAAGAGAGGAATCTTTCAAGGAGATTAACTATCACCATCATTGTTTGATGTCGCACTGATTCCCCTGTCAAAAAATATTGAACAAGTCAGATTATGGCTATCAAATATCAAAACCATCTGCCAAGCTATCCCACCTCCTTTACATGGACGATCTGAAGCTGGATAGTTGGATTAAAATGCCAAACCAAGTCTAAACATTTGAATGATTGCGTGACTAACCATAATAATAATGCTTTTAAAAAATGAAATGATCACTAAGAAATGACAGTTCCAAAGCCAAAAATTGCATTAAATCTTGAGTTGAACTGTCTGCCCCAAATTAATTTGGTGCTTTATAAATTACTAAATCATCATGCCATCAGATTCTTCTTTTAGGGGCACATTCATTCACAAAAATGTTAATCATAAGAATCAAGTACAGAAAAATCAATAGTAATGGATTTTTATCCATAGTAATGGATAACTCATAGATAGTTACTTGTTTCTTCTACACATCTTTTGGACAGTCATCCTATGCACAATTTTCTGGGAGCAAATTCTGTCTGGAGACCTTTTTTTAATGAATGAAATTGTATAGCATTGCACGCTAAGTTTGCTGATAACAAACTGTAAAAATCAAATTTAAATCTTCATCTGTTTCACAGTTGTCTGCAATAATTCATGTCTCAATTTGTAGAAGTATTTAAGGGATCACAAGCAAACAAAACTCAAGACCAGCGCACTAAGTTAATGTCAAGAAAAGAGCCTTCTAGAAATTGTGCCTGAAGGGAACCAATGTTGCTCAGCATGCTCTCGAAGTAATTAATCACCATGTCTCACTCAATATCATTTTGATTTTCTCCCACCAGAAAATAAATGTGCACAAAATCATACTATGTTTGAGTTTCTCCATTTCTATCTGTGAACCTCTTGGGGGAAAAAATATTTCCGTAATAACTTCCTTGATTTTAGAAACCTCTATGGAATTTGCAAAGTTATCAATCATTCATCAACTGGTGGAAAGTTACAGTAAAAAGATTAGTGGTTAATGAAGAATTTTTAGTGACCTTAATAAATATTCTGTTCATGGCATTTTCACACACCAGAATAACAGAATAACAGAATATCAGTGTTGGAAAGGGCCTTGCAGGTCTTCTAGTCCAAATCCCTGCTCAGGCAGGAAACCATAATGTTTCAGATAAATGGTTGTCCAATATCTTCTTAAAAGCTTCCAGTGTTGGAGCATCCACAACTTCTGGAGGCAAGTTATTCCACTGATTAATTGTTCAAACTGTCAGGAAATTTCTCTTTCTTCTAAGCTGCTTGTCTCCTTGATTAGTTTCCATTCGTTGCTTCTTGTCCTGCCCTCAGGTGCTTTGGAGAATAGCTTGACTCCCTCTTCTTTATGACAACTCCTTAGATATTGGAACACTGTCATGTCATCCCTAGTCCTTCTTTTTATTAATTAATTTACAAGTATGATGCACATAAAATACAGATCCAAAAAATTGCATAATTGCACCATGCAAAGAATAGATTATCTTGATTCCTTCACTGCAAAACGGTATTATAGAACTAATGTTTTTTTTAAATTTCCAGCATGATCACCATATGAAAGCCATCACTCTGCTAAACAAATAATTCCCTTAACACTGTTCAACTATTACAAAGTCTGCACTACTACTGTTAATCTTCTCATCACTCCTTATCACCCATCCCCTCTCACTTATGACTGTATGACTGTAACTTTGTCTCTTGTATCCTTACGATTTATATTGACTGTTTCCTCGTATGGTTTGATTGCTTGTTGTACCCTATGACTATTATTAAGTACCTTATGATTCCTAATTCTTGACGAACATATCTTTTCTTTTATGTATACTGAGAGTATTTGCACCAAGACAAATTCCTTGTGTGTCCAATCACACTTGGCCAATGAAGAATTCTATTCTATTTTATTCTATACATTTTGGTTCAGCAGGAATATGGCACATTTGACATCCAGCTATGATTGCAGAAGGAAATTTTAATATTGAAAAAATAGGGCCATACGATCAGGTAATTTTTTGTTTATTATTTTATTCTGTTTATATTTATCTGTCCAGAGTCATGTACTCAAAATGAATGATCATATAAATTTAATAAATAAATAAAAAGAAGCAATACTTTAAGGAGGCAATTGCTATGTGAGAAAAAGTAACATTTTAAAAATTAATTTGTTTTTATTTCTATTGAATTCTTATTGCTATGGGAAATGCTAGAGACCCAGCAAATTTTCTACCCCCTTTCAGAAATCACCTGAACTCTTTATCATAATAGGGATGAGAACACATTAGTTTTATTTATTTATTTTCTTTATTTTATTTTGTCAAGCAATTATAAGATAACAGTATAAGTATAAACATAGTTATGAATACATGAAATAGATACATATAAGAAAAATAAAAAGAAATAATAGGACAGGGATGGAAGGCACATTGGTGCACTTATGCATGCCCCTTACAGACCTCTTAGGAAAGGGGTGAGGTCAATAGTAGACAATCTAAGGTTAAAGTTTTTGGGGTTTGGGGAAGAAACCACAGAGTCAGGAAGAGTATTCCAGACATTGACCACTCTGTTGCTGAAGTTGTATTTTCTGCAATCAAGTTTGGTGTGGTTAACTTTGAGTTTGTATCTATTGTTTGCTCTTGTGTTGTTATGGTTGAAGCTGAAGTATTCATTGACAGGTAGGACATTGCAATGTATGATTTTATACACCATACTTAGATCAGACCGAAAACGGCGTAATTCAAGGTTTTTTAGACCCAGAATTTCAAGTCTGGTGGCATAGGGTATTCTACAACGAGTAGAGGAGTGGAGAACTCTTCTTGTGAAATATTTCTGGAATTTCTCGACTGTGCTAATATCAGGCACGTAATGTGGGTTCCAGACTGATGAGCTGTATTTGAGTATTGGTCTTGCAAATGTTTTGGATGCTCTAGTTAGTAGTGTGATATTACCAGCGAAAAAGCTATGCAGGATTAGGTTAACAACTCTTAATGCTTTTTTGGCTATGTAGAAACAGTGGGCTCGAGCACTTAGATCATTAGGGATGAGTACTCCAAGGTCCTTGACAGAGTTTGGATCATCAACAAGGCCTTGACTATTCAGTTTGTATTTTATTTTCTGACTTTTTTTTTGCCAATATGTAAAGCCCATGTCACACTGAACCAACGGATGCAAAGAGGATGTAAAACGGACATGTATCCGTTCTGTACTCACTGCCTCCATTTTGCTTCCTCTCTATCCGTCCAGCATCCATTTCTGGATGTTTAATCCGCTCCAAAGGTTTTGGGCTGCCTAAAACTTTTGCGCGGAAAATGTATCCAGTTCGTCCGTTCTGCATCCACTACGCATCCGCTACGCATCCGTTACGCATCCGCTATATCCGCTATGCATCCGCTATGCATCCGTGCAACTCCATCCGCTCCAGTGGTAAACGGACGCAGGGAGGAAGCAGAACCGATGCAGAACGGATGCCTAGCGGATGCAGCATGGAAACAAAGCGTTTAAAATGGAAAAAACGTTCACAGAGGGGACCTATCTTGGATATTAAGGATGTCTAGAGGATGTCTAGAGGATGCCTAGAGGATGCCTAGTGGAAAACCTATACTGCCTATAAAAAGGAGAGCAACTCGCCTGGATCGCACTTTCAGAACAGCAGCCCAGCGGTGCAGACCTCTGCAGCCTTCATCTGGCTCTTCCTCTTCCACAGCATCCAGTCATGTCCACCGTGGATTGTAACAAAGTCCTTTCGGCAGCCACCATCATTCTGCAACAGTGCGAAGCCATCTGCAGGCTCTGTGAACACTACTGCGAGAAGAAAAGGAGCCACCCAAAAAGAGTCTGGGTCTGAAGATGGTTCGCCAGAAGAGCAGAGGACAGACTGTACAACAAGCTGATGGTGGAGCTCAGGAACGAAGACACTCGGGCGTTCCAGAACTTCATGAGGATGCCTCCAGCCATGTTTGTCGAAGTTGTGCAGCACTTGACACCCAGGTTGACCAAGGCAAACACCAACTTCCAGCCCAGCCTGGACCATGGGCTGAAGGTGGCACTCACTCTGCGCCACCTGGCCTCAAGGACCTCCTACAGGAGCATGCAGAACGGCTGGAGGGTGCCATCCAACACCATCAGCATTGTGGTCAGAGAAGTGGTGCAGGCCATCATCAAAGAATCCAAGGAGGAGCTCCTCCAGTACCCCTCCACTGAAGAAGGATGGAAGAAAGTTGCAGAGCAGTGGTATCAGAAGTGGAACTTCCCCCACACCGTTGGAGCCATAGATGGCAAGCACGTGGCCTGCAAATCTCCAGCCAACTCAGGGTCCACTTATTTCAACTCCAAGGGCTTCTTCAGCATCATCCTCTTCGCCATGGTCAACGCTGACTACAAGTTCATGTACACCGATGCTTCAGGCAATGGCTCCTCTTCAGTTGCCCAGGTATACAACGCCAGTCACCTCAAGGAGGAGCTGGAAGGCAACCTCATCGTGGGCTTCTCAGATCCAGAACCTCTGCCCAACGACACGCAAGATGTGCCCTACTTCATCGTGGGGGATGACGCCTTCTCCCTCACAACCTACCTCATGAAGCCCTACACCTCCGGACTCCTCACCCGTGAAGAGAGGATGTTCAACTACAGGCTGTCCAGGGCAAGACAGGTGGTGGAGAATGCCTTTGGCATCCTGGCCAACAGGTTCCAGGTACTTCTCACCACCATGCAGCATTGCCCAGAGACTGTGAGGAGGATCATGGAAGCTTGCTGCATCCTGCACAATCTCATGCGCACCCGCTACCCAGTCTTGCAGAACAGGCTCGTGGACCTCCAACAAGGCAATGGGGTCATGGAGCCTGGGGAATGGAGGCAAGGGAGAAACCTGATCGACATTGAGGATGTGCAAGGCCCCAACAGAGCCTCACATGAAGCGAAGAAGCAGCGCAACTTCCTGAGACACTGGTGCAACTCCCCAGCTGGAGCAGTGGAGTGGCAAGACAGGATGGTAGATGCTTAATGGATGCTTCCTTCAGCCTGTCTCATCACATGGAGGAGATTGTGCCATGTATGTTTGGTTAGCCTACAATGAAGGGCGTTTAATATGTTGACATGTGTGGATAATTATTACATTATTATTGATTATAAAGGGCCGTAGGTGTGGCACCTGGGAGGATGGACCATACAGTCCCACTATGCTTGCACTGGAGGTTTATCTATCCCACAGCTATCCTAACCCATCCCACAGCTATTACCCATCCACAGGTATCCTAACCCATCCCAAAGCTATCCTTACCCATCCCACAAGCATGCAAAGGCTTAAACCATTTTTAAAAGTTTCCAGCAAGACTTTATTAAAAAAAAAGAAATGAAGCAAGTGTGTGAATCATAAATAGACTTTATTAACAACAAGCTATAAGACAAAAATGAGTCTCTGGCACTCCTCTTGGTTGCTCAGTCCCAGGGGTGAAGGGTGCAGTTGCTGTGGAGGTGGCTGGTGCTGGAGTGCTTGTCATCAGCTCCTCCAGAAGCAGAAGCAGCAGAAGCCCCAGCCCCAGAAGAGCGAGCCCATGCTGCAGAAGCCCCAGCAGAACCAGAGTGAGGGCCAGGGGGCGTGATGGTAGCCCTTTTCCTCTTGCCAGGGCTGGCAGCAGATGACTGAGGCTTGCTGTGCTTCCGCATGGTTGTGGGGTTGCTGGCTGGCAGGGAGGCTGGCAGGAACCAAGGCTGGCAGAAAGGCTGGCAGGGAGGCTGGCACCAAGGCAGGCAGGAAGGCTGACAAGAAGGCAGGCACCAAGGCTGGCAGGAAGGCTGGCAAGGAGGCTGGCAGGGAGGCTGGCAGGCAGGCTGGCAGGCAGGCACCAAGGCTGGCAGGCAGACATGAACCAAGGCTGGCAGGAAGGCTGGCAGGCAGACATGAACCAAGGCTGGCAGGAAGGCTGGCAGGCAGACATGAACCAAGGCTGGCAGGAAGGTAGGCAGCAAGGCTGGCAGGCAGACCAGCTGGCAGCAAGGCTGGCAGGGAGGCTGGCAGCAAGGCTGGCAGCGTGGCTGGCAGCAAGGCTGGCAGTAAGGCTGGTAGCAAGGCTGGCAGCAAGGCTGGCAGGCAGACATGCAGGCAGGGCAGGCAAGGCAGTCGATGTGTCCGGCAGCAGGTCTTTCCTCTGAATGGTGACCTGCTTCCGAGCTGCTTCCGTTATATCCATGGGGCTGACGCAATGCAGTGTGTCAGCCCCACATGCGCAGTGAACGCCAGGCATCCATTAGGCTTCCACTGTGCATCCGCTAGGCTTCCGCTCTGCATCCGCTCTTTCCGTTCTGCGTCCGCTTCACTGAGGCCCCCCGGAAGCCCTGCGGATGTGCCACCCACTCCCATCTGCTCCCATCCGCTTCCATCCGCTGGGCTTCTGTTCCGCATCCACTTTGCATCCGCCCTGCGTCCTCCCCGCGTCTGTGTTATCCGCTCCGGTTATGCAAATTTTCGCCCCTTTTGAGAGTGGATAACAACGGATGGAATATTTTGCTCGTCCGCTGTGTCCTTTTTGCATCCGTTGGCCAGTGTGACATGGACTTAAGACAGAGCATTTATTTGTTGAGATTTGAAGTTGCCATTTGTTTGACCACTCTGATTATATAAGGGTAAAACATTGCATAGATTGGCCCAATGAATGGAAAATGCGCTCATATTCTGCCCTTTGCACTATCTATAGACAACTAAAGATCTTCTCTTTTAAATGACTTTATCCCATCTCCTGTACTGCCATCCAATGGACATCCAATGGACTCTCTGATTCCATTTCTCTTCTTACTGTGAAATATTCTTCAGAACCTAACTTTACCTTCTCGTTCTTGGTTTATCCTCTGTTCTTCAGTCTGCAAACCTTTGCCTTCTCTCCATGGCAAATCTTTTCTTTGTTTCTCCATTTGCTACTTGAAGTGGTTCCTGCTACTTTTTCCCCTTTACTCTAGAAACCCATGGTCTTAACTTCATTTTTTAAGATGAAGAGCTTCTTCTGTACACAGTCTCATATGTCTGTGTTGTAATTGTTTAACATCACATTTCTGCTATTTTTTGGGGGGTGGAGTTACATGTAAAATGTTATGTAGGCCTTAAAATAGCTTAACAGAAAAATGCTGTTTCCCATTATAGAATGAGGAACTTTGAAAACTTAGAAAATTTCAAATTGGATATATCTCCTTTGAATCAATGTTATCTTGGGGGGGATTGAGTTGATGGTATTTTTATTTATTTAGCATATGGCACGTGTTAACTAGGGATCACCAGAGTGGCTGCCTGCCTCTGTGAAAGGAATTTTTTCAGGTGGTGTTATCATTATATGTGGGACACCTGAATGCTGATAGGCAGTCGAGAGAGGCTCCTTCCTTGTTCCTCCATGATTCACTCACGGGAATTGAACTGCCGAGCTGCTGACCTCAGCAGAGTGCAAGCCCAGCACCTTACCACATGAGCCATTGTGGCCCCCATAAGGGTTGATGGTATGATGAAGAGACTACAATTTGTACTTGGTGCTCTACTTGTATTGCTTTCCAAAATAAACTTTCCTTACATTAGAAGTTCCTAATGCAGGGAAAGCTGTTGGTTTTTGAAAATATATATTTTTTAAAAGGTGTAATGCCGCTAGAAGGACTGAAATTAGTGAAATCTTATTTATGCAGTGAGCAAAGGAAAACATGTAGGACAGGATGGGAACAAATAGACAAAAAAAAAAAAAATAGGCCAGACAGAATTTTTCTTAGAAGATGCACAATTTCTGGTCAGAATCCCGAATGAAAAAAGAGGAGGGTGAGCGTCAGATTCTGTGACAAGTCAGCCAAGATGTCACGTTGCATCATTATATATCAGACCCAACACAATGTTTGAGATACAGACATGTGAGGTGTTGCAGACTCTACAAAGTGGTGGGCAGGACGCTAAACTGCAGGCCCTGAAATATGGTGGCAATAATGCAAAGAACAACAAAAAGATAATTTTTATTGAAGAATCAAAGAACAAATATTATGTATAAATAGTAAAAAATGAGCAAATACTTTGTGAAGCTGTGAGTAATTTGCTTTTTAAGGCCCTGTCACACTGGCCGACGGATCCAAAACATTTGTAAAAAGGACACAGCGGACAAGAAAAATGTTCCATCCGTTGTTATCCGCTCTTAAAAGGGGCAAAAATTTGCATAACCAGAGTGGACAACACGGAAAGGAACGGACGGGGGGAGGACGTAGGGCAGATGGAAAGCGGATGCTCCACGGAAGCCTAGCGGATGGAAGCAGATGGGAGCGGATGACACATCCGCAAGGCTTCCGGGAGAGCACAGCAAAGCGGACGCGGAACGGATACAGCGGATGCAGAGCGGACGCTGAGCAGATGAAGCTGATGCACAGCAGATGCCGAGCGGATGAAGCGGATGCCTCGTGGAAGCCTAGCGGATGCCTAGCAGATGCCTAGCGGATGCCTAGCGGATGCCTAGCATTCACTGCGCATGCGGGGAGGATGCATTGTGTCAGCCCCGTGGATATAAAGGGAAGCAGCTCCCAAGCAGGTCAACATTCAGAGGAAAGACCTGCTTCCAGACACAGCTCTCCAGCCCGCCTGCCAGCCTGCCTGCCAGCCTGCCTGCAAGCCAGCCAGCCAGCCAGCCAGCCAGCAACCCCACAACCATGGGGAAGAAGAGAAAGCCTCAGCCATCTGCTGCCAGCCCTGGCAAGAGGGACAGGGCCACCCTCCCACCCCCTGGCCCTCACTCTGCTTCTGCTGGAGCTTCTGCAGCCCGGGCTCACTCTTCTGGGGCTGGGGCTTCTGCTGATGCTGCTTCTGGAGGAGCTGCAGATGCTGCTTATGGCGGTGGTGCTTCTGCTGGTGCTTACTCTGCTGAAGCTGCTTCTGGCAGTGGTGCTTCTGCTGGTGCTTACTCTGCTGGCAGTGCTCCTGGGGCTGGGGCTTCTGCTGCTGCTTACTCTGCTGGTGCTGCTCCTGGTGCTGGTGCTTACTCTGCTGGCGCTGCTCCTCGTCCTGCTGGTCCTGCTGGTGCTCCTAGTCCTGCTTGTGCTCCTGGTCCTGCTGGTGCTCCTGGTCCTGCTGGTGCTCCTGGTCCTGCTGGCACTGCTGGTGTTTACTCTGCTGTTGCTGATCCTGGTCCTGCTGGTCCTGCTGGTGGTGGTGGTGGTGATGGTGTGGAGGAGCAGCCCCTACAACCTGGAAGCCCCTCTGATGAGGGCCCATGTGGTCCTGCCAAAGGGAGGAAGAGGCAGATGCAAGAATGGGAGAAGAGGCAATACAACATAGAAGAGGAACATGAGGATGAGGTGCTGGAGTGGCTGAGAGAGAATGAGTATCTATGGCAGAAGGGACACAGGCTCTATAGGGACAGCAAAAGGAAGCAGGCTGCTTGGAGAGAGAAGGCGGAGAGCCTGGGCTACACTTCGGAGGTGCTCCTTGGCTGGTGGAAGCACATGCACACCTGGTACGGGAAGCTGCACCTCAAGAAATCTGGCCAGGCCGCGGTCAAGCTGACGAACAGAGAGACCTATGTCATGGCCAAGTGCAGCTTCCTGGAGGGTGAGATCCGCCACCGAGGAGCAGCCCCTCTCACAACCTTCTCTCTCAGGCAGCCTGCTGAGAGCCAGTCCTCTTCTGGCAGAGAGTCAGCTCCTGTCTCCAGGCAGATATCTGTGGAGTGTGCCACGATGGAGACTCCCCCGGCAGCTGTACTACCCATGGCAGAGCGCGTGGAGGACCCCCTGATGCAGTGGGAGAAAGGAGACGGCACTTCCACTACAGCCCAACCCGCATCCACCCCCAGCTCCACCTCCACAGAAAGGCAGAGAGGCAAACCAGAGGGACAGAGCCACACTGTCCTGCTGGAGATAAGAGACACCACCAGGAACAGCGTAGATCTCCTCTCTCAGCTGGTACACACCGACTCCTCATCCTCCAACCGCAAGCTCTTCCTCACCTATGTGAACCAGACCCTCATAGACATGGCGGAACCCCAGTACCAGGTGGTGAAGGACAGGATCACTGATCTGCTTCACAACCCTCCAGACACAGATGAACCTGCTCCCACCCAGCCCAGGTCTGCTCCTCCACCCCAGTGATGTCACTTCCCTTCCAAGGCTTTCCACAGGCCCACACCTACCAAGGCTACGGCTAACAGGAGGTCCAGCAGCACAGGCAGCAGCCCTTCCCAGTCCAGGCACATGTTCAACAGATGCCACTGGTGCCACTGATGCCACCGATGCCACCCATGCCACAGATGCCACCGACACCAGTCCTCACCCAGCTGCAGACCAGACAGCCCCACTACACTCCTCCTTCCTCCACCCCACAGCCAAGCCCGGCCTCAGAACATCTGTCATCGGTCTTGGGACTGACACCCCATGTCATGGAGGAAGGGGCTCTCAATATCACGGGGCTGAGCCAGCTGTCTGAGAGCTTCCTCAACACAACGTCCCCTGTTGTCCTCTCAGGGCCAGGCACCCCAGTGGCGCTTCAGACCAGCACTCCAGTAGCAGCCACCTCCACAGCACCTGGACCCTTCACCCCTGAGACTGGGCACACCACCGAGTGACCAAGAAGAGTGCCAGAGACTGGGTGGCGACCTGTTGACTTTATTTTTGCTTTGGACACTTGACTTGGGTCATTTTTCTTTTTCAGCTTATTATTAAGAAAGATTATCTTTGCTTCACACACTTGCTTCATTTATTTTATTAAATAAAGTCTTGGTGGAAACTTTTAGAAATGGTTTAAGCCTTTGCATGCTTGTGAGATGGGTAAGGATAGCAGTGGGATGGGCAGGGATACCTTTGGGATGGGTAATAGCTGTGGGATGGGCAGGGATACCTTTGGGATGGGTAATAGCTGTGGGATAGATAAGCCTCCAGTGCAGGCATAGTGGGACTCTATGGTCCACCCTCCCATGTACCACACCTTTGGCCCTTTATTTTCAATAATAATGTAATCATTCATCCACACATGTCAACATAAACACAACTCTTTATTTAATGCCCTGTTCATTGTAGGCCCACCCAACATACATGGCCCAATCTCATCAATGTGATGAGACAGGCTGAAGGAAGCATCCATTAATCATCTACCATCCTGTCTTGCCACTTCACTGCTCCAGCTGGGGAGTTGCAACAGTGTCTCAGGAGGTTGCGCTGCTTCTTCGCTTCACGTGAGGCTCTGTTGGGGCTTTGCACATCCTCAGTGTCTATCAGGTTTCTCCCTTGCCTCCATTCACCAGGCTCCATGTCCCCATTGCCTTGTTGGAGGTCCACGAGACTGTTCTGGAAGACTGGGTAGCGGGTGGGCATGAGATTGTGCAGGATGCAGCAAGCTTCCGTGATGTTCCTCACGGTCTGTGGGAGATGCTGCATGGTGGTGAGAAGTACCTGGAACCTGTTGGCCAGGATGCCAAAGGCATTCTCCACCACCCGCCTTGCTCTGGACAGCCTGTAGTTGAAGATCCTCTCTTCACGGGTGAGGAGTCTGGAAGTGTAGGGCTTCATGAGGTAGGTTGTGAGGGAGAAGGCATCATCCCCCACGATGAAGTAGGGCACATCTTGCGTGTCGTTGGGCAGGGGGTCTGGATCTGGGAAGCCCATGATGAGGTTGCGTTCCAGCCCCTCCTTGAGGTCATTGGCGTTGTATACCTGGGCATCTAAAGCTGACCCGTTGCCTGAAGCATCGATGTACATGAACTTGTAGTCAGCATCGACCATGGCGAAGAGGATGATGCTGAAGAAGCTCTTGTAGTTGAAATAAGTGGACCCCGACTTGGCTGGAGCTTTGCAGGCCACGTGCTTGCCATCTATGGCTCCAACAGTTTGGGGGAAGTTCCACTTCTGATACCACTGCTCTGCAACTTTCTTCCATCCTTCTTCAGTGGAGGGGCACTGGAGGAGCTCCTCCAGGTATTCTTTGATGATGGCCTGCACCACTTCTCTGACCACAATGCTGATGGTGTTGTGTAGCACCCTCCAGCCGTTCTGCATGCTCCTGTAGGTGGTCCCTGAGGCCAGGTGGCGCAGAGTCAGTGCCACCTTGAGTCCAGGGTCCAGGCTGGGCCAGATGTTGGTGCTCTGCTTGGTCAACCTGGGTGTCAGCCGCTCCACAACTTCGTCAAATATGGCTGGAGGCATCCTCATGAAGTTCTGGAATGCACAAGGGTCTTTGTTCCTCAGCTCCACCATCAGCTTGTTGTACAGTCCGTACTCTGCTCTTCTCCCGATCCATCTTCAGACCCAGATGCTTCTTGGCCGCCTCCTTTTCTTCCCGTAGAACAGTTGAAAGAGCCTGTAGATGGCTTCGCACTGTTGCAGAACGATGGTGGCTACCAAAAGGAGTGTGTTATAATCCATGGTGGACATCAATGGATGCTGTGGAAGAGCAAGAGCCAGATGAAGGCTGCAGAGGTCTGCACAGCAGGGCTACTGGACTGAAAGTGAGATCCAGGTGAGTTGCTCCCCCTTTTTATAGGAAATATAGGTTTTCCACTAGGTGTCCTTTTGCATCCTCTAGGCATCCTCTAGAGACCCTTAATATCCGAGATAGGTCCCCTCTGCGAATGTTTTTTCTGTTTTTATGCTTTCTTTGCGAGCTGCATCTGCTTTCATCCTTTCTTCGTCTGTGCTACTAACGCTGCATGTCCGTTCCACGTCCGTTTCACTTCCTCCCTGTGTCCGTTTACCTCTGGAGTGGATTTGAGTTGCGCGGATGTGCAGCGGATGCCTAGCGGATATAGCGGATGCATAACGGATGACGACGGATGCAGAACGGATGTTCCCCGTATGCGTTGCGGATGCAGAATGGACGCGTTGGATACATTTTCCGCTCAAAAAGTTTTGAGCAGCTCAAAACTTTTTGAGCAGATGGAACCTCAGTCGATGGATGCTGGACGGATAGAGAGGAAGAAAAACAGAGGCAGTGAGTACAGAACAGATGAATCGTGTTAACCAACGGATGGCAAGTGTTTCTCTACGTTCTACATCCTCTTTCCATCCCTTGGTGCAGTGTGACATGGGCTTTAAGAACCTTGCAACTGTGACAACATGTCAATAATTGGCTTTCTAATCGATACTTTGTATTTCAAGATTTTAATGACTTATTACACTGTATGTCAGTTTCCCCTTATTATAACATATGGCTTTAAAAATGAATTGATATTGGCTTGCCTACAATTAGTCCCAAGGAGAAGCAATAAAAGAAATAGCTCAAGACAAAAGACTGGCATTTAAAGAGGAATTAAATCCTGCTGATAGTTGGGTACATTAAAAAGAGAACTCAACAAGGTGCAGTGGTTGCAAGTGCATTCATTTTTTGGGTACAAATGACATAATTCATGGATTAACATTAACAGTGATATGAAACCAGTATATTTTGTCTGTTCTTCTCCCCAGTCTATTCCCTCATTTTGCTTGTCTTACCCTCACTCATGTATTCCATTTCCAACTTACTTGTCACTCATCCCATGTAAATTCCCACTTGCCATTTGCTTATATATATGTTCACACAGATACTTCAATACTCAACTCCTTCCTCCCACTTGCTTGGCCACACTTTTGATAATCCAACCTCATAAAGGCACAACTCTGTCTCATCATAAATTTCACTTCAATTTCTAAAAAGGTGAGAGAACTTGAAATAGAATCACAAAATGTAGGTTTCTGCAGGATACATGTGAATTAATTTCTAAAACCCAGACTAAGAAGGACAAATTAAGTGTGAAAATTCCTTAAAGGACAAGACTTCTTGTGTAACTTTTTAATTAGGCACGTAACTTCCCTGGGGAATATAGGGTTTACTGAATATCAAATAGAAGTTCTCATTTAATCTCTACTACCTTTTTTGTCTCTCTATTGATATCATACACAATATAAATTGAATAGCGTGGAATAGAAAACATAATTATCTCACTTCAGTTTTTATCTGAAACCACTGTATCTTTCTGGGTAGCACTCAACTTTTTTGTAACTATCTGTTATCACTGTCATCAGTTTTTCAGAGACTCCATATTTTTCAAAACTTCTTTCCTTCCTTTAGGTGATACAATCCTGTTTGAAAATCAGTAATATTCAATTAGTAGTTATCTTCCCCTCATAAGATCTTTATTACCTGTTTCTTCTGTAGATTTATATCACTATACAAAAGAGTTATTGTTTATAAGAATCAGAGGTGATAATCTTAACATTGTGTCCATGCAATTTTTACAGGATCAAGGAATTATATTGTGGCTTAGCCATATTTTGATGGTGATTCGTAATATCCTGTAATAAACTCTAAGAGCAGATCACATTCTGAGAAGTATGCAGGGTATAAAAAAATCTACTAATTATTAAACTGGATATGGGCCAATGATAAGGAAGCTATTCTAATAAAATCTCGATTGGTGTTTATCTTTCCTGATAGGATTGAAATAAACATCCTTGGCCAAAAGAGAAAGCACTACAACTTTTCCACTTAATGGCCTTAAGTGTGCTACAGGGAGCTACATATTTTTAGCAATTCCAAGATCCAAAACCTCTGTTTTTATAGCCTTGATTAATTTTCAATTTAAATGTCACATCATTCAGTGCATACAACTACTGTAGTTAAAGATATATATTTACTCATAAGAATAGAAAACTGATTCATGTCACTGTCAAAGCACATTGCATATCGTTTAATTAATTATGGTTGCATCTGTAATAGCAACAAAATAGTAAGGAAATGTGAACAAGAAAATATGCAAATAGATGATTAAAGATATTAAGAGACCACATGACACAAGATTGAGGATGAGGTCACTGTGTTCTGAGACATGAAAAACGTTCAGTAAATAATGAGAATAAGAACACAGAGGTTTAACATATGCCAGGACTTAATTCAATATGCATATTATATTTTATTTTTAATTAAAGCTGCAGTCAGATTTAAGGAGAAAGAGTGCAGTGTTTGGATATCTTCACACACTGAAGTTTATGCCATTACCCATTTATATTGTGGATTTTGCAGTCTGAGAGAAAAGCAGAAATTATCTGAGAAATGGGTGGAAGCAATTTACATTTCCTTTAGCTGTATTATCATTTATCATCATTATTAATATTGTTCCATTATTCATCTTCAGAGGTAATCGGGTGGCATATAAGAAACCAGATATAACTGTAGTATCATAAAGAAAAATAATCAAAAGGAAAAGAACCTTGCAAAACAGGCAAAGCATAAATCAATTTTAAAACATTATGATAACTGAGAGAATAAGTTTTAGCCCAGAATCAGAATGATAGTAACATTGGTCTTAGAATTTTAGAAAAGGTTTTCTAAAGTTAAGAAATCACCTCCGAATATTGTTCCCACAAGGTATGTGAAACCAGAGAAAAGCTTCCATTGAGGTGTCTGAGCAGAAGAAGTCAATAATATTATAGCTTCTCTTGTGTGGACACAAATATCAGTTGAGATTCAAGACAAGAAAGAGGCTAATATATTTTTCATGGGATGTGCCAATGACTTTTCTTTTAAAATGCTCCAATTTTCATAACACCAAATTTCATGATCTTTTGAAACTTTACTCACCTATACTGACTTAAGAAATTTGGAAGTGGCATGAGATTTCTTAAATATTAATGTTTGAGTCATTTTCCTGCAGTATCTTTTCTGTAGGAGAAACAGCCACTGAGATTGTATTGTTCATATAGATTTTGAATTCAGCTCAAATTTCATAGAAAACAAAGCTAGGCATATTGTCTCAAAATTGCAGGAGAAATATAATACAGTTGCCAGAAATTTATAAGAGATGTAGACATTGAAACTAACAGTGCCCATGTTTGACCACAGCCACACGTCTTAGTATTTCTCCAGAATTACAGAAGCACCAATGAACTTTAAAGAAGTCAATGGAGTTAAGCCCCTGTCACACTGCACCAACGGATGCAAAGAGGAAGTAAAACGGACAAAAAAGCTTGCCATCCATTCGAAAACGCAATGTACTCACTGCCTCCATTTTGCTTCCTCTCTATCCAACCAGCATCCGTTTATGGACCTTTCATCCGCTCAAAAAGTTTTAGGCTGCCTAGAACTTTTGCGCGGAAAATGTATCCAATTCGTCCGTTCTGCATCTGCTACACATCCACTACGCATCCGTTACGCATCCGTTATCCATCCGCTATATCCGCTAGGCGTCCGCTGCGCATCCGCGCAAAGCGCATCCGCCCGGACGCAGGAAGGAAGCGGAACGGACGCTGAACGGACATGGAACGGATGCCTAGCGGATGCAGAATGGAAACAAAGCGTTTAAAGCGGAAAAAACATTCGCAGAGGGGATCTATCTCGGATATTAAGGATGTCTAGAGGATGCTTAGAGGATGCCAAGAGGATGCCTAGCGGAAAACCTATACTGCCTATAAAAAGGGGCAGCAACTCGCCTGCATCTCACTTTCAGACCAGCAGACCAGCGGTGCAGACCTCTGCAGCCTTCATCTGCCTCTTCCTCTTCCACAGCATCCAGTCATGTCCACCGTGGATTGTGACAAAGTCCTTTCGGCAGCCACCATCCTTCTGCAACAGTACGAAACCATCTACAGTCTCTGTGAACAGTACTACGGGAAGAAAAGGAGGCACCCAAAAAAAGTCTGGCTCCGAAGATGGTTTGCCAGAAGAGCGCAGTACGTACTTTACGAAAAGCTGATAGTGGAGCTCAGGAGCGAAGACCCTCGGGTGTTCCAGAACTTCATGAGGATGCCTCCAGCCATGTTTGACGAAGTTGTGCAGCGCCTGACACCCAGGTTGACCAAGACAAACACCAACTTCCGGCCCAGCCTGGAACCTGGGCTCAAGGTGGCACTCACTCTGCGGCACCTGGCCTCAGGGACCACCTACAGGAGCATGCAGTATGGCTGGAGGGTGCCACCCAGCACCATCAGCTTTGTTGTCAGAGAAGTGGTGCAGGCCATCATCGAAGAATACAAGGAGGAGCTCCTCCAGTGCCCCTCCACTGAAGAAGGATGGAAGAAAGTTGCAGAGCAGTGGTATCAGAAGTGGAACTTCCCCCACACCGTTGGAGCCATCGATGGCAAGCATGTGGCCTGCAAAGCTCCAGCCAAGTCGGGGTCCACTTATCAGAACTACAAGGGTTTCTTCAGCATCATCCTCTTCGCCATGGTCGATGCTGACTACAAGTTCATGTACATCGATGTTTCAGGCAACGGCTCATCTTCAGATGCCCAAGTATACAACGACAGTCACCTCAAGGAGGGGCTGGAAAGCAACCTCATGGTGGGCTTCCCAGATCCAGACCCACTGCCCAACGACACGCAATATGTGCCCTACTTCATCGTGGGGGATGACGCATTCTCCCTCAGAACCTACCTCATGAAGCCCGACACCTCACCCATGAAGAGAGGATCTTCAACTACAGGCTGTCCAGGGCAAGGCGGGTGGTGGAGAACGCCTTTGGCATCCTGGCCAACAGGTTCCAGGTACTTCTCACCACCATGCAGCATCGCCCAGAGACCGTGAGGAACATCGTGGAAGCTTGCTGCATCCTGCATAATCTCATGTGGACCCGCTACCCAGTGTTGCAGAACAGGCTCGTGGACCTCCAACAAGGCAATGGGGACATGGAGCCTGGTGAATGGAGGCAAGGGCGAAACCTGATAGACACTGTGGATGTGCAAGGCCCCAACAGAGCTTCACGTGAAGGGAAGAAGCAGGGCAACCTCCTGAAACACTGGTGCAACTCCCCAGCTGGAGCAGTGGAGTGGCAAGACAGGATGATAGATGCTTAATGGATGCTTCCTTCAGCCTGTCTCATCACACTGATGAGATTGGGCCATGTATGTTGAGTGGTCCTACAATTAACAGGGCATTTAATAAAGAGTTGTGTTTATGTTGAAATGTGTGGATGAATGATTACATTGTTATTGATAATAAAGGGCCAAAGGTGTGGCACCTGGGAGGGTGGACCCTACAGTCCCACTATGCTTGCACTGGAGGTTTATCTATCCCACAGCTATTACCCATGCCATAGGTATCCCTGCCCATTCCACAGGTATCCCTTCCCATCCCACAGCTATCTTAACCCATCCCACAGGTATCCCTTCCCATCCCACAGCTATCTTAACCCATCCCACAGGTATCCCT
>BLBF01000005.1:29132750-29174289 GCA_015471245.1 Laticauda colubrina
TTCTTTCTCTATTAATTCCATTTTATGCTTAATTACATCCAGTTTCAGTTTAATACCTTTTTTCTGTGGCATTTTCTGTAGTTCTTTTTCAAGTCTTTTATATTCATCTTCCAAGGTCTTGGAGGCTTGTCTTTTCCTAATATTCTTTTTTCTTGTATAATCTATTATTAAACCTCTAGCATATGCCTTCATTGTATCCCAAACATTCTGTATTGAAGTATCTTCTTTTTTGTTTTCTTTAAAGAAAAAAACCAATTCCTTCTCCATCCATTGTATAAAATCTTTCTCTTTTAAAATAGTGTTGTTTAATGTCCATCTCGATCTTTTTTTTTTTTTGTCCCTTCCATTTAATTGTCATTGGACTATGGTCTGCCCAAGTACTTATTTCAATACTTGTTTCTTGAATAATGGATATTAATTCTGTTGAGATCCAAATCATATCTAATCTGGACCATGATAAATGTCTATTAGAGTAAAAAGTATATTGTTTAGCTTTAACGTTTCTTTCTCTCCAAATATCTTTTAAGGTTAATTCATCTGTCATTTTAAAAAAAGATTTAGGGAGAATCTTTCTATTTTGTTTTGTTGTTGTTGTTATATAGTCCAGTTTATTGTCCACAATTCCATTAAAGTCTCCCATCATAATTATGTTAACATAGTCCAGTCTAATTATTTCCATATGTAGTTTTTTATAAAACTCTTCTTGTTTATCATTCGGAGCATAAATTGCAATCAGGAGTATTTTTCTATTATTGTCCATTATTTCCACCATTAATACTTTTCCGTCTTCATCCGTGTAGATCAGTTTTGCTGGGATATCCTCTTTAATGTAGAGAACCACTCCTCTTTTCTTACATTGAATCAAAGAAGTGAATATTTTCCCTAATTTTGGCTCTACTAACAATTGCTCATGTTGTTTTTTAATATGAACTTCTTGTAAACAAATTATGTCAAATTTTAATTTCTCTAATTTATGAAAAGTTTTCCTTCTTTTAACAGCTGAGTTAAGTCCATTTATATTCATTGTAATCAGTTTTTTTTCTTCCATAATTATGCTTTATATTTAGGTCTAACAGCTCTCGTAGCTCTCACTTCACGTTGTTCTTTACTGTCTACCTGTCCACCTACAACTCCTTTCTCTTTTTCAATCTCCAGTTGTTCCTGCTGGAACTCAATTAGTGAGACCTCTTTCTCTGCCTCCTCTCTTCTTCTTCCAAAAAATTCTGCGTAGAAAAGTTCTGCTTTCTCAATCGAGTCAATTCTATGTCTCTGCTCTTGCCACGTAAAGATTAGTCCTTCTGGTATCAGCCATCTATAGTTCACTTCATTTTCCAGTAGCATTTTGGTCAGAAATCGGTATTCTCTTCTCATCTCTCTCACTCTTCTAGGTATTTGTTTTAAAACCACAATCTCTTTGCCTTTATATTTCAATGTTTTCTCTCTTACCACTTGTAATATTTGCGTTTTAATAGATTTTTTGGTAAATCTAATATGGACTTCCTTTGGTAGTTTATTTCTCATCGCATATCTTGTATAGACTCGATATATCTCATCTACTCCATCCATCATCTTTTCCTCTGTAATTTCCAGAACACCTGCCAACATTTCTATCATTATCGCAGCCAAATTTTCTCCTTTTTCCTCTTCTATATTTTGGAATCTAAGGTAAAATTCTGACCTTTCCATCTCCCACCTCAACATCCCATTTTTTTCTTGTTCTACCACTGTTAATCTAGTGTCAATATTTCCAATCTTCTCCTCTCTTTGTTTTCCTTCTTCCTCAATTTTTTGGAATCTCTCCTCATACTTCCCCATCATTTGTTTAATATTTTCATCAGAATTCTCTATTCTTTGCTCAATAGTATCCATTTTTATCTTAATATCTTGGATTCCTTGCATAATCATCTGTAAATTTACTTTTTCTTGTTCTTTATCTTGCTTCAACATTGTCTGAATTAAATGTTGTCCTTCAGATGGTGGGGAAGCAGAGGTAGAAACAGAAATGCCGAGTGATTTTGGTTTCCTGCTCATTTTAATGCTTCCAAAGCTTCAAATTCTCTTTGGCTTTCAATCCAGCTGATAGAGTAGCCAATTATAGTCCAAAAAAAAAAATAATCCAATAGTAAAAAGCCCAAAACCAAAGAAGAAAAAGGAAAAAGAAAGGTCTTCAGGTTCTTCTAGACCCTAGTCCAATTGAAATAATCCACCATAAAAAAGAAAAAATAGAAGGAAAAAAAATAATCAAAAAAGAAAAACAAAGTGATCCAGATGGAAGAAGCAAAAAAGCAGAAAAAAAAAAAAAGAGCTCTGAGGCTTTCCCTTTAAAATAAAAAGCAAAAATACTAGAATTAAAATTTACAAAAAGGCTGGCGAGTAGGAATTTCACAAGTATATATATATCTATATATGCACTGCACACTGCACTTTATTTCTTTATCCAAGGCTCTTATTATGACTGTCTTCTCCAGCAGCTTCAAAGCCAATCCTCAAATGTTGATAAGAGTCCAGGAAAGCACCTGTAATAATATTTTACTGTGTTCTCCCTCTATCTTATCACATTGAAATGTCCTTAAAAAGGAGTGTTTATACATTTTTCTCTCCAATTCAAATAAAATATTTTCAAGCCTCTAGTTGGCAGTGTTGCAACATCTCTTAATACTCTTTCCCCCCCCAGCCAAAAGAAAAAATATTTATAAAAACTCAAACAAGAAGAAAAAAAAAGGATAACCAAAGGGAGCCTCTATCCTAAAAAAAATTAAAAAAAATCAAAAGAAGCATAAAAATATATATAAGAGAAAATTCAATCCGGTTACCTGCAGAGTCACATTAAAGTCCTCAAAAAAAAAAAAAAAAAATAAGGAAAGAGTCCAAGCCTCAATTTGACATCACTTAAAAAACGCCGCTTAACCAGATTCCAGTCAAAGAAAAATAAAGTCACAGATTTCTTCTTTGTTCAGGATGTCCTTTCAAGTCTCAATTTACAATAGAAAGGAAATTTCTCACCCAACCGACACACGCTCGCTCCAGCCACTTTCTTTCCGGAGCTGTCCCGACTTCAGCAGCTTTGGAGGCTGCCTTTCCGCCGCCAGCAAAAGGGCTTCTCCCGGATCAAACCAGAGATTTTGCGATATCTCTGGGATCCTGGGACTGTGCCCTTCACAATCCCCGTCTCTACGGGATGGTTTAGGTCCGTTAGGACCGACCAGGGGCGAAAATATCAGCTGCGATCTCAGAGCCCCGAGATCGCAGCTGTAACACCGAGACGAAGCTCCGCCTTTTTTATTTATTTTTTTTGAAAGGGGTGATTTCTGATTGAATGTCTTGGTATATTTGGTATTCTTGATCAATCTGGATCATCATCATAGCTGCCTGTCCCCTTTTTTAATTTTCTCTTTTTAGAGGGAATACAGGCCTTCAAGCAGCTGAGGCAGGGTGGTATGCACCTATAGAGGCAACACATGAGGGCCTCAAAGACACAAATGTTGACTGTGGTTGTTATGAGGATTTTTTTGCCAATGGAAATCTGGCATCCATGAGAAGAGCCATGAAAAGTCCAGGAATGATTGCTCCTGACCAATATTTTGAGCTAGCTCTTTCAGGTGGTGGATGTCCCTCCCTACGAGTTCTGAGGTTTTGTTCATATTGAAGCAACACATCCCTTTGAATGTTTTGCAGCCATAGTTATGCTTCAAGAGAAGGAAGTGTATTGCTGCCCTATTCTCCAGAGTGGTTTCTCTGACCTCCCTCAGTTCTCTGTTAAGGGCATCCAGGGCATGGGAGGTTGAATTCAAACTTTTTTTCCAGGGTACATGCTAGTTCATTCAAATTTTTAGAATTTCGCATTGCCAATCCAGGTACCCCTACCAAAGATATTGCCAATGAGATGTATTCTGTTTTGGTGGGAAGGGAGACTTTGGAGTCACAGTCTGAGTCTAGGGTTTGGAAGGCTCTCCTGTGTCGTCTCTGTAAGGATGGCATAAGCATGGTTAACCTTCCTAAGGTTCAGGGGCCATTAGTGGTATTTGCAGGAAGGTATGAGTAGGCTTTTAAGCCATACAGGAAAAACCATCCGGGTGGGAGCTTCAGATAACTATATGAAAATGATATGGTCTCTGTGTAGTTGCATTTTAGGTCTGTGTTGCTAAGACTGGTGCATTTTGTGACCCTAGGTGAGCTGCACCCAGTGACATCAAGGCATTTCTCAAAGGTGGTTACTGCAGCAATGTGTAGGGCATACATGGTGTTGTCCTTGGTTTTTGTAGAGTGGTCCCAGCTAAAAAAGCTTTCGTAGGAGTCAGGAAGGTTTCTAAATGTGGTGTAGTTAATGATGTTATTGGCCTAGTTGCTACTCCCATTAGGCATGTAGTTAGGATATCCTTGACTGATTTCCCTCCTGCTAGGCAGAAGTTAGTAGTGTTGAGTCTTTCTTTTGCTAAATATTCCCATATGTTTCCT
Source organism: Laticauda colubrina (assembly GCA_015471245.1). Lineage (NCBI taxonomy): Eukaryota > Metazoa > Chordata > Lepidosauria > Squamata > Elapidae > Laticauda > Laticauda colubrina. Next base: position 29,137,206 of record BLBF01000005.1, read on the forward strand.
TTCTCTGGGATAAGCTTTGGTTCCAGGAACGCAGTTGCTTGTGTTACAAGTATTACAATTGTTACAGAAAATAATAATGCACAGTGTATATTACATTTCATGTTTCCCATTGCTAGATTCTTTTCTTCCCTCCCCCCCCTTTTTTATTATTCGCACAATGTGAAAAATGTAAAAGTATCAAAAATTATAAAAGTCTCTTCTTTAAAAAAAAAAATACAAAAAAAGGAAGAAAAAATGCAGAAGAAAAATAAAAAAATATACACACAAAAAAATAATAGAGTGTTATAACTTAGCACCTGGGAGTCCAGTTTTGTGTAATTCAGTGATTGCCCATGGTTCCTCAGAGTTGTTTGGTTCAGTGGTGTTGAAAAATGCTGCAAGCATCCATTGATCTGTGTCTGGATTTTTCTTGAGTTTGATGGGTGGAATTGATTGTGGTGGAGTTTGGCTGTGATCTATGACTGCTGGCTTTGCATGAGTCCAATGTATCCAAGAGTCTTAATGGCAGTGTGAGTAGTCAGTAAAACTTGATAGGGTCCTTTCCACCTGGGTTGTAGAGGTGAGGTTCTGGTGAAGAACTTGATCCACATCCAATCTCCCGGTTCATATGGATGCAGGGCTTCTTCCAAGGGTAAGGTCTGTGTCAGTGCACTCTGAGTCCAGAGGGTCTGTAGTCGCTTTTGCAGGGCTGCAAGATAAGAAGAGAGAACCATATCCTCCCTATCTAGGCAGAGGGAATGAGGGTCGAGACCTTGTAAGGTATCAGGAGGCCGACCAAAAAGGGTTGTTGTCAAGGCTGGTGTGATGATGGTATGAGGTAGAGGTTTGGTGGCCACCCATTTGGCTGTTGCATCTGCATATTGATTTCCTTTCATTATTGTAGAGTCATCTGTTTGATGGGTTTTACAATGGATGACTGCTAGCGCTTGTGGTAATTGGATAGCCTCTAAAAGTTTGGCTACTAATGATGCATGTACTATTTGTTGTCCTGCTGAAGTTTAAAAAAAAAACCCGTTGTTTCCATAGGGCTCCTGTTGCATGGCAGACTCCAAAAGCATATTTGGAGTCTATATAGATGTTGGTAGATCGGTTCCTAGCAGTTTCGCAGGCTTTCGTTAAGGCTGTAAGTTCAGCTGCTTGGGCACTATGGGAAGGAGGAAGGGGGGAAGCCCAAATAATTTCTTGTAGAGAGACTACAGCTGCTCCTGTTACTCTTTTGTTCTGGTGCATGTAGGAGGAACCGTCTGTAAAAAGTTACATGTCAGGGTTTTGTTGCAGGGTATCTGTTTTACATGCTAGCTCAGTTTGAGATGCTAACAATAAATCATCAACATACTGGATTAAGGAAGACTGATATGGTAGGGAGATGGAGGAGAGGTTTGCCTTTAATATTTGTGAAAATAGGGTGGGGGACTCAATATAACCTTGTGGCAATCGAGTCCAAGTATATCATTGATCTTGCCAGATAAAGGCAAATAGATATTGGGATGCTTTATCCACAGGAATGCTAAAAAAAGGCAGAAAAGTAAGTGGCTGAGGCAGTTTAAATCCTCATGAAGCCCCGTGTTGTTGGTTATCAGCATGATTGTTTTGTGCTTTCCTTTTCCTGAGATTTCTAATTGCAGCCCCTGTTTTCCACATGTTATGGTAGCTCCCATTTTACAAAGGAAATCCCTCCCTAATAGGGATAGTGGCGACTGGGGGCAAATAGTGAATGCATGGTCTATTGTGAAAGGTCCTAGTTCTACTGCTATGTTGTGGGTAAATTCTACAGGGATTATTTTCCCTCCCACTCCCATTATGTTATCTTGACCCCCTTCAGCCACTGTAGCTTTATATGGTGGTTCAGTAATTAATGAGGAGGTGGCTCCAGTATCAACTAAACAATTGTATTTCTTTCCCCCCATAAGAACAGTAACAAAGGGTTCCCCTGCTGGGCCAATTCTTAAGGGGATAGCTAGTCCGTTAAAGGTAGCTAGGAATTCAGTATTTTCATTGCCATTTTCTAGTCAAGAAGGGGGTAACTCATGGTCTCTCCTTTGCTCCCATTGATGTGTATTGTTAGTGTTTGTTGGAGGAAAGGGAGCGCTGGGTGTCTGGTGACTGAAACTTTGTTGCTCAGTGTAATGGATTGGATTATTGCCTGGCTTCATGTTTCTAGGTGGTGGGTGATACCGGTTGCGGAGGGGATGTTGCCTACATTGCCTGCTAAAATGCCCTTCCTGTCCGCACCTATAGCAATGCTGGCATCTGCCTTGCGGCCACCCTGCTTTATCGCAATGCCAGCATTTCTTTGAATTGTAAGAAGTTCTACCAGGCATTTGTCTGGCATTATGTTGCACTACAGCCAACATTTTCAGGTCTTCCTGTCTTTCTATTCATCTTTTTCTCTCTTTCTCTTCCTCTTTCAACTTGTCTCTTTGGTCATAGACAAAGTTAGCAATCCTGCACAACTCTGCTATGTCTAAAGTTGCCCAATTAGAAATGAAGTGATGGAAATGTTGTTTAATATCTAAGGTGGATTGATCCACAAAGGCTGAGGCTAAAATCCTCTGGTCCTTGAGGCAGCTAAGGTCTAGATGGGCATATGCAATAGCTGCCTCTGTTAGGTGGACCCAAAAGGCATCAGGGTTTTCTTTTTCCCTTTGTGTGGTTCTTTGTAATTCAGACCAATTTAGAGGCTTTTTTCCAATTTCCTCTAAAGCTTCTAATAAGTTATTTTTTTTGCTCTTATGTATTCATCCCAATGATTGGTATCATTGTAGTCCCAGTTAGGGCGATGTACTGGCCATGCAATGCGGGCTGGGTCTGCCTGTTCAGAGATGGAAGGTAGTTCAGCTATTTGTTCAGTTTTCTCAAATAGTTTTAATAGCTCATCTTTCATTAGAATGATTTGTAGCAGTTGGGTTATGTCACCCCAAGATGGATTGTGGCTGTCTATGATTGACTTCAGGGTTTGAATTACTGTTTGGGGATCAGCCCTGAAGGCTGGGGTATCTTTTTTTTCAGATGACTAGGTCAGAGGCAGAGAAGGGAGTGTGGGTATAAATGTATTTTAATTGTCCCCTATTTTGCACAGGTCTGTTTAAAAGGGGAGCCATGAATCGTGCCTCAGTTTGTCCATCCAGGGAATGGGTTTCAGGTTTTTTTCTGATTTTTTTTCTCAATCAGGTTTTTTGTCCTAGCCATTTCAACCCAGCAGTACCAATAGGGTATTTGGCTGGGTTTAATGCGTGTTCTAAGTGCTTTTAGGGTTTTATGATCTAAAGTACCGCTATCAGGCCTTTCTCTGAGGGTTCAAATTTTCCCGCTGGGAGAGCTCTGGTTCAAGGATACAGACAAATGCTTGAAAGCTGGATCTTTTTATTCTCAGGAAGGCTAGAAACATGTCCCCGCGTTCCTGGGGCTAGCTAGCTAACCTTTTTTGATAAGTTCTAATTCTTATACCTTTTTTTCTCCCTTTGTGTATAAGGTTTTGATATTCAAATCCTGTCAGAGTTTGTTTTTTCTTTCTGCCAGAATGCAACCTCAACGAGGTGCGAAAACAGACTTTGCGGGGGCAGCTTCCTGTATTACAGGTTTTTTTCCCTGATCTCTTTTATTTTTGATGGCTCTTCTATTTGTAATTCCTGTCTTTTGGCTGGTTTGGTATGTTCTTAATTGTTTGGCTTTTTGTCTAGGGGCGCCTCTCAATTTCTTTTATTAGATTTCTTTTCCTATGCAAGCCTGTTTCATGGCTGGCCTTAATGTTCCCCCTGGGCCTTTTTCCTTTCTGGGTAACACCACTGTCCTCATGAAGTTCCCTTTCTACAAGCCTTTTGAAAAATTGGTTATAATCATACCCTTAAGAATGCCAGGCAGTTTACATAGGACTTTTTCCTACAAGTCAACAACCTTACATCAGCAATCTTATGAGATGAGATGAGCTGAGCAGTGGTAATGGGCTCTAGCAGTAGCTTCATGGGGAGGTGGTATAGTTAAAAAAAATTGAGATGTCAATTATGATTGTGCAATCAAAGCCCTGCCTTTTTATGTGACACTAAACTTTCTACTGCATAGTTGCAATAACCATTTTTAGCCCACTCTTCCCCATGTATGTTGCTGACTAGATGAAAAAATCACCCAGTGAGCTTCCATGGCTTGTGGTGGGTTTGAACCCACATTCTTTTATTCCTGGTGCAACAACTTAATCATTGTATCACATATATTACATGATTGCATAGAATCAGGCTCGGATAACCTTAACATCAACTCTTGACTGCATTTTATGAAAAAGAGATCTCATCTGATCACACCAGTTTTTTTTTATGCTGGTGGAAATTTTATCCCTGATTTTCTGCCTAAAATTTTATTTTTGAACACATGAAAACATTTGGCATTTAACTCTTCCCTTGTCCAGTAGTAGTAATTAGAAACTGTACAAAACACACAGCCCTAACTCACTCACTCGTTCCTAATTATGGCTGAAGATTACATTAAAAGACATTTTAGACCTCAGATTGACTACCTAATATGCCTTCTTGTTTGAGCTGTCTTTCATGTTTTTAAAACAGCTGCATTCTCTATAATTGTGGTCCCAATTAAAGGAATTTTGTTCTGTTCAAATTTATTCCTATTAAGTCCCATAAGGCTGACTTATGCAGAACTGAGACTAGCTTGTTAATTATGCAAGATAAAATGCAGTTTGCATATTCAGCTCTTTAACTGTTGGGATCAACAGAGTTTTAATAGAATAAGAAGATGTTTGCAGATTTAAGATAACCTCTAATGAAGGTAATAAAAAAAAAGAAACTACTCTTATTAGCAGCCATATCATTCTGACCTTGGACAAGATACTTATATTAAGCTCTTGTGCCACAACCCAACTGTATCCTTGCTTTTGTCATTGATGTCTATTATTTTCCCTCTGTTCCTGAACTCAGCCTGAAAGTTTAAACATTGGAAAAATGCAAAATGAATAAAATAAAAGATACTTAGAAATTAGATGTGTGAAGAAGGCTTATAAATAGGCAGCTAGAGCAATATAAAATGCAAGTCATTGGAGTTTAATGGTGTGTTCCTCCAAATACATGGACTTCATTCCTGACCATCCCTGCTTCCCCCCTCCCACCAATCTACCTGCCGAAACCTCCTGAAAAAGTGTCTGTAATTTGCCACCTCAGTCATATAATAAGACAGTTAAAGCCCTTCTATGTCTACACTAATATCTTTATGGTACCTATGGACTTTAAGGGTGAATAAATAGCTGTCAGACCTGCCCCAGTCCAATCCCTTAGGAAAGAAAGGCCCTCGATTTCATTTAGTTGAAATGTTCTTTTACTAACAGATGTTGGTTTCAGTAAAGTCAGGCTAGAACTACTCAAAACTGCAGAAAGTTTTCCCACATCCCAGTCCTCCTCCCATGATCATTCCATCTTCAGCCAATAAGGGTTCACCCAGATGTTTTGCGAACGCTGATGTTTCTGATATAAACACTGATATTTAAGGTAATCCATATTCTTTTTCAGGGTGCATGGCCTTCGGTGCTAGTACAAACTCGTTCCGAGCACCCCTGCTCTTCGTCAAGCTGACATCCCCCATCTCAATTTTCCTCAATTATGCAGGTTGATTGACCATTCAACTCTCCCTTTGTTTCCTTGTCCCTCCCAGCCTTTGATGGCAGGATGTAAGCAAGGTGCTAAGCCTGACAATAATCTTTCCTGCCTTCAGTTGCCTTTGCAGCCTTGTTCCACATTCATGGCAACATGTTAATTTTTCTCCATTTTGACATCAACTGGAAACTAAGCATCACTAAGCGCAAGAGCCCTCATCTCTCCCCCATTTTTATATTTCAATGTTCACACTCTGGATTGTTCATATGCTTTTTGGAAATGTGATAGATGCACTTATGGAATATATTTACAGTAATTTTCTCTCCCCACCTTCGTATAAGCAGTGGCTGGGTAAAGGATTCATTCAGGCAAGGCCAGTCCCTTATTCCTTCTTCCTTTTTTGAAAAGGACTACCTGACCTTTCTCAACTCTCCCTTGATTTTTAATGAAGAGGTTGTCATAGGACAGTATCCTAGTAACTAGATAGTAAGAAAGAAAGTGTACATAAGCAGGAACTGAAACATTAAGATGGTTCAACATTTATATTTAAAGACAAAGTGTCCCTCTTCTAATTCATTTATATAAAGCATGAATTACCAATTGTTTTTATTACATTAAATTAATTATTTGCATTACTAGACAGTCTTAGCATCCATTTTAAAACAGGAAATGTGCTTGATTTTGCAGAGAACATAGAAGCTGCAGCAATTAATGGCTGAATTAAGAACCCAAAGTGAGCAGTTATTATATTAATCATTACACTTTTTCTGTGATAGCTGCCCAACTTTTAATCTATTTATGTGACTAGTTCAAGAACTGTTTTTCATGTTTAATGTGAAATCCTGTATATACAGTATATCTGTTCAGAAATAGTCCCTATTTGGTGCTTTCCAGGGAAGCAATGGCAAACTGAAGTTCCCAGAAGTGTGGCAGAATGAAGACCAATGAATGGATTGGCCCTTCAGGATTCCTCTTCAGGTAGGGGTGGAGATGGGATTACTCATAAGCCTCATACAATTGTTCCTCATGTGGAGACCACAAGACAGTGATCTCTGGTGGGTTTAGAGCTCTGGGAGAAAGGGAACATCATATTTGCCTAAACTGTGGTTGGTGTCTTTATGGATACAGGGTTCACATACTTCTTTGTTAAATCATATTTGGAAATTGCTTATTAGCTGCTTTTCAGCTATTAGGAACCTTCAGAATGATAATAGTTTTTTTCATGGCACTGGATGAGTCTATTTCAATCCTTAGTAAAGAAGTTTGAAATAAAGATTAATGTCAGGTACAAACAATCAGATCCACATGAAAAGTTGTCAGTTAGCTGTTTGATTGTTCATACCTATACAGGAATCTTTTCTGATTGATGGTTTGCACCTGAGTAAAATTAAATAAGGTTCAATGGCATTCAAGAGGGGCCAAACTTTGCCATCTTGTGCCCATGTAGGAATTCCAGATTAAGTCTCTGCTTGACTCTTCTCCCTGGGTTGGCCAGTTTCTAACAATTAAGGACTTTAAAAAAATCTTTTTTGGGAATAAACAACAAAATGATGATTAGAACATTAATTTTGGAAAGTTAGCAATGGATTTAATAAATTTGACTCAGCCTTGCATCCTTCTGAGGTTGGTAAAATGAGGACCAGACCGTTGGAGACAATATGCTGACTCTGTAAATGGCTTGGAGAAGGCTATGAAGCACTGTGAAGCAGTATATAAGTCTAAGTGCAATAGCTATTGCTATATAGGATGCAGATGGATTTAAAATAAGATTTTGAAATTCATTGTAAGAATCCTTCATGAGGGGAAATGCAGTTTTAGTGAATTCATAAAAAATATAGAATGGAACTTTGAATCTTGGAGTCTAGAGGGAAATAAAAAATTATAATTAAAGTACAAGAACAGTTAAATTTGCGCCAGCAGATTAGATCAACCCATCATTCCAAATAGTTACTATGTTTTCACAAACTAAAATTGCAGTAAATTCCCATAGGCAGATCAAAATAGCATCTCAGTCTTTCAGTCTCAGGAACTAGAACATCCATACTAATGCAATCACTAAACCTTTGAAATTCTTTCTGATCAGATCAGTATCATTTCATTACAAGAGTCATTTTTACTTCCCCATTCCAAGATAATTGGGGAAAAAATTTCCTCGCTACAAAATGTATCTAAAATTATTTTACCATATGTGTCAGGCTTGCCTTAAACTAGAGGTTGATTTTTCATGGAGCCCACCTTTGTTCTAGAATCAAATGCTTCTAATGGTCAAACAATTATCCTTCTCTCAATCTTACCTAGAGTTTCTCTGGAACATCAGTGGACTGTCCTGAACAGAAGCTATGAAGGAGACAATAGAAAAATTGGTTCAGATTGGGAAGTATCACTTTCAATATTATATTGGTTGTTTATTTGATTGTTTATTTAAATGTTATGCCATCCATCTTCCATAAAGTGATTTGTCACTGCTAATACTCACATTGTTCAGGAGAATGACTATTTTTAATGAAGATTATCTGTCAACTGCAAGCAACAAGAACCACTTGTGAACAGTCTCAAGCAGAAGTTTTAAGCTTAGTCATCTAGGTTACAAGACTCTTGCCTGACTAATGCATTCCCTTAGGATATAAGACTTTACGGATTTTGAGGCAGGTTAGGCCTGGCCGCTTTCTTGCAGTGCAAGGACTCTAAGTTCAGCCCCCTCTTAACACCTTTCTCCATTCTAGTTTGAGATTTTACCAATTGTCTGATTTTACAAATACATCGTTATGTTTTTGAAATTGTTTACTATATTTAGTACTTTTAAAAAAAAATTATTGGTTTTTAAAACAAATATAAACAAACAAAACATAAAAACATCAGGCCATCTTCCATATATGTACATACAGTGTGCCGGTTGGTTTACAAATTGTTTTGTGCTTCCATTTCGTAGTCTTCAATTACAATTACATTGTACATGATCTCATATTTTCAATCCAATATTAAATACATTAGTATCATTATTAATCAATCATTTGATGATACTTTTATTCATTCATGCTTTAGGAAATAATCATATTTTACTGAATTTGTTGTGTGACAGTTCATATTATCATCCCAAATCTATCCTAAAATCATTTTGTAGATATAATAAGGACTGAATGCATCTTTATATATTTAGTATTTTCTAAAAGTCTATATATTTCATTACTATATTTTATTGTCTAACCATTGATAGAATAGATCTCAAATTTTATAAAATTGTTTATCATCTTGTTCTCTAATTTCAAATGTCAATCTGCTCATTTCAGCACATTCCAGTATTTTCTTAATGATTTCCTCCTGTGATAGTGTTTTCTCATTTTTCCAGTTTTTAGCAAATACAATCCTAGCCGCTCTTAATACATTTACAATCAGGTATTTCAAGTCTTTAATGTATATTTCAGGTAAAATTCCCAATAAAAATATATCTGGTTTCAAATCTATATGCTTTTTTGGCATTTTTTCCAACCACGTGTGGATTTTAGTCCAGTATTTTTTAGCATCTGCACAAGTCCACCACATGTAGTAATATGAGCCAGGTGTCTGATGACATTTCCAACATTTTTCAGATTTATTCTTGAACATTCTTGCTATTCTTGTTAGGGGAAAATGCCACCTGTAAAACATCTTATACAAATTTTCTTTATATGCTGTTGACATTGTCATTTTATAATTTTGAGACCACAATTTTTGCCATTTCTCTAGATCAATCCTATATCCAAGATTCTTCCCCCAAGCAATCATAGTTTCTTTAACTTGTTCTTCTAGTTTAATTTCTAATAAATATCCATACAATTTTTAAATCACCTTTTCATCAGTACCTGTCAAAATCTTATCTCAGTCAGTCAATTTATCATAGAAACCTTCTGTTTTAGAATCTTTATCATACCTTGAATGTATTTGCACATATGAAAACCAATTCATCTTTATACCTTGTTCCTCTACTTTTTGGATAGATTTAAGTTCACCCTTTTCATTCAATATTTCACCATATCTAACTGTTTGTTCCTTTTTGTATATTATAGGATAAGAAAATGCTTAAATAGTCGATAGCCAGACTGGAATTTTCAAATAACATTGTCTTTTATTCTTCTCCCAGTTTAACCACAGAGACTCCCATATTTAATGTCTTCTAAAGTACCCCTGTGTTTTCGTTCCTTTATACCATAAAAAAGCATGCCACCCCAACAACAGATCATGTCCTTCTAATCTCAACAATCTAGTATTTCTTAATGTTATCCATTCCTTAACCTACATCAAATTTGTAGCTTGGTCATACAACTCCCAATTAGGCAAACCAAATCCACCTCTTATCTTGCAAAAGTTTTAACTTTATTCTTGCTTTCTTACCTTGCCATATATATTTCAGCACAATTTTATTTAAATCTTCAAAATAGTCTTTTCCAAGCCTAATTGGAATTGTTTGAAACAAATGTAAAATTCTGGGTAATATATTCATCTTGATTGTTGATATTCTCCCTATTAATGACAGTTGTAAATTTTCCCATTTCGCCAAATTTAGCGCTATCTCCTGTTTAAGTTTGATATAATTATTCTCTTTTAGTGTACTGCATCTTGCTGTCAAAAATACCCCCAAGTACTTGATCTTATTTGTGACCTGAATTTTCAATAGGTCTGCCAGTTCTTCCTTTTGTCTTGATAGCATATTCTTTGTCAAGATCTTTGTCTTATCTTTATTTATTTTCAACAGCCACCTTTCCATATGTCTCTATCTTTTCTATCAATCTGTTTCTAGTGGGTCTTCTGAGATAAAAAACAGATCATCTGCAAATGCTTGCAATTTAAATTCTTCCTTTTTAATTTTCATCCCTTTTATATTCTTTTCATCTCTAATATTTCTATTTAGCATTTTCACAGTTAACACAAACAATAGAGGTGATAGTGGGCACCCTTGTCTTGTTCCTTTTCTTATATCGATAGAGTCTGTCAGTTCTCCCTCTATTATTACCTTTGCCATTTGATTAAGATATATAGCTTCTATTGCTTGAATAAATTTTCTAGCAAAGCCCATCTATTCCAGCAGTAATAACATGAATCACCAATTCACATTATCAAACGCCTTCTGTGCATCTAGAAATATCAGAGCCATTTGTTTTTCAGGATGTGCCTTGTAGTATTCCAAAGTGTCCAAGATTACTCTCATATTGTCTTTAATTTGTCTCTTTGGCAGAAATCCATTTTGATCAGGATGGATATTTTTAAGTCTTTCTGCCAATATTGAAGCAAAAATTGTATAATCTGCATTTAATAGGGAAATAGGTCTATAGTTCTTGATTTGTAATGGATCGGCCTCCTCTTTTGGAACAAGTGTAATATAAGCTTCTGACCATGATTTAGGTATCCTCTTCTTTAACACAACTTCATTCATAACTTCTAGCAATGGAAGATTCAACGATTCTTGCAATGTTTTGTAAAATTCTGCCAGAAGTCCATCTGGGCCTGGTGCCTTTCCATTATTTTGCTTCTTGAGTGCTTCAGTTAACTCCATCATAGTAATGTTGCTTTCTAACATTGTTTCAATCTCTTTAGGTATCTGGGGTAACTTAGCATTCTGTAGCTACTGTTTGCCTCTTTCCTCATCAATATTTTCTTGTGTGTATATTTTCCCATAATAGTCTTGAATAATTTCCTTCTTCTCTTTACTACCATAGCAAACTTGCCCTTGATCATCTATTAATTGCAATATTTTCCTTGATTCTTTCTCCTTTCTCAATTTAAATGCTAACCATCTACCCGGTTTATTTGCATCTTCAAAGTAGTTCTGTTTAGCACCTCTAATTTTCTGTTCTAGTTGTTCTTTTTCTATTAGACCTATTTTATGTTTAGTTATATCCATTTTTAACTTGATGTCCTTTTTCTGTGGCATTTTCTGTAGCTCTTTTTCAAGTCCTTTATACTCATCCTCTAATGCCTTAGAGGCTAATTTTTTCATGGTATTTCTTTTCCTTGTATAGTCTATTATCAAGCCTCTGGCATATGCCTTCATTGTACCCCATACATTCTGGATTGATGTGTCTTCTTTTTTGTTTTCTCTAAAGAAAAAAGCCAGTTCTTTTTCCATCCACTCTGTGAAGTCTTTTTCCTTTTAAATAGTATTATTTAACATCCATCTAGATCTTCTTCTTTGTCCTTTCCAATTAATTGTCATTGGATTGTGATCTGCCCAAGTACTTGTTTCAATATTTATTTCTTGAATATTAGTTAACAATTCTGTTGACATCCATATCATATCTATTCTGGACCATGATAAATGTCTATTTGAGTAGAAGGTGTATTGTTTAGTTTTAGCACTTCTTTCTCTCCATGTATCTTTTAAGTTTATTTCTACCATTTAAAAAAAAAAAGATTTAGGGAGAGTCTTTCTGTTTTGCTTTATTGTTTTCTGTGCTATATAGTCTAGTTTGTTGTGTACAATTCCATTAAAATCTCCCATCATAACTATATTAGCATAGTACAGTTCAATTATTTTCATATGTAATTTTTTATAAAATTCTTCTTGTTTGTCATTCAGAGCATCAGCAATCAGGAGTGTTTTCATATTGTTGTCCATTATTTCCACCATTAGGATTCTTCCGTCGTCATCAGTATAAATCAATTTCACTGGAATGGTCTCTTTAATATATAAAACCACTCCTCTTTTCTTGCATTGTGTCAAGGAGGTAAATATTTTCCCTAGTTTTGGCTGTATCAACAATTGTTCATGTTGCTTTTTAATATTGTAGACATATTATATCAAATTTTAATTTCTCTAATTTATGGAAAGTTTTCCTTCTTTTAATGGCTGAATTAAGTCCATTTATATTAATTGTAATCATTTTTTTCTCTTTCATAATTCTATTTTATAATTAGGCTTGGCAGCTCTCGTGGATCTTGGTTCACATTGTTCTTTGGATTCCTCCTTTCCACCTACTGCACCTTCCTCTTTTTCAATCATCATTTGGCAGTCCTCTTGAAATTCAATGAGTGAAATTTCTTTTTCTGCCTCTTCCTCTTTCCTTCTGAAAAATTCTGTGTAAAATGATTCAGCTTTCTCAGTTGAGTCAATTCTGTATCTCTGTTCTTGCCAGGTGAACATTAAACCTTCTGGAATCAGCCATCTATAATTCACCTCTTTTTTTAGTAGCAATTTGGAGAAGTATTCTCTTCTCATCTCTTTCACTTTTCTGGGTACTTGTTTCAAAACCACAATCTTCTTATCTTTATATTTCAATGTTTTCTCTCCTACCACTTGCAGTATTTGCGTTTTAATGGCTTTCTTTGTAAATCTGATGTGAACTTCTCTTGGTAGGCTATTTCTCATTGCGTATCTTGTGAAGACTCGATAGACCTCATCTATTCCATCATCATCTTCTCTTCAATTATTTCAAAAGCTTCAGCCAATATTTCTATTATTATCTCAGCTAGATTTTTGTCCTTTTTCTTCCTCTATGTTTTGGAATCTAAGATAAAATTCTGATCTGTCCATCTCCCATCTCAGCATACCACTTCTATCTTGTTCAGCCACTGTTAATCTGTTATCAGTGTCTCCAATCTTCTTATCTCTTTGTTTATCTTCTTCTTCAATTTTTAGTAGTCTCTCATCATACTTCATCATCATTTGTTGGGTGTTCTCCATTTTTTCATCGGTTTTCCCTGTTTTTTGTTCAATGTTCTCTGTTCTTTGTTCGATGTTCTCTATTCTCTTTTCAATATTCTCTGATCTTGTTTGAATGTTTTGAATTCTTTGCATAATCATCTGCAGGGTCACTTTTTCTTTTTCTTGTTCTTTCTCTTGCCTGAACATTGTCTATATTGAATGTTGTCCTCCAGATGGTGGAGAGGAGGAAGCAGAGGTTGAAGAACCAGGAGCTGTTAATTTCCTACTCATTTCAAACAATTCAAAATCTTCAGGTTCTTCTCGACCTTAATCCAATTGTGAAATAACCAATTGCAATTCCAAAAAATAAATAAAAATAGTATGGTAAAAGAAGCAGTAATAAAGAAGAAGTAAAATAATAAAAAAGAAGTATAATAAAAAAGTATAAAAGAAGTATAATAATAAAAAAAGAAAAAAGAATTTATTCAGGTTCTTGTATACCTTAATCCAATCGATTGGTTAGATAACAGTGAAAATTCAAAAATGAAGGAAAAGACCATAAACACACACAAAAGAGAAAAAGTTGTAAAATCCCCAAAAAAGATGGAAAAGTGAGGAATAAAAAGCTAAAAAAAAGGAAAAATTCTTCAACACCTGAATCCAATTCTTCAGGTTCTTCAACACCTTAATGCAATTAAGAGATCTCAAATATAAAAGGCTGCATAAGAGAAAAAGAAAAAAAAAGGCCAGGAAGATAAAAAGAAAAAAGAAAAAAACAGTATTGGAGGTAGATGGAAAAACAAAAATACCAGAAAGGCAGAAAGAGAAAAAGAAAAAAAGGCTACTCCCTTAAAAAGAAAAGGAAGGGAATCATTAATACGAAAACGTTTCTTTTAAAATAAAAAGCAAATGTAAAAATTTAACTTCCAAAGACAAGCAAAAAAAAAGCAAAGACAAGTTCCAAAGAACTAAAAATCCAAATAGCTATTTCAAAAAGTAAACTGTTGAGGAGGGGTAGCGCATCTTAGGAAAAATCAAAAGAACACACTGCACTATCCAAGGCTCTTGTTATAACACTCTTCTCCAGAAACTTATCACCTTTTCTTTTCCTATAAACTTCAACACCAGACTCCAGCTGTTGACAGAAACCCAGAAGAGCACCTGCAATAATGCTCTCCCATGCTCTTCCCTCTATCTTATCAAATAGCAATGTCCTTGAAAAAAAGTCTCAGTTCTTTCTTTCTCAGCTTTGTCTGGTCACAAGAGAAATAGAATATTTCCAAGCCTCTAGTTGGCAGTGTTAACAAAGTTTCTTTGCTTTCACTTTCCCCCTCCTTTTCCAAGCAAGATATAATAAGAATTAATTACAAAAAAGGATATTTTAAAAAAGAAATAACTAAAAAGGAGTCTCTAGCCTAAAATGTGACAAAATCAAGAAGGAGAAAAAAATAGATGGAAAAGAAAACCAGTCCATTTTCCAAGATCATGTATAGAAAATCCAGCAGTGAGAAAAAAAAATTACTTTGACATTCCTGTTTAAAATTGCCGCTTAATCACTTCTGTCAAAATGTTTACAGATTCTTTCTTTTCCTTAGGGTGTCCTTTCAGTTCTTAGAATAAAGAAAAAGTTCTCACCAAACCGGCATACTCTCTCTTTCTGTGCTCTTTCGTTTCGGAGCTGTCCCAACTTCAGCAGCTTTAATGGCTGCCTCTTTGCTGCTGGCAAAAAGAGCTTCTCCTGGATCTACCAGGGACTTTGCGGTATCCCTGGGATCGACAGGATGCACTCTTCACTTTCACCATCTCTTTGGGACGTTTTAGATCCAATTGGACAGTCCAGGAACAAAGATATTGGCAGCAATCTCAGACCTCCAAGTTCGCATGCCGTATCGTCACAATGCCAGCTCCGCCCCCCCCCCCATATTTAATACTTTCTTAACTAGATTACTTAGACATTTAATGCTGTTTCTTAAAATGTAATCATGCTTCTGTGTGACTTTCTTGAATACAACAAACGGTGTGGCATCATTTTAAAACAATTTAAAAGTATGTGGCATACTTTTAAGAAAAACAACAATACAGTAGTAGCCTTATGAACTTCAACTATAAGAACTTTGGAAATTAGTTTTTCTGTCACAAATATTGCTTGCTTGCTTATTTATTTATTTATTATTAATTACAGCCCTTAGAATATGAGTGCAGGTTCGTCTGCTAACATATGTTGCCTATTCCATCATGAACTGTGCTTATGGGCCAATTCTCTCAAATGTGCCTCAGCAGCTGTTGTTGTGACACTTTCTTTGGCAAGATTAAAGTGTCACCATTTTAGAGTCCAGTGCTGAAATAATATAGTGTGTGAAATATACGTAGTTATTTTTGCAATGAAAAATTAGCATGTGAAATTTTTATGAAGAACAACATTTCTTTAATTTTTAACACAGTAAGATCAATCTGCTTTACAGAGCTCAACTTTGTTTCATTTTTCTCTCTTACTAAGGAAGTCCTGAAAAGAAATATCACGTTGGGGATTGATAATGCTAGACAAATTTCAGTGCCTATGAAAAATATATTATCTGTATGCCCACACCTGAAGCCTTTATAAACAGAACACTGACACTGATATCCCCTAAACTCTTGAAGATGTTACCTAGCGAGGAAACCAACCCACAAACTCAGAAAACAAACTTTCACCCTCACACATTATCTATTGCTTGGAGAACAAGTTACTAACAAAATCAGGCAAGCATTATGTCTGGAAAACATATTCATCTATTTCTTATCATGAACTAGAGTAGCTCTCATTAGACTTAGTCCACTATGTCTAGCCAGTATAAAGCTGTAGGGATGAAAGTGTGTCACACAAGTGAGGAACTCACCTCCATGTTAAAAACAAAAAAATCCCAAGACATTCTGTTTCTGCATGTAAGTGTTTTCCAAGCAGATGGTCCTGACTGACTGCATTAAGAATATTAAATGCCCCGCAGTTTCAAGCCATAGGCCATCTATTCCAGCATTCTATGTCACACCAAGGCCCACCGGAGTTGTAGCTTTTCTCTGTCTGTGCCTGACCTGCAGAACAGCATCCTCCAAGATCTGGATGGCTTTGACCTTGCTGACCTTTTGTAATACTGTGAAAATCTCAGGGCCAGGCAATTAAGCAAAGACAGTTGATATTAGAGTTGTAGTTTCATTTGAGGACATCTTGTTTAACCAGGGCATCTTGCATATGAATTGTTGCAATGGTTTTAATTTTTGTGCATGCCTCAGAGTCATTACTATAAGATACATGGCACCATAAATCATTTAAATATATACATCAATCCATACATAGCATCCAGGAAGCTTACAAGCCTAGACAGAATGGTCTTTGTCTGGCAGCTGCTATTTAATGTTCAAAACACTGTGTGTAATGGATTCTTGCTGAGAGTACTCAATAGCTTGTGAGCTCTGCTTGCTGAAGAAGCGACTGCATTAGAATGGTTATTATTATGGTTCCAGAGTCAGCCGAATGTCTAGACTGGATTTGGCATTCTTATCCAACTATCAAGTCCTTCCCAAGGACCTGGGAATAGGCAGATATTGTTGATAGTATAGTTGTTGTTGTTATTGGTTACATTATTTTTTCTGATAATTTTATTTAAAAGGATATTACACAAACAGATAGAACTATGCTATAGGGAAATAATATTTTTAAAATATTAAAAAATGCTGAAAAAGAAAGAAAAATAGAAAAAGAAATCTCCTCTTCATCCCCACCAAGTATGATTGACATTAACTTTTCAGTATCTCTTAAAATAGAACCAAATATCTCTTCATTAAAAATTTCTCCTTAGTTCTAGATTGCTTCTCTCTGTGATTAGCTTCCATCCATTGCTTCTTTTCTTGCCTTCTCTTGGCAAATAGTTTTGATCCACAAAAATGGGGGGGGGGGGGGTTTGTCAGCCTATCTTCCAAAGCACCAGAAAAGTGTAGTAGCATTACATTTTATTTATTTATTTATTTGATTTGATTTGATTTGTCAATTGCTTACAAAATAATAGATATAAGTATAAACATGAGTAAGAATACAGAAAATAGGTAGGATTAAATGGGGACAATAGGACAGGGATGAGAGGCACAATGGTACACTTATGCACGCCCCTTACAGACCTCTTAGGGATGGGGTGAGGTCAATAGTGGATAGTTTGAGGTTAAAGGAATGGGGGTTTGAGGATGTAACTACAGAGTCAGGTAGTGCATTCCAGACATTGACCACTCTGTTGCTGAAGTCGTAGTTTCTGCAGTCAAGTTTGGAGTGGTTAACACTGAATTTGTATCTATTGTATGATCCTGTATTCTTACGGTTGAAGCTGAAGTAGTCATTGACTGGTAGGACATTGCAGCAGATAATTTTGTGAACTATGCTTCAGTCCAACCATACGTGGCATAGTTCAAGATTGTCCAAGCCCAAAATTTCAAGTCTCGTGGTATAGGGTATTCTGTTGCAAGCAGAGGAACGTAGTACTCTTCTCATGAAATACTTCTGGACTTGCTCAATTGTATTAATGTCTGATATGCAGTGCAGATTCCAGGCTGATGAGCTGTATTTGAGTATTGGTCTTGCAAAGGTTTTGTATGCCCTAATTAGCAATACAATATTTCCAGAGGAGAAGCTTTGTAAGATTAGATTTGCAACTCTTAATGCCTTTTTGGCAATGCTGTTACAATGAGCTCTGGCGCTTAGATCATTAGATATGAGTACTCCTAGGTCCTTGACAGAGTGAGGGTCATCAATGAGGTCATAACCAACTAGTTTGCATTTGGTGTGCTGATGTTTTTTACCAATATGTAGGACAGAGCATTTGTTGGTGGAGATTTGGAGTTGCCAATTGTTTGACTATTCAGACACATAATCAAGGTCACTTTGAAGAGCAGTAGCATTGTCAGTGGTGTTGAATAGTTTTACATCATCCGCGAAGAGGATGCAGTTGCTTATAAGGTGATTGAAAAGGTCATTTATATAGAGTATAAAGAGTGTGGGTCTTAGAACGCTGCCTTGGGGGACACCGCTGGGAACTGGAGCAGGGTTTGATATAGCACTCTCTATTTTTACTATTTGTTGCCTGTTTGACAGGAATGCAGTAATCCACTTATGAAAGGATCTGGAAAATGTCGTAAGAGTTTAATTTTAACAATAGTTTGTCATGTACCACTGAATCAAGGGCTTTGCAGAAGTCTATATAAATTGCATCTATTGCTTTACCCTGGTTGAGTAGAGTAGTCCATATGTTTTTGCAGTGTAGCAGTTGTAGGTTGCAGGACAATTTTTTCCTGAAACCAAATTGTTTTTTGGAGAGTAGGTTGTTTGACTCTAATGGAGGGTGATGAATTGGTTAATGATTGATTTCATGACTTTGCACGTGACACAACGTAGTGAGATTGGTCTGTAGTTTTCACAGGCTGGGGTCACCTTTTTTGAAAATAGGGATGACTGTAGCTAAGGACCATAGGTTTGGTAAAGAGCTGGTTCTGAATGATATAACATATATAATGCTTAGAGGTTCTGCTATGGCAGAGGAAAAATTTTTAAGAAGTATGCACATAATCCATCAGGGCCAATAGGTAGAGATGTTTTTAGATTACATAAAGCCTTTTCTATATTTTCTTCTGTAAAGTCAATATGTAGTTAGTTGTGGTACGACTAGGAAATGTGGGGCATGAGCCATTGCTGTAAACAAAGACTGAGCTGAAGAATGTAGATTTGTTCTGTCTGCTTCTGTGGCCATTTCTCTGGGATAGCACCAAATAGCGTATCTTTATTTATGGTGTAGAAGATAAGGAAATTGTGGGTTCTTCAAACCTTGTTTTTCTCTCTCTTTACTCTTGGCTTTACTCAAGTACCATGGATGAGTATATTCAAAAGAGTTCTGGCTAACAGCTGACTAGCAACGGGGAGAATCACAAACAGGAGAAATAGCTCTTGTTATCATAGTGGCAGAACCAGCTCCAATCAGGGTACTTTGGAACATTGTTTGAATGCTTTTTGGTCTCAGCGAATGAATGACTGGCCAATAGTGGAATGGGGTGGATATGCAGTGTCAGTCCATTGCATATTTTGGAGACAACATCTACTAAAACAAGAAAAAAACAACCCAGTTCTCTTCCCCGTGCTACTGCATAACTCCTTAGCACCTGTCTTGAGTCAGTTCCTGGGCATTATGTAAACATATTCATGTAATTTTCTTGGCAGTGGTATGGATATGGTTCACCATTAGCTCTTTCCAGGAGTCTCTGCAGTTTTGGGATGCCCACTATTCTATGTTTGTGGCCAGGGTTTATGCAAGCGATTAAGCAATAATGGGCTTTCATTTTGACCAATTGGGTTGGATGATCTGATTTCCCCTCCCCCCAGAAATTATGGTTAAAAACTATGACTTAGTGCGACGTGGAGATCCAGCAGCTTCTTATTTTCCTATTATCAAATTAAAACTGGGCAGGAGAGAAGCAGGGGAAGAAAAAACAAGACAGGAGAGCTACATTCTGCATCTATTAAGCTAAAGAGACATTAAAGCAATTGTACCAGACTTGTCATATTTTACTTCTGCAATGTGTGTGATGTTGCATGCATACTCTATGTAACTCTTATGTGCGTAAGATCAAAATTTTACTGAAAGAATGAAACATTAGCTCTCTTCTAATATTGCAGATTTATACGGTTTGGTAATCAACAAATTGCAGAATAATAAGACTTTATTCTCTACTGTTGCCAAATGGAGCCGAAACCATTTTCATCTCAATTTCATGTCCTGCATTTTTAAAGAGAAGCAAATTGCTAATTTTATTCTCAGGCATCAGAAGTAGTGAGCAGGGTGGCCAGAATGAAAGGTCCATCTATGAAATGTCCATCTAATGAAATGTACATCTGACCATGTAATTTTATTTTTGTCTCAGATATGTAACAAATGAACAATGGAGCATAGCAGACAAAATCACATTCTGAGACTCAAAGATAAAAATGAAAAATAAAATAAAATAATCCCAAAGGCTGGGAAGAACATCTCATGAATTCTGAGAGCAAGAAATATTTTCTGACCATTTCAAAATAATCTGAAGCATAATAAAACTATAAATATGGGAAGAATGCTGCCCTCAAATTCCAAGAGTAGTTTCTTAAGACAGACCAGATGAAGAATCCTCACAAATTGCTAGAGGTTCTGTGAGAAGGAAAGGAAGGAGGCTACCAAATGAAAAGAGTTAATCTTTAGTTTTGAAGATGAACAAAGACAGTTGAAGAAAAATGTTGTCCAAGAAGCAGAGAAAATGTTCTTCATAAAGCTGCCAGAATTATGGGTGGGGTGGGGTGAGGTGTGTGGGGAAGGATTTGATGAGATTTTGACAGGAAGTGGTATTTAATCAGTTGGGAATGAGACTCCAGCAATCTCCGCTCAATTAGAAAATGTTTCAAAATGTTATGATGAGTAGACACAAATCTCTCTTCAGCTAGGTGTGCAAAGACCATGCAGAATAACAGTATAAATCAATTAAATCAAGTCAAAAACCTGCTTACTGCTCCCTCATCCGACAAAATGTGAAAAAAAGGGCTAAAAATTCTGCCTTCATCCAATTCCAAGCAGGGAAACAGAGAAGTTAGAGGAAATTGCTGTATCTGGTGAAAGGACATTTTCAACCTGGGTTGGCTTTTCTTACTTTTAAGTAAAATGACAGGAAATTTCTTTTCTTTTTTTTAAGACCCATGGCCCTTGCTTGAAGTCTGCAAAGAATAAAAATAGGCAGGGGAAGAGGAAATAAAAAAGAAATCTCTAAACACACGCGGCCTCCTCTGAAAGGAGCTAAAAGAATTCCCCTTTTATTCAAGGTTGAAATAGTTTCCTTGAATTGGGTGAAGACATTTTAGCATATATACTTCAAAGTCACAAATATAAAAATAAATACTTTTATGTATAGATGAAATTTCACAAGACAAAATGAAACATTTTCTTCCACCTGGTAACTACCATGAAAGTGGACATGTTTAAAACTCAGTAGCCTTTATTCTAGAGCACTTTGAACAAAATATATAAAAAAGATAGAACATGTAAAAAGAACAAAAGAACATAATGCAGATAAAATCCAGGTATGGAAAATGTTATGGAGGTATAGCTTCTAAAATTCATTAATCGTGAAACAGACCTGATTATCTGAGACATCACATATCTCTTGTGGTGTCTTCCAGGCAATATAAGAGAATAGGCTTGGTTTTGATTAAATAATGTCGGCTACATACTGGGATCCAGAAAATATGACTTTTCGATCACATTACCTGTCTTCTGGAATGAGATCCCCTCTGAGATCTGGATGGTACCCAACTGATGGTGCTTTTGAAAGAGTTCAAGACCCAACTATTCTCTCAGAGTTGGAATGGTTGGTCCCTGTATTTGATTTGTTTGAGTGTATAATTGATCAAACACTCCATCAGTTCTTATTTATTTCTTCTTCTCATGCTTCAAAATATTTTAGTGCACATAACTATTATCTATACAAGAATTATGTATATGTATACAGACACACAAAGGGTGAGAGAGTGAATGAGAGAGAGAAAATATTTATTGCTGGAGGGGAAATTAACCTAGTGGGGTAGATTTCGTTTTTGGCATATTAGTGCATTTTGGTAATTGCACAATATACAAAGAGGAATAAGTTAGTTTTCCAACTGTTGATTATATCTTGGAGTTTTAACGTTTATATGCCATTTGTAAATATGTTGTGTGCTTGATATGGGCTTTGACATTATGTTTTAAAATTTCTTATGCACCCATTGGACTGAAAGAGAATTTCTAGGAAATATAATTGACACAAGAATGTCTTAGTATAGCAAAAGCATGATTAATAATTATTTCCCTTTTGCTCTGATTTTGTCATAAATGACAAAATAATATGCCAAGCATAAATTATAAGTTAACTATGCTTAATCAACAGAAATCTTTATCACTAACGGATTCATTGCTAATCAGAAAAAAAATTGAGAATAACATTTCAAAACCGATTTATTGCAGACTAATTCTTGGTATTAAAGCAAAGTAAGAAAGGTATCAATTGATGGAATGAGTTGGTGCTTGTCCTTTCAAACCTTTAGCAATCTGTGATACATAGCTTTTGTGGGAGCATAAAACCCACAAAGGATAAACCAACTAAACCCTGTTATTAAATGCAGAACATACCATGAAGAATAAACATTTATTTGTGCCACACAGAGATTTCAAGTTGTAGTTTTGGGGCCACATGCACCACAGACATGGGCAGGCTGGGTAGGACTGAAAATGTTGAAGCCACTGTTTCGTTGCTTGTGTGTTTTAAAAACCAAATAACTACCTTAAGGCACCAGGGCATCTCTTAAGCGCCATTCCCCCAAAGGAATCAGGAGCATTCAAAGTTGCACAGCAGAAGAGGTCATGATGTAACAATGAGTAAACCATTCCCAGTATAGAAATGCTGTTTTGAAGAAATGCTGTTGTTTTTTAAAAGAATAAACAAATAAACAGGTTTTGTACACTCAGCAGCAGAATAAATAATCTTTGGTTGATTGAGTGTCTTACTTTTGATGGCAAGTATGGAAGAGTTCTTGGATTGCATAAAACTTAATTCTTTACATCTTGGTTCATGCAGAATGCAATTGACTTAACCAGCAAAGGTAGAAGTAGAACCATCTGCAGCAAATAGACATCTCTGCAATGATGAAGGGGGAGCAGATAATAAGTATTCTGCATTCGTAAAGGTTGAACAAGGATAATGTCTCTATTCCTGGGTCCCTTCAGAATTTGAATTGCTAATCAGGCTTTGAGAAAATGCAAACTCAAATCATTTTAGAGGATTGCTGCTTTGATTCATTCATCTTTGTGTGTGATTCCAATGTGGTTCCTGGTTCATCCAAATCTATTCCCATAAACAAGCTTTATTTTTTCTGCAAACTGGAGTGGGAAGAAAATATCTGTGATAGAGAAACTGCCTATTTCCAAGCTCTGTTTAGGAACAGCAATCCTAAAACAATCTTCCCCCACTACAAAAACAAAACACTTAAAAGAGAAATCAATTTTTCCAGCAGCTGCTTAAACGCTCTTCACTGTGTAATGTGGATCACTTAAAATCATTTCCATTTTCTTCTATGACTTGAAAATAAATTACATTTTAAATTAGATACACATTGTTATTTATCCACATGCAGAGGATTATTTCTCTAACAATCTTTTTCATAAACCAGGTTTGCACACTCAGCAGCATAGGACAAAAGGTTGTACTTATGTATTTGTTAAACTGTTGGCTTCTTGCTGCTCTTTGAGCTTGGTGAGAGGAGGGAGGTGGGATTTATGGCTGTTTATCTTTAGTAGCTTGACATACTAGCCTCAGTTTCTCCTGGATGGTTTCTTGCTAGCCATTCCTGGAAATTTGGTGTTCAAACAAATTAGCCATCATTAGACAGAGAGAGATAAAGCTCATTTACATATCATTTCAAGTATGCAGTCAAAAGCCTAGAAAAGAAACAAAAGCCAAGAACACATCCTCCTCCCCCCAATAAAATATGGAACAGCATCAAATAAACAACCCAGCAAGGAAACAGAACCCTAAAAGTTGGAACATTTACAAGCAAGCAACCAAGCACAGGGAGCCCCAGGAATCTACAGGTCAACCTTGAGCTATAGCTACTCTGTTGGCAGGGCTTTGTCAAGAAAAAGTTGTGGAAATATTACAGCAGCCAGAAAATATCTATTCCTGCTTGTCTTCCCTTGTAGGGTTTGGTTAAAGGAAACTGCTCAATGACAACTCACTGGCACAATGACAAAATGCAAACATTTGGTTATTTTATTTATTTATTTATTTGATTTGATTTGTCAACCGCTTACAAAATAATAGGTAAAAGTATAAACATGAGTAAGAATACAGGAAATAGGTAAAAAGAAATGGGGACAATAGGACAGCACGCCCCTTTGTTGACCTTACCACAGTGGTAAGTATGCTCTCTGAGCTGACATGGCTTGCCACCTGATATCATCCACTCCATAGTCCCTAAAAGAAATATCATATTTACATGGCCCATGGTGATCCTAGAAGAAACTCAAGTGTATAATTCTATGTGGAACTGCACTATTTTAATAAATAGTCAAGAATTTGAACAATGCTATGTAAATAAATATACATATGTGTTTATAAGTCAAGAAAAACTT
Source organism: Laticauda colubrina (assembly GCA_015471245.1). Classification (NCBI taxonomy): domain Eukaryota; kingdom Metazoa; phylum Chordata; class Lepidosauria; order Squamata; family Elapidae; genus Laticauda; species Laticauda colubrina. Next base: position 29,161,607 of record BLBF01000005.1, read on the forward strand.
GTTTTTAAAGTATTTAGATTTTTAGTTTTTTTTAAATACTCAGGGAGCAGCATTGCTTTTATATATATTTGTTACTGATTGGTTTAGATCTCGTATAGCTTCTATTTTCCATCTGCTCTACAGTGGTTGATGGCACCATGGCCCAAAATGGCTTGTGTTAACATGAGCTATGCTTAGTGTGGGAGAAACTTACATAGAGACACATCTGTTATTCTTTCACTTGCCAATTCCTTGTCATCTACATTTCAGCCTTCTCTTTAATTTCATCTGTCACTCTGCTAATCTCCTAAAGTTAGTCCTCAAATTACAACCTCAATTGGGCCTGAAATTTCCATCACTAAACAATGCAGTCATTGTCAGTCATGCTCAATTTTATAATATTTTTGCCATAGCCTTCAACAAATCTGATTCCCCCAATGACTTTGCTTGTCAGAAGCTACCTGGGAAGGTTGCAAATGGCAACCAGGTGACCATGGGGATGCTGTTACAATTCTACATGTGAGAACTGGATGTTAGTCACTTTTTTCAGTGCTATTAAAACTTTTGAACATTCATTGAAACAAATGGTTGTAAATCAAGGATTGCCTGTACTGTTTTTACTCCTTTGTGCCTTAATTTGCATTCCTCAGAATTAGATGAGTTTTGCCTGTCATACAGTGCGTATATTTCTTGTATTTTCTACTTGTGGCACAGCAGTATAATTTATAGCAAACTGTGAGGTTTTATTGTCTGTTTGTACAATACATAATTTAAATGTTGAGTTTAATTAAAACTGGAGCTATGAATTTTTGTAAGGAGCTATACTGTTTAATAATAAATAAAAGTAACATATCAATTTTCTGTTACCTTTGGAAACAAAAATTGGAGTAAGAGTAGATTGCTGTTGAGAGTGATTTGTAAGAACATAAATTTGTAAAAGTGCTCTTATTATTTTCAAACTATTATATACTTTTCTGTTACTATGCTAGCTATGTTTATGATGATCATTGTAACAATAGCTATAGAGGTAGCCATTGGTCCCCATCCCCCCTGTGTTGACCTTCATACATACCAATTTCCTCCCAAGAACCTAAGATGTCATAATGTCATACAGGTGAAACTCGAAAAATTAGAATATCGTGCAAAAGTTCATTTATTTCAGGAATGCAACTTAAAAGGTGAACCTAATATATGAGATAGATTCATTACATGCAAAGCAAGATAGTTCAAGCCATGATGTGTAATAATTGAGATGATTATGGCTTACAGCTCATGAAAACCCCAAATCCACAATCCCAGAAAATGAGAATATTGTGAAAAGGTTCAATATTCTAGGCTCAAAGTGTTCCATTCTAATCAGCTAATTAAGCCATAATTCCCGCAAAGGGTTCCTGAGCCTTTAAATGGTCTCTCAGTCTGGTTCAGTAGGAAGCACAATCATGGGAAAGACTGCTGACCTGACAGTTATGCAGAAAACCATCACTGACACCCTCCATAAGGAGGGAAAGCTTCAAAAGGTAATTGCAAAAGAAGTTGGCTGTTCCCAAAGTGCTGTATCAAAGCACATGAATAGAAAGTTATGTGGAAGGGGAAAGTGTTGAAGAAAAAGGTGCACAAGCAGCAGGGATGACCGCAGCCTGGAGAGGATTGTCAGGAAAAGGCCATTCAAAAGTGTTGGGAACTTTCACAAGGAGTGGACTGAGACTGGAGTCAGTGCATCAAGAGCCACCACACACAGACGGATCCTGGAGATGGGCTTCAAATGTCGTATTCCTCTTATCAAGCTGCTCCTGAACAACAAACAATGGCAGAAGCATTTTACCTGGGCTAAAGAAACAGAACTGGTCTGTTGCTCAGTGGTCCAAAGTCCTCTTTTCTGATGAGAGCAACTTTTGCATCTCATTTGGAAATCAAGGACCCAGAGTCTGGAGGAAAATGGAGAGGCACACACTGCAAGATGCTTGAAGCCCCTTGTGAAGTTTCCACAATCTTTGTTGATTTGGGGAGCCATGTCATCTGCTGGTGTTGGTCCGCTGTGCTTCATTAAGTCCAGGGTTAATGCAGCTGTCTACTAGGAGATTTTGGAGCACTTCATGCTTCCTTCTGCAGACGAGCTTTATGGGGATGCTGACTTCATTTTCCAGGAGGACTTGGCACCTGCTCACACTGCCAAAAGCACCAAAACCTAGTTCATTGACCATGGGATTACTGTGCTTGATTGGCCAGCAAACTCACCTGACCTGAACCCCATAGAGAATCTATGGGGCATTGCCAAGAGAAAGATGAGAGACATGAGACCGAAGAATGCAGAAGAGCTGAAGGCCGCTATTGAAGCATCCTGGTCTTCCATAATACCGCAGCAGTGCCACAGGCTGATAGCCTCCATGCCATGCCACATTGAGGCAGTAATTGCTGCAAAAGGGGCCCAAACCAAGCACTGAGTACATATGTATGCTTATACTTTTCAGAGGTCCGATGTAATATTCTAATTTTCTGAGATTGTGGATTTGGGGGTTTTATGAGCTGTAAGCCATAATCATCACAATTATGACAAATCACCATTTGAATTATCTTGCTTTGCATGTAATGAGTCTATCTCATATATTAGGTTCACCTTTTAAGTTGCATTCCTGAAATAAATGAACTTTTGCACGATATTCTATTTTTTCGAGTTTCACCTGTATGTGTGGATCCAAGTAGAATGTCCTTCTGCAATTGATTAATGGAAATTTTGTCAAATTTTTTGTTCAAATTTTCTAAGTACTGTCTAAGTTTTTTTTAAAATGACACCAAATGTAACCACTGGGATCAATATGGCCAGCTTATGCAACAATCATTCAATGTCAGTGTTCAGCTCTTGATACTTTGTGATTTTCTCCTATTCTTTGTCTTTTATTCTACTGAATTGTCTTTTATTTTATCCTCTGAAATTGGCATGTCAATCATCCACTTTTTTTCTTTTCAACCACTATTACATGTGGTATATTATTATTGTTACTATTGTTAAGCCTGGGTTCCCCAACCAGGGTTAGGTAGGCAAGCTAAACAGAATGTGCAGCGTTAGTCAGATAGGCACACAGATAAATGAGTGAGCTAAGCTTGTATGTTTATTAACATACAGTAAAAATAACAGATACGCTTGTGCTATCAAGAATATATTTTATTCCAGTATAAGTTTATAGCATAGTCAAAAACAGTCCTATATTCATTTACCATGTAGTCAGTCCATTCAGGGATATTCAGTTAGCAAAGTCCATGTAGAATATCCTATTGTCAGTTCACATAAATCAGTCCATTGTTGTCTCTCCCGTTCGAGCAATGCAGTCTTGCTTCCAAGCAGTAATCAGGAATCATCAATGCCAGAGAGAGAGAGAGCAAGCTGTAGCCTTGCTAGTTTTATATGGTTTTCATAACCACACCCACAGTTGCTATTTTACATTTAAAGCTGCATACACTAACTATGATTCATAGTTAGTATTTCACCTAAAACAGTTAGGGTGAACAATGTTATCCCTAACAACTATCATCTTGATTAACTGTAAATCTGGATGTGGCCTACCACAAATTCACGGATAATGTTTCTGCCCCTATGCAGAAAGAGGTTGCTGGCCCTGATACAAACTCAAACATCCATTTCTATGTGGCTAATACATTTGTTTTCAATTTTCCTGCACCAATGCTTCAGCTATTGTTTCTGCTGCTTTGTCTTTTGAGCTCCTTAGTAAACTGAGGAATTGCTTGGGATTCATAAGCATTGAAAGGATATTTGGGAACAATTTTATTGATTGCTCTGATCTGTTTACCAAATTATTAAGGAAATCCCCATGTTCTGTTTGGAAGCCTGAGCCTCACAACCAAAATTCAATCTAGAATATGAAGGTTGAAATTCTGCAATAATACCTGAAGGAATTCCAATCCTGGTCAGCGATCAAATTAACTCAGAAGGGGTTGATGCTTCCAGACAATCAATTGCCACATAGCATCAAGCTACAAAAATGTGAAACAAGATCCTTATTAATTGTTGAGAAAATTAAGAAAAAGAACTGATGGAAATCAGAGTAACTTTATCCAAATATGTAATAAAGTTTCTCATTATTCATAAGAATGCCAATTTCAAGTCAGGGAATCTGACAATATGTGGTTTCTCTCTGCACTTTTTTAACTTGTACATGTTATTTTCTATTATTGTTGTTATACACAAAAAATGACAGTGTACATAGCAAAATGTTTGTTTTAATAGCTATTCTTCCCATCAATGACAATTATAAGTTTTTCCACTCTCCAAACATTTTAATTTGTTGCACCAATTTCTTCTTTAATTGTTATACACCTTTCAATTAGCTGAATTCTTGAATATTTAACTTTCTTGACTATCTGTATGCCTATTTTCCTCATTTGTTCTTTTTTCTGCGTATCTGTGACATTTTTAACTATTATTTTGTATTTTTTCTTTATTTATTTTCAGTCCTGCAACTTCTCCATATTCTTCTATTTTCCTAATTAATTCAAGTCCATTTTCTTGTTTTTTGGGGGTTTCCAAAATAAAAACAAGATCATCTGCAAATGCCTGTAATTGATATTGTTCCTTTTTTATTTCTATACCTTTAATTTCTATATCTTGTCTAATATTTCTATTTTAACACTTCCAATGTCAATATAAATAGTAAAGGAGATAGTGGACATCCTTGTCTTGTGTCTTTTTTATTTTAAAATTCTCTGTTGTATCTCCATTTACCATCACCTTTGCCATTTGTTTATTATATATTGCCTTTATCATGTTAATTGTACAAGTTATTTTCATGAATGTGGAACCTATATTATGGACATAAAATAAGTTTGTATGTATATCCCACAAACCTCATTTTTTATAATGAAGATGTAGTGAATCAGATTTATAATTCAAGGTTGCTGAAAGTCGTGGCTTTCTTTCTGGATTGCTTAATGAAGGGTACATACTTTGAGAGTAGAAACGGGGAAAGTAAAACTGTAGAAAATGCAGTCTGGTACTTCCTCATTGGTATTGTAGCTGCCAATTTCAGAAAGATGCGAAGATAAGAATAATATTTTTTCCTATTTTGTGTGCTATTAAATAAAATAAATTTACTGTGAAACTGAAAATCTTCCAGATGTTTCATGGCAGGTGTCACAATGCCCAAGAAAATTTGAAAATATACAGTATCTATGCCACTTTTCATCAACAAACTTACTCCTACAGGTTCTGTCTGCTTCAAATAGCAATCCTCAAAATGAGAAGAAAGAGAACTGAGAGATTTCTATTATCATATCATTCTTTTGTTGTTGTTGCCTGCTGAGTGGAAAAAATGAAAACATACAGAACTTTGAGAAGTAAATCACCTAATACTGCACCAGAGTGCTATAGGTCTAGTCATTAGTGTCATAGATTTACAACATGGAATCGAATCAGAGCTTAACAGTCTGTCTTGCCCAACGTTGTTTAGCATATGGTTCAGGGTTTCTGCCCTTGAAGGATGAAAATAACCAATATATAACAAGAGATCAGAAAATGGTAGCATTACATTGACATCTTACATATTGACAGCATGTTCTTGACCTATGTTGACTCCCCCTTGCTGGAAGTAGTTTCTGCAGCAGATTTTATATGGATCTACTTTACCCAATATTTTAGCATTGGTGAGTCACCTAGTTTGGGTAAGGAAACATCTGTAAGAAAGCAAACAAGGTCCCATATTTCAACCCTGAGCTCTATTCTCCTTTATTGGTATCTATTGTATAAATGCCATATGCATATATATAGAATACATACTCAAAAAATCAGAAAAGAGTACCAAAGCTTATACTAATCCATGTGCAGTCTTTAAAATTAACCCCATCTTTTCCCACCATGCATACATGATGACAATGAAAGATTGCAAATATGATTCAGAAAGGTTTTGTACCACATTGGAGTATGAGCCCAACTTTATATTATATTATATTAACCCAATCTTGTGATTCATTGAAGCAATTACCTCTTTTTCCCAGGATCATGATATTGCTTTGGGAAGATTTCTACTACAGCCACATATTCTGGATACAGAAATAGCTGCTTTTGTATGGCATAAACAGAAGCTGTGTTTTGCCTCCTATATTCACCAAATGTTAGAAAATGAGGTAATTTTTAATTTAGTTTGCAACAGCATTCTCTCAGTTAATCCATATGTCCAGATCTGGGCAAACACACATCATTTGGTATAGACAGCAAAATGTAGTTAGAGGTTTGTTAAATATAAGCAAATATTTTTTTTAAAAAAATGGCAGAGATGGAAAAAAAAGCAGGCAAATATAGAAAGGCATGAACAACAGGCAAGAAACAACCATTCTCTCCCACCTCCCATCTCTCAAAAAGAGAGAACTTTTCAGAGACTCAGGAAACAATAATATGGGCAGTTAGCATGGACAGTTCTAAGGGAATGGCCTTTGGATATTCCATCTTTAAATCTTGTATGTGTGCAACACCTACAGAGGTGAAAAGTAGAGGATTATGAACTATGAAATAAACAATTTGGAAATTGTGATGATGAATCCAGCACCAGCGAGACTTCCTATAGCCTTATTACCTGGTTCTAAAGCTGGAACTTCCAGATCATTATCCAACTTGTATGTAACATTTTAGCTTAAGGCCCGGTCCCACTGGCCGATGGATGCAAAACGTATGCATAAAGGACATAGTGGACAAGCAAAATTTTGGGGGTGGCTCCATCTGTTTTCATCCGCTCCAAAAATTGGTGAAAATTTGCATAAACAGAACGGAAAAGAACGGACATGGGTAGTATGTAGCAGGGATGTTAAATGGATGTTCATCGGAAGCCTAGCGGATGAAAGCGGATGGAAGCGGATGACACCTCTGAAGGGGTTCCGGGGGAGAATTTCGAAGTGGACGCATAACGGAAGAGGCGGATGCATAGCGGATGAAGCGGATGCATCACGTATGCCTATAGGAAACAAAGGGGATGCCGCGCGGATGTATATCAGATGCAAAGCGCTCACTGCGCATGCAGGGGGTATAAATTGCGTCCGCTCCGCAGATATAAAAGGATGCAGCATGCACGCAGAATAGTCTATTCTGACTCAGAATAGTCTCAGAGACTGAGTTGTTTACTTGTTTAATAAAGTTTATCTTTGCTTAAGATATTGAATAAAGTTTACTTGGTTCATTTTGTTTACTTAATAAAGTGTTGGTAAAAACTTTGAAAAAATGGTTAAGCCTTTGCATGCTTGTGGGATAGATAAGGATAGTTGTGGGATAGATAAACCTCCAGTGCAACGATAGTGGGACTGTATGGTCCACCATCTCAGCTGCCACACATATGGACCTTTATTATCAATAACAATTTATTCATTGATCAACACATTTTAAAATAAACAAAGCTCTTTATTAATGCCCTATTCATTGTAGGACCACTCAACATACATGGCACAATCTCATCAGTGTTATGCAACAGTCTCAAGGAAGCATCCATTAATCATCTATCATCCTGTCTTGCCACTCCACTGCTCCAGCAGGGGAGTTGCATCAGTGTCTCAGTAGGTTATGCTGCTTCTTCCCTTCACGTGAAGCTCTGTTGGGGCCTTGCACATCCACAGTGTCTATCAGGTTACGTCCTTGCCTCCATTCACCAGGCTCCATGTCCCCATTCCCTTGTTGACAGTCGACAAGTCTGTTCTGCAAGACTGGGTAGCGGGTGTGCATGAGATTGTGCAGGATACAGCAAGCTTCCATGATGCTCCTCACAGTCTCTGGGTCATGCTGCATGGTGGTGAGAAGTATCTGGAACCTGTTGGCCAGGATGCCGAAGGCGTTTTCCACCACCTGCCTTGCCCTGGACAGCCTGTAGTTGAATATCCTCTCTTCATGGGTGAGGAGTCTGGAAGTGTAGGGCTTCATGAGGTAGGTTCTGAGGAAGAACGCGTCATCACCAACGATGAAGTAGGGCACATCTTGTGTGTCATTGGGTAGGGGGTCTGGATCTGGAAAACCCACGAAGAGGTTGCGTTCCAGCCCATCCTTGAGGTCACTTGCGTTGTATACCTGGCCATCTGAAGCTGACCCGTTGCCTGAAGCATCGATGTAGATGAACTTGTAGTCAGCATCGACCATGGCAAAGAGGATGATACTGAAGAAGCTCTTGTAGTTGTAATAAGTGGACCCTGAGTTGGCTGGAGCTTTGCAGGCCACGTGCTTCCCATCTATGGCTCCAATGGTGTAGGGAAAGTTCCACCTCTGATACCACTCTTCTGAAAGTTTTCTCCAGCCTTGTTCAGTGGTGGGGAGGAGTGGGGAGGAGCAGTGGTGAGGAGCTCCTCCACGTATTCTTCAATGATGGCCTGTACCACTTGTCTGACCACTTTGCTGATGCTGTTGTATGCATACAACATGCATACTGCATGTTTCTGTATGTGGTTCCAGAGGCCAGGTGGCGCAGAGTCAGTGCCACCTTCACTCCAGGGTCCAGGTTGGGACGGAAGTTGGTGCTAGGCTTGGTCAGCCTGGGTCTCAGATGCTGTACAAGTTCGTCAAACATGGCTGGTGGCATCCTCAGGAAGTGATGGAATGCATGAGAGTCTTCATTCCTCAGCTCCACCATCAACTGGTCATAGAGTCCAAATTCCATTCTTCTCCTGATCCATCCTCGGACCCACACAGCTCTTGGACGTCTCCTTCCTCTCCTTCTGTGTAAAACTTGATACAGTCTGAACAGGTTTTGGTACTTGTGATGAATGAGCGCAGCTATCATATGGACTGTTTCATCATCCATGGTGGAGAACAACTGATGATGTTGAAGACCAAGACCAAGGGTGATGAGGTCTGTACATTATGGCTGCTGGACTCATACTGAGATCCAGATGATTTTCTCCCCCTTTTTATAGAAAATATCGGTTGTCCACTGGGTGTCCTTCTACATACTCTAGACATACTCCAGACATCCTAAATATACGAGATACATCCCAGATACAAACGTTTTGTCCATTTTTAATACTTTATATACGAGATGCGTATGCTTACATCCTTTCTATTTCCATGCTACTAACGCTGTGTAGACGTTCCGTTTACCTTTCATTTCCTCCCTCTTTCCGTTTTCAGCTGCAGCGGATGTGAGTTGAGGGGATGGCCAGAGAGATACAGCAGACGTTTAACGGATGATAACGGACATAGAACGTTTGTTGCCCATATATGTCGCGGATGTACATTGTACGCAGCGGAAAGTTCATCTGTTCACAAAGTTTTGTGCAGCTCAAAACTTTTTGTGCAGATGAAATCGCAGTGGACGGATGCTCCATAGATAGAACGTAAGAAACACGTATGCAGTGAGTACACAATGGATGCATAGCATTTTCCAACGGATGGCAAGCTTTTTTAAATGTTTTACATCCTCTTTGCATCCATAAGTGCAGTGGGACTGGGCCTAATATTGGCTTTGGCAAAATGGATGCCTTATCCTCAAATGCTAGGCACAATTTTAATGAGTTAATGAGAAATTAAAATGACAGCTATTCCAGCTGCTTGAACATGTTGGTAGCATAGGATCAGAGTCTGGGTATGGCAGATGAGATGTCAGATGTTGGCCATCAAAGTACCAAGGTTGCTAGATGGTGATGCCAGCCAAAAGCATTCTTCAATTAATAAGAATCCAGCACTTTCCAAAGGCAAGCAAGTCTTTAGCAATGCTTAGCAGAAATTTTAATTTAAGACAGGATATCACATGGTTCTTTTAAAAAAAGTTAGTTTTTTTCAGCAAATCAGCAATTAATATGTGAAAAGTTTATCTTTGGTTGCATTAATTTAGAAGTAGCTCATTTAAGCAGCTGTGTTTCCCAAGGTTTAAATCATTACAGTGCCATAATATCAGTGTGTGATTCAGCAGAAAGATATTTATATAACCTAGTACAATGCAAAAAAGCAATAAACCATCCGGCAAGTGAGACCAGAGTGAAACTGACCACCATTTTGGAAGGGAAGGCATAATTATAACCTTCATGGTACTGTGATATATTATGAATCATCTGTTTGAAGAAAAGTTAATTACTGCCAAACAAAATTACAGTTCTACAAATTGGTTGTTGGTAAAGCAGCAAATAATTATTCATTGAAAGTTTAAAAGGATGGATACTTGGAAATCACAGTCTCAAAATGTTTTATCATGTTCATTGAATAAAAAAGTTTTATTAAAGCCTGAAAAAAAAGAGATGCACAATGAAGGAACACAGTTTTTCCTTAATGGTCTGTTGGGATTGCCTTGGGTGACAGGTGGAGGAGCCACAACCTAGATAACTGTCACACAAAAGGTATCTCAGTTCACAGAAGCATTTCAGAAGAGACCCTTCATAATTTCTGAAGAGTAGAAGGAAAGAAAGTGAAGAATAGTTCCAGATTCTGTTAATATAACTTTACAAGAAAGCTAGAGCTAGTATTCATTGTTGTGCTTCCTGTCTGAATTATATTTGAAGGGCTTACATTTCCCAAGATAACTGCTGGGAGAAAGAGGGGGGGAGGGGATTTACAAGGAAATCCCAGAAAAAAAATCAGGCAATTCCACTCTTTTAAAGATGTAATAAAATTATATGAAAAGTAATTCATCACTCTCTGTGTATTTAGAAAATCCTGGAAGGAGTCTTACTGTGCTTCAATATCTGCTAAAAAAAATGATGGAATTCCTGTGCATTAATATCATCAGTATCTACTGGTAGAAATCATCCATGAGAGGAACCCTCTCTAAATTAGTGACCACCAGACAAATTTTAGTAATTTATCGTAAATAATCACACTGTCATCTTCATATATTATTTCAGAGAATGATATATTGTGCATGCGAACTCTCCCCAAGGTTCACCTAGATCAGGGGTGTCAAACTCACATCCTCGAGTGATGTATCCTGACTTTTTCCCCCTTTGCTAAACTATGTGTGGGCATGGCCAACATGTGACGCATCTGGACCATGAGTTTGACAGTCCTGACCGAGATTAAGCCTAAATGTTGACACTACTCACTGTTCTCGTCCCTTATTGAAGATCACTATAGAAAAAAGAGTATTCAAAGTCACTTGGCACGATCCTGCTTTTCACAAATTGCTGGCCATATGAACATGCAATCTCTGCAGCATTCTACCTAGATTATTTTCTCAGAACAGCTAACATTTAGAGAACAGATGCCATATAGAGTCACGTTCCCCATATTTGGCATAATTGGGAAATAGAAGAATTGCATTTCCAAGTCAACTGTACAGAGTGTTACAAAAGGGCCAGGCCTAAAAACATTCAGGTTAAAAATAATGAATTTACAGCAGGGACACTCTTCATAGCTTACTGGAATTGGGTCTAAAGGAAATGCATAAAAACTACTCTCATGATTGATGAAAACATTCTTGTGCTACATTTGGCATTCCACAAAAAATTACCATAGATACCATTTCTAAGAATAGAAATGATTAACCGTAGCTCCCTGTCCCTCAAGTGGTTTTAGCCATAAATACAGGTTCTGATTTTACCCATTTCATTATTACGAGAATTATGGATCTTAAAGTATTATTGTGGCTAAAATTGGACCTTGTAGACCCAGTGCATCTAGAAACCAGCAAGTTTAGGGTGGCTGATGTAAAGTACTACCCTGAATCTTCAGCTCTCAGTGCCATGTGCTCCAAATTGCTGCATATCCTTACCTCTTCCTTTGGTCTAACCTTAACTTGCCATGTCAAGGTTGTCATCTGGCAGATTTATTGCAAACTTTGTCAGATATTCATTCTGTGTCTGAATGGCTTTTAAGATTACTCAGTGGATCACAGAATCAGTGATCTGGGAAGGTGTACCTTTACTATAACCCTTGCCTTTAGCTGTGCTTTCTGAGAATTAGAGTCTATAGGACTTCAGGTTCTGATAACAACATTGCATTTTGGCAAAAGGAGTAAAACTTTTTACTATTAGTTTGAACTAATAGTAAATTACAAATAATTCATTAGTATGAATTATTCCATAAAAGCTTTATGGATCTAAGAAGGACTAGGGATGACATGAAAGCAGTTGTTCTAATATCTCAGGGATTGTCACAAAGAAGAGGGAGTCAAGCTATTCTCCAAAGCACTTGAAGGCAGAACAAGAAGCAATGGATGGAAACTAATCAAGGAGAGAAGCAACTTAGAATTAAGGAGAAATTTCCTGACAGTTAGAACCATTAATGAGTGGAACAACTTGCCTCCAGAAGTTGTAAATACTTCAACACTGGAAGTTTTTAAGAAGATAACCATTTATCGGAAATGGTATTGGGTTTCCTGCCTAAGCAGGGGGTTGGACTAGAAGACCTCCAAGGTTCCTTCCAACTCTGTTATTCTATTCTATTCTGTTCTGTATGTAAAGTGGATGACTCCAAACCTACCATTCTGATTGGCCAAGGAAAGGAACAGTGGATTGGTTCACTAGGAACCAATCCAAAGTGATACCAAAAAGGCGGCAAATCTAAATAGCTGCCATTGGCTGCAAGCAGGCAAGCCAGCCTGTATAAAAGGGCTGGCCCCGGCTTCAGCCAGCGTTCCGTTACTAACTGTTAACAATAAAAGTATTTGTTGTTGGAACCCGGTCTACCTCGTGTGTTTTCCGAACAAAACACTGGCGACGAGGGTGGGATAGTCCTGAACGGAACAAAACCTGCACGTGGTGATAAAAGCCCAGACTGCAACTAAGATGTCTGGAAACAA
>BLBF01000005.1:29214289-29244618 GCA_015471245.1 Laticauda colubrina
AGTCTAAGTATTTCTTTCCTGGATTTTGAATGGAGCTCCGCCTGACAATAGCTGTCTTCTCAAAGCTACCTATAAGGAATAAAAAAAAATAATGAATATTTGTTAAAGAACAATACATCTAAACAAACATGTAATACATGTTTGTATTGAACAATACATCTAAACAAACACTGCGCAAAATAAGGCAAAGCGATTCCTAAAACGCTCGCTTCCTGCAGATGGTTGCTGTCTCCTCTCCTTTCTTCAGGACAGCTGGTGATGGGACGCATTTCATTCACTGGGGCTAATTCACTCTGATACCCGTCTCAATCATGCATTTTTTTGCAAGAAATTCCAATCCATTCTTATATGCCATGCTATATTCTAAAGCAGGGTTCTCCAACCTTGGCAACTTTAAGACTTGTGGACTTCAACTCCCAGAATTCCTCCGCTGGCTTACCTCAACAGAGTTAGTTGTTTTTCATTTTTTTATGAAGCTAATGTTTCTTTATCTGCAGGAACTTTTTCAGATCATCATGTCATGGAAATATCAGTGAATATTGAGACACACATCTCACTTTGGTAGGAATTCTAAAGTTTGAGATTATATGTCACTTATGCTATTTAAAAGGTTGTTTAAAAATGGCTCTCATCCCCCATGGTTGATTTGAGGTGGGTAGATTTACTAGACAATCCTGATTCCTGGGGTCATCCTTTCAGAGACATTTCCTTATCAGATTCCTCAATCCCTTTAACACTGGCAGAGCTTCTAATGTATTTGAACAGTTCTTTAAAATATATGGAGATATTCAAAGATCTGCCTTGGAAGTAACCCATGTAGCACAGTCAAACACCAGCTATTGTTCATAAGAAATATTTTATGACATTTTATTTTCTGTCATAAAATGCTATATAATAAAATGTTTTATAAAATTTATCAAATTTCAGTTCCATGAGGGTAGTTCAGCCCAGATTTTGGACACCTTCTGTAAGTTAGCCCATTTGAGGTACTTTGAAAAAGTTTTGCCCTACTGCTTCGCTAATTTAATAATTACAGACACGAGAGTTTTAGTAGTATATAGATGAAGATAGAATTAGACGCATTTGTCTTCTGGATATGCAGGTTTTTTTTTTGCTATATAGTTTTTATTTCAACAAGTCACTTAGTGTTGTCATGCAATCAAACAGCTTTACATATCTCATATAAACTGCCACTGAAAAAATCTTTTCTTGTGATCCTAGCCTAACACTCTTGATTTGAGCAGAAGTACCACTAAATATATTAAAGCTTGGAAAAAATATACTTTTAAACAGAATAGCATCTTATATTATTGCTTCACATATTGAATTTTAGACACACACACACACACACACACACTTGTGTTGTACCCATTGAGCAATTTTTGCAAGAGAGTTACACTGTAACCAGCTGTAAGAAGCCTCCTTCGTAAAGGTCAAGCAATGGGACAAGGGATGGAATGGAGGATAATTTGGGACTGGGGGGACAGACTCCTCAGGAATCGTTAAAGATCTCATAACAAGAAGGGAGAGAGAGAGATTGGGGAAAACAAAAAAGAAGTGAAATAGGGAAAAAGAACATTAGTGGATCAACATAAACCTAAGTCATGAGCAAGAGCTGAAGGGGGGAGAATCTGAAGCCTTGGGCAAGGAAGGTCAAAGAAAAATTGGCAGCCCATTCAATGGAGTGTGAAGAGCTGAAAGTTCACCTGTAAGGAGATGCTGAGAAGCAATCTGAAGATGAGATCTCAGAAGAAAAAGATGTTGCGGCCAGAGGGAGATGAGGAAAGCTGTGTAAAGATTAATGGCAGCTGTTGTAGGAGGTGTTGGTACAGACAATAAGCTCATTGTAAAAAGGTGCAGGAGGCAAATTGTATTGCTATTTGAATGTTCATTTATTAATGTAGCATAAGGTTCTTACTGCACCAGTAGATTTACTAAAAGCTGATTTGACGGAATGTATGGATAATCTTGGGAAATGAAGAGAAGAGATGTTATCTAGGAAACAATCAGACAAAAGAGTACAAGCCCCCAATGGCTTAACAGTCAGAGAAGAAATTACAAGAACCTGCTCTAATGGTTTAAGAAGTTCAAAATAGCAGCAGGAAGTTTGTACTTTCAAACTTGCAATATTCTATAAATATAGCCTTACAATGAAGCAAAATTAGTTCATCTAGTTGTGTTTCCAGTCCACTTTCTGTTTATCTGAAAAAAAAAAAAAGTCATAATTAGAACTAAGTTATTCTCTTACTAACTGGCTTGGTGGGAGGGAAACCTTTTAGCAGAGGGTGGAAGGCAGGCTTGACAAGAATAAATTCTTCAGATCAATAATAGAGATTATTTTTGATAAACCTTTGGAGGATTCATATCTTGAGTTTAACAATGGTTCCAATGTTACAGCTGGAGCCATGACAGCTCTGACTTGGATGGGGATGGGGAGGAAAACAAGTTAGTGCAATACAAGTTTCGGAAATTTAATAGAGATTTTTTTTTTTAAAAAATTCCCCCTTCTATCTGGTTAGTATTAGTTGGGTTTATGCAATAGACTATGCTCACATACCACATCAAGCACTAAAGTAACCACACTGACTGGATTCTTACAACATATTGAGCTATAAAGCATCTAACTTAGGGTTAAAACCACTTGACAGCATTTGTCTGATAAATAAATAAAATTGAAGGGGAAGATGATGCTTTTTCTATGAAAACTCCTCAAGGATCATTGAAATTTGTTGTTGCTTAATTTAGACTAGGACTGTCAAACTCCCAGCTCATGGGCCAGATGCGTCATGCGCTGACCATGCCCACTCCTGGTTTAGCAAAGGGGGAAAAAGTCCTGTTATGTCATGTGAGGATGTGATGATGTGAGTTTGACACTTCAGATTAAACAATACTGTTGATCTGAGTGGGAGAAGTACAAGCAATAAAACAAAATTGGCTGTGATCTTCTCTCTGCCCTCCCCGCATTTCCTCCTCATCACACTCACAGAGTGATGAGAATGTAATACTTGCTTCTATTTAAGTTTAGATCCAAAATGACTCCGGAAAATATTTTTGAAATATTTTTCTCTCTTCTTTTCTCTGCCTGCCATTGTCACTTTAGAAAAAGCTTCATTGGCTAACAGCCCTAATATGCTATAGGAAAAAATCTGTTTTTATCTCTAATGCTTGCTACAGCTAACCTGCTGAGCTGGTTTCCTCAGGAGGAAGGCCTTATGAGATACCACAGGCTTTGCTCCAGGAAACCAGGTGGAACTGCAGGTGAAATGCATTTTTTTATTTTATTCTTGAAGGAGATAGCAAATGGGTGGAGATAGATGATACAGAGATTTATCCAACACTTTACCAATGGATTTTTTGGCATCCATACCTCCCCTGCCTTCTTTCTTCTGCATGAATCCTGCAGCCTAAACCAGACTTTCCTGCTCTCCAAAATTACACCTACAATTCTAATCCTCTCCTAGACATGGAAGATCAGGAGAAGATGAAGTTCAACATACATCTATAACATAGAGTGTAGGGGGGAGACAAAGAAAGACAACTTGTACTTCTGCTTCTTATTTGAACGTCTGGCAGGGCTCCATTTTTCATTCTCTTGGTAAAGGGCCTCCATATTAAGTGCTCATTAAGATGTTACAGTCAGTTGAACAATGTGAATGTTGTATTCCCTTTCTGGAATGAGTGTACCCTGAAGTACTTCTGGATGAGATTCACTTATGTACTCAAAGAGCAAATCTGAATCTTCAGATGGAGTATAACCTTGTTAAAGTGTAGTTTTAATACCTTTTCCTTGATTTCCCATTCAAAATGACCAGCAACATGTTTGAATTAAGAGCAGCCTGCTTGCCCTAATTTATTCTACGTGTGCCATCAGATCTATCATTGAGAAGCCAGTGATACATAAAGAAAGAAGATGGATTCTAAGCAAATGCAGGAAAGCATCAA
Organism: Laticauda colubrina; assembly: GCA_015471245.1. Lineage (NCBI taxonomy): Eukaryota > Metazoa > Chordata > Lepidosauria > Squamata > Elapidae > Laticauda > Laticauda colubrina. Next base: position 29,218,232 of record BLBF01000005.1, read on the forward strand.
GTCTCAGGGACTTAGACTAGTTTAAAGTTCTTGGGGAAAGTGATCATATTTAATAAGTTGAACAGAAAATAAGGCAAATTTCTATTAAGAAAATGCAATGTTTTAAAACACAGTTCTTTAATTTTCAGGAAATGAAGACCACTAAAGACAGAAACTCAGCAATATTTTTTGTTGATATAATAAGGTTATTTATCTTTTGTAGATGTATAGTACTTTATAATATTTTTATGCATAGTTACTCTGTATGTAAGTTCTACAAAAATTAAAATGACAAGCAACTTTGCTCTTGGATAAAACAGTAAGTCTCCAGGATCTGATGCATTAAATTACAGGGCACTGAGAGAAGCAAGAATTACACAAACTTCAGTAAGATGTTTTCAATGTTGATGTTAGGGTAAATATAGAATCTTGAAAACTGCAAGGGAAATTATTAATATGTTCATTAAGGCAGACATTTTGGAACAGTAACTGTTTCTTCCTAGGTTTCATGGCACCTGGACTGAACTGCCATTTATGAGATAACTACCAATGGATTTTCATCTCTTGTAATATTCCTTTCATTCAGGGGTGGGATTCAAAATTTTAACAACCGGTTCTGTGGGCATGGCTTAGATGGTGGGCATGGCTTGGTAGGCATGTGACTGGGTGGACATGGCTTGGTGGTCATGTTATTGGCTGGGTGTGGCCAACTCAATATCACTCACATCAAGGCATGCATTTCTTTGCCTGGCCTCTCATGACTGTGGGGATGCTGCAACAGTCATAAATGTGAAAAATGATCATAAGTCACTTTTTTCAGTGCCATTGTTACTTTGAATGGTCACTCCACACAAGCAAAGTACCAGCAAAGGAGGGGAAAAAAAATTCCAGAGACATTCCTGAGACAGGAAGTCTAGTCCTGCCAAGATTATAATAAGGGTTAATGGAGAGGCAGTTTCTGTAAGCAACACCAGAATGTTTTCTTCCTGCCTTTCTTACAGGATTAGACCAGTAATTTCTTCTAACAACTGGTTCTCTGAACTGCTTAGAATGTTAACAACCGGTTCTAGTGAACAGGTGCGAACTGGTAGAATCCCCACCCCTGCTTTCATTATTTTCCCAGCTTCTGCCATTTTCTCACAGATGCATTTACACAGGAATCTCACACAGGGACTGCATCTGGCCAATGCAGTCAATAGGCAACTGTAAAGGTATTAGGGCAAGAGGAAGGATGTCAGAAAAAATGGTACTTAGGGACTGGAATGGGGCAACTTATTCTGTTTTTGCCCATGTCACTGTAAATGACAATGTTTTTGTCACATTATAAATTTTTTACAATTGTTAAAACCAATGGAAATTTGCTTCTATCCCATTGGTTTGAGATGCATATTTGTTAAACCTGGTCTTTCTGTATATAGAACTAGAAACTCTTATGTGATCAAAACAATTTTTCTACCTAGTCATAATATAAATATAAATAAATAGCACTTAAACTTATATCCCGCTTCATAGTACTTTACAGTCCTCTTTAAGTGGTTTACAGAGTCAGCATATTGCTCCCAACAATCTGGCTCCTCATTTTTACCAATCTCAGAAGGATGGAAGGTTGAATTAATCTTGAACTGGTCAGGATCAAGCTGCTGGCTGTCAGAAGAATTAGTCTGTAATGCTGCATTCTAACCACGATAGCTGATTCATGCAAAGCAATGTTCACAGAGCTTTGCATATGAGGGATAGAAAGTACATTTTTACTTTGAAATAACACCCTATGAGGATAATGCATAAATGGCCTAAATGGCCAGAACAAACATTTCCTAGCAGAGCTCAACAGTGTTGTGATTCAGTTAAATAAATCATCTGTCAGAAGCATCTGAGAACTGCTGTGTTTTGCTTATCACAGAAACTTGGCTTCATTCACTCATTCCAGATGCAGCTGTTGAGCTGGAAGACTACATAGCTCACAAGCAGGACAGGAGTAGAGATTCTGGCAGGAGCAAAGGGGGAGGTAGACAGCCACTGCTCCATGGATCTGGAGTCCATATTTTCCACAGGAATTCAGCATGGTTTTGATTACCACAGTCTATATTTCACCTGATGCCAATACAACCATAGCTTTGGGATTCTTGTTTAACATTGTTAGTTATCAGCAGAATATGTATCCTGATGCTGTGCATATCATAGCAGGGGACTTTAATCAAGCTGATTTAAAAGCAGTGCTCCCCAAATTCTATCAATATGTTCAGTGTGCTCCTAGAGGAGCAAACATATTGGACAAAGTATAAACCAACATCAAACATGGCTATAAGGTTATACAATTACCACATTTGGAACAATCAGACCATATGCCACTGCTTTTAGCACCAGCGTACATCCCTCTTAGGAGACAGGCTCTGCCTATAATATGGACAGTAAAATCTTGGCCAGAAGATGCTTCTCAACAAGTTCAGGACTGTTTTGAGAACACAAATTGGGACATCTTTTACCATTCTGACCTAGAGGAGCACACTGCAACTGTCCTGTGCTATATCAAACACTGCACAGATACTATTACTGTGGATAAACATATTAGGATTTATCCTGTTCCGTCCGGAAAAACGCGAGGTAGACCAGGTTCCAACAACAAAGTCTTTATTTGAAGTACAGTTGCAAAACGGAACATTGGCTCAAGCTGTGGCAGCCTTTTATAGTATTTTCTCTGCCGCCTTGTAACCAATGACAGACATTTGATATTTGCCACCTTTGAGCAGCTATGTGGATTGGTTCTTTTTAAACCAATCCCCATTCAAAATATTTGACCAATCAGAACCTTGCATTTAGGAGTCTACTATTTTATATACAGAACACCCCTCCCCTCCTGGTTTAGTCCTATGTGGTGACATAGTCGCGCAGGTAGGTGGGGCTTCTTTTGACCTGACTGGACTTGCGCGGTTCATTCTTTTATGCCATTTTAAAGGCATTCTATGAGGCTCTGGAAAACGCCTGGGGCTACGCTTACTCCAAATTGGAGTTTGTTACATTTGAATGCCCCTTTGTGAGTCACTATTGCTTGTGCTTCAGCCGTTAAGGGGTCTACTGGGAGCTGTTGATACGCTTGTGCTAGGTCTAGTTTAGCGAAAACTTTTCCTCCCCCAAGAGTGTGCAGTAGGTGTTGCACAACTGGCACCGGGTACGTGCTCTGTTGCAGCACATGGTTCAGGGTAGCCTTGTAGTCGCCACAGATTTGAACCGACCCGTCTGGCTTAATTGGTGTCACAATTGGTGTTTCCCATCTAGCGTGGTCGACCGGTTCTAAAACCCCTTGATCTATTAATTTATTTAGTTGTTCCTCTATTTTTGCTTTTAAAGCAAAAGGAACCCGTCTGGCCTTTAGTCTTTTAGGGGTTATCTGTGGGTCTAGACTAAAAGAAATGGGGGTCCCCCGATACCTGCCTAGGGAGCCGTCGAAGACATCCTGGAATTCTTGGATCAGGTCTTCTTCCCAGTCAGTTGTGGCCACCCGGTCTACTCCGGTCATCCCAATGCCCAATGGTGCGAACCATTCGATACCCTGGAGGCTTGGTCGATCTCGGTCAACTATCGTTGATGGTAGTACTACAACATGTTGCCTGTAAGCGACTCAAAAATGTCCCAGGCCGATTACAGGAATTCGGTTTCCCTGATAATCTTTGAGGGTTAGTTTTTGTCTCTGGAGTTCCTTAATTTTGATGTCTGGAATTAGTTTTTTGAGGGTGTCCCATGACACCATGGATAGGAACGATCCAGAGTCAACTTCCATTTCGCAGGGGCTGTCTTTGATTTTTACAACTATTTGTACTTTCTTCCCGCTTTCCGTCTGAGCGCTTCCGATAGTGAAAGTTTGGTATGCTTTCTCCCGGTTAGTGGCTTGCCTGTTTCGCTGCCACTTTCTCTCGGAGAGTCTTGCCTCAGGCTTTGCTGGGGAGTCGTTTCGTCTCTTTGGGCTGTAATTCTTTTTGTTTCTGCAGACTTTCTCGATATGCCCCCTTTTCTTGCATGCTCTGCAAATGGCATCAAGGAATCTGCAATCGGCTCGGGGATGGTTTCCCCCGCAGCCAGCACATTCCCGCCGATTTCTATTTTCGCGCCCTTTCTTGTTAGCGTATAGGCGGTGGATTTCATCGTCTTCCTCCCCGGGTTCTGACGTCTCCTCGAGTTCTTCATAATGAGTGGCTGTGGGAGATTGTTTTTTTCCTCTGGTCGAGCTTATTTCATCGTTGCTTGCATTCATTTGTTTCATCTTATCTGCCGATTTTTTGGCGGCTTCAGCAGCCGAGGCTTCTTCAATAGCTTCGGCTACTGATATGTTGGGTTTGTTCAGTAGCTTGCTCTGTATAGTTGAGTCTCTTAACCCCAATATCATTTGATCCCACATCGCTTCATCTAAGTTGAGAAACTCGCACGCTCCCCCTATTTGTCATAGGGCGGCTACAAAATCAATGATGGTTTCACCTTCTTTCTGGTCTCTCCGATAAAACTCATGCCGCTTTATTAGATTTGACACCACCGGTGCATAATGGACCTTTGGAGGACAAAACATTATGTTTTGTCCATAATGTTCTTTGGAGCTCGGGTCACGTCAATTGTTTGACATCTCAGGGCTTTGCCAAAGCCTTGGCCATTTTAAAAATCGCGGGCTCACAGTGTGTCAAGAAAACAGCTCTTTTTCGCTGATCTGAGATTTCCTCCATCTCATTGCTCTCTAGGTACATCTGGAAACGGTCTATGTAAGATTCCCAATCTTCTTCATTGGGGTTGAAGGGTGCGGGCGGCGCATTGTTTCCAGCCATTTCTCTTTGTCTGGCTTGTCTGTCACCACGTGCACAGTCTCGCGTTTAGGACGATCCCATCCTCGGCGCCAGTGTTCCATCTGGAAAAACGCGAGGTAGACCGGGTTCCAACAACAAAGCCTTTATTTGAAGTACAGTTGCAAAACGGAACATTGGCTCAAGCTGTGGCAGCCTTTTATTGTATTTTCTCTGCCGGCTTGTAACCAATGACAGACATTTGATATTTGCCGCCTTTGAGCAGCTATGTGCTCTGAGAAATTGGTTTGCTGGCACATCATTTCTGGTCTTCCACATACATTTGATAAACATCAGTTTGCATACAGAAGCAATAGATCTACAGAGAAAGCAATAGCCATCACTCTTCAGGCTGCTATGACTCATCTAGAATGGGGGGGGGGCGGCTATGTGAAGATGCTTTTTGTAGATTTTAGTTCTGCATTTAACACAATTCTTCCAAATAGACTAGTGTCTAAACTTCTGGACTTCTGGACTGATTGTTTCCTTCCCTTCTGGACTTCTGGACCTTGGGCTTTCTTATTCAATCTGCCTTTGGATTATGGATTTTCTGTGTGGCCTCTCACAGAGAGTCAGATTAGGTAATCATACCTCTTCAGCCCTTATTCTTAACACTGGTACACCATAGGGTTGCATGTTGAGTCCCTTACTCTATACTCTTTGTGTATGTGACTGCATTCCCACTCATGCTTGTAATACTATTACTAAAATTTCAAATGATACAACAGTGGTGGGACTCATCTCTGGGGGGGATGAATCTGCCTACCAAGATGAGGTGGACCTTTTGATTTTGTGATGTGAAGACGATAACTTGGTCCTCAACACCAATAAGACCAAGGAGCTTATAGTGGACTATAGAAGGAACAGATCAGACATCTAGCCCTTGCTTATCAATGGAGACCGAGTGAAGCAAGTGGCCAGTTTTAAGTTTTTGGGTGTTACCATAAAAGAGGACCTGACCTCGGGTGCTCACATTGCAGCACTGGTCAAAAGGGCCCCGCAGAGATTATACTACCTGAGTCTTCTCAGAACACAACTGAATGAAAACTGCTGGTGACCTTCTACCGTTGCACCATAGAGAGTATTTTAACTTACTGCACCTCTGTATGGTTTGCCAGTTGCACAGTGGCAGATAGGAAAGCACTCCAGAGGGTTAACATCATTGCCCAGAAGATTATTGGTTGCCCTCTCCCTCTTTGGAAGAGCTTTACAGCTCCCACTGCCTGAAGAAATTTCAAAACATTCTTAAAGATCCATCTCATCCTGGGCACCCTTTTTTTGAACTATTACCATCTGCCAGATGGTATAGAATAATAATACAAATAGGCTGAAAAATATCTTCTATCCCAGGGCAGTAGCTCTTTTGAATTTTATTGTATAGTGCAGTGTTGGCGTGATGTCGGGGTTTTCAATTCAATGTGTGGAGTGTGAAGGGTGTGTGTTTGTGTTTATTTTCATGGTCATGATGTGCACTGAAGGTGGTGTTTTATTTCATTATACAAGGTGCAATGACAATAAAGTAAACTCAGAACTGAGATGTTATAGTATTTCACAGGAAAGGAGATACTTTGCTATCACAATAAATTCATTTTCTTAACCTGCTTATTTCTTTTGCATGCATCCAACAGGCTCTAAATTAGATGCCAAATAATAATGCTACCTTTCAGATTAAATCAAGAAGGAAAACTCAGACAAACTCAAATCAAGCGTCAGAATGACTCAAGCATCCTGGAAGATGGTCTGGAGATGGATGGAAATTTGTTTTTCTTTCAGAATGAAACCAAGCATTATTTCCTTCTGGTTTTCTACTTTAAATCTAGTCACCACTTGAGAATCTGTTATAAAATATTCATATAGAAATGGGAACCTGTTTACACATGGTTTTTGAATGAATCTTCCTATGAGTTGTCAGTGAACATTAAATAATACATAACTTCTTCGACATGAATTACTCTCTGGATTACAAAATGAAGGAAGCATTTGCCTAGTGGAAAGACCACTCAGAGAATGGATATGAGGACAGGTATATTTATGTACAATAAATCTAGAAGTTAGTTTCCAAGTTTCCTAAATTAAGGTTCTAATCCATTCCTTTACATTTGTCCTTAAAGCACCATAACTGGAAATTTCCAATGAATGAGACTTCTGCTAAATCTTACAGCCAAACAGATCTTATTCATGACTGGCATTTCTCCAGAATCCCTCCTGACTGCCACTTTTAACAAAACCTTTTTAAAGATTCCACAAGCACCAGATTATTACAATTAAGGAAGCATTTTACATTTTATAAATGAGCTGAAGATGGGTTGGACCACTCCCATTCATCATGCTACTGAAAAACAGGCCTCAGGGATGGTCCTTAGAAAACTTTTATAAAGCTCTCTGTTGCTTGTTGGCTGCTGCACTAGAGATAGACTAGTTACTTTATGGTCTCATGCTGTTAAAGAGTTTTAAATCCAGGTTCTGTCAGTGTCTAGGCCCATACAGTAGCTTGGGCCATTGATATAATTTAATAGAGCTCCATTCTTTGCTCCCTTGTAGAGGCCCATTATTTCAAATGTTCCTGTCCCCAAGGAAAGATGTAAATGAATGCAAGACCGAAAACACACCCCAAACTAATCAAAAGGAGAGCTATAGGCATGGATGTCTGCAGGTTATAGTGAAAGAAAATTGGAATGGGGGCAACAATAATGCAATTATGGTGACTGGCATGTTGAATTGTTTTTCTGTACTCTGTGGGTACCCCTGCTTGTAGGAAAGAAAAGCACAAAAATTGAAACAAGGAAAAGGTCTTAGGAATCAAATAAGTATACACCTGCTTTTCGCATCCATTTATCCAATTTAAGACAATAATAATGTGTTTATGTATGTACCTCTAATTGTCAGCCACTATTCGTCAACTAAACGATCATCTTTATATCTCATATCTCAGATGTATCTGCCACTGTGATCTTGTCCAGTGAAATAATACTTTTGTCGCATGATTGTCACACACATATAGAAATATTAACAATAAGAATAATTTATCACACAGATATAGTTCAGAGATAGTTCCTTAAATCCTGCAAATGTTAATTAAAATGCAATTATCCCTGATATTAATCTCAGAAATAGAAGTACAGCATAGTCAATTTGTTTTGAGTTTAAATAACACTGTACTGATGAATAATAGTTTTAAAAACTCCAGTATGAACAGATAAACAGGTTTAATCAGCCTATTCTAATATGATCATTCATGCCATGTTTGTTTGCCAATTAAAAAGTTCAGAGTGATATAGAAGCCTTAGAGGCTTGCATTTATTTATCATGTATTTATAAATGCATTCATTTAGCAAAACACTATTTTATTAATTTATATATTTATAGTTTTTGAAAAAGTAAATGAAAAGAATTCTCTGAGGAGTTTGGACTAGGTGACCAGTATGGTTCTTTCCAACTCTAATAATTCGACAACGTTCTGAAATACAGTATTTAGTCCTAAGACTAAAAAAGTTAAGATGGTTGAAAATGGGTATTTTGTTATGCCTTTGGGTTTTTATGCCCAGAATCTCTACTCTCAAGAGTGATCTGTTCTGACAAAGTACTCTATGTCCTCCTTTTTAGCAAGTTTCTTATGAATTGGCATGAGAGCACCAGCTATTTAGTAGCAATTTTCCAATGCCCTCATTATATGCGCTATTCTTTGCTTCCTCTTAACCATATAAATGGAAAAGCCACAGAAGCACTAATTTCTAAGATCATTAAATGATCTTAAGAAAAGAAAAAAACATTAGTTTTTTTAGACATTAGTTCCTAACACCCTGAATAGTTTTGATATGCTCTCTTCTCCTTCTCTCTTTGTTTCTCCATTACTTCAGAACCTTCTGTTTGTGCTGTTCCTCTGGCAGAAACAGTTTGTTTGACATCTGATCTCAAAACTCTGCACTTTCAAACAGTTCTTAAGACACTACTCAGAGATGCAGCACAAATAATGCATTAGGACAGAGGTTTCCAAACTTGGCAACTTTAAGACTTGTTGGACTTCAATTTCCAGAAAATGCTGTTTGGAGAGTTCTGGGAGTTGAAGTCCACAAGCCTTAAAGTTGCCAAGTTTGGGGACCCCTGAATTAGATTACATGTCTGCAGCTATTTACTTGGAAGCAACTGTGGTGGATGGCCTTGCCCATAATACCTCTGATATGCAATAAAGCTTTGTAGTGGGAAAATTAGGTTGTTCTCTGTAAGTGTTAAGTAAACCTATGGCCAGAAACCCACTGGTAGGCACCAAGTGAGTGTTAGAACTTTTTAAAAATATATATAGTATTAACATCCTTTCTTTGAACATTTATACTTTTATCAAGGCTCAGAAACTATGTCTCATTTGGTTTTACTTTAAGATTAGTTGACTGTCTTAGACTTTGTTGTCCCAGAAGACTTGAAAGAACAGGAAAGTACAGGAAAGTAAGATAAGATATATAAGAATAGATAAGGTGTACATCCAAGGATTCCCCTTACAGAATTATTCTCAGAAGCTTTAGGAGCCCTGGCAAGGAAGGAGTTTTCTTATATGGAATGATGTGAGGGAAATGATTGACTGAATAAGAGGTTTATATGTTATAGGAGAAGCTGATTGTGTTGTATATAAGCCATGCCAGGTAGAGAGCTTTCTGTGTTGCCCAATTAACACCTTGTCATTGCTCTTAGGTAAAGAATAAAGAACTTAATTCATCAAGCAACTTGTTTTCTTGATCCCAACTCAGAAACAAATTTGGCAAGGAATAAACTATTCCAATGTGAGGATCTCAACTAGTGACGACACTGAAGACTTCCTCAAATGCTGAATGGACAATGAGCTGCCAAATATTGTTTTTAGGAAGGGAAAACAGAACTGCAGGAGAAGGTAATTGTGTTCATATGACATTCTCAGCACAAGAGTTTATGCAGTAAACAAAATATTCTGGGTTTGCATGAACCTTAAGTTATACTGGCTAAAGCCCATGTCACACTGCACCAACGGATGGAAAGAGGATGTAAAACGGAAACACTTGCCATCCGTTGGTTAACGTGATGCTTCCGTTCTGTAGTCACTGCCTCCGTTTTTCATCCTCTCTATCCGTCCAGCATCCGTCGACTGAGATTCCATCCGCTCAAAAAGTTTTGAGCTGCACAAAACATTTTGAGCGGAAAATGTATCCAACGCATCCGTTCTGCATCCACAATGCATACGGGGAACATCTGTTCTACATCCGTTGTCATCCGTTACACATCTGCTATATCCACAAGGCATCCGCTGTGCATCCGTGCAACTCAAATCCACTCCATTGGAAAACGGACACAGGGAGGAAGCGAAACGGATGCGGAATGGACACAAAGCGTTAGTAGCACGGACGGAGAAAGGATGAAAGTGGATGCAGATCGCATACAAAGCATTAAAACGGAAAAAAACGTTTGCAGAGGGGACCAATCTCGGATATTTAGGATGTCTGCAGGATGTCTAGAGGATGCAAAAGGACATCTAGCAGAAAACCTATATTTCCTATAAAAAGGGGGAGGAACTCACCTGGATCTCACTTTCAGTCCAGCAGCCCTGCAGTGCAGACCTCTTCAGCCTTGCTCTTGCTATTGCTCCTCCACAGCATCCAGTCATCTCCACCATGGATCGTCTCACACTCCTTTTGGTAGCCACCATCGTTCTACAACAGTGGAAGCCTCTTTCACCTGTTCTACACGAAGAAAAGGAGGCGGCCAAGAAGTGTCTGGGTCCGAAGATGGATCGCCAGAAGAGCAGAGTACGGACAATATACAAGCTGATGGTGGAGCTGAGGAACGAAGACCCTCGTGCATTCCAGAACTTCATGAGGATGCCTCCAGCCCTGTTTGACAAAGTTGTGGAGCAGCTGAGACCCAGGTTGACCAAGTAGAGCACCAACTTCCGGCCCAGCCTGGACCCTGGGCTGAAGGTGGCACTGACTCTGCACCACCTGGCCTCCGGGACCACCTACAGGAGCATGCAGTATGGCTGGAGGGTGCCACACAACACCATCAGCATTATGGTCAGAGAAGTGGTGCAGGCCATCATCAAAGAATACCTGGAGGAGCTTCTCCAATGCCCCTCCACTGAAGAAGGCTGAAAGAAAGTTGCAGAGCAGTAGTATCAGAAGTGGAACTTCCCCCACACCGTTGGAGCCATAGATGGCAAGCACGTGGCCTGCAAAGCTCCAGCCAAGTCAGGGTCCACTTATTTCAACTACAAGGGCTTCTTCAGCATCATCCAATTCGCCATGGTCGATGCTGACTACAAGTTCATGTACATCGATGCTTCAGGCAACGGGTCAGTTTCAGATGCCCAGGTATACAATGCCAGTGACCTCAAGGAGGGGCTGGAATGCAACCTCATCATGGGCTTCCCAGATCCAGACCCCCTGCCCAACGACATGCAAGATGTGCCCTACTTCATCGTGGTTATTGATAATAAAAGGCCATAGGTGTGGCACCTGGGAGGGTGGACCATACAGTCCTACTATGCTTGCACTGGAGGCTTATCTATCCCACATCTCTTACCTATCCCACAGGTATCCCTGCCCATCCCACAGGTATCCCTGCCCATCCCAGAGCTATTACCCATCACAAAGGTATCCCTGCCCATCCCACAGCTAATACCCATCCCACAGGTATCCTAACCCATCCCACAGATATTACCCATTCCACAGGTATCCTAACCCATCCCACAGCTATTACCCATCCCAAAGGTATCCCTGCTCATCCCACTGCTATCCTTACCCATCCCTCAAGCATGCAAAGGCTTAAACCATTTCTAAATGTTTCCACCAAGACTTTATTTAATAAAATAAATGAAGCAAGTGTGTGAAGCAAAGATAATCTTTATTAATAACAAACTATAAAAGCAAAATGACCCAAGTGTCTTAAGCAAACATAAAGTCAACAGGTAGCCACCCATTCTCTGGTACTCTTTTTGGTCACTCTGAGGCGTGCCCAGTCCCAGGGGGGAAGGGTCCAGGTGCTGTGGAGGTGGCTGCTGCTGGAGTGCTGGTCTGAGGCATCATTGGGGGTGCCTGGCCCTGAGAGGACAATGGGACGGTGTGTGGAGGAAGCTCTCAGATAGCTGGCTCAGTCCTGTGATGTTGAGAGCCCCTTCCTCCAGGACATGGGGTGTCAGCCCCAATACCGATGACAGATGTTCTGAGGCCAGGCTTGGCTGTGGGGTGGAGGAAGGAGCAGTGTAGTGGGGATGTCTGGTCTGCAGCTGAGCGAGGTGAGGCGTCGGTGGCATCTGTGGCATGGGTGGCATCTGTGGCATGGCTGCATCGGTGGCGTGGGTGGCATCGGTGGCACTGGTGGCGTACGATGTACCTGTGCCTAGACTGGGAAGGGCTGCCTGTGCTGCTGTAGCTCCTGGTCGCCGTAGCCTTGGTAGGTGTGAGCCTGTGGAAAGCCTTGGAAGGGCAGTGACATCACCTGGGGTGGAGGAGCAGGCCTGGACTGGGTGGGGGCAGGTTCAGCTGGGTCTGGAGGGTTGTGAAGAAGACCAGTGATCCTGTCCTTTACCACCTGGTACTGTGATTCTGACATGTTCATGAGGGTCTGGTTGACATAGGTGAGGAAGGGCTTGTGGTTGGAGGATGGGACATCGGTGTGTAACAGCTGAGAGAGGAGATCTACGCTGCTTTTGATGGTGTCCCTGATCTCCAGCAGGACAGTGTGGCTCTGTCTCTCTGGTCTGGCTTTCTGCCTGCTTTCTGTGGAGGTGGAGCTGGGGGTGGGTGTGGGTTGGTCTCTGGTGGCAGTGGCCTCCTCTTGCTCCAACTGCATCAGGGGGTCCTCCACACACTCCACCACGGGTAGTGCAGCTGTCGGGGGGTTCTCCGTCATGGCATGCTCCACAGATACTTGCCTGGACACAGGAGCTGACTCTTGGCCAGAAGAGGACTGGCTCTCAGCGGGCTGCCTGAGAGAGAGGGTTGACAGAGGGGCTGCTCCTCGGTGGCGGATCTCACCCTCCAAGGAGCACCCTCCACACCACCAGCAGCAGCAACAGCAACAACAACAGTAGCAACAAAAGCAGGACCAGCAGGACCAGCAGGACCAGCAGCGCCAGCAGCGCCAACAGCGCCAGCAGCGCCAGCAACCCAACAACCATGGGGAAGAAACAGAAGCCTCTGCCATCTGCTGCCAGCCCTGGCAAGAGGGACAGGGCCACCCTCCCACCCCCTGGCCCTGACTCTGCTTCTGCTGGGGCTTCTGCTGCCCGGGCTCGATCTTCTGGTGCTGGTGCTTCTGCTGGTGCTTACTCTGCTGGCACTGCTCCTGATGCTGGTGCTTCTGCTGGTGCTTACTCTGCTGGCGCTGCTCCTGGTGCTGGTGCTTCTGCTCGTGCTTACTGTGTTGGTGCTGCTCCTGGTCCTGCTGGTGCTCCTGGTCCTGCTGGTGCTCCTAGTCCTGCTTCTGGTCCTGCTGGCGCTGCTGGCGCTGCTGGTGCTGCTGCTGGTCCTGCTGGTCCTGCTGGTCCTGCTGGTCCTGCTGGTCCTGCTGGTCCTGCTTTTGTTGCTACTGTTGTTGTTGCTGTTGCTGCTGCTGCTGGTGTGGAGGAGCAGCCCCTACAATCTCGAAGCCCCTCTGATGAGGGCCCATATGGCCCTGCCAAAGGGAGGAAGAGGCAGACGCATGAACGGGAGAGGAGGCAATACTCCACCGAAGAGGAACATGAGGATGAGGTGCTGGAATGGCTGAGGGAGAACGAGTATCTATGGAGGAAGGGACACAGGCTCTATCGAGACACCAAAAGGAAGCAGGCTGCTTGGAGAGAGAAGGCAGAGAGCCTGGGCTACACTTCGGAGGTGCTCCTTGGCTGGTGGAAGCACATGCACACCTGGTACGGGAAGCTGTACCTCAAGAAATCTGGCCAGGCCGCGGTCAAGCTGACGGACAGAGAGACCTATGTGATGGCCAAGTGCAACTTCTTGGAGGGTGAGATCCACCACTGAGGAGCAGCCCCTCTCACAACCATCTCTCTCAGGCAGCCTGCTGAGAGCCAGTCCTCTTCTGGCAAAGAGTCAGTTCCTGTGTCCAGGCAGATATCTGTGGAGTGTGCCACGATGGAGACCCCCCCGACAGCAGTACTACCCATGGCGGAGCGCGTGGAGGACCCCCTGATGCAGTGGGAAAAAGGAGACGGCACTTCCACCACAGCCCAACCCGCATCCACCCCCAGCTCCAACTCCACAGAAAGGCAGAGAGGCAAACTGGAGGGGCAGAGCCACACTGTCCTGCTGGAGATAAGAGACACCATCAGGAGCAGCATAGATCTCCTCTCTCAGCTGGTACACACCGACGCCCCATCCTCCAACCACAAGCCCTTCCTCACCTATGTCAACCAGACCTTCATGAACATGTCAGAACCCCAGTACCAGGTGGTGAAGGACAGGATCACCGATCTTCTTCACAACCCTCCAGACCAAGATGAACCTGCTCCCACCCAGTCCAGGCCTGCTCCTCCACCCCAGGTGATGTCACTGCCCTTCCAAGGCTTTCCACGGGCCCACACCTACTAAGGCTATGGCTACCAGGAGGTCCAGCAGCACAGGAAGCCCTTCCCAGTCCAGGCACAGGTACATCGTATGCCACCAGTGCCACCGATGCCACCCATGCCACCCATGCCACCGATGCCAGCCATTCCACAAATGCCACCCACGCCACAGATGCCACCCATGCCAGTCCTCCCCCAGCTGCAGACCAGACAGCCCCACTACACTGCTACTTCCTCCACCCCACAGCCAAGCCCGGCCTCAGAACATCTGTCATCGGTCTTGGGACTGACACCCCATGTCATGGAGGAAGGGGCTCTCAATATCACGGGGCTGAGCCAGCTGTCTGAGAGCTTCCTCAACACACCATCCCCTGTTGTCCTCTCAGGGCCAGGCACCCCAGTGGTGCTTCAGAGCAGCACTCAAGCCACAGCCACCTCCACAGCACCTGGACCCTTCACCCCTGAGACTGGGCATGCCTCCGAGTGACCAAGAAGCGTGCCAGAGACTGGGTGGCTACCTGTTGACTTTATGTTTGCTTTGGACACTTGACTTGACTTTCTTTTACAGCTTGTTATTAATAAAGATTATCTTTGCTTCACACACTTGCTTCATTTATTTTATTAAATAAAGTCTTGGTGGAAACTTTTAGAAATGGTTTAAGCCTTTGCATGCTTGTGGGATGGGTAAGGATAGCAGTGGGATGAGCAGGGATACCTTTGGGATGGGTAATAGCTGTGGGATGGGTTAGGATAGCAGTGGGTTAGATAAACCTCCAGTGCAAGCATCGTGGGACTCTATGGTCCACCCTCCCAGGTGCCACACCTATGGCCCTTTATTATCAATAATAATGTAATCAATCATCCACACATGTCAACATAAAAACAACTCTTTATTAAATGCCCTGTTTATTGTAGGCCCACCCAACATACATGGCCCAATCTCATCCGTGTGATGAGACAGGCTGAAGGAAGCATCCATTAATCATCTATCATCCTGTCTTGCCACTTCACTGCTCCAGCTGGGGAGTTGCAACAATGTCTCAGGAGGTTGCGCTGCTTCTTCCCTTCACGTGAAGCTCTGTTGGGGCCTTGCACATCCTTAGTGTCTATCAGGTTTCTCCCTTGCCTCCATTCCCCAGGCTCCATGTCTCCATTGCCTTGTTGGTGGTCCACGAGCCAGTTCTGCAACACTGGGTAGCGGGTGCGCATGAGATTGTGCAGGATGCAGCAAGATTCCACGATGCTCGTCACGGTCTGTGGGCGATGCTGCATGGTGGTGAGAAGTACCTGGAACCTGTTGGCCAGGATGCCAAAGGCGTTCTCGACCACCCGCCTTGCCCTGGGCAGCCCGTAGTTGAAGATCCTCTCTTCACGAGTGAGGAGTCTGGAAGTGTAGGGCTTCATGAGGTAGGTTCTGAGAGAGAAGGCATCATCCACCACGATGAAGTAGGGCACATCTTGCGTGTCGTTGGGCAGGGGGTCTGGATCTGGGAAGCCCATGATGAGGTTGCATTCCAGCCCCTCCTTGAGGTCACTGGCATTGTATACCTGGGCATCTGAAACTGACCCGTTGCCTGAAGCATCGATGTACATGAACTTGTAGTCAGCATCGACCATGGCGAATTGGATGATGCTGAAGAAGCCCTTGTAGTTGAAATAAGTGGACCCTGACTTGGCTGGAGCTTTGCAGGCCACATGCTTGCCATTTATGGCTCCAACGGTGTGGGGGAAGTTCCACCTCTGATACCACTGCTCTGCAACTTTCTTCCAGCCTTCTTCAGTGGAGGGGCACTGGAGGAGCTCCTCCAGGTATTCTTCGATGATGACCTGCACTACTTCTCTGACCACAATGCTGATGGTGTTGTGTGGAATCCTCCAGCTGTACTGCATGCTCCTGTAGGTGGTCCCTGAGGCCAGGTGGCGCAGAGTCAGTGCCACCTTCAGCCCAGGGTCCAGGCTGGGCCGGAAGTTGATGCTCTGCTTGGTCAACCTGGGTCTCAGCACTCCACAACTTTGTCAAACATGGCTGGAGGCATCCTCATGAAGTTCTGGAATGCACGAGGGTCTTCATTCCTCAGCTCAACCATCAGCTTGTTGTACAGTCCATACTCCGCTCTTCTCCCGATCCATCTTTGGACCCAGACACTTCTTGGACGCCTCCTTTTCTTCACGTAGAACAGGTGAAAGAGCCTGTCAATGGCTTCGCACTCTTGTAGAATGATGGTGGCTACCAAAAGGAGTGTGTGACGATCCAGGGTGGAGATGATGCTGTGGAAGAGCAAGAGCCAGATGAAGGCTGCAGAGGTCTGCACAGCAGGGGTGCTGGACTGAAAGTGAGATCCAGGTGAGTTCCTCCCCCTTTTTATAGGCAATATAGGTTTTCCACTATGTGTCATTTAGCATCCTCTAGGCATCCTCTAGACATCCTTAATATCCGAGATAGGTCCCCTCTACGAATTTTTTTTTCCATTTTTAATGCTTTGTATGCGAGCTGCATCTGCTTTCATCCTTTCTCCGTCCGTTCTACTAATGCTGCACGTCCGTTCCGCGTCCATTTCACTTCCTCCCTGTGTCCGTTTACCACTGGAGCAGATTTGAGTTGTACGGATGCACAGCAGATGCCTAGCGGATGCGTAACGGATGACAACGGATGTAGAACGGATGTTCCCCGTATGCATTGTGGATGCAGAACGGATGCGTTGGATACATTTTCCGCTCGAAAAGTTTTGTGCAGCTCAAAACTTTTTGAGCAGATGGAACTTCAGTCGACGGATGCCGGACGGATAGAAAGGATGAAAAACGGAGGCAGTGAGTGCAGAACAGATGAATCACGTTAACCAACGGATGGCAAGTGTTTCTCTCCATTTTACATCCTCTTTCTATCCGTTGGTGCAGTGTGACATGGGCTTAATAAGCACTTGAAAAGATAAAAATGAAAATGTCTACACAGTAGATAAAAACAGAGAAATGGAAGCTGCAGTATAAGATTAAAAATGTATCTGTACTAGCCTATGCAAGTGAATGAAAAACAAGAGAGAGGGAGAGACTTTTTATACTTCAATGGATAAGTAATTCTATAGGTTTATAATCCTGCTAAGCAAACCAATATGTTCCAAGGAACATAAACCATATGAGCATCTGTCCTCTTAATAGCACAACTTTCTTTGTGAGCAGGAAATCTCTCTAAGGCTCATGCTGAAGGACAAAAAGTCCACTCAACTGTGATTCAGAGTTGTGCAAGCCATAAACTGCTATTAATGTCAGAGTTATGTGATATATTGATATGGGAAATTGCGACCCTTGTGAAATCAGCACATTGTGACTTATGTCAAGGCTAAATTGATGGCTATTCCAGTGATAGAATGGTAAGGAAATTAGATTATTAAAGGCTTATAGCTCAAATATTGGCAATTGCTTCACATAAATCTCTGAGTTTACCACATATATAGAGGCATATATAGATATACAGAAAGCATTTCTGGGGCTACACAACCCTCTTTCAACCTGTTTGCATGCATGCTTACTTAGAAATGATGCTACTGTGTTCCTTGGGTTTACTTCCATTTAGGCTTTCAACCAGTTAATTCAAGAGACCTGCAACTGAAAAGGATAGTTAACTAGCACTTCCATCCTGTTTCAGATCAATAGACAATAATGATGGTTAAATTTTAATTCAGCACTGGCCATATCTGAGGACAGAATGATATAAGTGGTATTAATAGACTACATTGCAATCTGTTCTGTATGGAACTTGATAGGTTAAAATAAAAATGCCTTTTTATTGCTTGACTTGCTGCCCCATGGTATCTGCATCTTGACACAAACATCTCCCTCTGTGTGATGACCAGGCTAACCCTAAATAACTTTTGGGTTAGAATGAGATGTTTGGAACAGTAATAGCATGAGTTTAATTTGTTGAACTGCCTTTTATTTTACCCCTTAACAATATTGTCCTTTTGTTTTGTTATTTCCTGCTAAATAGCTCCATCTGGATATAGAGGCACACTGAGGAAATTAAGGCAATTGGAAGTGAACTGGACTCATTTAGAAATGTTTGGTTACTACAATGTGCAAAGAAGAAAGGAAAGAATTCTACTTCTGACTTCAATTATATTCACTCACACACAGAGTTGCTATGGAAATTAGCACTTTACTCAAGGCCAAGGAGATAGCAGTCGACAAGGAATGTAAACCAAAACAAAACTCCAAAGACATTGGCTGGAATGATTTTGCTTTTAATAGGACATGCAGATGAATAATCAAAATCCAGTCCAGGGTCCAAAGAGCCAGTTCAGGGTTGTTCGCCAGTCCATAGATGAGAATTTCACAAGCAGAATGCACATGAATGTCACATAAGAGCTGAACATCAGATGGTTGTTTTTAAAAGGGATCATGGGTCAGAGCTACTTCTTAAATCAAGCCAGAGATAGTTATCTTTAATCAAAAGATTTACTTCCTTTCTTGGGAAGGAGCCCAATAGAATGTCTTTGCTCTGCTCTGCACTGTACTGGTAGTGATAATGTTTTAGCAGCCTCAGATAATTTTTGGGTTCATGTCTCTCAAGGCTGAATAGCCACAAGTTATGCTGAAGCAGCTTCTTCAAATTTATACTCAGCATCTGAATCTTGGGTAATGAAAGAAGGACTAGAGGAGATTCAGTTGTATGGCAGATAGCACAAACTTTTCTTTATTCCTTACTTTCAGCATAACAGGAATAGCCTGACAATTCTAATATTCCTTGCCTCAAGATATTGCCTTGTCATATATATAGACCATGATTTACACAACTTTATCCCTCTGTTTCCACATTGAAAAACTTCACCAGCTGTGAAACAGAATAGTGTGGAAAATCAGGACAAGCCATCATTATGCTGACAGTTGTTTTGGTTACCATAAGGATTGTGTTCTGTTCAGGATCATTACTTAGGAAAGTATAAATAAAGCAGAGACCAGACCCTATTGTTGGGCTTCCTAAAAAATAGTGTGTGCAGAGAGCAAACAGAAGAATAATAAGAATGTTTAAAACTATAAGCAAGCCATTACACCCAGTTTGGGCTACGTTAGTCTTTCCCTTGTGTTGCTTTAATGGAAAGAAAATAAGGCAATCTTACAGTTCTCTTGATATTCTGCCTGATGTGGAGGAATGTCCACTTCTCTTTTTAATCACATGCAACTGACAATTGGAAACAAATAGTCACACTTGAATTGCTGGGATGAAGAAGTAAGTAGGTACACAGTTATTCTGGTCAATATAAGATGGTGATGATGCTGAGATTTTCTGAGTTCTGAGTGAGGCTGATCCTCACTGATATCAATTATATGCTGAAAAAATGGAGCTCACCTTGTAAAGCCATTCAAATACATTGTATCAGTTTATTTACATAAATATGAACTTTATCTGCACGTATTTCTCCCCTTGATTTTTTTTTTTCATTTTAACATTTGAAAAGAAATGTTAGGTAAATATCTATTTTAGTTTAAATTTAACTTAGCTGTGGAACTGAGATTGCTTTCCCAACTCCACTTATACTGGACAACAAAGATTTTGCATCTTGAACACTTTTGATTGTATCTTATAGAATTTTGGCTACTAATCAGGAAAGTAACCTGTAATTTAACCTAACATGTACCTTTTTATTTAAAAAATGTTCTGTTTTTATGCAATAACAATGCACATCTTTCAGTGCTATGCTATACACATGAAAAAAACATGAAAACCTGGAGCTGTTCTTGGAGTACATCTAGTACATGAAGTAAAATTAGAATATTTGTTGAGATCTAATAGTGGCTCTGCTGCCTGAATATATCATGTACTGTTGTTACATATATGAATGAGACACCTGTGCAACAGAGTTGCATTACATTAAAAAGAAATGGCCAGTTTTTCTGGAAGCAAAACTTTTGAAAAAAGTTGTTCATTAAGCAAGCTTCGTAGTACTTCATATTTCTAGAGAAGAAAATGGAGAAAGTTATGTTGATCCTCCCTTGATATTTATTATTTTAATTTATGAATTTTAACTCCCCCACTTTAAACTTCTCACACAAACTTTTAAAATTTTTAAATAGAATTTTAACAATATGCTTGGAATTGCCAGCGTTCAAATGCTGAAAACAGATGTCTGTTCAGTCTTTGCTTGAAGATATTCCAAAATTATTATCTAGGGAATTGGTTCCATTTCAAGCTTCTCTTCCTATTTTTCCTAACATCCATCTCGAAGTTACTTTTCTGTAACTTAAGATACAAGTTTATGTTTTGGTAGTCTGGGAGGAAGGGTCAACTTATTTTTACATGACTTAATTCCTAGTCCCCTGATCAGAACTATTGCCCTTCTTTAAATCAATTATTTCTCATAATCCCTCTTACAGTAGTGTAATGCCCAGAATGAGGCACCATCCTCAAGGGAGCATCTGACAGAATATAGTACAGATCTCACATTTCAGACAGTTCGCTTTTCTTGTGTATAGCCCAAATTTCCATTTGCCTTTCCATATCCA
This sequence comes from Laticauda colubrina, assembly GCA_015471245.1. Classification (NCBI taxonomy): domain Eukaryota; kingdom Metazoa; phylum Chordata; class Lepidosauria; order Squamata; family Elapidae; genus Laticauda; species Laticauda colubrina. The sequence continues at coordinate 29,239,049 of BLBF01000005.1, forward strand.
CTTCATGCTGCTGCCATATTTATTTTGAAATCAACTATTCTAATAACTTTTTTTTACAAGCCAGGAATCTCTCTTCTTATATTTGATATCTTCTTCCAAAGTGAAGTGCTTTGCGTTTGTCTCCATTATGTGTTGTTCCATTGTTCCTAATAGCTCACTAATATACAGAACAACAGAACCAACAGAATTTATCAAAGAAGAACAGGTTTTCAAAGACATTTCTTCTGTAAAAGCATGGCCAAAGCAGGCATTAAAATGCAGCAAGAAAGCTTACTCATTTTTTTAATCAAGAAACTGTAAAAAGGATTCTGTGCCCATCGAATGAATAACAGCCTTATTTCAAGTCTGAAATCAGTTCCTTGAGCACTGAGTAGGTCCAAATGGATAAAGCTAGTCCTTTGGGAAACTGACTCTCGGCTTCAAATTACAATTCAGGCTTTCTTCCTGGAGCATGAAGCATTTGATAATCTTTGGTCCTCTGGCTACTAACATCTACCTTTCTATTGGCTGGTATATACTTTTGATTAAAGGAATCAGCGGAACAAAATCCAACTAATCAGAGATATTCTTCTCCATGAGGCATTTGCTGTTTCCGTTGTATGCAGTACTAAACACTTCTACAACAGTACTGCAATTGCATTGTAATTCTCAGTATGTACTTCTCAGTGTGTAATTTTAGGATTTATGATCCTGAAAGTTTTTTCAGCTCCCTGGAAAGTTAAAAACTAAATGCTTCTGAGAGGACATGCAAGACTACTTTGAATTAGTAATACCCAAAGGACTGTTTATGACAGCTCTAATTAAGGGGCCCGAGGTCATATTTCCATTGAATTAAAACAGGCCTCCAAAATGACTTTTATTCCATGGAAATTGCTATGAGTTTAATTGAAAGAAATTATTTTTGAACATAATCATTCCAAACCGTGTGATATTCAGCAATTCTGTGGAGTAAAGAGGAATGCCTAAATGAAGGGTAATCATTCTCCAAATACATTAGCCTTGTAATTTACATCTCCTTAAAGCCAAAACAGAGTTCTGTCTTACCTAATGTTCATTGACTCATCTTTCTTCATTTCAGAGTACCCTATTACAGCATTTCTTCATTAGGCAAATTCAAAGTCACAACAAGGACACAACTTTCTGAACTCTTCAAAGCTGTTCATTAGAAGTCTAACTTCTAATTATTTTGCTGAATAGTAAATGCACTTTATTTTTGATAGTTATGCCTTCCAGTCTCTGAATCAGTTTATGACAAGAATTGAGTTAGCTGTTGCAACTGTTGCTATGGACAGTACTGGTTTTAGAAAGGAAATTGGATGTCATATTCTCACTTAACTATGAAATTCTTCAGTTCTTCAGTTCTTCTTTATAATTTCATTTCAGAAATATTTCTAAAGTCCATCTGGTTCAGGATACAGCTGCTGGAATTTTAAATGAGATTAATTTTTGCACAAAGTAATTTCTTTCTCCCTTGCACTGATAATATATGTGTCTGCAGAGGTGGCAAGTAAGAGGACCCAGAGAAAAAGGATTAAAAATTGAGGTTTATTTTATTGGTCGTGACTCTGTGCTCATTCTAAAGAAAACAAAATATTAGGGCAGTTATATGTTACATGTACAATATATTGTGGAGTTTCATCCTTTGTTTTTCAGGTTTTTTGTGCTTCAGTACATTTCACTGCTACAGTTATTTGAATAAAAATAAATCCACATGAAAATACAAATGGTATTTTTATGCACCACTGTGATTTACAAGTATGGTAAAGATAGCAGCTACAATTGAAACTTGCCTTTTTTAAGGTAAAAAGGGGTGGGACTTAAATGACCATCATCTTGATTTTTCTGAGCCTAACCCCCTCCTGAATATCTCTGTGTTTTCAGGTAGAAACTGTGATTCTGTACTTTCAGAGTGCTGATTATCTCCTTGGCAGCACTTCATTGCCAAATTAACATAACCATGCTCCAGGATTTGCAGGTTGGTGTGATTTTCACTGTTACTCTGTGTCAGCTGGTGCTCCATTCAAAATCCAAGAAAGAAATCCTTAGACTCCTTTAATCAGAGAAAATATATATTTTACTGGAAATCAAGTGGTAGCAACAAAGGAATTCTGAATCTGAGAAAATGGGCACGTAAATCACATATACAAAGTAATGGCAACGTTCCCACCCCCAAGAGTTCAATTGGCTCATCCAATTAAAAGTTGTGTATATCATCATGTGGGCATCTCCAAGTGGTGATGAGGCCTCTGTCTGTTGACCTTGACATATTTTGATAAAGAGTTACAGCTGTGTATAGCATAGAATAGAAACCTAAGCAATAATATACTCCCCCAGCTTATACAGTTCTGGTTTGTAACACCTCCAGCTCACTTCCCATAATCATTCCCCCCTCCTTCCCCCGTTACTTATGACAACCGAAAGATGCAAAGCAAAGGGAGAAAATCTTGAAGGCTGACACTGTGTATTATTATGTAATTATATTATACAATTTTTTTTCACTTGTAGTTTTAGGAATTATGGTCTTCATTAATTGAAATATTAGCGAGCAAAGACTTTGAAAAGGTGATGTGTACAAATTTCAGAGCTATATAAATATATTTCTTCCCATTCTAATCTTTGTTATGAAATGTCATGAGAATAAAATAGGGGGGGAAAAGAGAATATGCAGGTTGCTTGGAGCTATTTAAGAAAGTTGTGAAATTAGAATTTTTTTAGTTTTCTTGAGAGTTTATCATTTTTGTAAGTGTTTTCAGTTTCAGTCTCAAGAAAACTAAAAAAATTAGAAAATGACAAGAAAATTCCCAATAACCCAACACAACACCTCAAACAACTAGTATACAATGTTTCCAACAGAGAACAAAACAGAAACAGATGTCCTATCCAAAGGATTCAATTATGCCATAGCACCCAAAAAAATCCCAACAGAATCCATCATATGTGCAGTAGAATATAGCCTAACCAAATTAAATACAGATGAAGCTGACAGAATAAGACACCAGGTTACTCACATCTTATGCACAACGAAACCACCAAAAAATAATTTGCAAAAAGATGAATTCAGAGCATTACAAAACCTGAAAAATGATAACAGCATAATAATACTCCCAGCAGACAAAGGAAATGCCACAGTAGTAATGGACAGAAAAGACTATGAAACAAAATTGACAGACCTACTCCAAGACTCCACATACAAACCTATAAACACAGACCCAACCACATATCTAGAAAAATCAACCAAGAAGAAAATTATAACCAGCCACATAAGCAAAGAAATCCAACAGACGATCATCCCAAGAGAAAAATCTTCTAGATGCCCCAAATTATACGGCCTCCCAAAAATACACAAAGAAGGCATACCTCTCAGACCCATAGTCAGCTCCATAGGAGCACCATTACAAAACCTAGCTAAATACTTAGTAAAACAACTACAGCCCCATGCTGAAACCGCAGCTTCATATGTACAAAACTCATACCACTTCTTAGAAATGATCAAAGATCTACACGTAGAACAAGAAGATCTGCTTGTAAGTTTCGACGTGGTTTCACTATTCACTCAAGTCCTAATAAAAGAAACTCTTGAAATCATCAAAAATAAATACCAACCAACTCAAGACCTCATGGAACTAACAGAACACTGCCTAACCAACATATATTTCATATACAAAGGACAAAGATACAAGCAAATTGAAGGAGCTCCTATGGGATCACCACTGTCACCCGTCATTGCAAACCTGTTCATGGAAGAATTCGAATCCAGAGCCCTGGCTAATGCCACCCACAAACCCAAACTATGGCTAAGATACATCGATGACACATTTGTGATTTGGCCCCATGGAAAAGAAAACCTAAACAATTTCCTAATACACCTAAACAACACACACCTCAAAATCAAGTTCACCATGGAAACGGAAATAAACAAACAACTACCATTCCTAGATGTACTAATCTACAAAAAAACAGATGGCACACTAGGACACACCGTATACCAGAAGAAAACACACACCAACTGCTACTTCAACGCCCAATCCCACCACCACCCAGCACAGATAAATTCCGTGGCCAAAACACTAATTGCCAGAACCAAATGCCTCGCAGACAAGACACATATAAAGACTGAACTATGCACCCTGACTAAAGTATTGACAGCCAACGGCTTCCACAAAAACAAAATCACCAGCTTGATCCACAAAAACACACCAACACATTACAGAGACCTAGCAAGCTGCACTGAAAGCCTCCAACACAGGAACAGAGTGTTGTCAGCCAATCAAAGCCACAAAACAGACAGAAGAAACCAGAAACACCAATCAAACAAACTCCAAGTCCAATAAACACAGACCAAGACTCCCAACCAATCAGGATGTAGAAAAAAACATCCTGGCACAACAATAGGCTAGCCTCAAATTTAAAACCAACGGCTGTGAGACCCTGACCCACATACAAACTCAATACAGAAGCCTGATGATGGCAGATGAGATTCTGCTGCAACATTGCTACAACTTTAAGAGCACTTCAATGACGTGGGATAATACCTGAAGGAAGCTGAACTGCATTCATACATATATAAATATATAAACCCCTGGTTGGGGTATGTCTGAGCTGGAGGTATCAGGGGGGATCTGTTTGTGCCCAGGAATTTGCCTGGCTTATGGTGTGGATATTTTTTTTTGTTTGAGAGTGCAGGCTTCCAGATAATTGACAGTCTGGTGGAGTCATCTCTTCTATTCATGCTTTCAGGTCTTTTTTCAATTTCTATGGCTTCTCTGATAATTGTGTGGCTGGGGTTTTCTATAGTGGCTAGGGTTTTGGTGCCATTGAAGTCAATGCTATGACCTGTTGCTTTCATGTGTTGGACTAGTGAGGAAGTGTGTTCCAGCTTTTTTACTGCATTTTTGTGTTCATCTAGGCGGGTACTTATTCTTCTATTGGTCTGTCCAATGTATGTGGCCGGGCATGATGCACAGGGTACTTCGTATATGCCTTGGTTTTCCAGGTCAATTTTATCTTTGGGGTTTGTAAGGATGGCTGCTATTTTTTTGTCTGTTTTGAAGGCAGTCTTGATGTGATGCCTGTGTAGTATCTTACTGATTTTGTCTGTAATACCTCTTATGTAGGGCAGGACAGCTGTTCCATAGGTCTGTTCATCTTCTAGTCTCCATTATGTCTCAGTGTGTTTTTGTGGATCAAGCCAGTGATTTTGTTTTTGTGGAAGCTGTTGGCTGTCAGTACTTTAGTTAGGGTGCATAGTTCAGTCTTTGTGTGTGTCTTGTTTGCCAGGCATTTGGTTCTGGCAATCAGTGTTTTGGCCACAGAGTTTATCTGTGCTGGGTAGTGGTGGGATTGGGCGTTGAGGTAGCAGTTGGTGTCCATGTGTTGTTGTTTTTTTGTTGATTAGTACATCTAGATTAGTACAATGTTGCTACAACTTTAAAAGCACAACTATTATGATGTGGGAAAATACCTGAACAAAGCTGAATATCATACATATAAATACTTGTGAAAAGTTAAGAAAACAAATCTATGTAGATAGATAGATAGATAGATAGATAGATAGATAGATAGATAGATAG
>BLBF01000005.1:29253829-29302373 GCA_015471245.1 Laticauda colubrina
ACACACACACACACACACACAATATTTACATCAAAATTTCAATATTTACGTACAAGCCACACCCACCCACTCACATGACCATCAAGTCATCCCCCAATCAGCAAACCGCACCCAGCCAGTCATATGACCACCAAGCCACACCCACAAATTAGGCCATACCCACAGAACCGGTTATTAAGAACTTTGAATCCCACCCCTGGCTGAGCCCCAAATTCATGTTATTTTAAATTGTGCCTGGATAAGCTTATCTATTTAGACAGAATAAGAAAAAAAAATCCTGGAAGATATTTATGAAAAACTCGTCTGTAAGCATAGGAAAAGCCAGATACCTAACAGAACCATGAACCAGACTTTCCAGACATAGTTGGTCCAAGCAAAATGCAAAATGTGAATTTCTATTTTAGCTCTTCAGTAACTGTATTGAGTCCATTGGAATTTAAACATGGCTGTCTGTAAAGAAAAACCAGAATATAAGTATTAACATAATAAATAATAACACTACTTTGTTCATTAACAGTACTCTTTATTTAATGCTTCTTGTTGAGTTGTGTAAATAAGTACAAAAATGTATATATTTTGAAACTGTGGTAAGTACAAAACACTAGTGCAAGCTATCTATGTCAGCACAAAATGTACTCCAGTTTTAAATTATTCTATAAATATTTTTAGTGTTCATCTTTTCAATTGCCGTTGATTAGCTCTTGGATGCTGATGGCTTTCTTGTAATCAGCAATTGCTTCTTTAATTAATCCCATTTTTCCACGAATATCTGCTCTGAGCTTATATAGCAAGGCATCATAAGGTTGAATTGAAAGTGCTGTAAAAGGTAACATTTTATTAGGTGATTTCTCAAGAAAATAATAATTACATGCGAACATTTCTACTCAAAATACTGCATACATTTCAACTTTGGAATTCTTTAATCAATGGGAAATATAATTGACTCAATCCAGTTAGATGTGAATTCCAATGACTAAAAGTTGAAGCAAGAGATCTAGCATTAGCTCTAAAAAGTATGTTTGGATTTTGTAAATCTCTAAGCAGAGACAATGAAAAGTAGTGGGGCAGGACAATAAATCATCCCATGTGCTCTGATCTATAAAGACCTGCACACTGCAATTTGTTGTAGGATGCAAGGATTTCCCATGCTGAACAGATGGCTAGTGCTGAAAGCTTGAGCAGCACTGATGATCTATTTGTCAAAATGATGAAGGAGACCGTCATACTAGCATAATTCACCCTTCACTCCCATCAGCCCCAACAAGTGATTCATTATGTTGAACCATCTCATTCTGGAGCCTTGCAGTACCTATGTGATGAATATGTCAGTAGATGTATATATTTCAGTTATTAGTACCTTTTGAAATGTCTTCCTCGGCTTGCTCATATTGCTGTAACATGCTGTAGAGATTTGCCTTGTTAAAATATATTGCTGCTGACAAAGGGGACAAGGAAATTGCCTTCTCAAAATCTGTTTTTGCTTCTTCAAAATTTCTTAAGAGCGTATTTGTAATAGCTCGATTCAGGAAAGCAGATTCATTTTGGGGATCAAGTTCTATGGCTTTGTGATAATAGTCATTTGCCTATAAAGTTAAATAAAATGTTTTATTTATTAGTGTTGATTTGTCAAAACAATAATACCTTGGATAAAAGTCGAATACTATAATGTTAACTTGATCTTCAAGAAATCTATAATAGTACTGTAAACCAGTATTGTTAGCTGTTTTTCCCACCAATTATACCATTTGTTCACTTATTTCTTCTGGAGAATTCTGATAAATGACTGTTGCACCTGCACATTTTTTGGTTTCTGTTTTTAAATACATTAATTTCTACTGTAATTTAATTGTAGATTTGGAAAAACTACATTGCTGTAAACAAACCATAGTATTATTATTTCAACTCTTCAAAAGAATTTTGAGGCCTATGAACAGGAATGGGCAGTTTTTGTCTCATGGAGGCTATCAATAAAGGAGAATAGTTGTAGCTCAGGGTTGAGATGAGGGGTCCTTGGTGCTCTCAGAGCTTGGTTGTTTTCTTGCATATGGAGTTTGCTTTCAATTTATATTTTTTATTTTAAAGGTTTGTCCTGTCAGTATTGATGAGAGAAGTCTTGGAGGTTCTTTGGTTGGGCTGTTTATTGTTTTTTTTTAATAAATTTTATTGGTTTTACAATTAAAACAAACCAACAACAAATACATAAATGAAAGAGAGAAAAAGAAGAAAGGGAGAAGAAAATAGATAGAAAAAATAGAAAACAATTAAAAACATTCTCATCTTCAACAGTCTGTAAGACCTCTTTTTTATCCTTATTTTATGCCATATATACACACACCTAATCCTTACATATATATACCATGGATTTATCCTATCCTCTTTTGCCTTTTAGTGTGAAGTCTATCTTTGGTCTATCCATTTGTACCAGCAGTTCCAACTGTTGTAGTATATTGAAGTGTCTTTATTTTTTAATGCCAAAGTTAATTTGTCCATTTCTGCACAACTTGAAATTTTTTGAATGATCATCTCCTCTGATGGAACATGAGGCTGCTTCCAACATTGTACAAAAGCCAATCTGTCCACTGTCAAAATGTGTATTATTATATATTTCACTTTTTTTGATATTTGTTTATCAAAGATCCCTAACAGAAAGGACTCTAGTTTGAATTCGATCTGTTCTCTTGTCATTTCTTCCAGCCAATTTCTAATTTTCTGCCAATATTTTTGAGCTTCTGTACAGGACCACCACATATGGAAAAAAGTTCCCTCTTTTTTTTTTCCATTTCCAGCAATTTGGACTCATATTGGGGTGCATCTTCGCTAATCTCGAAGGAGGAAGGTGCCATCTATAAAATATTTTATAGGCGTTTTCTTTGTATGCTACCGATTTTGTAATTTTATTATTTCTACCCCAGATCTTTTCCCATTCTGTTATGGTGATGCTACGTCCTATATTCCTACTCCAGGCTCTCATTTTCCCTTTTACAATTTCTTCTTCTATCTTTATCAGACAGGGCAGCCCTGTCTGACTCCTTTTTCTATTTTTATTGGGTGGATATATTCCCCGTTTTTATGATATTAGCCTGTTGTGTATCATAAATGGTTGGTATAATATTTTCAAATTTGGTGCCTAAATTCATATTATAAATTTTTTGGATTAAAAATTGCCAATTTAAATTATCAAAGGCCTTCTCTGCATCTAAAAACATAAGTGCAATTTGTTTTTCGGGGTGGGCTTCGTAAAATTCTAAAACATCGAGTACTATTCTTAAATTGTTCCTGATTTGTCTGGTCGGGAGAAATCCATTTTGATTTTCATATATATGCTCATTTAACATTCATTTTAGTCTACTTGCTATAATAGAAGTGAATATTTTGTAATCAGTATTTAACAGTGAAATCGGCCTATAATTATGTATATATCGGAGATCCGAATCTTCCTTTGGGGTCAGCGAAATCAATGCCCCCCTCCATCCTGGCTGGCAATAAGACGTCATTAAAAACTTCCACCAAAAGAGGTCCTATTTGTTCTGCTATTGCCTTGTACAGCTCCCTTGGTCCCGGGTATTTATTGTTTTTCTGGTTCTCTATTGCTGATTTCAATTCAAACTAAGTAATATCTTTGTTTAATAATTCTTCCATTTCTTCCCCAATTGCTTTATCCTTCACTTCATCTAAATAGTTTCTTATTCTATCTTCGTTAACTTCTTCCTTTTTATATAACTCTTCAAAATACTTATGGGCAATTTCTTTTTTCTGTTCTATCTCCTGTTGTATATCCCCCTTTCCATCTATTAGCTGATATATCAATCTCTTTTCTTTCCTTTTTTTTAGTCTATATGATAGCCATCTTGTCTTATTAGCATGCTCAAAATAAGTGTGTCTAGTTGCATTCAAATTTATAATCATTCTGTCTTGTTCAATTAAATTCAATTTATGTTTAGTTATTATTATCTGTGATTGAGTTTCTAATTCCTTAATTTTTTGTTGTAATTTGTTTTGCTGGGCGTATTTTTCCTTATTCCTCTTGGCGTTATAAGGGATTGTTATACTTCTTATTATTGCCTTCATAGTATCCCAAATGTTTTGTTTCGTAGTTGCTCCATTATCATTTTCCTTTAAGAAATAATTTAATTCCTCCTGGAGTTTGTTGATGTATTCTTTTTCTCTTATTAACTGAGTATTTAGCGTCTATCTTTCATCTTGGGTTTTTTCTTACCCTTTCATATTATCTGAATTGGATTGTGATCTGCCCATTCATTAGGTAAAATTTCAATCCCTTTTATATAATTTGCTATTTCCCCATTCATCCATGCCATATCAATCTGTGTCCATATTTGATGAGGATTTGAATAGAATGTAAATTGTTTTTTCTCGGGATGTAATATATCAATCAAATTTATCATTTCCATACATATCTTGGGAAGCTCTCTTTTCCCCCTTTTGTTCTTCCCCCCATTACTGTGGTCTTTTGATAATCAGCAATAGTTTCCTATGCAACAGTCTCCTCCTTAAAAGACTCTTATGAGACAAATATTTCTTTTTTCCAATCCTACTATTTTTCCATAAAGATGCTTAAAAAACTCTTTTTGATCTCCGTTCGGGGCCACTAAGAGAATTGCCACTAAGAGAATTGGGATGGCATTAATCCAGATCTGCAAAACCAGAGTTCTTCCCTCAGAATCCGACCATATTAAATCTGCTTTCAAATCCTCTTTAACATATACTGCAATCCCTTTCTTTTTCCCCATGTCTGCTGGTGCAGTAAATAACTTCCCTAATTTTGGACATTCTAGGTATTTTTCATCTGTTTTCTTTATATGAGTTTCTCATAGGCATATTATATCAGCATTTTGTTTGATTAGTTTATCTATTATCTTTTTCCTTTTTATTGTCTAGTTTAAACCATTTATATTATTTGATAGTAGTTTCTTTTCTTTTTCCATTTAGTTAATTCTGTTTCGGTCTTTCTCTTGTAATGACTCCGGTCTCTCCTTGTGCCTGAAGATCTGTCCTACTTTCTCCTCTCTCCTGATGTAGATGAGTATTTCCTTGATTTCCTAAAGTTCCATCTCTGTTCTTATGATAGCCTTGATCTTCCTGGTAGTTTGTTTCCAGTTCCTCCTTACTGCTCTGGTCTTCTGGACCTACCAATCGCTCATAAAATTCCTGGGCCTTTTCCATGGAGTCTATTTTAATTTTCCTTTTGTTCCAAAAAAGTCATATCCCCTCTGGGATTAGCCATTTAAACATGATTCTTTTCTGATTTAGGTAAGCTGCTAAGAACTTGTAGTCTAGTCTTTGTTCTCTTACTCTTCTTGGTATTTGTTTGAGAACCAAGACTTCTTTACCTTTATATGTGATTGTTTCATCTCTTGACATCCTATATATGATATCCCAGACACTCCTTCTCGCAAATCGTATATGGACTTCTATTGGGTATTTGTGGCGTCTCACATAATGAGTACTAATGCTGTAAACTTCATCAAACTCCCTTAAGATGTCATCTTTATCCTTTTCCAATAGTCCAGCCAATATTCCCGCCATTAGTTGCTTCAGGTCTTCTTCTTCTTCCACTACATTTTGGAATCTCAAGTATGTAGCAGCCTTGTCCATCTCTAGGTAGACCAGTGAGTCCTCCATTTCTTTACTCACATTCTTTCATTCTTCATCTACCCTTTCTAATTTCCTTTTGGTTTGTTCAGTCCTTTTCTCTACCTCTTTTATTTTTATTTTTCTCCAAGGCCTGCTGTAATAATCCAACTTTGTCCTCTACTTTGGAGATATCTGCTTTCATTTCTGCTTTTAATATCCCCATCTCCTCTTTTAGTTCATTGATATCTGCTCTCGTCTTGTTATGGTTTTTCATCATTGTTTCTTGCAGCTTCGTCATCGAAACCTGTAAAGTCAGCAAAATAGATTGGATCTTGGCATTCAAGATGTTAGCTTGTTTCTCCACTGGTAATATTTCTTCTATGGTTTTTTGTGCCATGGGCGAACCTGTTGCCGATGTAGTTGTTAATGTTGGGGTGAGCTTTCTTCCAGTTTTCAGAGCTGTAGTAGTTGTGGAAGTCATTTCTTTTAAGATTTGTTTCTGTTGTTGTACTATATTAATTATATTATGCCAAATTAACATTCAGTGATAGAATCTCTGTATTAGGATTGACTGATGTCTAATTACTTAATCTATCTATCTGCTGGATAGCTGTGCTCTTAACTGGTTACTGGAGTATAAGTACTTATGTATAAAAATATTATCACTGTATTATTTTAAATCCAAATTCTAAATCACATATATAATTTTGTAAGGTCTATGCTCAGCCTCTATACATAATTTCATGTAATAATAATAATAATAATAATAATAATAATAATAATAATAATATATCAAAATCCAACTATATTTAAATGTTATAAATAAATATGTGTATTTTTCTAACCTTATTTTAAATATTCTTAAACACAAACAGTATTACATTCATCCCCAAGTGGATTAATTGTGATCACACAATAAATTATAATATTAATACATAAAATCCTGTACTTATTAATTAAATAATACTTAATGTTCTTACTATTTCCCTATATATCTAATCAAAGTATAACTATCACTATTATTAATAAATCAATTAATTCAATTATTTAACAATCATTTACAACAATAAATTTTCCTTTCCCCAGTATGCATATTTATAATAATTATAAAGAGAGAATAAAGAAGAAGGGATAGTTCATCATAGCGCCAGATGATGAGGAAAAAAGAAGAAGAAAAAAATTGAGCAAATGTATACAGAAAAAAGGAAGTAAACAAGGGGAAAAAGGAATTTTGAAGTACATTTTTAGCTTTCCATCTCTAAGTTTGAGAGCTTTCACTCCAAATGCACTGGAAGTGGGGAGGTAAAAAATGTTGAGTAGTAATTGCAATTACATGGTATCTCCACACATTCAGAAGCTTCCACTTTTACTTTTTGTCTTACCATTCCTAAGTTCAATTTTCCTGATTTTCTTCAGATGGAACTGTTACGAATATGAAACACCTAACAGGTATTTGGTTAGAAATATATAAACCAGGATAAACATTTTAGTACTATCTCTTTAAGGAAATGCAAGAGCATGCAATTGGGTGTGGTTTCTCAAACAGCCATAAGATGGAGCCAGAAACCTGGTTTGTATTCATCTGAGTCTCAGAAGAGAAGAGTGTATCTTTATTTCCTTCTGTTGGAAAGTATTGCTATTGCTCCATTTTTCCTAACTGACTGATATTACTGGATTTAATGTAAGTCTGATACTTAACTGTTTTAGACACTGGACTTTGTTACTGAAATATCCCTGGATTGAAAAACTGACTGATTAACCTGTGAATGACTTTTGGACTGCTTATTTTGGACTTTGCTTAAACCTTTCTGGAAGTAAAAACCTACATTTACTGAGCAGTGTATCTGTGTACTGATGGAACTGTGTACGGATGGAAGCAGATGGAAGCAGATGGAAGCAGATGACACATCCGCAGGGCTTCTGGGGGAGCACAGCAAAGCGGACACACAGCGGAAGGAGCAGATGCAGAGCAGATGAAGAGCGGATACAGCGGATGCATCATGGAAGCCTAGCAGATGCCTAGCGGATGCAAAGCGTTCACTGCGCATGCGGGGAGGATGCATTGCGTTAGCCCCGTGGATATAAAAGGATGCAGCTCGCAAGCAGGTCACCATTCAGAGGAAAGACCTGCTGCCAGACACATCTCCAGCCAACAACCATGGGGAAGAAGAGGAAGCCTGTGCCTACTCCTGCCAGCCCTGGCAAGAAGGACAGGGCCACCATCCCACCCCCTGGCGCTGACTCTGCTTCTGCTGCAGCTTCTGCTGCTGGTGCTGACTCTGCTGGTGCTGGTGCTTCTGCTGGTGCTTACTCTGCTGGTGTTGCTCCTGGTGCTGGTGCTTCTGCTGGTGCTTACTCTGCTGGTGCTGCTCCTGGTGCTTCTGGTGCTGCTGGTGCTGCTTGTGCTCCTGGTGCTGCTTTTGCTGCTGCTGCTGTTGCTGCTGATGGTGGTGGGGGTGTGGTGGACCAGCCCCTAGAACCTCAAAGCCCTACTGATGAGGGCTCAGAAGGACCTGCCAGAGGGAGGAAGAGGCAATCGCGCGATAGGGAGAGGAGACAGTACTCCATTGAAGAGGAACATGAGGATGAGGTGCTCGAATGGCTGAGGGAGAACGAGTACCTCTGGAGGAAGGGACACAGGCTCTATCAAGACACCAAGCGGAAGCAGGCAGCTTGGAGAGAGAAGGCGGAGAGCCTGGGCTACACTTGGAGGTCCTCCTCGGGTGGTGGAAGCACATGAACACCTGGTACGGGAAGCTGCACCTCAAGAAGTCTGGCCAGGCCGCGGTCAAGCTCACCGACTGAGAGACCTACGTGATGGCCAAGTGCAGCTTCTTGGAGGGTGAGGTCCACCACCAAGGAGCAGCCCCTCTGTCAACCCCCTCTCTCAGGCAGCCCACAGAGACCCAGTCCTCTTCTGGCCAAGAATCAGTTCCTGTGTCCAGGCAGGTATCTGTGGAGCGCCCCACGATGGAGACCCCCCCAACAGCTGCACTCCCCATGGCGAAGCGCATGGAGGACCCCCTGATGCAGTTGGAGCAAGAGGAGGCCACTGCCACCAGAGACCAACCCACCCCTACCCCCAGCTCCATCTCCACAGAAAACTGGCAGAAAGCCAGACTGGAGAGACAGAGCCACACTGTCCTGCTGGAGATCAGGGACACCATCAAAAGCAGCAGAGATCTCCTCTCTCAGCTGGTACACACAGCTGGTACGCACCTCTAACAGAAAGCCCTTCCTCACCTACATCAACCAGACCCTCATGGACATGTCCGAATCCCAGTACCAGGTGATCAAGGAGAGGATCACAGGTCTTCTGCACCACCATCCAGCCCCAGCTGAACCTGCTCCGACCCAGTCCAGGTCTGCTCCTCCACCCCAGGTGATGTCACAGGGCTTCCAAGGCTTTCAACAGTCCCTCACCTACCAAGGCTACAGCTACCAGGAGTTCCAGCAGCACAGGCAGCCCTTCCCAGTCCAGGCACAGGTTCATCGCACGCCACAGGTGCCACCGATGCCACCAATGCTGACACCACAGATGCCCCTGACGCCTCACCTCGCTCACCTGCAGACCAGACAGTCCCACTACACTCCTCCTTCCTCCACCCCACAGCCAAGCCTGGCCTCAGAACATCTGTCATCGGTCTTGGGACCCCATGTCATGGAGGAAGGGGCTCTCAACATCACAGGACTGAGCCAGCTCTCTGAGAGCTTCCTCCACACACCATCCCCTGTTGTCCTCTCGGGGATAGGCACCCCAATGGCACCTCAGACCAGCACTCCAGCCACTGCCACCTCCACAGCACCTCGACCCTTCACCCCTGAGACTATGGGCACGCCTCAGAGTGACTGAGAAGAGTGCCAGAGACTGGGTTGCTACCTGTTGACTTTATCTTTGCTTGGGACACTTTACTTGGGTCATTTTATTTTTACAGTTTGTTATTAATAAAGTTTATCTTTGCTTCACACACTTGGTTCAATTCTTTTAGTAAATAAAGTCTTTGTGGAAACTTTTAGAAATTGTTTAAGCCTTTGCATGCTTGTGGGATGGGTAAGGATAGCAGTGGGATGGGCAGGATACCTGTGGGATGGGTAATAGCTGTGGGATGGGTTAGGATACCTGTGGGATGGGTAATAGCTGTGGGATGGGTTAGGATACCTGTGGGATGGGTAATAACTGTGGGATGGGTTAGGATACCTGTGGGATGGGCAGGGATACCTGTGGGATGGGTAATAGCTATGGGATAGATAAACCTCCAGTGTAAGAAGAGTGGGACTGTAAGGTCCACCCTCCCAGGTGCCACACCTATGGCCCTTTATTATCATTAACAATTTAATCATTCATTAACACATTTCAACATAAACACAACTCTTTATTAAATGCCCTGTTCATTGTAGGGCCACTCAACATACATGGCACAATCTCATCAGTGTGATGAGACAGGCTGAAGGAAGCATCCATTAAGCATCTACCATCCTGTCTTGCCACTCCACTGCTCCAGCTGGGGAGTTGCACCAGTGTTTCAGGAGGTTGCGCTGCTTCTTCCCTTCACGTGAAGCTCTGTTGGGGCCTTGCACATCCACAGTATCTATCAGGTTTCGCCCTTGCCTCCATTCACCAGGCTCCATGTCCCCATTACCTTGTTGGTGGTCCACGAGCCTGTTCTGCAACACTGGGTAGCAGGTGCGCATGAGATTGTGCAGGAAGCAGCAAGCTTCCACAATGTTCCTCACGGGCTCTGGGCGATGCTGCATGGTGGTGAGAAGTACCCAGAACCTGTTGGCCAGGATGCCAAAGGCGTTCTCCACCACCCGCCTTGCCCTGGACAGCCTGTAGTTGAAGATCCTCTCTTCACGGGTGAGGCATCTGGAGGTGTAGGGCTTCATGAGGTAGGTTGTGAGGGAGAAGGCGTCATCCCCCACGATGAAGTAGGGCACATCTTGCGTGTCGTTGGGCAGGGTGTCTGGATTTGGGAAGCCCACGATGAGGTTGCGTTCCAGCCCCTCCTTGAGGTGACTGGCGTTGTATACCTGGGCATCTGAAGAGGAGCCATTGCCTGAAGCATCAATATACATGAACTTGTAGTCAGCATCGACCATGGCGAAGAGGATGATGCTGAAGAAGCCCCTGTAGTTGAAATAAGTGGACCCTGAGTTGGCTGGAGCTTTGCAGGCCACGTGCTTTCCATCTATGGCTCCAACGGTGTGGGGGAAGTTCCACTTCTGATACCACTGCTCTGCAACTTTCTTCCATCCTTCTTCAGTGGAGGGGCACTGGAGGAGCTCCTCCAGGTATTCTTCGATGATGGCCTGCACCACTTCTCTGACCACAATGCTGATGGTGTTGTGTGGCACCCTCCAGCCGTACTGCATGTTCCTGTAGGTGGTCCCAGAGGCCAGGTGGCACAGAGTCAGTGCCACCTTGAGCCCATGGTCCAGGCTGGGCCGGAGGTTGGTGTTTGCTTTGGTCAACCTGGGTCTCAGCCGCTCCACAACTTCATCAAACATGGCTGGTGGCAACCTCATGAAGTTCTGGAATGCATGAGGGTCTTCGTTCCTCAGCTCCACCATTAGCTTGTCATACAATCCGTACTCGGCTCTTCTCGTGATCCATCTTCGGACCCAGACACTTCTTGGACGCCTCCTTTTCTTCCCATAGAACAAGTGAAAGAGCCTGTAGAGGGCTTCTCACTGTTGTAGAACGATGGCAGCTACCAAAAGGAGTGTGCAATGATCCATGGTGGAGATGACTGGATGCTGTGGAAGAGCAAGAGCAAGAGCAAGGGTGAAGAGGTCTGCACAGCAGGGCTGCTGGACTGAAAGTGAGATCCAGGTGATTTCTCCCCCTTTTTATAGGAAATATCGTTTTTCTGCTGTCCTTCCACATACTCCAGGCATCCTCCAGACATCCTAAATATCCGATATACGTCCCCTATACGAATGTTTTTTCCGTTTAATGCTTTATATGCGAGCTGCATCCGCTTTCAACCTTTCTACGTCCGTGCTACTAACACTGCGTGACCGTTCTGCATCCATTTCGCTTCCTCCCTGTGTCCGTTTTCCATTGGAGCGGATGTGAGTTGTGCGGATGCACAGCAGATGCCTAGCAGATATCGCGGACGAGTAACGGATGACGACGGATGTATAACGGAAGTTCCCCGTATGCGTAGCGGATGTAGAACGGACGGGTTGGATATTTCATCCGCTCAAAAAGTTTTGTGCAGCTCAAAACTTTTTGAGAGGATGAAATCTTAGTAGACGGATGCTGGATGGATAGAGAGTATGAAAAACGTATGCAGTGAGTACAGAACAGATGCATCGTGTTAACCAACGGATGGCAAGTGTTTCTCTCCATTTTACATCCTCTTTCCATCCGTTGGTGCTGTGTGACATGGGCTTTAACCGGGATAAAGCTAATGGTTGCCACATTTCAGAGGGGAGGATTTCCAAAAGGCAGGTGCCACACAGCAAATAAGGCCCGTCTCATGGGACTCGCCAAGTATAATTCCCCAACAGAAGGCAGCATGCCTTTTCTGCTAGATCTAAATAGAAGGAAAGATGTAATCTGGATGAGGTGGTCCCTCAGATACTTTTAATCATTTTGAAACCATAGTTAGTTTAGCTATCATTGGACATTTTAATATATTGTAATAATTGTTTTTAATGAATTATCCAGTTCTCAATGTGTATGTTACTTAATAAACACTGAACAATTATTAGGGTTGTTTGCACAGTTAGCCAGATGTTTAGTCTGTATTTTGCATTCCCCCCCAATTGAGTCCTTCCCAAGGACCTGAAATAGATGTTGTTCAATAATCTTCAAAATATCATTGCAAGATGTAAGCGATTACAAATATAAAGCTGCTGTGATGACCCAGGGCATGACACAAAAATAACTAAGTCATCAAAGTAGAATAAATTCCCTTTAATGCCTCCAACTTGGCCCCAATATCCAATTATCCTCGGCTGGATAACAAACTCTTCAAAAAACAGTCTACAAAGGGCAGAAATGCAGTCCGAACCCAAAGTGAAGATAATTAGAAATTTAAAAAAACAACACAAACCATACTGAAGTAATTAACACCACAGGCCAGAATAATAAATTGCAGACTTTCAAAGGATAATGCAGCACCCACAGTTGGGAGGACTCCAAAACCCAGATAAGGCTTGACAAAAATAATGCATGCTTTGCTTCCAGCAAGAAGTTGTGTGCAAACACCCCACTTCTATCCTGTTCTCCCAGCTGCAACTAATGAAATGGATCAGGGCCTTTTTCTCTCCCGTAAGCCACGTTGCTCCCTTCTCCATTCCTCTCTGTGTGCCCTGGGATGAAGAGGTCTTGGGTCTTCCTCTGAATGCCCAGCTGGACTGTGCCCTTCTCCTGTTTTTTCCACAGTCACCAGAGCCACATTCCCACTCCCTGTCAGCTGCTCAAACTCCCCCTCAGAATCAGACTCCAACAAGGGCATGACAGCTGCCTTCTGCTATTATTAACCTGAAAAACTAGAACAGAAAAAAACTAAAAGTGAAAAAATATTAGGCGAAGAGATGTTAATAATAGTGGAACTACCTCGATAGTTCACCAGTTCTCTGGAGTCCTCAGGCCTTATGGCACAACTGTCATTTTAAGCAGAATGTGAAGAAGGTGTATTTTAAATTTATTATACTTAACAAGCAACAACTTGTTTGAAACATGTGCAAAAGTAAACTAGCATTCTCTTTAAAATCCACAGAACTACTGTGCAAAAAAGACAGACCTGTCAAACCTTTTCAGGATTATCTATAATGACTTAACTGTCAGAAATTAAATTCATTATTACCCTCCTGAGATTTCTGCAAATTACACATTCAAAATGTCGACATCTTTGATAGTTTTTCAACATTTGAAAAATCTTACTGCCTGTTATCTAAATACGACATTATCAGTCCTTGGTGTGATATAGATTCAGACAGATCTTAATTTCCTCTGACTGCCCTTTTCTCTAAAAGTAAACTAAAGTTGCAAAAGTAGACTATGAATCATTTGCCACTTTACAAAGAGTAAAGAACTAATACAAACAATTAATTGTACTGGATATATTTTTAAAAAGGTCAAAGGCTAGGGGGGAGAAAAAAAATTCAATAACAGTTAAATTTCCTTGAATTGCCTAGTCTAGGATTATATTTTTTCAAGGAATTATTTTCATTTCATTTACTTACTGAAGATTATTAATAACTGAGTTGACATTCAAAATTGTCAATTCAGCTATTTATTATGTAGCATATATTTGAACTTTGTATTATTATTCACTAATATTTAATAAGACAAAAATGAGCAATCTGTAGTTATAATTTTAAAAAGTTCCTCAAAGGAGATTTAGAAAAAAACAATACCATACCAGCACAAAACCAAATACAAACCTGTGAGAACTGCTTGTTTAAAAAGTAGACATTTGCTGCATTGAAATAGGCTAAAGCATAGTTGGGATCTTTGCTGATAGCCTGCTGATAGTCATGCATAGCACAGTTTAAATATCCCATGAACTGATTAATCACACCTCGATTTGTAAGTAATTCTGCATTCGTGGTTATCTGAAATGCAGACAAATCAGGTTTTAGATTAAAATGCATAAAGGATTATAAAATACAATATATGTATAAAGTATATCTTAAACTGGTAGCTGGTTTTAAGCTATGGCCCCAAATATTTCTGCCCAGGGATGATCTATTACAGAATATTGCTCTCCCTTCTCCCATATCACTTTTTGTACATGATAATGAATTTAAAACAGCAGTTAAACTGGATTTTTATTCCCATGAGCATGAAAGGGAGGCATTGGTTAGAAACTAAATAAAACAATGTGGGTTTTTTGGGATACTTGAATATCTCTTTCATAATGGGGTAATAGTGCATGAGAGAGGTGTAAAATATGTTTCGGGGGTGCTACATTTAAACATTTTTTAAAAAAAAGTTTCCATCACTGGAAGCAAATCTGTCAAACTTTATTTACTTATTAGATTTATGTAACTGCCCATCTCACAAAATAGGACTCTGGGCACATACAAACTTATTAACAATTAAAATAACACATATATAAATAAAAAATATTTACAAAAACAAGAATTTTGGAGAAAAATGAACATTGGATGTCATACAGCCATCTTGTACGCTTACCAGGGGATCCCCAAGGTTGATAAAGAAGCCAGGTTTAAAGATCTCCCAGAAGGCTGATTAAGATGAGGCCAACTTCCTTCAGGCCAGAATTCCCATGCTAACTGGGAATTGAAGTCCACACATCTTAAAGTTGCCAAGTTTGAAAAACCCAGCTCTAAAACAACAAGGGATTGAGGACAGGGAGAAGCACCTATTCCTGTCTCTCTCTTTTGCATGTCTGTATTTTCTGAATATCTGAAAAGGTCTTGTGAATGAGAATAACCCAAACTCCGAGAAAAGGCATTAATTAAAAAGGGTAGAAAATCTTTAGTCCTGCTCAGTTACAAACAAAACTATTTACCTTTAGTGCAGCATTTGTATCTTGAAAAGCGGCAAATATGTCCCCCATCTGCAGACAGACTATAGCACGTCCATCGTAAGCATTGTGACAACTAGGGTCACAATGAATGGCTGCTGAAAACTGAGTCCACGCTTTCTGAAATTTTCCAAGAGCCTGAAGTAATGTAACAAAAACATGAATAAATAAGGAAAAATATAGAAGATTGGAATGTTCTTAGAAAAGCTGAAGGTTATTACTGAAGGAAGATCAAAATACAAAGTACTTGTTCCTTTGGTAATTGAGAGTCAAACTCAATTCAGTGATACCTAAATAATCATGAATTAAATTGGGTATGTTATGATATACATCATATATTTGAAGATTTGACTAGGCTTGGGTAATAGAGACCTGGCATAGTGAAGTACAAAGGTTATATGGGAGTAGCTACTTTCCATTCGGTACATTTCAATAGAGTTAGGCTGAGAAAGTGAGGAGAAATTGTGCAAATTTCAGTTCTGTGACAAAAATAGACTGAGGATTCTGTCTCCCCATGACTGCAGGCTGGATTAGTAGCAACATCTAATTTTTATAAGGGTCATGATCTGTTGGATAGTCTGCTAAAAAGGCAATTGGATTACTTTGGATTCCAAATGTCCTTTGAAGGGTTTTCGTCAATCTTATCAGCAACTCTGTGGATGCTCTGGTTAATAGCTGAGATGATTAACTTACTAGGGGAAGTCATATCATAATTCGCAAATGTCCTCTCTGATCTGCTTCAAATATGGCCCCTGGTATATTGATTAATTGTGGAAGGTGAACCTGCAAAGCAGGTAGTTATAGAACAGAAAAAAGATACAAAGAAACCCAGAAAAAAGATACAAAGCCCACTTGATGGATTAGGATTGATTACTTGACTATATGCCATCAAGTCATCTTTGATTCCTAGTGATCACATTTCTCTATTATGATCTATCCCTTTGATGGTTTATACTATGAATATATATGTAGCAAAAACTAGGTTTTTTTCTACATGTATTGCTTTGCAGCTTGCTGAGTTGTTTCAAATTGAAGTATGTGTATGACTTTCACTGCTCTTATCGTTCTGCTAGAGAACTTTGGGGAACTGTACTATTTGGGGAATTGTACTATTGTACTCCAAATTTACTACTGAATTATTGTTATAATTCAGATTTTTTTGGAAATATTTTGTTACTCTTTTATAGGGATAAGCTACTTGAAATGATAGGTTCCACTACATGTCATCTTGATTTTTACCCAACTTGCTTATAGGTTGTAGTTTACTACAGATAAAAGACAATTCTAAAGGAAGGCAAAAGACCTTCCTGTTTAAAAGAGGCAATTAGAAATAACTCTTTTAAAGAAGCCTTAATTATGTCACTAAAAGGGCAACTTGGGCCAAAAGGGCAACTTGGGCCAAATTAATCTTTCAGCATTGGCTGAAGGGATCAAAATGGTGGAGGCTCTCAGTTGTGGGTAGTTCTCATGAAAGCAAATATTTTGGCCCATCTCAAACTGTTTAAAGCAGACTATGAGATTGAGACTGATTTTGCTGGTCTAATGGGTGATTTTTAGAAACTTACAGAAAGCATGTCATTCTCTATCTATAAACTAAATTCTGAATGATATTGCTTGAAGACTGTTACTCCTTGAAATAGGACTATTATATGGCATGCCTCTATATTCTATTCTAATACTAATGTTTGGAGAAGCTTTGAAACTGAGTACTAGTATGCTGATGCCATACAAATATTTCTTAGTAACATCTTCAGGTAATAATCTGGTTTCTTTCAGTCTTAAATCAAAAAGCCAATATATCATTCAACTTCTTCCTTCTCCAGAGTTTTCTATATATGAAACATAACCAATTGTAACAATTTCAGAAGCAATAGAAAACTAATTAAATTGGCAGTGTTTTTTGAAATGTTGCAAAGTGTTTTGCTGTCACCTGTTTCAATTCACTACATTGAAGTGGGTCTTCACTTGAATATGCAAATTATCTTTGTAGAGTTATTTCATCAAAACTTTTTTTTAATGAAGCATGCCCTCCAAGGATTTGCATTGCTTTACTTTGTATTAAGTATAAAGGATTTGTGCCTGCTTGGGCATCTTCATTAACAGGGCTTAATCCTTGTATTGTTATGCTCCATTGAGCATAACTCCTGGTGACTCTTCGGATAAAAGCTCTCCAAGCTGTCTTGCCTTTTGCCACATTATGCAATTCTTGCAGGTGCCATTTCTGTGACTCCAGACCTCATCTCATCTGCTATCAGCCTGTTATTCTACTTTCATCTATCTTGCCCAGCATGGTTATTGTTTCCATCAGCCTTTCATATGTATCCAAAGTATAGAAGAGTTTGCTTCATGATCTTTATTTCTAAATAATATTTTAGCTTCATTTCTTCTCTTACTGAATAGTTCATTTTCTTGGTTGTCCAAGGAATGTGATACATCTTCCTTCAAACCTACAGCGCAAAGAAGTCAATTTTCTTCTTTATGTCTCTGTGCAGAGTCCATTCCTTACATCCATATATCATAACAGAGAATACGCTGAGATGACCTTTCTAAATTTGTTTTACTTGAAACATCTGGATTTTCCATGAGCTTGCCCAGACCCCTCAATGCCTTTTTGCCCTTTGTTAGTCTTCTCTAAATCACTTTTGCACACTTGCCATTTTTATCGGTTTTGGAGCTTAGAAAACTATAATTTCAACTGCTTTTGTCACCTCAGTTTAGCTCTCAGTATTGTATAAATATGATCTAATTGGATTAACGTGTACTAAGTATTATAGTAATTCAAAATGTTATGTAGAGAGAATCGCAATTATGCAAAATGTAATAGCAATATAGCAAAATTATCTGAATGGGAAAGGAAACAATTAGTCTGTCCATTAATATAAAGTGTGCAGTTGGTGAGTTGCAGTTACCCATCCCTACCCTGTAATAATGTCCCACAGCTTTACAAAGTTTGCCTGCTTTTTCCTCCTCATTTGCTTTACCTAATCAGCAGAAGAAATGTCTTTTTAAAGCCAGGGAAGAAACAAAGAGGCTAAGAAACCTCATTTAGTGATTGCAACTGGGACAGCCAACTCCATTGCTAAGTGACATGGTCAATAAATGAAACATCATGGGACTGCAATGAACTTACATCATTTCCTATATGGTTGTTAAGGAAGACATTATATGACACAACACTGAAATTTTAATGCCAGTTTCTCCACTGAGTCTGCTTATCAGAAGTCAGCTGCACAAATGGCAATCACAAGACTGTGGGATTCTCTGACAATTGTAAATGCCCACTGGTTGCAAAGTGCCTGAATCAGATATTTGTGATTTGTGATCACATATCTGTGGGGATGTATCATGGTCATCAGTGAGAGAAATAGTTATACAATTACTTTTTCAGTATCATTGTACCTTTGAATAGTCTCTAAATGGCATTTTTAAGCAAAGTTTCCCTGTATATGAGAATTCTGTTTTTCCCACCATGCTGACAAAGGTCCCACCACTTCTTGTTTCTGAATAAACTTCACATGGAAATAATTCAACTTGACACTCATATTTATTTCAAACAATGTAGAAAGAGATATAATGTGAGGAATAAATTTTTTCCAGTTTACTGGGGATAATTTTCAGGGAAGACATTTTTTCTGAAGCTAAAACTTTGTATATACTTTCATCAACTAATAGAGATCTGAACTAACTGAATAAAATAAAGTAATAAGGAGGGAAGTATTTTAATGAAGTCTAAATTACACCTTGCTAAATCATAATTATTGTTGTTGTTTTGTTTCATTTTCAGAAAGATAGTATGATGACACAGTCACAAATATATTACCTGCAAGCTGTATCCTAAGCAAAGTCTAGCTTTTATGCACACTGGATTGATATGTACTGCTGTCAAGAAATCCTTTAGGGCTTGTCTGGTGCCTTTGCTATGACCATATTCCAGGTATGCATTTCCTCGACCAATGTAGGCATCCAAAGAAAAGGGATTGAGTTTAAGAACTTTAGAAAATGATTCCACCGCTTCTTCATATTTCTGAAGTCTGAAATCAATGGCCATTTAAATATTAATGTTTTAACAGTTATTATGATGTTTTGTATATTCAGATGTGCATATTTGACCAAGGAAACATGCAGGAGTGCAGAAAACAGAAGTTAAATATAGTTATAGCCACCTTCTCCCCTATCCTTTGGTTTATTGATTATAATATCATCAAGCTCCTTTTTTCAGCTCTCATGCATCAGAAGGAGATGAGATCAGTAGCAAAGCTAATCCATAGCCTTCCTGAAAGAGGATACTTCATTAGGCTCCTCCTATGTTAAGGCTAGGTCCCACTGGTCGACGGATGCAAAACGTATGCAAAAAGGACACAACAGACGAGCAAAATTTCAGGGGTGCTCCATCCGTTGTCATCCGCTCCAAAAAGTGGCAAAATTTTGCATAAACAGAACAGAAAAGAAAGGAAAAGAACGGACGTGGGTAGTATGTAGCGGGGATGTTAAATGGATGTTCATAGGAAGCCTAGAGGATGTATATAGGATGCAAACCATTCACTGCTCATCCTTTCTATTTCTGTGCTACTAACGCTGTGTAGACGTTCCGTGTACCTTTTGTTTCCTCCCTCTTTCTGTTTTCAGCTGCAGCGGATGTGAGTTGCGAGGATGCCCAGAGGATGCAGAGAGGATACAGCGGACGTTTAACGGATGATAAACGGACATAGAACGTTTGTTGCTCGTATGTCACGGATTTACATCATACACAGCAGAAAGATCATCCGTTCACAAAGTTTTGTGCAGCTCAAAACTTCTTGAGCGGATGAAATCTCAGTGGACAGATGCTCAAAGGATAGAGCATATGAAACACAATGAGTATACAACGGATGCATAGCGTTTTCCAACGTTTTTTAACGTTTTACATCCTCTTTGCATCCGTTGGTGCAATGCGACAGGGGCTTTAAACTGGAATGTAGCTTATTTATTATTTGGAAATAACAGTGATTTTTTTCTATAAATACATTTTTTAAAGCCTGGAAGACTGAAAGATTTTTGTTCTCAATTTGCTTCCTAATGTGCATCCTACAAAATGCATATATTTTTATCATGATAGATAGACAGATATATATAATTTAAAGATATAATCTTAAATTAACTCAATCAATGAAATATTGCAGAATATTGAAATATTCTGTTTCCCATATTATTGTTTCAATCCAGGCTGTTGGATTTTTTTTTTCCTTTTTAATTGTGTTTACTGCTTTTTGGCTTTTACATTCCTCAAAGTCCATTAGAGTTGGGTGGCTATTACAAAAATGAATGAATGAATGAATCTATGAAAGATAATATGATTTTACATGCATTTACTCATTCTATTACATTCTACACGTTCTCTGTAAATCAAACTTCTTCAACTTAGTGCTTTCTAGATGAACTTAAAAATCAGAACATGATTAAAACATAAACCAAGCAAACATAAACCAGCCAACAAAATGTACTTTTGTTCTTGTTCTCAGAGAAAGAAGATTCACAATAAATGAGATGGTATTATCATAATCAAGTAGTAAGAAATACAATAACGTAGATATCTTGGGAGAAAAGCGTACCATTCAATTTCTCAAAATATAGCATTAAAAAAGATATAAGAAACATGCTGATTTCCTACTGTACTGCCCTTTACGGAATGCTGTTTCCAAATAACCATTAGAAATTGAACCAAATAGTGAAAATGGGTTAAGAAAACACATCTGGCCTCTGGAGAACAAGGCAGGCCTTTCTCTTTAATTGCCTTTCCCCAGTCTAGTGATTTCCAGATATTTCAATATAACAGTTGTCATTCCCAGACAGCATGGTAACTACTTAGCGAACAGGAGAGATGGAAGTGGTAAGTCAATACAACCAAGAAATAGACTGAAAGTTGTCTCATGCCTGAGCTTGCCCTGTCCTGCAGAAATACACTGATGAAAACAGACATTGTTTGACTATTTGAATTATGCCTCGTGGCTTTTAAAAATGCTTATTCTAGTTCAGAATTGGGAACTAAGGCATTTGGATGTTGTTGCAAAAATAAAATGCCTTGGCCCACCACTGTTTTCTTTCTTTCTCCACATCTGCTACATAGAAATTCTCCATAACACAAGAGAATCAAACACATGTTCCCAAATCTTACTCAGCAGTGTTTAAGATTACCTATGATAGCAAAGTCCAATGGAAATCAATAATCCTGCGTTTTTTTTTTCAGTCATTGCCACTTCTGCAAAATCCTAGAAACACAGAAAGACACTACATTAAATGTACTGCTTTTCAGAAGTTTAGCCATTGCGGTATCTGCTATCCTGCATCAGATGGGCGTCTCATGATAGGGAGCGAAGGAGAGAGAAACGACAGGAGACGAAGTTCCTCGCAATGAGTGCGCCCCGAATGTCCGGGTACACGCTCTTTTATTATGCTCATTCAAAAGGGGGTGATTGTTTATTCAGAACCTAGGTTAAGCCTAGGTCAGACGGAATGTACAGATTTAACAATGGCTCAAACAAAAGCAAGATATCAGGACAGACAGGATGGCAAGATTTATATTTGATCAGGATATTACTTCTTCACAAAGCTGCATGCCAGACAATGTAATCCCAAGTGAATAAACCATTTCTGCAAATGTTTGACTCCTTGTCTCTGTACGTGCCCTGTAAAAGGTCACTGAGAAGACAGAAGCTTAATGATTACACGTGAAATGATACAATGTTGCAATGTCTGAATGATACATAGTTGCATTGATACACAGTTGCAAACACATAAATGATACATAATTACAACAAGCCATATTTAACTGTTGCAGCAAAAACAATAAAATTGACAGCCTTCTACCGTGTTTCTCCAACAATACGTCCTCCCCAATAGGAAGACCCAGCATGTTTTATGTGCATAAAATCAAATTAAGCCCCTCCCCCAAATTAAGGCCTATATTAAACATGCAAAATGGGGGGAATGGCAGGGGGGCTTGCCGTTAGAAAATCCTTTTGTTGCATACCTGGTATGGTGCTGCCTGTGTTGACTTTGGCATTGATGGGGCACTTCGTATCGTGAGACTTTCCTCCACCATTGCTTTCTCTTCTCCCTTGCTGCCGTGGCGTTTAAAGCAATGCCATAGCGTTTGGCACAGCCATGCACAGCCAGCCAGGGCTCCTTCCTGCAACCGGAGCCCGGCGAAGATACTCGGTTTCAGGCACTCTTGTCGCTGCTTTCCCTTTGCTTTCGAAGGTAAAGCTAATTATTTTAAAAATGACACCCTACTACAACATAGCCTCCCCTGCCTGAAAGGGAAACTCAACCCCACATGGGCAGAGCACGAAGAGCTTCACCTGGGGCGCCCAGCGCAGCTGATAGGCAGGCCCTCCTTCCCGGCGGCAGAGTTCTCACCAAGGCAGCAAGCACCTCCCCACTGGACCCTCTGCCCAGTGCCAGGCAGGGATGGAGGCTGGGTGCTTCTCCCGGGGGGGCGATCCTGCGCTGTGACCCCGGGAGATTCACCTCCCCACGTGGGGTTGGGCTGCTCTCTCGGGCAGGGGAGGCTATGTTATGGTAGGGTGTCGTTTTTGAAATAATTGGTGTTACCTTTGAAAACAAAGGGAAAGTGGTGACAGGAGCGCCTGAAGCCGAGTGTCTCCGCCGGGCTCCGGTTGCAGGGAGGAGCCCTGGCTGGCTGTGCGTGGCTGCGCCAAATGCCACGGCGTTGCTCTAAATGCCGCGGCAGCAAGGGAGAAGAGAAAGCAATGGTGGAGGAAGGTTTCCCGATACGAAGGGCCCCACCAACTCCAAGGTAAACATCCAAGCTGTCGTTGCCCGCCCACGTGATGCAAGGGGGGGGGAATTAAGTCACCCCCAAAAAGACAGCCTAGCCATTTTTTCAGGGGTCAAAAAAAAATAAGGCCCAGCTTTATTATGTGAGAAACACGGTATGTAGAGGTACCTATCCTCTAAAAGCCACTGTATAGGTGAGAAAAAAATGTTCATTTCTTCAAGTAATGATTGCTTTCCTTTTTTTTCCTTTTCATTATCTAACTTTTATATTGTGAGTACGCTTAAGATGTAATATGTAAGATAGAATAATATACCTCATGGACTATAAATCAAGTATAAATCATATACAAAAACATAATAAACATGGATATCACACATGTGATTTCCTATGAACTGAACATTTTATAGCCACAATCTTCTCTAGTAAACGCATGTACCTACAGGCTCTAAAATTTAGCAATATCTAAAAGCCCAAGATATTCTTCCAACCTATTTAATACATTTGGACAAATTAATTTTAAACATTGATGATAATATAATTGCAAATTTATTTATTGCAAATTAATTATTTGTTAAGAAATTGCTTTGTTATGGTTAGCTACATTTCTAAATGTATATGAACAGTTTAACCATGTCTGTAGGCAGCATTTTTTAGTTTCTTTTATCATTTTTCCTACTAGAGATTACAAAATATTTATAAAACAAATCCAATCTACAAAATGTAGAAAAAACATATCTATAATATTAGGGGGGAAATACCTTTAGCGCATATTCATACTGTTTCGTTTCTATATAAACTAGAGCACGATTTTTCAGCACTTTCAAGACAATGTCCTTGCTTGTCTCAAGACTAAGAACAGTCTTATAATCGATCAAACTCTAAAACAAATAAACATAATCACAAAATTATCTGTGAATTAGTGAAATACAAAGCATAGATAATTTTTGTTATGAAATTATTCCCTTTTTTTTTAATGCCAGAATCTTGAGCTAAATTGTATTCCATTCAATGTAATAATAACACTATTTGTGGAAAGGGGAGGAAACTGTTAGAATAAGCCATAGTTTATAGGAGTCAAACCTTGTCCCTAGATCCACTCTAAAATCTGGGTAAGATAGGAAAGCAGGTTTGGAAGGAGACATCCAGTACCAAAACAATAGCAAATCACTGTTTAAGACAAAACAAACCATACATGTTCATAGTCCTTCAATTGTTGGAAAGCAATTGCTCTGTTATAATACGCCAAAGTGCACATTTTGTCCAATTCTATAGCTTTAGTTAAATCTTCAACAGCATTCTTATAAGTCTATAAAAATGACATAATAATAATAGCATTATTATTTAATCTACACAAAATAAGGTACCATATCATGGTAGATATTACAGTCTTTGTGAGGGGTGTACACAAAGCAGAAACAATGGGGGTGAATAAGAAAAAGGTGATAGGCTTTGCCCTCACTTCTCTTCTTCAGAACTTTATTTTCCTTTTCTCAGAATCCCCACTGGACTTTAGCTGATGTACAGCAGATCTAAACAGTCTACTTACCCACAGCCCTGATTTTTTCCAGCACCTATCTTTCTCTCCCTTCTCTTGGTGTGTATGCGTGTTTTCCATCTAACAACCATTTTACAATACAGAAGTCATGTTTCATTAAAACTAATTTCAATATTGGTCTATGAATCAAGATTTCACTTTCTTGTGAAAGTGATTAAGATCTCATTACACAGCTACTAAGCAGCTCTAAGGTTTAAATATCCTTCTGTACTCATAAGACAACTGTGAAGCTTTCACTTATATGTCCCAAATTAAGACAGCAGTAGAGTAAGCATATTTACCCTGTTGTAAAATTTCAGTACTCCTCTGTAAAGATATGCTCTCACACTACGTCGCTCAATTTTGAGGGCTTCAGTGCAATTCATTATCGCTTTCGAGTATCTTCCTTTACTCCCGTAGTAAGCAGCACGGCTTAAGTAAGCCTTAACAGAAAAAAAAAAAAAAAACCTCATTGCAGAACACAAAAGGGAGGAAATATCCAGAGGCTTTAAAGTTGTCTTACATAGGTTTGAAGCTTCAAATATTTATAAGTAGGAATAAAACATTCTCTCTTTCTCTCTCTCCCTCTCTCTCCACACTGAAGACTCTCTCTCTCCCCTTAAATTATGTATTACTTCCAATAAGATTACAAAATACAACTGGACTACAAAATACAAAAAAATACAGAATACAAGAATGTCAAAGCTTACACACAATTATCATTTGTATGCTACCTCTTAATTCATAATAAATATATTACAGGCACTTCTCTCTTGTTCTGAAAGATGTGTCTTTGCCCTGAGCCCTAAAAATCCCAGAACAGTCTTCTGATTCTCCATATATCAAGTCTTCGTACTTCTGCTAGTATAAATATGCATATTGGTTAAAAAATTATCAATGATAGTCAACAAGGTACATTCCAAGCATATTTTCCATGAATTGTTTTAACCCTTAAGAATATACAGTATGTGCCACTGATCCCAATTTATATGTAAATGCCAATTTTTCAAGCAAGCCAGCAAGCAAATTATCATGATAGTTACAAATGGTATATCATGTCACTTGCATACCTCGTTGGGAACAGACAACAATAAATTTTAGGCAAGTGTCCTTGGTTATGTGTGCTTATTTCTAATTTGCTTCTTTCTCTACAAATTATAGAGGGCAGAAATAGCCTGTTCCTAATTTTTGGATAACCTTCCCTGGTGTGCCTTATTTTGCACATCCTATCTTTAATTATAATGGTTATTCTATTGTGTATCCTAAGTAAACTTTTGTATACTAATGTTTGCTGATTTGGGGTCTTGAATTTCAGATGCATATATAAGGAAGAGAATTTGCATCATGAATCTATTCACTTTGCCTGTTTGGAATCCCCTTTGTGGACATCTTGACTTTTTTTGCCTCCCTTTATGGACACCCTGACTGCATTTAAACAAATGTATTTAGCTTTGGAAGTTTAGCTATGTATACAAAAAGAGATTAGCCAAATTAATTGATGCCTGCCCCATCTGATAGACCAGGCCAAGAATCAATTCCACAGGAATGACATAACTACTTTTTTTTTTAGTGGCTACAATAAAAAAAAATATTGCAAATGTGCTCTCCTCCCTTCTTATAACTTTGTGAATTAAGGAGTTGTCTATCTAAGCCTCTTCTGCATGTTTTCTACTTGTCCTTGATGTGTTTCATAACATATCCTATCTATCTATGTCGAGACCATCTTACTTTGAACTTACTTGAGCTGGATTTCCAAAAAATTAAATGTTCCATTTTTAGTCAATTAATAAAAAGCAAGATTGTTTCAAATGTATTCTTAAGCCTTTATTTTAAAAACCTTATTACTAAGGATTATTTTTAAATCTTCAGAAATACAAAATCATATCTCTTACCTGAAAATGCTTTGGTATAATAGCAAGTGTTTTGTTAAAATCTAAGATGCACTTAGCCTGTTGGAGCTGCATTCTGCAAAGCCCTCGCTGGTAAAATGCATCTGCATATCGTGGATATAGTCTGACAGCAGAACTAAAAGCATCGCAGGCCTAAAATAATTCAACATTAGGTTTTAACTGAATCATGTTTCTATAAAATAAGTAAAACACCAAAACTTAAGAGAAAATTTCCTGTATTTTTCATATTTCACTTTTATTTCAGTTGTAGAAAACAAATTGGTATTTTAATTCCAATCCCAATTTTTTAAAAATTAATCTTCAGAAAAAACTTACAAATATTTTAAAACTTTAAAACTGTGATGTTATGTAAAAATAACAATCAATAGAATAATGTAAATATATTAGTATAACAATGTATATCACTCTTTGAGTAATATACATTGAGTTGA
Source organism: Laticauda colubrina (assembly GCA_015471245.1). Classification (NCBI taxonomy): domain Eukaryota; kingdom Metazoa; phylum Chordata; class Lepidosauria; order Squamata; family Elapidae; genus Laticauda; species Laticauda colubrina. The sequence continues at coordinate 29,280,583 of BLBF01000005.1, forward strand.
GAATATACATAGTCCTCACTTAATGACCATCATAAATGTATGCAAGTTGTGCAACTAAATGGTTAGCACATGACCATGCTGTGATGGTTGTAAGTTCAAGAACTGGTCATAAAGCTACTTTTCCAACCCTATTGTAAGTTCAAACAGTCATTAAATAGGCAGTTATTAACTGAGGACTACCCAGAGATATCTAAATAATATAAGTGTGTGTTGTGTGCATATATATAAAAGAAAAACACTTAAATAAGTGGCATTGGTTTTTTGCAAAATACATATACCTGTATATCAAAGTCAAATTAAAGATAAATAAAGGAATAATAATAATAATAATAATAATAATAATAATAATAATAATAATAGTAATAGTAATAACAATAATTTATTTGTGGTCACAGACCAAAACACAAGTACAACAAAAGAAGTACATGGGAAAATTAATCAGGGTCTGTTTCAAGGAGAGACAGTAACTTAGATCTGCCTGCATTATACATAGGGCAATATAAAAGGACATGCACCACATTTTCTACCTCAGCTCTGTCACAGGGGCATAGCCGCTTGTTAATCAAGAACCTCTTAAATCGCCCATCCAGTAGTGCTGAGGGAAGAACATTAAAGCGAGCTAGGGAGTAAGCTCTTCTATACTTGGGAATGGTTAGAGTGTAAAAATAGGAAGCCATCCTCAGTCCATAATTATTAAATTGGCTGAAGATCAGAGGGGAGCAAGTTTTGTTTGCTCTGGCTTGTAGATATTGGAAGTCAATGTCCACAAGCTGTTGGACTATCCTAAATTGGGCATCCTTAAGGCCATAATCTCCCAGGGCATCCCCCATAAAACCTAGCAGGTGTAATTTCTTCATCAGCTCCCTCTCCCAACGAGAAATATGAGAGTCAGCAAATGCCAGGGAGAGGTAGCTACCAGGAACTGCCAGAAAGAGCACCCGAAACCACCATTTAAAAGTGTTAATCCACGCCATACATTCGACTGATCAAGTGCCCAGTTCCAGGTACATTGGAGCAAAACCAACACAAGGAGGAAGACCCAGAAGTTTTCTAAAAAAGACAGCCTGGGTTCTTTCAATACAATCCTTGAAGCCCTGTATCCATATGGGAATTCCGTGAAGAGTTTGAGCCAAAGTTTTGGCTTTGTAAATATGCAGAGCAGAAGGAATAAACTGGCCTCCTTGGGTATAAAAAAATCTTAAAATCTGCTGATGACTACAGGAGGCCGAGTTCAGCACCTGGGTTCGATGTCTAGTCCAAGCACTGGTGTTCTGAAATTGAATATCTAAATACTTAAAATGGAAAACCTGCTTAACAGCATTACCATTGATAGCCCAGTTATACAATTTCCGGGCTCTAGAGAACACCAATACTTCGGATTTGTCATAATAAGAAATAAAGGAATAGTTACTGAACTACTAAGATTACATGGTTTTCTCTTTTTACCAAATTGGGATTTACATAGTTCATAAACAATGAATTGAATATAGACTTTATAGAATCAGATTTTTCTGGTCTTGCCTCTCCATTGATATAAAGCTATTACAAAGACTGAAAATTGATAATTGATACATTATAATAAAGCAATTTTTAAAATTAAGTTTGTAGACATTCTCCCATAAATATGTTGGAATAAATTTTAATTCAGGAATAATTTTATTCCTGTGCTGCCTTTTGACACCTCACAAAAGACCACCTTTCATGTAAATATTACCAGTCGCTGCACCCCAAATTCTAGCTACCTCAAGTAGCTCTATGCTCTCAAATAAAATAGCTTTCTTTTTAAGGAGCTTGCCCACAAATTATCTGAGATTTGTGACGCTGATTCTGGATCAAACTAGAATGTTCTTCTAATGAATAGATAATCATCTAACAGTTTTTTTCTATAAAATTTGAATATTCATATAAGAAACAAATAAAAGGAATATATAATCATTGTGTCACACACACAATTAAGCAGATAATCTTTGAAAGGAGAATTGAGAGGAAGGAACAATGCTAAACTGTGATCCTTTTATAATAACAATAACAATAATAATAATGACCTTTCCAGACACAATGCTTAAAGTAGCAAATAACAGTGAAGAAGATCTTCTGAAATATGCTGAACTAAATATCAATGATATATTGTATAATATTTAATAGGAAGTAATCATAGCAAGCATGTAGAAAATTAATAGTAGTATATCAATTAAATTCTACTTAGGGACAACACTGACTTTAACTTGCCAGATCAAAAGCTGGCTTCAAGGGAAGGAAATCTGCCAACTGAAGCAATTTGACAAAAGCTGGATTAAGTGAGTTTTTCCAAATCTGAAAAACACCCTTTAAAAACACTCCTTCCTTAATTCATTAGACATTAGAGCAAATGGTGGGAATATCATGTTGGAAAAAACAGCTCTTTGGACAACCTGGTCTTAATATTTCAGGCTGTTAATAATCATAATTGCTAATTTGTGAATATGGGTAAGGGATGAATTGGATGCCCATGCAATTCTTGGAATGTTCTAATTTTTATTTTTGAGCTAGTTTAAAGTCAAAATGCATACCTCTAATAGAAAAACTTGCTCCATGTAGCACTCGCCCATTAAAAAATATAATTCTGCAGCCTCAAAGGTATTAGGAATATATCTTTCAATGCCACCTAGCAGCAACAAAGCTTCATTAAAACTGGAAAGAGCATCCTGTAAAAAAAGGTAGCATATAGTTAACTGATAGCACCATCAGCCAAATGGCATTGTCCAGAGCTATTCCACTATTCCATTATTCTTCCCAACTGAATTGTTTTCTGCTAAGATATAAGATAGGAAAAAGCAGCATATGACAAAGAGAGATTGCAAACAGAAGCCAACATTGTTAACAGGGTTCCCCAAAGAGGTTAGTATGAATCCCAAGGTATTGATGAGACTAAATATCCATGGTGTTGATAGATGGTTGGGCATCAAAGGAGGTCAGTAAATATCTAGGATTTATAGGTGGTCAATAAATGATTGAAGGTCAGGTCTCCGTAGAACTCCATGGAAGTCCCTAGTCCTGAAAGTGACAGGGCTAGCAGTGAGTAATTCAGAGTTGGATGTTCAACCACCAGCAAGAGTTGCCTTGAATCTTTATCAGCTGGCCTCATTTACCCATTTGCTTTGTGTTGTGTGTCTGTGTGCCTTCCACTCTCCTTCTTGTCTCTCTCATCTCCCCTCTCCTGGGAAAAATACATGTACATATAGTATTCCTGTTCATCTCCCATATTGAGCATATTCCCCAACCTCTACATTTCCCAATCAAGTATCAGTGCCCTTGTTGATGCTCATGTCATGCATCCTTTCCATTAATGTCAATAGTTTCAGTAATAAAGTTATGTTAAATCTTATATTTTTATACTTTAAATATTACAGTTTAAGAAGTCATTATAGTTGTTATTGTTTGTAGTATTATTAGTTAAAGTAGTATTTATTAAATCGTTTTCATATAATAAATGTTTGGGAATCTATAGATTGGCTGAAACTTCATGGAGGGGTTGATGAACTGAAGAGTTGGGGACCCTTGCTTTTAACCAAATTCTTAGGATATCTATTGGGTCAACTTTGTACAATCAGTCTTCAACGACCAAAATTGAGCCCAACATTTCTGTTGCTAAGCAAGACATTATGTGAGTTTTGCCCCATTTTATTATCCTCCTTGCCACATTTGTTAAGTGAATCACTGCAACTGTTAAATTAGTAACACAGATGTTAAGTGAATCTGGCTTCACCATTGACTTTGCTTGTCAAAAGGTTGCAAAAGGTGATCACATGATTCCAGGATACTACAAGCATCATAAAGATGAATCAGTTGCCAAACATCTGAATTTTGATCATGTGACTATGGGGATGCTGCAATGGTTGTGAGTATGAAAAATGGTCATAAGTCACTTTTTCAGGGTTGTCTTATCTTTGAACGATCACTAAACAAATTGTTGTAAATTGAGGATTGCTTGTACCCCTACAGTTGGCTTACGGTCTATAATATCAGATTTAATAACCCTCTATCTTCCAAATTACTCTGGCCTCTTTCAATGTAAATAATGGTTATAAAAAAATCTATTATGAATAACAGAAGCACAAAGTTAGCTTCTTGCCAATGGCCTGTTAAGTTTCCTCTTTGCTGCCTCTTTGCTTGTTGCATTATTTCAGGTCCCAATACAGAAGGTAAATATGATATACCATGCAACATGTTCACCACTGAAGAGCAATGGGACACATATATTGTACAAAATGTTAACAAACAATTTTCTTTGAAACAGATAATCCTCAGGTCAGTTAACAACCATTTGAAATTACAACAGGGTCAGAACAGGTGCTTTATGGTCCATAAACGTTTCTGGCCATTGCTCATACAGAAGGAATTCATATATAGGCATTCACTTGATGGTCATGAATTTCCTAATGAGCAACACAAAAAATGTCATAAAAATCAGATCCATTCAGGGGAATGCCTTAACTTACAACAATAACAACTTACGCTGGAGATTTGGGTCCAATTATGGCCATAAGTTGAGGACTGTCTATAACTCAAGTAGTATGTGAAATTTTAGTTTTACTCCAGAGACCTTTTTGTAAAACTAGAAAGCAATTATCACAGAATGCTCATAAATAGATTGAACATTCTGCTAGATTTAAGTTGCTTTATTGTATGAATATTTTACCCTCCTTCATGCTCAGTTATAGGAAAAGCTATGATAAAGGGGTTTTGAATTAATTTTCCCAAAATCAGAATGTTCCAGTTCCCACAGAACTTAGTGAGCTATCTTTAGAACACAAGGGTAGCACAAACATTTTATAGTTGAAAAAATGTTCAGTGAAATGGAGCTTTCCAAATGTACAGTCATATATCAGAATTTATAAAGATGATTTGTTAGGGAAAGGGTAGAAATAGAAGTAGAAAGAAATACCAAATTGTATCCAAGAAAACCAAAACATAATTTTGGATAAAATCCAAACCTTAATTATGTTTTAGACTATAGGAATACTTGTCGGTGCAGAACATTTCTGATTGCCTGACTTGCACAGTTCAAAGAAAGTATGGACTGAATTTTGTCCAAAATGGATACTGGAGTTGGCATGTTCTAAATCCAAGCTCAAGTTCAAGCTATGCCATTTATTGGACTCAGAAAATACGCTTGTTGTTGTGGCACTTGCCCAGTGGAAGAGTTTGGCCTCAAATGATTATTATAGTCTTGATCTATTGGCCTTTGGTAAGGTTCTAAAGCCCGATGTATGGGCATTGGGCTAAAGTACTAAATGAGCCCATCTATATAGGAAGTAGGTAGTATTCTGGTTGCTGTCTTCAGCTGCCAATCTGTTCTGCTATTTCAATATGTGTTGTGGGTTTGCATGATTGTTTTTCATTTATTTTTACATTTCCCATATGTACTTTGAGCCATGCAAGCTGAAGAAATAAATAAATGTATGTACCAGGCGAGGAAGATAAAGGTTTCTTTCCCCTTTCCTGTGACTTCTCACATAGCCAAAAGTGAAACCACCATGGCTGCAGCAGAAAAAAAGAGGAATAGGAAACTAGCAGAAGGAGATTTAAAGGGATATATATATATATTTTTGCTTCAATAGAGTTTATATACACATCCAGGTAATTATTGATGTTCCTATAGAGATGATGGGTTCAAATTTTAAACATACTATAAATGAAACGATAAGGTTTTTTTTATAAAACCTACTCAACAAAAGGGATGCAAGTTTAATTAATAAAGCACTCAGTGTAAGCCATCAAAACAGAAAAATAAAATATTTAGAAATAGAGAATTAGAGCTACAGAAGGAAGCAAATATTAATCAAATTCCATTTCAACAAACAGTATTTCTACAGCACTCATTCTTTAAGGGTTTGCCTTTTTAAAAGATTTAACAAAAGCTCATGAATATGACTATTTTCTTAACCTTGAATTTTTTGGCTTTCATCTGGATTTTTCCAAGTAGACAATATATAGCAGGCTCGGGTTGGTTTCTTGTGGCTGCAATTGCACACTCAATAGCCTTATTATAGTTTTGACAAAATGACTGCACAAGTGCTTCTTGAACAAGTGAACATCCAAGAGATCCTGTGGGAGATTTAAATAATAATAAATGTCATGGTAATAGACCAAGTTATTATTATTACAGACTTTGGTATACAGACAATGGAAAGAGAGAGCGTTCGCCTTCATTGAGAAAGTATCAAAACAAAAAAAGTATGGCGTATCAATTATAACTAACTCTATCTTGTATTTTACATACTATTGTTAAACTGTACTAGATCCAGAGAGCCATAATACTTGAAGTATGTGTTGTTTATATAGCTCCCATGATATCTCAAAAAATTATAATTAGTTAAGTGGATCTACTATGCCATGGCTGGCTGAGGAGTCCACAAGTCCTAAAGGTACCATTCCTATACTATACAAAAATGAAAGCAGGGGAAAAAAAAACATGCTGAATTTAACCAAAATTGCACAGTACTTTGAAAGAGCTATACCTTTGTCCATTTCTGCCACTTGGTGTATACAGAAACTTGCAAGTTGAAAATGCTTCATTTGTAGTAAATACTGTCCCCTGCAATGAAATATTTCAACAAATTCCTCACTATATTTGTGAACGTATTAAATACATATATATTAATAAGAGATATTCCAAATCAAGCATTCTATTTAATCCACTATTAGTTTCAGTAGAAAGACTGCAGTTTTAAATAACTAAATCTCAGCAACTCATTACATTTTTTTCAAGTCCTAACACAAAAGGAGGAAGGATTCTATGCTAACCCTATGACCATGGACAGTTATAGAAGCATATGAAGGCAAGCTGCATCCCTTTCTCCCAGTGGAACTTCTCTATAAGAAACCATTTTTAGAATTCATTTAAATCACCTTTATGGTAAGAAATGCTCTATTAAATATACAAAAATTACAAAAACCCCAAAAAACATTCATCTTTTTCCTGAGTCAGACATTTAATGACACGTCAAAAATAGTTCATTTACTTAAGATATGTTTTTTTATTTTTTCAGAAGTGGCATATCAATTTAATAAGTACATAATTAATTCTATTGATTCTAATGATCAAATTTAATTTGAATTCTAGATTCCATTTCAAAAAGATGTTTCATGAAATATAAATGCAGCTCTTCTCTACAATTCTTTAAAGAACGTTACCAGCTCCAAACAGCAGTTACATACTTCCAACAAATGTTACGGCTGCTTTAAAGAATTGCAAAACAGGTACTGCTTTGATGTCCTATCCACTCCAAAACTTCTAATCTAAAAACCAGTTTATTTAAATAGCATTCATGATTCATTATTAATATTCCTATGGCACATAATTATTGAGCACTTTTCTAAGGAGATAATCTTTTTGAAGACCTACAGTCTGTTCATTGACCATCTAATCTCTACAGTCAGGAAACTGCATAAAGATGAGAAAGATGTGAGGGGCAACCTGGTTTTCCATCTTTTGCCCTTGCTATTATACACTGAAAATGTGTTCTTATACTGCAAATAAAAAGAAATCTTGAACTTAAGACTTAATGATACACATTACTACAATTATATGGACTACAATTAACTACAATTAAAAGTAAGACAACAAAATTAAGCAAGATGCTTGAAAAATGCTTACCTTATTAAGAATAAATGGGGTAAGTTGGGATGGAGGTGAATGGCTCTATTTATGTCTTTAACTGAATTCTTTAAATCATGAACCTGTTTTTTTTTTTTAAAAAAAAAAAAGACATTTTTATTTCTCAGTCGTGGATGCTGAGACATTAAATAGGACATTAAGTACATTCTGTTTAAAAACAAATATTTTTTTCCTTCAAACTAGATCACACACACCCTCCTTTTCTTTAGTGCTTTCCATACAGTCTTGACTCCTGGCAATTGCCTAAACTAGTCCTTGCAGATTTTTTGGCAATGTTGTGAAAGTCATTAGCCATTGTCTCCTTCGTGGGGCTAAGAGCAAATGGCTGGCTTAAGATAACTGCTTTCATGCCTAAAGCAGAACTAGATTTCACAACCTCCCTTTTTCTAATTTGATATCTTCATAACTACACTAAACTGGCTTTCTTCAGACTGGATGAAATTTTAAAATCCCTCTTCCCTAAAACTGTGACTGTTTAGTTTCCCATTCTCCCTTAGTATGTAGTTGATTATACCATTGATCTGATACTGCGATACATACAGTATGTAATCCATCACAATGTATTTTCAATAGAAGAGATGAGTAAAACAGAATATTATGACAAAACCTGGATTACTATGAAGGTGTCACACTATTTGAATAATGATGGATAGAGGAGAAAAGAAAAGGTAGAGGATCTAGTTTGGAGAAGGGCCCACTTTGTAGAACAAGTTCCTCAGTAAGGGAAGGAGAAAATATTGGTTTGGATTACATGCAGACACATCATCAGCATCGCTGCCTTATAATAAAAATGCCCTTCCTCTCCCTCTCTAGGAAATCGACTTCTCCAATTACTATTCCTTCTTAATTCTATTTTTGTTTGAACATATGTTCATATCAATCTTTTTTATCAATGGTGTTGGAAATCTTTAGTCAAATTATAAGTTCAGTGCAACCAGGATGTAGCAATAAAGTTGGGTAAATGAGGAAATGAGTGCAAACTCATTGGGGTTTGCTACGAGAAGCAAGAAAATAATTAGGATTCTGGTCCTCAGGTTTGCAATTAGACAAGACCAGACAGAGAAAGCATAGGCAAACCAGGAGAAATAGTTAAAGAGAAACAATCATGGAATATGATTGTTGAAGAATATTTGGATTCTGTAATAGAAATTGAATGCAGCTGCCTATCTTTTGATGAGAAAACTGAAGGCCTGTTCCATTTCAGTTATATAATTTTAAAACTAGACGTGTTCACAAACAATTCAGAAAGACAAAAACCCACATATCTCTCACTATTCCATGGTAAACAAGCAGACATATGGCTATTTGGGAATAAATATTTACAATTCTTAACTACATAAAATAGATACCTTTTGGTAAGCTTGTGCCCTGCACAAGTAAGGTATAACATCTAATGGATCAACCCGAATGGCTTCAGTGAACCGTATAATAGCATCAAAATACTGATCCGAATGCAACATCATAATCAATCCAATGTTTATATAAGGTGTTGTAAGACTCCTAATACAAAGACAAAATTGTATAAATATTACATTCTGCAGCAAGTCATTTCATAGAATTTACTGTAATCAAGCAAAGATATGTAAGTTTTTAAAAAAGTGTTTCTGTCACAAAACCAATGCTGCTGCCTTTCATTTTCGCCCTTATTCCTGAAGAACAAGAAAAACATCAAGTCTGCTATTGTAGAAAAATAAGTTTATAGTCAAAGGAGTTTTATTGGAGAATGGATAGCACCATTTGCAGTAGAAAATGGCAGAATTTCCTGTTGTGTTAAGAGTGCTTTGGGGTTAGGCATGTTCCTGATAAAATAGAAAAGAATACTAGACTCATTTTATGAGGTTATCATAATAACATTCCTGTAATTTCAAGATTTATAAGTGATATTGGACACTTCTAAATTTGAAAAAAAATGTTTCTGATGGCTGTAAAAGATATTCAGTGCCTTAAATTATTGTGGCATGTGTTGTTTTTGCAATTGGTTTGTATGACTAAATGCTACATTAAAGAGTAAGTAATTAAGAAAAGACAGCAAGCCAGTAAAAAATACCTGTCCAAAGCAATTGCATTTTCAAAATCACAGATAGCCAGGTGCCACTGTTTCAATTCTGCATACAAGATCCCACGATGAAGGAAAGCACCAATATTGTCAAATTTATGATTGAGAAGGACTGGAAGAGAAGAATATCCTAAATTTTCACCTGTTAAATGTGCCTTTAAATCCAGCTTTAATAAATCCTGTTTTAATAAATTAATCTGAAGGAGGCAATTCTTTTCTGGGATCAGTTGAAAAAAGCATCATCAAGACAATGTTACATCGTATATGTGACATCACTACACAAATGTTACTTGCATTACATCACACAAATGACACAAATACTGCCAATTGCATCATAATAGTGTAATGTAAAGGAAATAAAGCATAGTAGAATTTAGTCTGTTGCATGAAAAATCTACTGCATTAAGGTCTGGTAAACTGTAGTTTCATTTGTATGTTTTAATAATATTCTTCAAGTTAATATTCTCTTCATCTCCCCAAGATGACTGTTGTACAGTAAGAGCCTTTTTCCTCCCTTGCCGATGATCTGCTATTTTTACTGCCAAAACTGGTTCCCTAGCAGTGCTGCTCCCTGGATTTGAAAGCACTTAAGAATGACCCAGAATGACTTTTGGATGGTGGTGGACCTACCTGGATGTATTGTGAATGTATTACTTTACTTTGCTTTTTGCCTTTAAAAGTTGACCAGCTGCTTAAATGCTGATTTATTTTAACCCCTACTAAATTCTAGCTATTCTTTTTTTTCTGTTTGATTTATGTTGTGTTTTTGGATGGTGAAGTGCTTTCAATTGATTTACATTAATATTGGACTTTCACCACAGGGTTTTTGAATTTTTTGTATTTGTAAAACATTTGCAGGATTTAAAAATTTTTCTTTTGATGTTAGATTGAAATATCTAGAAAATACCTTTCCTATTTCCTTCTGCTTCAGGATTCCCTGATCAAGTTGTACAGAGCAACAATGTATCGTATAATAGATAAGCAATAGTTACTGAAATTTGAGAAAAGACTTTCTGGTAAAGCCCATGTCCCACTGCACCAATGGATGCAAAGAGGATGTAAAACGGACAAAAAAGCTTGCCATCCGTTGGAAAACGCGATGCATCCGTTGTGTACTCACTGCATACGTGTTTCATACACTCTATCCATCAAACATCCGTCTACTGCTATTTCATCCGCTCAAAAAGTTTTGAGCTGCACAAAACTTTTTGAGCGGATGAACTTTCCGCCGCGTACGATCTACATCCGCGACACATACGGGCAACAAACATTCTATGTCCGTTGTCATCCGTTACACGTCTGCTGTATCCTCTTGGCATCCTCTGGGCATTCTCGCAACTCACATCCGCTGCAGATGAAAGCGGAAAGAGGGAGGAAGCGAAAGGTACATGGAACATCCACACAGCATTTGTAGCACGGAAATAGAAAGGATGTAAGCAGATGCATCTCGTATATAAAGCATTAAAACGGACAAAACGTTCATATATGAGACATATCTCAGATATTTAGGATGTCTGGAGTATGCCCAGAGTATGTGGAAGGACACCTAGTGGAAAACCGACATTTCCTATAAAAAGGGGGAGGAAATCACCTGGATCTCACTATCAGTCCAGCAGCCGTGGTGTACAGACCTCTTCACCCTTGCTCTTGCTCTTCCACATCATCCATTGATCTCTACCATGGATCATCACACACTCCTTATGGTAGCTGCCAACATTCAACACCAGAACCAAGCCCTCTTCAGACTGTTTCACCTTTTTTACGCAAGGAGAAGAAGGAGACATCCAAGAGCTGTGTGGGTCCGACGATGGATCGGAAGAAGAGTGGAGTTTGGACCCTATGACAAACTGATGGTGGAGCTGAGGAATGAAGACACTCGTGCATTCCAGCAGTTCATGAGGATGCCACCAGCCATGTTTGACAAAATTGTGGAGTGGCTGAGACCCAGGTTGACCAAGCCGAGCACCAACTTCCATCCCAGCCTGGACTCTGGACTGAAGGTGGCACTGACTCTGCGCCACCTGGCCTCTGGAACCATGTACAGAAACATGCAGTATGCCTGGAGGGTGCCACACAACACCATCAGCAAAATGGTCAGAGAAGTGGTGCAGGCCATCATCGAAGAATACGTGGAGGAGCTCCTCCAGTGCTCCACCACTGAAGAAGGCTGGAGGAAACTTGCAGAACAGTGGTATCAGAGGTGGAACTTTCCCCACATCGTTGGAGCCATAGATGGGAAGCACGTGGCCTGCAAAGCTCCACCCAACACAGGGTCCTCTTATCACAACCACAAGGGCTTCTTCAGTATCATCCTCTTTGCCATGGTTGATGCTGACCACAAGTTCATGTACATCGATGATTCAGGCAACGGGTCAGCTTCAGATAGCCAGGTATACAATGCCAGTGACCTCAAGGAGGGGCTGGAACGCAACCTCATCATGGGTTTTCCAGATCCGGACCCTCTACCCAATTACACACAAGATGTGCCCTACTTCATCGTGGGGGATGACGCCTTCTCCCTCAGAACCTACCTCATGAAGCCCTACACTTCCAGATACCTCACCCGTGAAGAGAGGATCTTCAACTACAGGCTGTCCAGGGCAAGATGGGTGGTGGAGAACGCCCTTGGCATCCTGGCCAACAGGTTCCAGGTACTTCTCACCACCATGTAGCATCACCCAGGGACTGTGAGGAGCATCGTGGAAGCTTGCTGCATCCTGCACAATCTCATGCGCACCCACTACCCAGTGTTGCAGAACAGGCTTGTGGACTGTCAACAAGGGAATGGGGATATGGAGCCTGGTGAATGGAGGCAAGGACGAAACCTGATAGACACTGTGGATGTACAAGGCCCCAACAGAGCTTCACGTGAAGGGAAGAAGCAGCACAACCTCCTGAAACACTGGTGCAACTCCCCAGCTGGAGCAGTGGAGTGGCAAGACAGGATGATAGATGGTTAATGGATGCTTCCTTGCGCCTGTCTCATAACACTGATGAGATTGTGCCATGTATGTTGAATGGCCTTACAATGAACAGGGCATTAATAAAGAGCTTTGTTTATTTTGAAATGTGTTGATCAATGAATAAATTGTTATTGATAATAAAGGTCCATATGTGTGGCAGCTGGGATGGTGGACCATACAGTCCCACTATGCTTCAACTGGAGATTTATCAATCCCACAACTATCCTTACCCATCCCAAACTATCCTTACCCATCCCACAGCTATCCTTACCCATCCCACAACTATCCTTACCAATCCCACAGCTATCCTTACCTATCCCACAAGCATGCAAAGGCTTAACCCTTTTTTCAAAGTTTTCACCAACACTTTATTAAGTCAATAAAATGAACCAAGTGTGTGAAGCAAAGATAACCTTTATTAATAACTGTCTAAAACTGTATGACTTTATTAAAAAAGCAAAATGAACCAAGTAAAGTGTCTTTAAGCAAAGATAAGGTGAACTGGTAACAACTCAGTCTCTGGAACTATTCTCAGTCACTCTGAGGCATGTCCATGGTCTCAGCTGTCAAGCGGCCAGGGACTGTGGAGGTGGCTGTTGCTGGAGTGCTGGTCTGAGGTGCCATTGGGGTGCCTGGCCCCAAGAGTACAACAGGGGATGGTGTGTTCAGGAAGCTCTCAGAGAGCTGACTCAGTCCCGTGAGGTTGAGAGGCCCTTCCTCAAGGACCTGGGATGTCAGGCACAGTACTGAAGACAGATTTTCTGTTGAGGGGCTTGGCTGTGGGGTGGAGGAAGGAGGAGTGTAGTGGGGCTATCTGGTCTGCAGCTGGACGAGGTGAGGCATCTGTGGCATGCGATGTACCTGGGCCTGGATTGGGAAGGGATGCCTCTAGTGTGGGAAGTCCTGGTAGTCGTAGCCTTGGTAGGTGATGGGCTGTTGAAAGCCGTGGAAGGGCTGTGACATCGCCTGGGGTGGAGGAGCAGACCTGGAGTGGGTCGGAACAGGTTCAGCTGGGCCTGGAGGGTGGTGCAGCAGTGCTGTGATTTTCTCCTTCATCACCTGGTACTGGGCCTCGGGCAGGTCCATGAGGGTCTGGCTCACGTACGTGAAGGACTTGCGGTTAGAGGATGGCATATCACTGTGGACCAGCTGAGAGAGAAGATCTGTGCTGGTCTTGATGGTGTCCCTGATCTCCAGCAGGACAGTGTGGCTCTGGCCCTCCAGTCTGCCTCTCTGCCTGCTTTCTGTGGAGGTGGAGATGGGGGTGGGGGTGGGTTGGTCTCTCGCTGCTGCTTCTTCTTGCTCCATTTGAGATGGGGAATCCTCCACATCCTCTGGCATGGGGAGTGCAGCTGTTGGGGGGGGTCTCTGCCGTGGGGCCCTCCAAAGACACCTTGGACATGGTAGCTGTCTCCTGGCTAGAAGAGGACTGGCTGTCTGTGGGCTGTCTGAGGGAGAGGGTTGACAGAGGGGCTGCTCCTTGGTGGCGGATCTCACCCTCCAGGAAGCTGCACTTGGCCATGACGTACATCTCCCGGTCAGTGAGCTTGACAGTGGCCTGGCCAGATTTCTTCAGGTGCAGCTTGCCATACCAGGTGTGCATGTGCTTCCACCATCCCAGGAGTACGTCTGAAGTGTAGCCCAGGCTCTCTGCCTTGTCTCTCCACGCTGCCTTCTTCCTCTTGGTGTCATGATAGAGCCTGTGGCCCTTCCTCCACAGGTACTCGTTCTCCCTCAGCCATTCCAACACCTCCTCCTCATGGTCATCGGAAATGGAGTATTGTTTCCTCTCTCCCTTCTCCTTTCCTTGCCTCTTCCTCCCTCTGGCAGAGGCTTCAGGGCCTTCAGCAGCAGGGCTTTGAAGGCCTTGGGGCTGGTCCATCACAGCAGCAGCAGCAGGAGGAGGAGGAGGAGCACCAGCAGCACCAGCAGGAGAAGCACCAGCAGCACCAGCAGGAGAAGCACCAGCAGGACCAGCAGCAGCAGCAGCAGCTTCAGAGTCAGCGCCAGGGGGTGGGATGGTGGTTCTGTCTTTCTTGCCAGGGCTGGCAGGAGTAGGCACAGGCTTCCTCTTCTTCCCTGACTGTCAAACCATGATGTTCTTTCAAGATGTCTCTGGCAGCAGGTCTTTCCTCTGAATGGTGACTGCTTGCGAGCTGCATCCTTTTATATCCACGGAGCTGACGCAATTCATCCTCCCCGCATGCATAGTGAACGCTTTGCATCCACTATGCATCCTATAGGCGTCCGTGATGCATCCGCGTCATCTGCTACGCATCCACTCCTTCTGCTATGCATCCGCTTTGCTATTCTCCCCTGGAAGCCCTTCAGATGTGTCATCCGCTTCCATCCGCTAGGCTTCCTACGAACATCCGCTTACCATCCTCACTACGTACTACCCCAGTCCGTTCCTTTCCGTTGTTTTCCGTTCTGTTTATACAAATTTGGGGCACTTTTGAGAGCGGAATACAACGGATGGTGCCACCCCCGAAATTTTGCTTGTCCGCTGTGTCCTTTTTGCATACGTTTTGCATCCGTCGGATAGTGTGACCTAGCCTTTACATGCAACTTTTAGTTGAAAGTTTTCTGAATAGTTTGATGAAGTGGTAATGGCTGTGGAAAATATACAAAGGCACGTAGTTTTTGATATGCTACACAAAAGAACTCCGATCTGAGAGTTTTAGACCAAAGAAATATGGACCCCACAGATGGAGAACGAACTCAGCCAATCACTTACATTTCCTGGGAGCTATATTCTTTCACAATATTAGTAACTTGGCTGAAGGGAGAAATGACAAATTGTTTTTTCCTAGAACTGAGGGAGATTCGAGAAAGGACTTATTACACTTAACTGAAAATCACACTATCTAGACTTTGTTTGGAAGATAGACCTACTGTGAAGACTATATTTATTATATTTAATTAAGACAAAAATTGACAACAGATCCCATTAAGGGATAAACAATATTTGATCCAGTCTTAATTTTGGGGATGATTTAGGATACATAAGATGCCACAGCAAATTTTCTCCAAGTTGATTACAATAACAATTGGTTAACAGAGGATTTTGAAATTTTAACTTTGTCTTTTATTATTATTATTCTTCTTAACTATTTTCTCATTAATATAGTATATAGATGACAAGTCAATAATTTGCAAATAGATTTATTAGTTTAAAAATTGGAGGGGCTCTTTCGCAAGGGGTGGGAACCAATATTTTAATAATGTGTTAATCAGTATTCAGCTGGGGGGATAATGTGTATATATGTTGGAGTTTTTTTCTTTTCAACACACTTTTTTAAAAAATCTTCATTGTTTTATATTTGTGTTTTTTATTTTTTTATTTTGTATTTTAACTTCCTTTTGAATAAAATAAAATAGATTTTAAAAGTTAATTTGCTCTTCATTCATCTGGTAGAAGTTTCAAGATTTTTATAATCTTGAATTTAAGTTGAGTTTCAGAAAAATTAATGATTTGATAGGAAAGTGGAAAATAATATTTTTCTATATACAAGAAATTTAAACCATATTAATACTGATTGAAGTCCCAATTATAAAATAGCTCACCAATATTTGAAGCAGAATCTAGTAATATCTGAAAGTGTCCTTACATCTCTGTGCATGCTTGTATGACTATTAGAAAGGTAACAGAAATCTTCACAGATTTGTAAAAAATAAAATATCCTGAAATACCTGAATGATCACCACTATTGCAGCAAACCAGTTTTTGGCCTTGTATAAACCAATTTTTCTTGGATATGTTCATGTAAAATAGTTATGTTTGGAAAAATAGCATTATCAACTTTTATGTGCATGGCTTCAAGTAAGGGTTGACTCCTGGACACTGTCTGGAAAAGTCTTTGTGGTTTTCTTAGCAAGATTTCTGAAGTGGTTTCCAGTTACCTGCTTTGATGGTTTGCCATTGCCTCTAGGACTGAGACAGAGAGAGAGAGACTGGCCCAAATCATACAGCTGGCTTTGTGCCTTAGGCTGGACTAGAACTTACTAAATTGGCCTTCATATCAACTGTTAAAATATCATATTAACTGATTCTCGTATGAAAAGTGTATACCAATTCAGTGTATATTTCAGACAAACTGCATAGAAAATGATACATTAGTATTATTTTCATTTAAATAAATAATATACAGAATCTTGTGAAGAAACAGGCAACTATTACAAATAATTAGATAGACAAGATATAGATAATTAGGAGTTCTGTAATTTCAGTTCAAAATTACATATAAAAGCAAAAATATACTTTTCAAAATGCATACAATATTCTTCTCACGATTATAGAAAACAAATTCATTGAAACAAATAAATTTTTCATAAATGCAATTCATATTTTAATGAAAATTAAAGTAGTAATACCAGAAACACTTAAGTCCTGTAGAGACTGTTTTGGATCAATCTTCCTTAAAATGCAACCTCTGTAATAGAATGCTATCCAGTTACGGGGATTCAAATGAATTGCAGCAGCTAAATCTGCAGCTGCATTTTGATATTGCTCTAGCTTAATGTAAATTCTTCCTCTGTAGGTTCTGGAAAGAAAGTTGCATCATTATTTCCAAGTCATTATACTTGAAACTTTAAAAAGTCAGCAGGATTTTAACAAGTATTTGATCCGACAAAACAACTATTTATTTTTGTAAGAATTAAAATTTTAAACATAAGTATCAATTATATTTTTATAAATTTATATTTGGATTTATAAATATATACATATAAATTTATATATCTATATTTATTTATATTTTAATTAAATATAATTTTTTAATATTTGTTATATGTACTTGTTAAATTCATTTGCCACCTATCTCACCATGGGGTTGCTCTAGAGCGGCTTCCAACAATAAAAAGGAAGAAATGAAAAAAGGGTAAATAGAACAGGAGTAAAATAATAGAACAATAAAATAAACAATGAAAAAGAACATGAGAATAGCTCAATATTATAACAAAAAGATGGATGGGTGGAGAGCAGAGAGGAAGGGGATAAGTGAAGTTTGCCATCAATCCAACAGCCAGTATGGAATTTCCCCATCTAGTCCCCAGGCCACCTGGCACAGCCAGATTTTCAGGCTCTTTCAGAAGGATAGAAAGGTGGGGGAAGTTCTTACCTTAGAAGGTAAAATATGACCTAAAGAGTTAGGAGGAAGATTTTTCCCTAAATGCTTCTTATATAATTAAGGAATAAAAGAAACACTTCCATGAAAACAAATATACTTGTGTGTGCAATGACTGCTAATATAGTTTATACTGATATTTTATATTTCCAAGTCATCATATAAGTTTAACTAAACAATAAGTAATCATCAGCTCAAGCTTTCATTCAAGACATTCCAGGATTTGCATCATGTCATTCCCACATTCAAATGCTCTATAAAATCCTCCCTATTTCATCCATACTTCATCCAAAAACAGGAAGATTTTTACCATTCAATGTTGATCTGCCATTAACAGTGCGTTGTATTTCTCTTAATAGGTTAGAACTCTCCTTATTCCATATTCTCATTTGGGGATTGTTAATTTATTTCAAATATTTCAGCAAATGCATTGTTTCTGTTTCACAGAAATTACTAGCAATGGTAAATTTCCTTCGCAAATTACTTAGTGGTGCCGTGTTTAGGGGTCACTAAATTAAGATTCAACTGTTTTCAGGCTTCTATCTTGGTAAGAAAAGCTTCATTTTCCTTAAATCCCATAAAAGACTTATAAATTAGTTTGTTTATTTTTCCCTCAATTAGGAGTATTCTCGATGGCTTCTTTTAATGACCAGGAGGAATATTCCATAGATCTTCTTAAGAGTTCATTTTGTGGATAAAGACAGCTCCTATTCCATTGAATAAAGTAGTACAGGACAAAATTAATTTTGGGGGGAGTAAAAATAGATAAAAAATTCAGAGGATTGAAATAGAATCTTACACGATTGAGAAGCTTTCTCTGAACAATCTCATCTCATTTACTTATTTATTTTTCATTACCAGAGGGTGCAAGTTTAGGCAGGGACTTATTAGTAATCCAACATCTTCAATGAAATCCACAATCCTAACATGTTTTGAGCTTTTTATGCCTGTTTATAGTTTAAAAAATAGCTGCCACAAGATCAATTTAATCTTTGTTTTATATCGGGGTGGGATCCAACAGGGTTAACTACCGGTTTGGTGATTTACGAGGTGATTTACAAGGTTCGGTGATTTACTATGTGTTTCCCTGCATGCTGCGCTGGCGTGCCTGTAAACGTCATCAGCACGCTTACATGCAGAGAAGCACTTTTTTCCTGCTTTTTAAATTGCAGCTGTGCCTCACATGGCAGATGAAGTTGAAAAGCAGGAAACAAAGGTCAGGTAAGAGCCCAGGCGGGCAAAAACATCAGCAGACATAGAATTGGTTCTATGTCTGCTGCTCCTCAGAGCTACAAGTTCTACAGAGGTGGACAGAACTGGTAGAAACCCACCACTGATTTATATTATTTATACCAGATATACTGTAAGCCATTCACTAATCTGCTAGTCAAATAAAAATGTCTTTAAACCTATTTTACAGGTCCTTAAACTTGCAGAGATGAAGAGGAGGGAGTTAATTGTGGATGCTTACAAATAATGAAATATGACATTATATTAGATATCTGCAGATTAGTTTAAACTACAAATATTTTGAATAAAATATAATTTGTGCTTACCTTGCTTCTGCATGTTTTGGATCATTTTTAATCACAGTTGTAAAATCATTCAAAGCTACAACCCAATTTGATTTGTTAAAATAATATACTCCATGTTTCATAAGTGCATCAATTCTTTGGGGATCATAGTAAAGGCACTACATTGATTTTAAAAATACATAAACAATTGATAAAGTTTATTCTTATTTTAATATTCATCCAAATTCTAAACAATGCAAACAGCAGTCATTAAAAAGGTAATAAATCATTGCTTTTATTGAATCAGCTTCTAAATTTGTGATTTGTTTTCTGCCTGAAATAGCAGAGGTGTTGATGCTGTTCATGTTTTCTTATCAGTAAATCCTTTTGTGTATTGTGACTTTTTATTTCTGAACATAAACATATAAAACTGCATTATAACAATATTGAAATGCTGACATTTACAGTGCTTTTGAATCATTTACTTTGTTCAGAATATAACAAGTTTGGGTAAGTTGCAGCCTCAGCAGACATCTGTGCAATAGCCTGCAGGTGCTGAACTACCCTTGTGGTCTTCAACAGGTGATGGTGGCCTATTGCTCATTTAATTGTTCAGCAGCTGAGAAGCCTTCTTGCAAGAAGAAATTCCAAAGCCAATTGATCAAGGAGCTACTTGGGAGAACAGAGAAGAGACTGCTGAGTTCCTGAAAGTTACTGGAAGAAAAGTGGAAGCTACAATGCTTCCCTCACCATCAGAGGTTCTCTCAGCTAGCTTTTCACTATCATATGGGAATAGGAACCTAAAGCAGGTATGCTAATATGAAGGAAGCTTCATTGGTTCCTCTTTTATTGCAGGAAAACTGATAAAAGTGGATGGAGGCTTGGGTTTTACTCATGGGAGGTGTGGGTGAATGGCTTCATCTGCCTGTGCAACTCTTCCCCCAATCCATACATACAGTTACATGCAAAAGTAAGTACATCCTCTTTGAATGTTATGGTTTTATGTATCAGATCATAGTAAAAATCATCTGGTCCTTTGTTCCTAAAAGGAGGTATGATGAACAACAATACATGGTTTCCCCATTTTGGCTTACTTTTGTAAAATAAATGATGATATTGTGTAACATATATGTCATATGTTGTTCATCTGAGGTGATAGTTACCGAATTTTAAGAACTGCTAAATACAGGATGATTTTTACTGTTCTCTGATACGTAAAACCATGTAAGTCAAAGAGGGTGTACTTACTTTTTCACATGACTGTACCTGGATGGAGCTCTCGGTGTTAACGTATATCAGAGTATCCCAAAGTGGTTCATGTTGACCCCAAAAGATTGATAAAACTATTATTGTTGCTGTTGTTATTTGTAATATTATTATAGTAGTATTTATTATTTTCATATAATCAATGTTTGGGGATTAAGGAACAATCTGAAACTATTTATCCATTTGTTTTATTTATTTATTATTATTATTTAAATTTGCGGACATAGACAGTTTGAAGATTATCCAGCTTTGGGTTTTTTTTAGAAACATAGAAATCTGATGGCAGAAAAAGAGCCAGTGGTCCCTTGAGTTGGCCCTTTGAATTTTTTGTTTGTTTTTGTATTCTTTTTAATTTATTTATTTGTTATTAATTATTTTATTACTATTTTAATTTTAGAATTATTTATTTCTATTGTTTTTCTTTAAACAGCAGACCATCTTGCTATAATACAAAATACATTAAAAATTACCTGGGTTTCAGAGGTATTATGACTACTGTTAAAATTATTATTTTTTTAAAATTGCTCTTTTAATTAATTCTTTTGGTGCATAGATTTAATCATGTAATTATTTAAGAGCTGGTCAATATATAATGAAATTAAAGATAATAATGCATACCTTTGCATAATCTTCCATTGCCAGTATTAACTCACCCTCTTCTTCATGGATTTCACCTCTCTTGTAATATATTTCGGGATCCATGGGTCTATATCGCAGTGCCAAAGTGTAATTTATCTTTGCCAAGTGATTATTTCCCTGTTTTCTATATATCTGAGCTCTAGACAAATAAGCATCTACAAATTCAAAATAGGAGAAAAACATCTTAAATATTAATGGAATACCATTCATGTGTACTTTTTAAAATAATTTCAGTTTAATGCAAATAATCTTAAATTTTCATAGGAAATTGGATGATTTATTTATTAGATTTTTTTAATCTCACCTTTATTACCTTATAAGTAGCTGAAGGCAGTGAACATATTTAATACTTCTTCCTCCTCCTATTTCCCCCACAACAACAATCCTGTGAGGCAGGTTGGGCTGAGAGTAAGAGGCACCAACAGTCACTGATGTTAGGGATAAACTTCGCTTTGTTTGTTCTGCCAGATGTATATAGATATATCTATACATCTAATATATATGTATATCTATCTATCTATATCTATCTATCTATCTATCTATCTATCTATCTATCTATCTATCTAT
>BLBF01000005.1:29302383-29337988 GCA_015471245.1 Laticauda colubrina
TATCTATCTATCTATCTATCTATCTATCTATCTATCTATCTATCTATCTATCTGTATTTAGATGCAACCCAAGGCAAGCCGATAGGTTGGACACCCATTGTATATGTGTGTATCACAGCCTGAGCCACAGACAAACTCAATACAGAAGCCTGATGATGGCAGATGAGATTCTGCCAAAAATGTTGCTACAACTTTAAAGCACAACTACAATGATGTTGGATAATACCCGAAGGAAGCTGAACAGTATACATGTAAGTACCCGCGAAAACTTAAAAAAAAAAAAACAACACACATGCACACACGCACACACACACACATTTAGATGTAGCCCTAGACAATTCTTTCATGCAGTGCAGCCAAGTGGCATGCCGAAAGGTTGGCTGTTCATGATCTAAATTATCACTGTTATCATGATCACACCTAGAAAATAATTCACAAATATTTGACTAATCAAAATGTTAAACAGTAGTCTATCTAACTCAGTAAGTATATACAGTATGATATACGTTATGTATAGTCAGTATCACACTATATACAACATATTTTGATACAACAGGATTTCGAAGACACTTACCTGTATAGCTTACATTGCATTTAATTATAAAATTCAAATCTTCCAGAGCTGGAAGAATTTTGTTTTGGTAAACAAATATTAAGTGTCTATGCCAATAGGCATTAGCCAGAAATCGTTCCAAATGTATTGCCTACAAAGATAATGACATAATTAATCAGAATGATTATTTTATTTCTGCACTATTTCTACACTTCAATGCTGTAGAAGAAAATATTATAAATACTGACCTGATGAGAAATATTATTTAAATATTAGTTCCATAGAGGGAAAATTCTGTGTTTATATTCTTATCACATGGCATCTTTGTATTTCTTCATCTAATTTATCGTTACCTTTTCTCATGCAAATTACCACATATTTATTCCATGACATAAATTCCCTGGCACAGGTTAAATGTAAATATTCTTAACATAGACACTTATTCTAACGTCTCCACCAGTTTGTATGCAACTATGATAGAGTGTTTAACATATCTGGGAAAGTAGAACCGGAAACAGGATCATTGCAAAAGCAATATCACAACCCAGGAAAGTGGGAAAGCAGAAGAAAGAGATTCCAAGCAACTTCAGATTAAACTACTTGAGCAGGAACATTGATATGACAGGTTTTCAACTCCTGCTTTTTCAAGAGGCAATTGGACTTTTTTATTTTTCTTTGAAGATATTTAGCTTTTAATTCAAGAAGCTTGTTCAGCTCTGGATGAGAGCCAAAGAAGCTTCTTGGATGAGAAGTGAAATGTCTTTAAAGAAAACAAGTCTAGTTACCTCTTAAAACAGTACCTTTGGACAACCAGCACATGGATGAATCTCCATGGACAGAGAGGTTCTCAAGATTAATACCAAATCATGAAAGACTGGGCAACTCCTGATACAAGAATCATTTGGATATCTAAGAAAATATTTATTTCTAGTAGGGTAATATAACAGAACCTTGAAAACCTGTCAAAGTAATTCTCTCATTCAACTTATTATAATTAAGGAAGGAGAGTGCTCTGAGTGTAATTTTCATGTTTCCCTGCTCTGGGCTGAAGTGTCTCTTTTGCAATGGACTTGTTGCCTCCTCTGCCTGGTTTCCTGGAATCTCTGCCTGATTTCCCAAGTTCTGTGAGACATTCCATGACAACAATATTTGGTACAGTAACCTCCTTTCAAACATTGTTTGCCATAGATTTTGGATCAGAGAAACCTCCACATTACCCAGCTTCACTTGCTATTAGCATTTGTGTACTATTGAAAACTGGTAGAAGCTGAGAAATGGAGCAATGCACATGGAGCAGCCAAAATGCCACAAGAGCTAATCCCTGAAAACCTGAAAGAGATTATCTCTATATTATAATTGCTAATATAATATATGAGGCCATAGTCACAGAACTGAGAAAGACTCTGGAACAACTGGCTTTACAGGCTCTGAGAAGCAAGAATATGGAGATAGTTGTGGTAAATAATTATACACTATATCTGCCACACATAAAATCCTATCAATTTAGTAAAATGTAAGGCATATTACTATAGAAATCTAACTTTTGTCTTCTAACTTATGGCCTGACTACATTTCGGTAATTAATTTAAAGCATGTTCAAGGCTAATTGAAATATACATTATTCACGGACTTATTTCTTATAAGATAATCTCAATAACTGTATGAGTCTTCATCAATATAGTGTAGGCTATCCATCTCAGCTTCATTCGGATTATTATCTCAAAAGTTGTCTCACAGACCACACTTATAATAAAAATATTTAAAGATACAAATTCTGTACTTGCCTTCTACATCACATGTAGCAGCAATAATACCCATTCATTAATAACTGTCCTTTGCATTATTTATATAGATCAATTCTTTGGCATACTGTGAGTTTCTAAAAGAATTATTTTCATTTTGTTCTACTCTGCTGGTGTTTGTTGTCTTTATGAAAATACATTAAAATATGGGTCATGGTAATACAACACATTTTGAAATACTTACCAATATATCTTTTATATATTTTGACCAAGAGACTGTTTAACCAAATGAAATTTGTTAACTACATACTGAATTAGCAGAAATCATATTTGTAATTCATGTATTATACCTTCAGTACATAAAAAATACCTCTCTGATCACCTCGTCCAGGGGTGTCAAACTCCCATCATCATGGTGGCATGTGATGTATCGGGACTTTTCCCCCCTTCGCTAAACATGGTGGGGGCTTAGCCAATGCATGATGCATCTGGCCCACAGGCCCAGAGTTTGACAGCTCTGACCTAGTCAATAGCATCAACAAGCAACTAGTCTCCTGAACATGATAAATTGCCATATGCATTCTTTGAACTTTGCTTGCAAAGGCTTTATTCAAATGACTTCCATTATACCAGAATTTATTGACTAACTCCCCTGAAGTAGACCACCCTTGAGAATTGATATAACATGATCACATCTAGTCAGTAAGGATGGAAAAAAACCCTTTCCTCTTTTTTCCTCTGCTTTAAGAAAGACAATTTCTATCTTCAAGAAATTCTCATTTGTTCCCTGCCCATTATGAAGTATCCTCATGATCACTTTGAGAAGTCCTGTTATTGCCTGGCATTTAAGTTGTCATCTGCTCTATGCTTGTTATTGTATTTTATTTATTTACTTGTTTACCACTACCATCACCACCCTTTCTCATTTCTTTTAGACTTAATTTCATTCTTAATTTCATTTAATCCAAATTAAGTGCTGTTGATCTAATATATTTGTATTCAGGACCATCACTAGATATTAAGCAGCTGAGGGCAATTGTTATATATGTTTTACCTGTTTATTGTAACTGGATCCCATTTTATTTTTTGTGTTGGTTTTTATGTTATTTATGAACTGCCCAGAGAAATGTGGAGTCAGACAATCCCTAACTTGAATTAAATATTTTTATCATTTATAATAAAATAATTATATTACTTTTATGACAAATTATTCCCTTTTGGATTGTCTGAATTTTTTGTATCTTTGCCACTGAATGTTATAAGAGCTGCATCTGAGTCTCACTGATATATAAAGGAAGTCTAGATTATTAAACCAAAGTGTGATGTAGCAATGTGAAAAGTAATCATCCCCTTAGATTTAGTAAAGGACTGAATAATTTATAGTTGGGGTAACCACAACCAAATTCCTACTTCTATTTAACTATTAGCCTCACACTGTGTAGAAATTCTGGCTCACCCATCCATGGCAAACTGCTTCAACTCAGTAACATATAGCAATAGCACTTATATACTGCTTCACAGTGCTTTACAGCCCTCACTAAGCGGTTTAAAGAATCAGCATATTGCCCCCAACAATCTGGGTCCTCATTTTACCAACCTCAGGATGGAAGGCTGAGTCAATCTTGAGCCTGGTGAGATTTGAACTGCCAAATTGCAAGCAGAAATAGCCCACAGTACTGCATTCTAACCACTGCGCCATGCAGCTCGATTTCCTAGCACAAACTGGTCACTTCAGATTCTGTCACCATTTCTCTGACATTCTCTGGACTTTGACATGGTCACTCCAAAACTGTTAATTTGTTATTTCTGGAAAATTCACTAAAACCCAGTAGTATTCCTTTTTCCTTCATGATAGTAACTTGTCCCAGTGGTGAGGCAGCTGAGGAATCCTCAGACCATTACTTTACTGAATTCATGCTTACGAACTGGTATGAAGTTCTTACTGTGGAGCACAGTGTTTAGTTTTTGTCAAATGCAGTAATACTGTTGTAGCTTTTTAAAAAATCACTTTTGACTCATCTATGTATATAACATTTCTCCAAAAGTCTTCATCATCATCTTGGTGCTTTTTGGCAAACTTGAGATGAGCATCATTGTTCTTTCTTGTTATGCTCCTATCTGCTTTTCTGATATGGAATCATAAAAATTAACTTTAGACAAGATGAGAAAGACATGCAGATTATTATGATGGGGTGTGTGTAGAAGTGTCATGATATGTAAGAAAGACCTTGGAAAGTGGGCAAAGAGATGCTGCTGGGAAATGGTCAGATAAGAGACATCATAGTCCTCAGCTGGATAGGTGGGGCAAGAGGATCAGAATGGACCATCCCTAGTTTTTTGAACTGTAAAGGAAATGGTAGAAGAACTGTACTTTCAAACTTGCCAGATTCTGTTAATGTAGCTTTATAGTAAAATAGAATTAGCTTGTCTGGGGTTTTTTTTGTGCCCGGTAAGGCTGACAGGAGGTGACTTCTCGGATAATTTTATGCTATATTCTTGGAGATTTTTGACAGAGTATCACTCTTGGGAAGATATGTCATCTCAAATTATTTAAGACTTTTTTCTTGAGTATGAATTGTCATCTCAAATTATTTAAGACTAATATCTCTAAGTATGAATTGATAAAATCGCAAAGCTTTAGAAATTGTTTTGGAGCATTTTCAGGCAAATAAGCATCAATGTTTTTTTAATGAAAGTTGTCAGACATTTGAGTGAGACATAACATACTTCCAGATTCTATATGATAAATAACCACTATCATAAGTCAAAGTTACTAGGCTGACACAGTTCAGAACTATCCTAATAAGTCCTGTTTAACTTTTTGCATAATTGGTGCTCACTACCTTTTAACTTTTAAAATATTAAATGAGGGATGATTGCTGTTTCATACCGATATATCACATGTTGAATGATACTGTGAAATAAATGCAACAAGCCCAAAAATTGGTACTATATTTGGTTGAGGATACTACTATATCTATCTTTTTTTAAAAAAAAATGTGAACATGTGGCAATATACTGTTACTGATGCTGTTCAATGACAAAATCTGCAAAAAAATCAGAAAATCTTAAAGGGAAACACCTTTTCAGAGCTCTAGATTTGTGTTTTCTTCTGTCTCTTGTCAACCTCCCTTCTAATGATTATATATGTACACATATATACATATGCGCGCAGGAAAGCAAATACATGTGGAAATACTATGGCATTATTTGTTAAACAGTTTAGAATACAAAAATAGGCAATGTTAAAAACTGGAAAGTTTTCTTTTGAAAAGCAAATATCAGAAGAAAGAGGAAGAGGCACCCTTGGAAATCTTTAGCTATACAATAAGTTAAGTAAAATTTATGAACAAAGTATTTGTTTTAAACAAACTTTTTCTAAGTCATCCAATGCTGACTGCATTTTTCCAATCTTTCTGTATATTGCTCCACGACGACAATAGTTAAATGCTATAGCACATCCTTTATTTATCTCTTCGGTTATTCTCTCAATCTCATGTTCACACTGTGCAAGTTCTTCTTTTTTGCCATCAAATAGGAAAGGATTCACATAGTTTGGTAATTCTTTTTCTTTTGCAGCATCCTCCGTTTCCTGTTCTAAAAGACGTTTGCCTAACATCTGTTTATCTTCAGCAGGTTTGTTACTGGGAACAAACAGCTCCTCAAACCATTTATTCCACAATAGCCTGGCCCAAAGATAATTAGAATCTTCAGGTCCTTTCCCCTGTTTTTTGGCAAATGTTTCAAAGTTTAACAAACAGGGGAGGCTGGGGCTTCTATAAAGTTTAATTATTCGAGATATTTTAATAGAGTTTTTATTATGCATCTTAAGCTTCTGGACAGTCAGAGACACAGATCTAAAAAGGAGAAGCAAAATTACGATCAGTGTGTAACTGAGGTAATACAGATTACTGAAATAAATGTTATAAACTGCAACATTTAACAGCTTATTTATATATTTATCATTTTATACCACCTCAACCTAAGAACAAATTTAAGATGCCACAGGACTACCCAGCTTAAGTACATAATATTAAAATTATGGTAAGAAAATTTCTAATGGAAACACAAATAGAATTGTCCATTAGCGTGGAAGTATATAACTTTGTAATCTTGTAAAATGGCATACACCTCATAAATAAATAACTGATTTCTGATGGAGATAATTCAATCTATTTTGCAAGTTCAAAGGGAAACTCAAAATAATATCTCTCTTAATGAACTAAGAGGATGATTCTGTAAAATAAAAGATTCATTTTTTCAATGTTCAGACTTGAACACTGGGCACTATCCAGCAAAATAAAATTCAATGGTGAAAAATGTTAGGTTCTACATTTAGGCAGGAAAAATCAAAGGTCCTCCAACTATTCCAACTATTCTATTCTATTCTATTCTATTCTATTCTATTCTATTCTATTCTGTTCTGTTCTGTTCTGTTCCGATGTCTACACATAAGTTTAGCATTTTCTCCCAAATGGGTGCTTGGAAAAGAGCAGAGTTATCACAAACCTAGCAATGCTTATAAGTATTTAGTCCCTTCACTATGGCAAAATAAAACTTGGTTTATACCAATAGGAAGGATATATTTGCTATTGGAATATTAATGCTCATGAAATGAGGATTATTTGACCAAAAAACCCAAAGGCTGGAAGCCTGCAACAAAAAGAATAGGTGCCTTTAGAAATAGCTTTAAGGAAAAAAAATCCTGCTGATTTCACTGTCAGCTTTGTTTTGACTTTGTTCTGACCCCTCACATTGGTTCTAAAGTTGTACATCAAGATAGACAAAGCTGAGGATCTGGATCTTGGTAACTTTTGGGGGAAACAAAAGGAGTTTGCAGCTCCATAGCAATTAATACAGTGTTGCTCCAGCCCAGAAATACTATCAGTAGTAATTATTTTCATATAGAAAGCATTCATAATCTTCCTCAAATCAAACATCTTTAACCAACAGATCTGTCCTGTCCAACTGTCTAAATAAATACATAATAACATTGTTATTAAATATGCAACCTTTTAAGAATCTTTGGAGGTTCATTTAATTTTTGAAATATACTATCCAATACTCTGGGAGTAATACTTTTCCCTATTTTCCCTATTTTTATTGATCTTCTTTTTTTCTTTGGAAAAATTATGTACTTAATTCCAGCTTTTCGACATTCATCAGCAAGAGTAGTCTGATCTACAAGTACTTCAGCAGACTGTGGTTCAAAAAGATTTCCTTTAGGAATTTTTAGTGTAACTGTTTCAGAACTTTTCTCTGGATCTACAGGTGCTTTTGGAGGGTTAAAACTAATTCCTGAAAGATTAGCAGCAAAACTACGTTCTTCTCGAGAAAGAACAACTTCTGGTATTGCAGTCTTAGATTTTGTTAAAGGAACATGCTTGCTCATGATATCAAGCTCTTCCATAGCAGTTTTGAAATTTGAAAAAATCTTTATAAGTGTTTTGTCTCTGTATGAGGACAATTCTGGTGCACTATTTGGCCTTTCAACCAAATGGTCCTGCAAGAAAATAAAACATATTTTATGGACATAATTTTGGAAAACATATTGATACGTAATACAATTTAAATCAAGAATTACCCTTTAACCAAGTTCCATGTGAATATTACAGATGGCCAAAGTAGTGAATCTAAGTATTATGATAATAGCATAATATATCTAGATGTAGTATACATTTTCCGACACTGAAAATATTGTAGAAGCTAAACCAAAAAGCCTTAATGATCAACAAACACAACTCAATGGGTATTGATAAAATAATTATTTATGAGATGTATGAGATGACATATATGACAATTCACATTCCTGAACGAACTGAGAATTGTGGGAATTAGAGACCACCACCCTAATTTGGAGGGCCTTGTTTTTAAATGTTTCAGCTACATAAATTTACTACAGAAATTCCTTGCAGGTTGAATGGGTCAGGAATGAGTTAACAGATAACAGATAATCAGAGTTGGAAGGGACCTTATAGGTCATCTAGTCCAACCCCTCCACCCAAGTGGGAGACCAGTGACAGTCCAGTCTCTTCTTGAAGGTCTCAAGTGATGGAGCTCCCACAACTTCCGAGGGCATGCTGTTCCACTGATTGATTGTTCTATCACAAAGTTTCTCCTTATTTCCAGGTTAAATCTCTCTTTCCTACAGGCACTTAAAAAAATAGATTGACCCCTTCCTCTCTGTGGCAGCCTCTCAAATATTGGAAGATTGTTATGTCTCCCCTGAGTTATTACAGGTAGTCCTTGAGTTACGAATGTAATGAAGCCTGCCCATTCCATTTGTAACCCGAAAATTTGTAGCAGTGAATTGCATAACTTGAACGCAATCACTCCCTCCTTTTGCTCATGCATTCACTAACTGAATGCACTGCTCATTAAGTGTACAT
Organism: Laticauda colubrina; assembly: GCA_015471245.1. NCBI lineage: Eukaryota > Metazoa > Chordata > Lepidosauria > Squamata > Elapidae > Laticauda > Laticauda colubrina. The sequence goes on from BLBF01000005.1 coordinate 29,311,068, forward strand.
GAGATAACTCGGTGGGGAAGGCCATGTGGAGACTAGAAATAGAAGAGCCACCCAATGCCTCCCCGACCCTCTGAGACTAGAAATACTTCAGACCACCCAATGCCTCCCCGACCCTCTGAGACACTTCATTCTCCCCCTCCCACGGGTCCCCACAATTGCTCCCCCCATCCTGCTGTGCTGTGTCACTTACCTTATGAAGATGTGTCTCCTCTCCTCTTTCTATGTTTCTTTGCCTACTCCCGGCGAGCAATGAGAATAGAGGGAAAGCAGCATGAGCACACCCTGCTCAGTTTGTCTGATTCACCAAGGCTTCTGGAGTGACAGGAAGCCTCGGTGACTCTCCTCCAAAGGCTTCAAGCCTCCCATTGGCATGCAAACATTTTCTGTGCATAGACTGGAAACTTCTGAATGCCCTAATCTCGTGAGACTTCAGGCACCCATTCTCTGCAAAAGTGGATGGATGTCTGAAGTCACAAGAGATCATGACCCCAAGAAGCTTTCAGCCCCGGCCAAAAAATGTTTATGAGCCTAGGGGGCACCATTTCAAAGAACTCCATAAGGCTTGAGGAGGCTTTTACCAAAGAAAATGCAGCCCCCAGAGGGAGCACACGTTGCTCCAGAGCTTCATTTTTACCAGGAAAGGCCTTTCCTCAAGGCCTCTGCCAAAGAGAACAGAGACCCGAGAGTGAAGTATAGTCCCTCCAGCAGGGTTGCCATCTGGCCGTTTTTCCAGCCAAATTCGAGAAATCTAGCCGTATAAAAATCTGTTTGGCTGTGAAAAAAATGATGTCTCCGGACAAATATATTTGGCTGGAAATTTGGCCGTATGAAAGTTGCTTGGCCTTGAAATTGAAATTTTGGCTGAATACCAGTTTTCAATACAATATATTCGCATGAAAATGACTGTCAGATCGTCTGAAAACCTGAAAAATGACGCGATACACAGGCTGAAGCCTTCTGACTGTGAACAGCGCTATGTAATATAAGTGGATGTTAACCCGGATGTAAACATCTCAGTATTGGATTGTTTTCTCACCAGCCTGCGCACGGCATCACGGAAAATCCCAAATGTGCGACCAAGAGAATACGCCTGTATGTAAGCTAGCTAAATGCATTGTGCATGTACTCTGCATGCGTGGTAAGGCAGCTATGTGTAATGTGTATGTGCACAGCGCGACCTTAGAAGTACTCTTTGTTTTAATGTAATTATTGGAATAATTCCTCTCTTTTTGAAAAGATAGTTATTGAGCATTCAGTTTCACAAGGATTCTATATATAATTGCTATTTTTGTGTCATTTTATTTGTTTAGTGATTATATTTTTTCAATTGGGGGGGAATCCCCCTAAAAACCCTCATGCCCTAGCTCCCCCCTCCTCAGGATCGCTGCATTTGGCCCTGAGCTTTCCAAATGGTAGTAACGGTTATTTGAAATGAGCTGCCTAGCCTGGATGTGAGTAAAGAAACACAGAAATTCCCATGACGTCACATCACGTTGTTGAATAAAGAGTATTTTTATGATTTGATTATTTAAAAACAGTTAAAAAACAAAAAACAATATATCCTCATGTTAGATTGCATAAAAAAATTTGGCCGGAAAATTTGGCTGTGAGAGAAAATAATTTGGCCAAATTTGGCCGTATTTTGACTTGAGTTTGGCCGCAGAGCCAAGCTGAGATGTGGCAACCCTGCCCTCCAGGGGCTCCATTCTATTCCGCAGAGGCCTTGAGGAAAGGCCTTTCCTGGTAAAAAGAGCCCTGGAGCAACTTGTAAGTCCCTCCAGGCCTCCATTCTCAGTAGCAAAAGCTTTTTGCAAAGATGGAAAATGGAGGGAAAGCTTCAATGTTTCAGGCCTTCCCTCCATTTGCAAAGCCTTTTGTTGCAGATCTCATCCTTTGTTGCAGGTCCCCATTTGCAGGGAACACAGGCCTAAAGTACTGTGAGATCATGAGAGATCAGTAGTGTGAGATCATGTGCTGCTAATCTAACATTGTTCTGTCCGGAAAGAAGTACGTGAGACCGGGTTCCAAACAACAACTCTTTATTTCAAACCGCTAGGTAAAGAAACGGAACACAGCCCAAGCCGCGGCAGCCCTTTATATAGCGGCTAGCCTGCCGGCTTGTGGCCAATGACAGTTATTTAATTCTTCCTGCCGTTTGGCAGCTTCCCCGATTGGTTCCTAGTGAACCAATCCGTAAGTGGCCTTTTTGGCCAATCAGAATGAAGTACTTGGAACCTACCAAGTTCCATACAGAACACCCCTCCCCCTTTAGTTCAGTCCAACGTGGGTGACATAGTCATGCAGGTAGGTGGGGCTTTTTCTAGTTCTAGTTGAACTGCGCGGCTCAGTCTTGTTTTGGCCTTCAAGTGGTTCGGACGGGATTGTTGCTTCTCTCGACCTTCTCCATGGAACCTCCTGGAGGCCATGCCGTTCCCACCTGAGTCTCTTGGGCCGGTTGAGATGGCTCCGCCGCTCCCTCCTGGTTTGGCCGGGTTGGTTGAGCTGGCCTGGCTGCCACCTTCCAGGAAGGCCTCCCTTCGCTCTCCTGCTCCCGGACTTCTTTCTTGGGGTTCATCTAACCGTGAGTGCTCTTTTTGTTTGGTTAGATTGTCATTTTGCAGAGTTTGTTGTCTTGTTATGGGAGGTTCGTCTCTCCCTTTTTTATTTATTTGTACTTCCCCCCTTCCTTGGTTGTTTTTTCGTCAGAATTTATTATTTTTGATTCTGCTGCAGTTTTTCTTTTGAGGTTGCAGAAACGAAGCTGGTCGATGTGCTGCTTCCATTCCCTCCCATCGTCTAGCGTTAGTCAGCAGGACCGGGGGCCTGTGACTTGTGTGATGGTGGCTGGCAATCATAGAGGGTCCCCGGTAAGGTTCTTGGCATAGACTAGGTCACCGATTTTGAAGGTACAGTATTTGCTGGAGGAGTCGGGGGGGCTTGTCCCATGTGTAGGTGGGGTGTAACTTGTCCAGGTAGGACCGTAGTTTCCTACCCATTAACAGTTCAGCCGGGCTTTTATTTGTAGTGCTACTAGGGGTAATATGTTGCAAGGTTAGGAGTCGGTTGAGTTTGTCCTGCACATCCCCCTTGTCCATTCTCTCTAAGCCCTCCTTAGTATACCTAACCATGCGTTTGGCCCTGCCATTTGCAGCCGGATGGGCCAGTGCAGTCAAGGCATGATGGATACCCTGGGCAGCCAGTTATTGTTCGAACTGCAAGGCGGTAAACTGAGGCCTGTTCTCCGAAACCAGTACATCTGGTAGCTCATTCATCGCAAACAGTTTGTCGAGTTGTTTCATGACAGCCTCGGTGGTTGTGGAAGCCATGAGGATGACTTCCAACCAGTTTGAATATGCATTGACCACAATAAAAAAGGTGTTCCCCTTTGTTGGCCCAGTGAAGTCAACATGCAACCTAGACCATGGACCCCGGGAAGTTTCCCAGTCCTGTATTGGTGCCTGTGGGGGGATAGGCCTCGCTTTCTGACAGGCGTGGCATGTTGCAACCCAGCGTTCAATGTCCTTGTCCAGCCCTGGCCACCAGACGTAACTCCTGGCCAGGGCTTTCATCTTAACTATGCCCGGGTGACCCTCATGCAACATGCTTAGGACGGTTTCTTGTAGGCTGCTTGGGATTACTCCCCTGTCACCCCATAAGATGCACCCCTTTTCGATAGACAGCTCAGTCTGTCTGGTACGGAAAGGTTTAAAAGTCTCAGTTTTTTTATTTTCCTCCGGCCAGCCTTTACCTACCCAGTTCAGTATTCGCGCTGTCAAAGGGTCTTTGGCTGTGGCTCTTGCAATGTCGACTGCAGTCAGCGGTAGCTCCGGGCAGGTCTCAAGTTGGAATGTGAAGGTAGTTGGAGCAGGGTCGTCTTCTGTGACGGGCAACGTGGAACGGCTCAGGGCGTTGGCGTGCGAGATGGCTTTGCCGGATCTGTGGAGTAGCATGTAGGAGTAGGCAGTGAGGAATTCAGACCACCTCATCATTCTAGGAGACAGAATGTTCGGGGTTGGCTTGTTTCCCACTAGGATTCCAAAGGGAGGCTTGTGGTCGGTTACGATAGAAAAAGGTCTACCGTAAAGGTACTCATGGAAACATTTGACCCCGGCGACGATTGCCAGGGCTTCGCAATCAAGTTGGCTGTAATTGCGTTCCACCTTGGAGATTGTCTTTGAGTAAAAGGTGACCGGTGCCTCTCTGCTGTCTGGAAGCTGGTGACTCAGGTTGGCGCCGACCCCAAAAGGTGAAGTGACCGTCAGAGGCAGGGTGTTCCTAAACTGGATAAGAATGGTGTCTGACGTTAATAGGTCCTTAATACCTTGCAAGGCTCTCTGTTCCCGGTGGCCCCATGTCCAAGTGGTTTTTTTATCTAGTAGCCGATGTAGGGGTTCTGCTATTGTCGCCTTATGGGGTAGGAACACATTGTAAAAATTTATGAGGCCTAGGAATGCCTGGAGATCAGTTTTGTTTTTTGGTCTGGGAGCGTCTTTGATAGCCTTCACCTTCTTTTCGGTTGGGTGGATGCCTTGTTCATCGATTAAATAACCCCAAAATTCGACCTGGTTAGTGGCCAGTTCACATTTTTCCTTCTTAACTTTTAGGCCTGATTTTCTAAAGCGAGTTAAGAGTTCTTTTAACCTGGTCTCTAGCTGGCTGGCGTTTTTTTGCTGAGACCAGTACATTGTCGAAGTATGGGACGACACCTTTGATTCCGTTTAGTAAGTGTTCCATGAGGCTTTGGAAAATGCCTGGGGCAATGCTAACACTGAATTGGAGGCGGTTACATTTGAATGCCCCTCTATGCATTACTATTGTTTGTGCCTCTGCTGTTATTGGATCAACGGGTAGCTGCTGATAAGCTTGTGCTAGGTCGAATTTTGCAAATATTTTTCCTCCTCCTAGCGAGTGCAATAAATGTTGCACTACTGGCACTGGGTATGCACTTTGTTGGAGCGCATGGTTCAGGGTTGCCTTATAGTCCCCACAGATGTGCACTAACCCATCTGGCTTTACCGGTGTGATTATCGGGGTTTCCCACTTGGCATGGTTGATTGGTTCTAAAACCCTTGCGCTATCAACTTATTCAGCTGTTTGTCAATTTTTGGTTTAACTGCGAATGGAACGCGTCTGGCCTTTAAACAAATGGGAGCTATTTTGGGATCTAGGCTAAATGAAATTGGGGTCCCCTGGTACTTGCTTAGAGTCCCGTCGAATACATCTTGGAATTCAGGGAGTAGGTTCTCCTCCCAGTTGGTAGTAGCGATGAGGTTGATCCCAGTCATCCTGATTCCCAGAGGCGCGAACCATTCAATTCCTAGCAGACTGGGGCAGTCATGGTCGACGATAGTCAGAGGAGAGATTTCGGCGTGTTGTTTAAATTCAAGTAAAACATGTCTGTTAGGGATAACATTGTTTACCCTAACTGGTTTAGGTGAAATAATAACTATGAATCATAGTTAGTGTATGTTAGAGTGTATACAGCTTTAACTGTGAAATAGCAATTAAAGGAGTGGTTAAGAAAACAATATAAAAGTAGCAAGAGTACGGCTTGCTCTCTCTCTCTCTGGCTTTGATGATCCCTGATTTACTGCTTTGGAATCAAGACTGCATTGCTCGAACGGGAGAGACAACAAAGGACTGATTTTTATGTGAACTGACATAGGATATTCTACATGGACTTTGCTAACTGAATACCCCTGAATGGACTGACTACATGGTAAATGAATATTGGACTGTTATTTGACTATGCCATAAACTTATACTGGAATAAAATATATTCTTGATAGCACAAGCATATCTGTTATTTTTACTGTATGTTAATAAACATACAAGCTTAGCTCACTCATTTATCTGTGTGCCTATCTGACTAACGCTGCACATTCTGTTTAGCTTGTCTCCCTAACCCTGGTTGGGGAACCCAGGCTTAACAATGTCCAAGGCCAACTACTGGGATTCGATTTCCCTGATAGTCTTTTAGCACAAGTTTTTGTTTCTTTAGTTCTTTTTGCCTGATGTTTGGAATTAGGCGCCGGATGGTATTCCAGGATACCATCGATAGGAACGACCCTGAGTTGACCTCCATCTCGAGGGTCTCCCCTCGATGCTCACCTCTATCCAAACCTTCTTTCCGCTTTCCACCCTGGCATTATCGATGGTGACTGTCTGATGCGTTTCTTCTCTGTCACCGGTTCTTTTATTGCGGTTCCATTGGTTGCTGGCTTGTCTGTCATTGTGTCAGGGGGGGTGCTGCTGCATCTTTTTGGACTATAGCTCTTTTTGTTGCGGCAGACCCTTTTGATGTGCCCCCTTTTGTTACAAGCCAGGCATATTGCATCGCGGAACCTGCATTCAGACCGCAGGTGATTGCCACTGCAGCCCGCACATTGAAATTCCCGCCAATTCTTCCTCTTTTCGCGCCATTTTCTATCTGAATAGAGTCTATGGACATCTTCATCGTCGTCTTCGGTGTCATTCTGGGTTTCGACGTCCTCGTGGTGGGTTGTCACTGTGGGCTGTTTCTTTCCTCCCTCTGCCTTCTTCTCCCTGGTTTGTGTCGGCAGGTCTGGAACTGCGTTCATTTGCCGCATGGTGGCTGCTGACTTTTTCGCTGCTTTGGCAGCGGTTGCCTCAGCAATGGCCTCGGCCATGGTTATGTTCAGCCTGTTGAGTAGTTTGCTCTGAAGGGTAGAGTCTTTTAGGCCGAGGACTACGCTGTCTCTCATAGCGTCGTCAATGTTTTGAAACTCACATGCTCCTCCAATGTGTCTCAAGGCTGCCACAAAATCTGCTATGGTTTCATCCTCCTTCTGGTCCCTTTTGTAAAATTTGTGCCTTTTGATTAGATTGGAGACCACCGGTGCATAGTGTGTTCGGAGCATTCAGTTCAGGTCGGACCAGGTCATCTGCTTGACATCTCTGGGTTTCTCCAGTGCCTTCGCCATTTTGAATATGGCCAGTCTGCAGTGTGTAAGGAAGAGAGCCCTCTTCCTTTGATCTGAGATTTCTTCCATCTCGTTGCTTTCTAAGAAAGCAATCGATATATGACTCCCAATCCTCTACATCTGGATTGAAAGGTGTGGGCGGTGCGTTGTTACCAGCCATCTCTTTTCGCTCGGTTCAGATAGCCACGTGCTTCGGTCTCTGCTTCTACAACGATCCCACCTTCGTCGCCAGTGTTCCATCTGGAAAGAAGCACGTGAGACTGGGTTCCAAACAACAACTCTTTATTTCAAACCGCTAGGTAAAGAAACGGAATATAGCCCAAGCCGTGGCAGCCCTTTATATAGCGGCTAGCCTGCCGGCTTGTGGCCAATGACAGTTATTTAATTCTTCCCGCCATTTGACGGCTTCCTGGATTGGTCCCTAGTGAACCAATCCATAAGTGGTGGCCTTTTCGGCCAATCAGAATGAAGTACTTGGAACCTACCAAGTTCCATACAGAACAAACGTGATCTTGCAGTATTTTAGACCTCCATTCTCTGCATACTTAACAAAGGCCTGAAGTGTCAAAAAACAGGCCAAGAAAGCAAAAGCTCTCTAAATCTTCACAAGTTGAGTATCCACAGGCCTAGTACCTATGAAGACCCGGTGTGAGGATGGGGAGGATTGGCAGGGAAAATGTTGCAGAGCCTCTGCGGTTGTTCATAAGGATGAACAACTGCTATGAGCTGAAACATTTGTAATTTTGGGACTTGTTTGTAAACACTAAGGGGCACATTGCATTAATTTGAAAGTTCACTAAGGGAACATTCATAACTCAGGGATTACCTGTACTTAGGAATAATATTATACATTACAATTTTCAATTTCTAACTTTTATGGAAATATATACTATACCACAGACCAAAAACTTGTAATTCTGCTATGAATTCAGAATTGCTATCAATTACTTCTAAATAATTTTTGTAAAAAGAGTAATTATAAACTAAATAATTTGGAAATGCTACTCATGTTCTGGTAAGTATAATTGGATATGGAGTTTCAAAATATGCATCTTTTTTCATGGTTTTTATTTCAGATAATCTGTTATTTTGATAAGCTTCATAGAAAATTATTGCTCTATTATACATACTAATGTCATGTGAATTGAATAAAATATAGAAATCCACTATACTGTATATATGTGCTAGAGAGGTCATTCTTCTATTGCAGACTACTTACATATTTAATGTCTTCATCCTATAACACAAAAAGTTATCAAAAAATATAAATAAAATAAATATAATTTAAAATAATAAAGCAATTCTGATTTTACATATCCTAAAGATAATTTTTACATGCTCATAAGTTGTTTGCTGAAAGATTATTCATAATTTGAATTTCAGGAATAAGAATCTTCAATTTGCACAGATTATATTAGTTAACAATAGAGTGGAGGCCTTAATACTGAGGATAAAAAAAATTATCACATTACACATACTTTGATGCAATCTGCTGAAGTTTTTTAATGTTATATTTACTGTAATTCTGAATGAAAAAGATACATAATCCTATGGTCATTAATATTGACATTTTAAGTCATCATTAATACTGATACAATAATTTTTCTCTTTTATCTTAAATGGCCTGTCATCTAAATATTAGAGTTTTGATTTATTTTATTTATTAAATTTGTTTGCTGCCCATCTGATCACAAGATGACTCTAGGCAAATTACAACAAACAAACAAACAAACAAATGTATCTGTGTGCCTGTGTAAAAATGTATAAAATCATGGGAAGGAAGCAGAATATATAAGGGGAGAGGTGGGAACCGCTTTTGGTCAATCAAATGTGATATTCCCCCATTGGGGACGCAGGCCAAGTGGTAGAACCAGATGTTCAGGCTCTTGTAAAAAATCAGGAGTGTAGGAGCCAATCTCACCTCAGAGGGTAACATATTCCAAAGGGACAGGATAGAGAAGGTTCTTCTATTGGACCCCGCCAGCTGGAATTCCTTAACTGACAGGACCCACAGCATGGTCTCTCTGCTGTGGCAGAGGATGGGATGGATCTGTTCCTTAGGTGTGAGACGGTTCCTCAGGTAACCTGGACTCATGCCATACAGGGCTTTACAGGTAATAACCAATACCTTGAATTGCACCTAGAAGCAATCCGGCAGCCAGTGCAGCTCTCCAAACAGTGGTTTAACATGGGCCACTGTAAGGTCCCAAAGATTATCTGCACCACCCCAAACTGCACCAGTTGAAGCTTCTGAATACTTAAGTGTGCAAAGGTTCTCCTAGCCACAACTGCACCCTTCTGTTAAAGTTGAGCAGCGGGTCTGTCTGGGATATGCCACCCTATCCAGAATAAAGTTTGTCAAAGACTTGGGTCTTGAAACTACATGCACTCAAAAAAGTCCATCTGTCATTTGGAAAAAGCACATTTGGACAACCATGACCTAGAGGACAGAAAAAGTTCCCTCTGGGACCCATTCAGGTCCATTGATCACCAAGGGCAAACTGCTCAAATGGATTCAGCCTCCCTGCAGAGGGAGGTGACATAAGAAATTCTCACAGACACCAGGGCATGATGTGACCATGACAGGGGGGCTAATGTTAAACCTCCTACTAAATCATATTGCCATTGCTCCGGCAAGAAAATCATGCTGGATGTGTGATCACTGTCCCAAGACAATTCTGTGATAATCTGGAATAGGCCCATGTCTGCCATGGTGGTCATGGACTCCTGGGCCACTTCCAGGGCTGAACCCAGGGATGGCAGGTTGAAGTCTCCCAAGTTAATAAACATTAATACAAATACTAATGTATTGAAATAATATAATGAATAATATAATTATGAAGGTTTTACAATATAATGTTTTACAAAAATAGAATCTATTAGTCACTAACCAAACTAAGCAGAATAGGTAAATTGAAAACTAGAAGACTAATGAAAAACTGCAAAAGAACTATAGCCTTTTAGAGAAATGTAAATGCAATAGTGATTCAAGCATATAGCAGAGTGCTCTGATATTGTGAATATTCATTCATAAAATATTCATACTGACATTTGAATTATATTTACATTAACATTTTATTTATTCATTTAGTGTATTGTTCAATATATTTACCACTTAGCCCAAGAAATACTAATGTGTCTTATCTATTGCTATGAATTTTTAAACTAAAGGCCCTGTCACACTGGCCGACGGATGCAAAACATTTGTAAAAAGGACACAGCGGACGAGAAAAATGTTCCATCCGTTGCTATCCGCTCTCAAAAGGGGCAAAAATTTGCATAAACAGAGCGGACAACATGGAAAGGAACGGACGGGGCAAGGACGTAGGGTGGATGGAAAGCGGATGCACCACGGAAGCCTAGCGGATGGAAGCGGATGAGAGCAGATGGCACATCCGCAAGGCTTCCGGGGGAGCGCAGCAAAGCGGACGCGGAACGGAAAGAGCGGATGCCGAGCGGATGAAGCGGATGCAGAGCGGATGCTGAGCGGATGAAGCGGATGCAGAGCGGAAGCCTAGCGGATGCCTAGCGTTCACTGCGCATGCGGGGAGAATGCATTGTGTCAGCCCCGCGGATATAAAGGGAAGCAGCTCCCAAGCAGGTCACCATTCAGAGGAAAGACCTGCTTCCAGGCAAAGCTCTCCAGCCAGCCGGCCAGGAGGCCGGCCGGCCATGGCAAAGAAACGGAAACCTCTGCCATCTGCTGCCAGCCCTGGCAAGAGTGACAGGGCCACCCTCCCACCCCCTGGCCCTCACTCTGCTTCTGCTGAGGCTTCTGCAGCCCGGGCTCGCTCTTCTGGGGCTGGGGCTTCTGCTGATGCTGCTTCTGGAGGTGGTGCTACTGCTGGTGCTTACTCTGCTGGCACTGCTCCTGGTGCTGGTGCTTCTGCTGGTGCTTACTCTGCTGGCGCTGCTCCTGGTGCTGGTGCTTCTGCTGGTGTTTACTCTGCTGGGGCTGCTCCTGGTCCTGCTGGTCCTGCTGGTGCTCCTTTTCCTGCTGGTGCTCCTGGTCCTGTTCGTGCTCCTGGTCCTGCTGGTCCTTCTCCTGGTTCTGCTAGTACTGCTGGTGCTGCTAGTGCTCCTGGCCCTGCTGGTCCTGCTTTTGCTGCTACTGTTGTTGCTGCTGCTGCTGGTGGTGGTGGTGTGGAGAAGCAAACCTTATAACCTCAAAGCCCTTCTGATGAGGGCCCATATGGCCCTGCCAAAGGGAGGAAGAGGCAGACGCGAGAATGGGACAGGAGGCAATACAACATAGAAGAGGAACATGAGGATGAGGTGCTGGAGTGGCTGAGGGAGAACGAGTATCTGTGGCGGAAGGGACACAGGCTCTATCGCGACACCAAAAGGAAGCAGGCTGCTTGGAGAGAGAAGGCGGAGAGCCTGGGCTACACTTCGGAGGTGCTCCTCGGCTGGTGGAAGCACATGCACACCTAGTACGGGAAGCTGCACCTCAAGAAATCTGGCCAGGCCGCAGTCAAGCTGACGGACAGAGAGACCTACGTGATGGCCAAGTGCAGCTTCTTGGAGGGTGAGATCTGCCACCGAGGAGCAGCCCCTCTCATAACCCTCTCTCTCAGGCAGCCTGCTGAGAGCCAGTCCTCTTCTGGCAGAGAGTCAGCTCCTGTATCCAGGCAGGTATCTGTGGAGCGTGTCACAATGAAGACCCCCCCGACAGCTGTACTACCCGTGGCGGAGCGCGTGGAGGACCCCCTGACGCAGTGGGAGCAAAGAGAGGGCACTTCCACCACAGCCCAACCCGCATCTACCCCCAGCTCCACCTCCACAGAAAGGCAGAGAGGCAAACCGGAGGGACAGAGGCACACTGTCCTGCTGGAGATAAGAGACACCATCAGGAGCAGCGTAGATCTCCTCTCTCAGCTGGTACACACCGACGCCCCATCCTCCAACTGAAAGCCCTTACTCACCGATGTCAACCAGACCCTCATGAATATGGCGGAACCCCAGTACCAGGTGGTGAAGGACAGGATCATCGATCTTCTTCACAACCCTCCAGACCAAGATGAACCTACTCCCACCCAGTCCAGGTCTGCTCCTCCATCCCAGGTGATGTCACTGCCCTTCCAAGGCTTTCCACAGGCCCTCTCCTACCAAGGCTATGGCTACCAGGAGGTCCAGCAGCACAGGCAGCCCTTCCCAGTCCAGGCAAATGTACATCAGATGCCACCGATGCCACTGATGCCACCCACGCCACAGATGCCACCCACGCCAGTCCTCCCCCAGCTGCAGACCAGACAGCCCCACTACACTGCTACTTCCTCCACCCCACAGCCAAGCCCGGCCTCAGTACATCTGTCATCGGCATTGGGGCTGACACCCCATGTCATGGAGGAAGGGGCTCTCAACATCACGGGGCTGAGCCAGCTGTCTGAGAGCTTCCTCAACACACCATCCCCTGTTGCCCTCTCAGGGCCAGGCACCCCAGTGGCGCTTCAGACCAGCACTCCAGCAGCAGCCACCTCCACAGCACCTGGACCCTTCACCCCTGAGACAGGGCATGCCTCCGAGTGACCAAGAAGAGTGCCAGAGACTGGGTGGCTACCTGTTGACTTTATTTTTGTTTTTGACACTTGACTTGGGTCATTTTTCTTTTACAGCTTGTTATTAACAAAGATTATCTTTGCTTCACACACTTGCTTCATTTATTTCATTAAATAAAGTCTTGGTGGAAACTTTTAGAAATGGTTTAAGCCTTTGCATGCTTGTGGGATGGGTAATAGCTGTGGGATGGGCAGGGATACCTTTTGGATGGGTAATAGCTGTGGGATGGGCAGGGATACTTTTGGGATGGGTAATAGCTGTGGGATGGGCAGGGATACCTGTGGGATGGGCAGGGATACCTTTGGTATGGGTAATAGCTGTGGGATAGATAAACCTCCAGTGCAAGCATAGTGGGACTGTATGGTCCACCTATGGCCCTTTATTATCAATAATAATATAATCATTCATCCACACATGTCAACATAAACCCAACTCTTTATTAAATGCCCTGTTCATTGTAGGCCCGCCCAACATACATGGCACAATCTCATCCATGTGATGAGACAGGCTGAAGGAAGCATCCATTAATCATCTATCATCCTGTCTTGCCACTCCACTGCTCCAGCTGGGGAGTTGCACCAGTGTCTCAGGAGGTTGCGCTGTTTCTTCCCTTCACGTGAGGCTCTGTTGGGGCCTTGCACATCCTCAGTGTCTATCAGGTTTCCCCCTTGCCTCCATTCCCCAGGCTCCATGTCCCCATTGCCTTTTTGGAGGTCCATGAGCCTGTTCTGCAACACTGGGTAGCGGGTGCGCATGAGATTGTGCAGGATGCAGCAAGCTTCCACGATCCTCCTAACGGTCTGTGGACGATGCTGCATGGTGGTGAGAAGTACCTGGAACCTGTTGGCCAGGATGCCAAAGGCGTTCTCCACCACCCGCCTTGCCCTGGACAGCCTGTAGTTGAAGATCCTCTCTTCACGGGTGAGGAGTCTGGAAGTGTAGGGCTTCATGAGGTAGGTTCTGCGGGAGAAGACGTCATCCACCACGATGACGTAGGGCACATCTTGCGTGTCGTTGGGCAGGGGGTCTGGATCTGGGATCTGGGAAGCCCATGATGAGGTTGCGTTCCAGCCCCTCCTTGAGGTCACTGGCATTGTATACCTGGGCATCTGAAGCTGAGCCGTTGCCTGAAGCATCGATGTACATGAACTTGTAGTCAGCATCGACCATGGTGAAGAGGATGATGCTGAAGAAGCCCTTGTCATTGAAATAAGTGGACCCCGACTTGGCTGGAGCTTTGCAGGCCACGTGCTTGCCATCTATGGCTCCAACGGTGTGGGGGAAGTTCCACCTCTGATACCACTGCTCTGCAACTTTCTTCCAGCCTTCTTCAGTGGAGGGGCACTGGAGGAGCTCCTCCTTGTATTCTTCGATGATGGCCTGCACCACTTCTCTGACCACAATGCTGATGGTGTTGTGTGGCACCCTCCAGCCATACTGCATGCTCCTGTAGGTGGTCCCGGAGGCCAGGTGGCGCAGAGTCAGTGCCACCTTCAGCCCAGGGTCCAGGCTGGGCCGGAAGTTGGTGCTCTGCTTGGTCAACCTGGGTCTCAGCCGCTGCACAACTTCGTCAAACATGGCTGGAGGCATCCTCATGAAGTGCTGGAATGCATGAGGGTCTTCGTTCCTCAGCTCCACCCTCAGCTTGTTGTACAGTCTGTACTCCGCTCTTCTCCCGATCCATCTTCGGACCCAGACACTTCTTGGCTGCCTAATTTTCTTCCCGTTGAACAGTAGAAAGAGCCTGTAGATGGCTTCACACTGTTGCAGAATGGTCGTGGCTACCAAAAGGAGTGTGTTACGATCCATGGTGGACATCAATGGATGCTGTGGAAGAGCAAGAGCCAGATGAAGGCTGCAGAGGTCTGCACAGCAGGGCTGCTGGACTGAAAGTGAGATCCAGATGAGTTGCTCCCCCTTTTTATAGGCAATATAGGTTTTCCACTATGTGTCCTTTTGCATCCTCTAGGCATCCTCTAGACATCCTTAATATCTGAGATGGGTCCCCCCTGCGAACGTTTTTTCCGTTTTAAATGCTTTCTTTCCAAGCTGCATCCACTTTCATCCTTTCTCTGTCCGTGCTACTAATGCTGCACGTCCGTTCCGTGTCCGTTTCACTTCCTCCCTGGGTCTGCTTTCCGCTGGAGTGGATTTGAGTTGCAAGGATGCGCAGCGGATGCCTAGCGGATATAGCGGACGCATAATGGATGATGACGGATGTAGAACGGATGTTCCCCGTATGTATCGCGGATGCAGATGAGCGGATGGAACCTCAGTCGACGGATGCTGGACGGATAGAGAGGATGAAAAACAGAGGCAGCGAGTACAAAACAGATGAATCGCGTTAACCAATGGATGGCAAGTGTTTCTCTCCGTTTTACATCCTCTTTCCATCCGTTGGTGCAGTGTGACATGGGCTTAAGGAATGACTAGAATCAGAATTAGCCAGAGCAGTAGACTCTCACTGGCAGAAGAGGCAAAGAAAATCTTATTCAAATGGACAAGGGACTTTCTAGAGCACAATGGGAGATGGCCCTCCAGCCATATACAGTTTGTAAACTTTCACTTCTAGAATATAACAGCCCAAGGGAAAATCCCCCCTCCTCAGCTTTGATTTTCCTGAGGTTACTGTTATGAAAGTATGGTTACTGAGGTTACTGTTATGAAAGTTTCTTAATTTCTCTTATATGGAGCATGCTTCTCTATGAAAGCACAAGCAGAAAACAATGGTCAATATAAAAAATAAAAAAGTCAAAGAAATGATCAGTCCACTAATGGGTAGAAGATGGTAAGGAAGTGGCAAGCAGCAGGGAAATAGCAGAGCTGCTTTAATTCTTTTTTTTTTTGCATCTCTCTTCACACAAAAAGAAAAAATAGCTCAATCTACCAAAGGCAGAACCGTAAAAGACACTGAGAATTCAAATTAAAATAGGCAAGAAAATGGTAAGAGATCCAGGAAACTACAGACCAATTAGCTTGACAATAATACCTGGGGAGACCTTGGAAAAGATAATCAAGCAATAGAACCCTGAACACATAGAAGCAAGCAAAGTTATAATCAGAAACCTGACTGACAAATGGCACTAATTATGTAATCCTATTAATAAGATGGAGAGAAGTAAGCAGCGGGGTACTCCAGAATTTTGTTTTAGACTCAGTATTCATCAATATCTTCACAAATGATTTAGGTAAGGGGATAGAAGGGGAACTCATCTAATTTGCAGATGACACCAAGTTGGCAGGAGTAGCCAACACCCCAGAAGATAGGCTTAATATCCCAGAGAGATCTTGACAAACTTGAACACTGGGCCCTACCTAGCAAAATGAAATTCAATGTAAAGAAAAGTAAAATTTTGCACCTAGGCAAGAAAACTCAAGTGTACAGGTACAGATTAGGTGAAACTTTGTTCAATAGCAGTAACTGTAAGAGGGGTTTAGAAGATCTAGTGGACAATTGTTTAAATATTGCCAATAAAGCTAATGCTTTAAGAGGAGTAGAATCAAGATCACATGAAGAATTAGTACCGCTTTATAAGGCCTTGGTATGACTACACTTGGAATACTGTATTCAGTTTTGGACGTCATATTATTAAAAAGATGTTGGGGCTGCAGAAGGACTGCAAAGAAGAGCAGCAAAGATGATTAAGGGGCTGGAGGCTAAAACATATGAAGAACAGTAGGAGAAATTCGGTATGGCCAGTCTAATGAAAAGAAGGACTTGGGGTGACGTGAGAGTAGTGTTCCAATATTTGAGAAGCTGCCACAAAGAAGAGGATGTCAACCTATCTTCCAAAGTACCAGAAGGAAAGATAATAAAGGCTAGGTCCCACTGGCCGATGGACGCAAAAAGTATGCATAAAGGACACAGCGGTCAAGCAAAATTTCAGGGGTGGCTCCATCCGTTGTCATCCACTCCAAAAAGTGGCAAAAATTTGCATAAACAGAATGGAAAAGAACGGATGTGGGTAGTATGTCGTGGGGATGTTAAACGGATGTTCATAGGAAGCCTAGCGGATGACAGCAGATGGAAGCGGATGACACATCCGAAGGGGTTCCAGGGGAGAATTTCGAAGTGGACGCATAGCAAAAGGGGCGGATGCATAGTGGATGAAGCGGATGCATCATGGATGCCAAAAGGAAACAAAGCGGATGCCCCACAGATGTATATCGGATGCAAAGCGTTCACTGTGCATGCGGGGAGTATGAATTGCGTCAGCTCCACGGATATAAAAGGATGCAGCACGCATGCAATCAGCATATAGGGGAAAGACGTGCTGCCACATACATCTAGCAGGAACACCATGGTTCGTCAGTCAGGCAAGAAGAGAAAGCCCGTGCCTACTCGTTCCAGCCCTGGCAAGAAGGACAGAACCAGCATCCCACCCCCTGGCACTGACTCTGAACATCCTCCTGCTGCTGCTGCTGTGGTGGACCAGCCCCAAGGCCCTCAAAGCCCTGCTGCTCAAGGCCCTGCTGCTCAAGGCCCTGAAGGCCCTGCTGCTCAAGGCTCTGAAGGCCCTGCTGCTCAAGCCCCTGCCAGAAGAAGGAAGAGGCAAGGGAAGGAGAAGGGAGAGAGGAAACAGTACACCGTTTCCGAGAAGCATGAGGATGAGGTGCTGGAATGGCTGAGGGAGAATGAGTACCTCTGGAGAAAGGGCCACAGACTCTATCGCGACATCAAGAAGAAGCAGGCAGCTTGGAGGGACAAGGCAGAGAGCCTGGGGTACACTGCAGAAGTACTCCTGGGATGGTGGAAGCTCATGCACACCTGGTATGGCAAGCTATACCTCAAGAAATCCAGGCAGGCAGCTGTCAAGCTCACTGACCGGGAGATGTACATCATGACCAAGTGCAGTTTCCTGGAGGGTGAGATCCGCCACCGAGGAGCAGCCCCTCTGAGACCCCTCTCCCTCAGACAGCCCACAGAAAGCCAGTCCTCTTCCAGCCAGGAGCCAGTGAGCCTGTTCAGGCAGGTGTCTTCAGAGGGCCCCACAGCAGAGTCCCCCCCCCAACAGCTGCACTCCCCATGCCGGCAGACTTGGAGGATCCCATGTGGGATGATGCCCTGCTGTCACAAATGGAGGAAGAAGCAGCAGCCACCAGAGGCCAACCCACACCCACACCCAGCTCCACAGGATGCAGGCAGAGAGGCAGACTGGAGGGCCAGAACCACAGTGTGCTGTTGGAGATCAGGGACACAATGAAGACCAGCACAGAACTTCTCTCTCAGCTGGTCCACTTGGACAGAGCATCCTCGGGCCAGAACACCTTCATCACCTACGTGAGCCAGACCCTGAGGGACCAGCCCAAGGCCCAGTACCAGGTGATGAAGCAGAAGATCACAGCACTTCTGCACAACCCTCAAGGCCCAGCTGAAGCTGCTCCTACCCAGTCCAGGTCTGGTCCTCCACCCCAGATGATGTCACAGCCCTTCCATGGCTTTCAACAGCCCCTCACCTACCAAGGCTACGACTACCAGGACTTCCCACAGCAAAAACAGACCTTCCCAGTCCAGGCCCAGGTTCATCGCACACCACAGATGCCACTCCTCACCCAGCTGCAGACCCCCACTACACTCCTCCTTCCTCCACCCCACAGCCAAGCCCCTCAATGGACAATCTGTCATCAGTATTGGGCCTGACATCTCAAGTCCTTGATGAGGGGCCTCTCAACCTCACGGGACTGAGTCAGCTCTCGGACAGCTTCCTGAACACACCATCCTCTGTTGTACCCTCGGGGCCAAGCACCCCAATGGTGCCTCAGACCAGCACTCAAGCCACAGCCATCTCCACAGTCCCTGCCCGCTTAACAGCTGAGACCATGGACTTGACTCAGAGTGACTGAGAAGAGTGTCAGAGACTGAGTTGTTTACTTGTTAAATTTATCTTTGCTTAAGACACTTTACTTGGTTCATTTTGCTTTTTTAATAAAGTCATAAAGTTTACCTAAGAAAGTTAATAAAGGTTATCTTTCCGTAAGACACTTGGTTCATTTTTTTTTACTTAATAAAGTGTTGGTGAAAACTTTGAAAAAATGGTTAAGCCTTTGCATGCTTGTGGGACAGATAAGGATAGTTGTGGGATAGATAAACCTCTAGTGGAAGCATAGTGGGACTGTATGGTCCATCATCCCAGTGATCCAGATGATTTTCTCCCCCTTTTTATAGAAAATATTGGTTGTCCGCTATGGGGCCTTCTACATACTCTAGACATACTGCAGACATCCTAAATATACGAGATACATCCCAGATACAAACGTTTTGTCCATTTTAATCCGTTATATACGAGATGCATACGCTTACATCCTTTCTATTTTTGTGCTACTCACGCTGTGTAGACGTTCCGTGTACCTTTCGTTTTCTCCCTCATTCCATTTTCAGCTGCAGCAGATGTGAGTTGAGGGGATGGCCAGAGGATGCAGAGAGGATACAGCGGATGTTTTATGGATGATAATGGACATAGAACATTTGTTGCCCATATATGTCACGGATGTACATTGTATGCGGCGGAAAGTTCATCCGCTCACAAAGTTTTGTGCAGCTCAAAACTTCTTGCTCGGATGAAATCTCAGTGGACGGATGCTCGAGGGATAGAGCATATGAAACATGTATGCAGTGAGTACACAACAGATGCATAGCGTTTTCCAACGGATGGCAAGCTTTTTTTAACATTTTACATCCTCTTTGCATCCGTAAGTGCAGTGGGACCAGGGCTTTAGCAATGGATGGAAGCTAATCAAGGAGAAAAGCAACCTGGAATTAAGGAGAAATTTCCAGACAGTGAGAACAATAAGACAGTGGAATGGGTTGCCTTCAGAAGTTGTGGGTGCTCCCTCATTGGGAGCTGTTAAAAAGAAACTGGACAGTAATTTGTCTGAAATGGTATAGGGTCTCCTACTTGAACAGGAGGTTGAATAGAAGACCTCCAAGGTCCCTTCCAACTCTGTTATTCTGTCCCTGTCTCTTTCTGCATGGAGAAAGGCATTTTACACTGGAAGCTCATTGTCGAAGAGGAGGAGCTTCCCTCCCCTATAGACGTGCCTTCTGGTATCATCAGATATAGAGGCAAGAATTCATCCACCACCCACTTTTGACCTGAATACTAATGAAAAAACAAAGAGTTTTAAGGCAAATCATATGTCCTTTCAATCTGTTCTGAAACAACAACAAATAGATGTTACACTTCTATCCTTGATTAGGAAAAATAAATTGCCTCCTTCTGAATAATCTGTTAAGTATAATTGTTCTCTTGATTCAATTTTATTCTGTGAGCATTGTGTTTCAACTTTAAGCAGCATAGCCACATCAACATCATCTCATGATTGGTAATAGTGTGTAAATTTCTGATAATTCCTATGTTGGTCAGGTTTTTCTTCTTTGAATATACAGTAACTACTAAGTAATCATATCTTTTGACAAATAATTTTCCAATATGTACAGTTACCGAAAAGGAAATCTCATTTTAAGTATGATTATTTTTACTTGTTCACAATGCTGCAATTTAATTTTTAGTAAAGTTTCCTACTAAGAGTATATAATCAAACCACAGATAAAATCATATCATGAAACATACTTCTAATTTTAAAATTACAATACCTTTAAAGTAGTTTTGGAAATCACAAGTTCTGGAAAGGAACCATATCTTCCATTTGCACTAATATTCTATAATAAAAACAAAATTGATATTTTTACAATAATAAGATTTTAAAAGCCTAGTATAATTTTTATTTGAAAAATGGTTTTAGATTCTGATCCTATAAGAATTTTATGATGAGCTTTGTTAATGGCAATTATTTAAATCAGAACAATTGGTATTAATATTTATTATTAAAGTTAACAAATATTGACAGAACAAATCAAAGCACATACTTTTTCATAACCTAGATGAAGTATTTCCAACAACCGGTTATCCAAAACGAACTACTAGTCTACATCAACCTAACTATCCCTCAAGAAACAAAGGTTGTAAAAAATAGGACAATTTAGGACTTTTTTCTTTTTACTACTGTAATAGTAGCTTCCCATAAATGAAAATGAGATACATCCTTCTGGAATAAGTTTTTTTTATAGTGGCATATGCTCCTCACACATTATATAGTGTTGCAGATTGCCATATAATTACTTTGTAGCTCTTCTGTTCTCCTAAAATATGCCAGATGAAATAGGCAGTAGCAATAACCAGTAAGCAAAATAGCAGCTTGCGAACTCTTTGTCAGACTGAGCTAAATCAAGAAAACAAGGATTACACAGATATTTTCAATGTCAGTTTTGGGGTAAATATAAAACTGTGGGAACTGCAAGATGAATTTTTAATCTTCATTTATAGTGAATTTATTAAAACAGAATAACTTTGGAGGATTTTAAATGCTTCTTCCTCAATTTCTTGCCATCTTAGTTGAATTGCTATTTGTAAAATAAGCTGTCAACAGACTTACTACCATGTATCTCTTGAATGTTTCTGTCTAATCTCCCTTCCACTGTTTTTCAGCCCCCACCCTAGTCATTTAGACTAATGTTCAGAGCTAGAACTCACTTCTACTTAAATGCATATAGAATATGTGGGTGCTTACTTTGGGAATATAAAGAGAAAGAATTTGGCTTTCCTGTTCAATTTAGTTTTACATCAATCAATAGATCCAAAATATGCAATATTATGTGTTAAAAACAAAGTGGGAAGGGAAAATTATACACCCAAATGAATTTACTTGCATCACTAATAGAATTAAATTTTAGAATTAAAAATATTTTATTTTTAGTTTTTATTAATGTTTCTTGGAATGCACC
Organism: Laticauda colubrina; assembly: GCA_015471245.1. Lineage (NCBI taxonomy): Eukaryota > Metazoa > Chordata > Lepidosauria > Squamata > Elapidae > Laticauda > Laticauda colubrina. The sequence goes on from BLBF01000005.1 coordinate 29,332,353, forward strand.
CCTTTCAGCTAGATGTGGAGTCTCTTCTCTCTGGTTTTTTTATATGTACTCAAAAGATATATGTTTTCCTGACACTGGATACTGCACAATTTTTAATCAGATTCTTTTAAAATTATATTTTATTGTGCTTTATGTTTCATCTTGTTTCATGTACACCACATAGGGGTTATTTCAAGAGATTGTCTAGAAGAATTTCAAAATCCATAAATGATTTTTTGGTATATGAGAGGTAGAGAAAGGCAAATTATGTAAACTCAGTGAGACCTAAACAGAAAAAACTAAAATTAATGAAAGGATGAAGGTACCTAAGGATTGCTAGAAAGAACAGTAGGCAATAATGTTATGAGGAAACATAGAAGCGAACTATCCCTAAAGGACAGTTCAGGTAATTCTTGACTTGCAACAGTTTGCTTAGTGACAATTTAAAATTACAACAGCATTGAAAAATGTGACTTATGACTGTTTTTCAGTTATGACTTTGCAGCATCCCCATGGCAACTGACTCGTATTTATAATGGTTGCTGTGTCCTGGGTCATGTGATCATCTTTTGTGACCTTCTGACAAGTAAAATCAATGGGGAAGCCAGATTCACTTAATAATCAGGTCACTAACTTATCAACTGCAGTGATTCCTTTAACAACTGTATCAAGAAATGTTGTAAAATGGGGCAAAACTCACTTAACTAATGTTTCACTTAACAACATAAATTTTGGGCTCAATTGTCATAAATCAAGGACTACCTGTAGTTTTCCATCTCTGGATTTGCCTTGTTTTGCCGGGGCAGCACAAGTATGTTAATTGTTAGACAGAAAGTGATAAAATAATGCTCATCTCTAATTTCTGTACAAAGCACACACAAAACTTAATGATCTGAAATAACTCTACTGAAACTATATTCTACATGCAGAAAAGGAAAAAAACACCTCCATTGATGATGGCTTAGTTTCTACGGTGGACCCAAAAGAGGGACTTTTAGGAATCCATTCCTTTACCAGGATTAAATTTTCTGTACTTGTCTGAACTGCATTTCTGATTAGTTTTGGTTACCCTCAAAAAATTTGATGCCATAAAAGCTGGATGACATTCTTTAAAACATTAAAAAAACACTCCCATGAATCCTTTAAGTACAATACATACAGAAAGTAAATAGTCAAAGTCATCTGTGCATTCTGCCTTTTCTTTCTCTTGAAGATCAATGGAAAAATCTTCATAAATAACCCCATGAACCAAATTGCTCTGGAAAAAAATTAAAGAAAATGTGTTTTTCTATGATAATTATTAGGTAGTTATAAACAGTAATCCAAGACTCTATAAAAACTAAACTTAAGTTCAACAAAATAATTTCATTTCCAATTTCAGCCATAATATACAAGCTTTCAATTTTGTTTAGGTGAGATTAATGAGGGAAGGAAGGTTCAGTGGGCAAGCCACCATCATATTTAAGGTAAAGCCCATGTCACACAGCACCAACGGATGAAAAGAGGATGTAAAATGGAGAGAAACACTTGCCATCCATTGGTTAACGCAATGCATCCGTTCTGTACTCACTGCGTCCGTTTTTCATACTCTCTATCCGTCCAGCATCCATTGACTGAGGTTCCATCTGCTCAAAAAGTTTTGAGCTACACAAAACCTTTTGAGTGGATAAAGTATCCAATGCATCTCTTATAAATCCACTACGCATACGGGGAACATCCGTTATATGTCTGTCGTCATCCGTTACGCGTCCACTATATCCGCTAGGCATCCATTGTGCATCCGCGCAATTCACATCCGCTCCAGCGGAAAACGGACACAGGGAGAAGCGAAACGGATGTGGAACAGACACACAGCGTTCATAGCACGGACGTAGAAAGGATGAAAGCAGATGCAGCTCGCATATAAAGCATTAAAACGGAAAAAACGTTCGTATAGGGGACGTAACTAGGATATTTAGGATGTCTGCAGGATGTCTAGAGGATGCAAAAGGACACCAAGCGGAAAACCTATATTTCCTATAAAAAGGGGGAGAAACCACCTGGATCTCACTTTCAGTCCAGCAGCCCTGCTGTGCAGACCTCTTCAGCTTTCATCTTGCTCTTGCTCTTCCACAACATCCAGTCATCTCCACCATGGATCGTCGCACATTCCTTTTGGTAGCCACCATCGTTCTACAACAGTGCGAAGCCCTCTACAGGCTCTTTCACCTGTTCTACGGGAAGAAAAGGAGGCGTCCAAGAAGTGTCTGGGTCTGAAGATGGATCACGAGAAGAGTCGAGTACGGACTGTATAACAAGCTGATGGTGGAGCTGAGGAATGAAGACACTCGTGCATTCCAGCACTTCATGAGGATGCCTCCAGCCATGTTTGACGAAGTTGTGGAGTGGCTGAGACCCAGGTTGACCAAGCAGAGCACCAACTTCCGGCCCAGCCTGGACCCTGGGCTGAAGGTGGCACTGACTCTGCGCCACCTGGCCTCAGGGACCACCTACAGGAGCATGCAGTCTGGCTGGAGGTGCCACACAACACCATCAGCATTGTGGTCAGAGAAGTGGTGCAGGCCATCATCGAAGAATACCTGGCGGAGCTCTTCCAGTGCCCCTCCACTGAAGAAGGCTGGAGGAAAGTTGCAGAGCAGTGGTATCAGAAGTGGAACTTCCCCCACACCGTTGGAGCCATAGATGGGAAGCACGTGGCCTGCAAAGCTCCAGCCAACTCAGGGTCCACTTATTTCAACTACAAGGGCTTCTTCAGCATCATCCTCTTCATCATGGTCGATGCTGACTACAAGTTCATGTACATCGATGCTTCAGGCAACGGGTCAGCTTCAGATGTCCAGGTATACAACGCCAGTGACCTCAAGGAGGGGCTGGAATGCAAAGGCTTAAACCATTTCTAAAAGTTTCCACCAAGACTTTATTTACTAAAAGAACTGAACCAAGTGTGTGAAACAAAGATAACCTTTATTAATAACAAACTGTAAAAGCAAAATGACCCAAGTAAAGTGTCCCAAGCAAAGATAAAGTCAACAGGTAGCAACCCAGTCTCTGGCACTCTTCTCAGTCACTCTGAGGTGTGTCCATGGTCTCAGGGGTGAAGGGTCCAGGTGCTGTGGAGGTGGCTGCTGCTGGAGTGCTGGTCTGAGGCACCATTGGGGTGCCTGGCCCCGAGAGGACAACAGGGGATGGTGTGTGGAGGAAGCTCTCAGAGAGCTGGTTCAGTCCTGTGATGTTGAGAGCCCCTTCCTCCATGACATGGGGTGTCAGTCCCAAGACCGATGACAGAAGTTCTGAGGCCGGGCTTGGCTGTTGGGTGGAGGAAGGAGGAGTGTAGTGGGGCTGTCTGGTCTGCAGGTGAGCGAGGTGAGGTGTGGGTGGCATCTGTGGCATCCGTGGCATCTGTGGCATCCGTGGCATCTGTGGCTTCGGTGGCATCGATGGCATCGGTGGCATACGATGAACCTGTGCCTGGACTGGGAAGGGCTGCCTGTGCTGCTGGAACTCCTGGTAGCCATAGCCTTGGTAGGTGAGAGCCTGTGGAAAGCCTTGGAAGGGCTGTGACATCACCTGGGGTGGAGGAGCAGACCTGGACTGGGTCGGAGCAGGTTCAGTTGGGCCTGGAGGGTTGTGCAGAAGACCTGTGATCCTCTCCTTTTTCACCTGGTACTGGGATTCGGACATGTCCATGAGGGTCTGGTTGACGTAGGTGAGGAAGGGCTTTCTGTTCAAGGATGGTATGTCTGTTTGTACTTGCTAAGAGAGGAGATCTCCGCTGCTTTTGATGGTGTCCCTGATCTCCAGCAGGACAGTGTGGCTCTGTCCCTCCGGTCTGGCTCTCTGCCTGCTTTCTGTGGAGGTGGAGCTGGGGGTGGGGGTGAGTTGGTCTCTGGTGGCAGTGCCCTCTCCTTGTTCCAACTGCATCAGGGGGTCCTCCACCTGCTCTGCCACAGGGAGTGCAGCTGTCGGGGGGGTCTCCTTTGTGGGGCACTCCACAGATACCTACCTGGACACAGGAGCTGACTCTTGGACAGAAGAGGACTGGCTCTCTGTGGGCTGCCTAAGAGAGAGGGTTGACAGAGGGGCTGCTCCTCGGTGGCAGACCTCACCCTCCAAGAAGCTGCATGTGGCCATCACGTAGGTCTTCCGGTCGGTGAGCTTGACCACGGCCTGGCCAGATCTCTTGAGGTGCAGCTTCCCGTACCAGGTGTGCATGTGCTTCCACCACCCGAGGAGGACCTCTGAAGTTTAGCCCAGACTCTCTGCCTTCTCTCTCCAAGCTGCCTGCTTCCGCTTGGTGTCTCGATAGAGCCTGTGTCCCTTCCTCCAGAGGTACTCGTTCTCCCTCAGCCATTCGAGCACCTCATCCTCATGTTCCTCTTCGATGGAGTACTGTCTCCTCTCCCTATTGCGTGATTGCCTCTTCCTCCCTCTGGCAGGGCCTTCTGGGCCCTCATCAGAAGGGCTTTGAGGTTCTAGGGGCTGGTCCACCACACCACCACCAGCAGCAGCAGCAACAGCAGCAGCAGCAAAAGTAGCACCAGCAGCACCAGCAGCACCAGCAGCACCAGGAGTAGCACCAGCAGAGTAAGCACCAGCAGAAGCACCAGCATCAGGAGCAACACCAGCAGAAGCCCCAGCACCAGCAGAGTCAGCCCAAGCAGCAGAAGCCCCAGGAGAAGCAGAGTCAGCACCAGGGGATGGTATGGTGGCCCTGTCCTTCATACCAGGGCTGGCAGGAGTAGGCACAGGCTTCCTCTTCTTCCCCATGGTTGTTGGCTGGAGATGTGTCTGGCATCAGGTCTTTCCTCTGAATGGTGACCTGCTTGCGAGCTACATCCTTTTATATCCACGGGGCTGATGCAATGCATCCTCCCCGCATGCGCAGTGAATGATTTGCAACCGCTAGGCATCCGCTAGGCATCCGCTAGGCATCCGCTAGGTGTCCATGATGCATCTGCTGTATCCGCTCGGCATCCGCTCCTTCCGCTGCGCGTCTGCTTTGCTGTGCTCCCCTGGAAGCCCTGCGGATGTGCCATCCACTTCCATCCGCTTCCATCCACTAGGCTTCTGTGGAGCATCCGCTTAACATCCTTGCTACGTCCTCTCCTGCCGCTTCCTTTCCGTTGTTGTCCGCTCTCTTTATGCAAATTTGGGGCACTTTTGAGAGCGGATAACAACGGATGGAACATTTTCTCGTCCGCTGTGTCCTTTTTACATACTTTTTGCATCCGTCGGCCTATGTGATAGGGCCTTAAGAAACCCTATTGAGAAAGATTATACATTTTTTATTTAAGAATTTAATTTAATTTCAAAATCCATGGATGAAACAAACTTCCAAAGTTTTCTTTTTAAAAAACTATAAAAATTCTAGAACAAAAGCTGGAACAATAAATCTTGTAGGTAATCTTACTTTGGCTTCATACATCACCATAAACAAGGAAACAAACAGATAAATAAATAGAACTGGAAAATCCAGCTGTGTATATTTCTCAAGGAGATGTCACCACTAAACTTTAGTTGTACAAACACTGAAAACCTAGAAAGTAAAATATTTATGAACATACTACTCATAGAAAATATCTGTATGATTATGGCAAGTTATAGATAGATAGATAGATAGATAGATAGATAGATAGATAGATAGATAGATAGATAGA
>BLBF01000005.1:29343996-29359710 GCA_015471245.1 Laticauda colubrina
AATCAAAGCCACAAAACAGACAGAAGAAACCAGAAACACCAATCAATTAAATCTCCAAGTCCAGTGAACACAGACCCGGGCTCCTAGCCAATCAGAATGGACCAGCCTCAAATTTGAAACCAAAAGCTGTGAGACACACATCCATACAGAAGCCTGATGATGGCAGATGAGATTCTGCTGAAACGTTGCTACAATTTTAACAACACTACAATGACATGGGATAATACCCAAGGGAAGCTAAACAGCACACATGTAAGTACCCGCGAAAGCTTAAAAAATATATATATATTGTTCTGTTATTTACATACTAAATATACAGTAGATCCTGGCACAGAAAATACCCTTCTCTGCATAGCTGCATATTTAAGAAAGAACAAACCTGGTGCTAAATTTCATGTAGTCTTCAAATATGTTCAGAAACTTTACCTCATACTTGGAAAACAAGATTTCCTTCATAACGGAAAGAGGAGCAGAAAATTTATGGGGAGCTGGAGTCCAAAACATTTTAAGAGATCCAGGCTGAAGTTTTATCTTCAAAAAATAATTTATAAACTGATTTAGTATGATATATTATTAAGCATTTATTTTAAACATACTGTTTAAATGAACAGCAGATATATTGTATGTTATACACATTTTGCTGCCTTCAAATAATGCAATGCACTACAACAGACTGCTAGAGGGCATTAAAAAAATGTAATTCAATTTTTTTACTAACGGTTCTGCGGGCGTGGCTTGGTGGGCATGTGACTGGGTGGGCATGGCTGGGTAGGGATATGACTGGGTGGGGGTGGTCAATTCCACATCACTCATGTTGAGGGGTTCCTTGCCTTGCCCTGCCCCACTTGCTTGGCCTCGCAAGCTCTTCGGTCTTTGTCTATTAATTTGTCTCTTATTACAGTGTCTGTTTGATTAGCTAATGCCTGTCTGTCCTTCTGGATCCAAAACTCCCATAGATTCTTAGACCTATTATTCTCCACGATCCTCTGTGGAAACTCCTTGATGGATGGATGGAGAATTCTGGGAGTTAAAGTCCATACATCTTTCAGCTGAGAGACACCAATCTACCCCTTGGGTTCTATCTAGTGTGGTAAATCCCTGCTTCTATGAATCTGGGGCTTAGTGCCTCTTCTTGTGCTGTTATGATTAGTGATCAATGTTGCCTTTTACACACATACAACTTCAGGAATAATTATAAAAAATGATGATTTTTCACTCATTTCTTTACTAGTAGTAGAAACAAAATAAGCAGCCATAAATGTTACCTAAAGTTGGATCGGCACCAGCCAGAAGTGGTAGTTTGCCGGTTCTCTGAACTACTCAAAATTTCTGCTATCAGTACACCAGAACTGGTCCGAACCAGCTGATCCAAAGTATTGATATCACCTTCCCACCAGGTAACTTTAAGTGTGAACTCAAGACTGTCTATCTCATTCAGAGAGCTTTTAGAAGAGTGCTATGTTTGATGTTTCAAAGGTATGACTTAAGCTAAAGTAAACCTTATACTTTTTAATACAGTAAAAGTCATCGGCTTCTTTAAAATTGCATGTTTCCCAATGTATCTGTTAATTGGCAATAGCCACATATTGTTGCTTGCCATAAGATAGGGAAATAATTTTAGAGAATTTTATCAAAGACAGACCTCTTATTTTAAATTAACTTAATCCCGGAATACTGACAAAAAAGGAAGAATATAGAGCTCTGTCTGCTGATAGACCTATTTAATGTAAGATTCACATATTTTTACAAACAACTTCATATCTTTACTTTTGTGAGTACAAATTACAAACAACTTCATATGTTTACTTTTGTGAGATTTAAAGAAAACCAATCCCAGTTACTCTTTAAAAATGGGATTTCTTAAAAATACCTAAAAGCTTTCCTATAAATTACTACAAGTATAAATGAAGCCATACCTTTTTTCCTAACAATTTCAGTTGAGGCTTTTCGACATAGAACTCAGCTATTCTTTGCCACTCAGGCATACTTCTTGGTGATTTTGGAGGTAAAACTTGAATTCCATCTTCTTGACTGCTTTGGCATACCTCAGAAATGGAAAGTCCTTCCTTATAAATCCTGAAATAAATATATTTTGCAGAAGCTGTTGAGTTATTTATAATGCTCCTCATACAACATTCATTTAGGGTCCCTCTCCCCCAGCCAAATTAGAGCATGTACAATAGCGGATACAAGTAAACTTTTGTACAACTTTCCTTCTAAACATGAGTTAATGAGTAACACTGACAATAAATCTTGTGTCAATATAAGGCCATTGACCAAAACTGCATTATATAGGATACTCCAATCATGCTATTAATTTATTCCTTTTGCATGAATAACTCAATTTCAATAAAATCAAGCAAACAATATCTTAGCTGGAGTTACCACAACTGTGATTTCAGAACAATTTGACAAATATAAAGACGAGTCAACTATCACATAAATCTGAAGCTTCCATAGCTGTTAGATGCTTTAAATGAAAATATATATAGTTGCATTCATCCTAATTAATTTTTTCATCCTAAGAAGCCCAGAATAAAATTCTAAACTCACAGTTAGAGTTATATTAGATAATGCTAAAAGTTTGAAGATATACAGTATGAATAATTCTACTTTAAATTGTTGAAGTTTACCAATTGTTGTTTCAAGGAAAGCAAATCCTTTCAGTCCTGGTGAAATAAACAATGTCCAATGACTGTGTGATGACTTGGGGCATGGCACAAAGGCAACACGGTCAGATAATCAGTAGGAGTCCCTTTATTAGCTCCAACTTTACCCTCAATATCCCGGTTACCTTTTGGCTGGAGAAAAACTTTCCCAGGAACAGCCTTTGGCTGCAGAGAATCAAGTCCAAAATGTGGTCAACAAAAACTGTAAGTACAAGTCCAATCAAAGCAAAATGAGGTAATTAGTTCAGCAGGGCAGGAGCAAGAATTCCAGACGTGAAGGCACAGCAATAACACAGTTGGAAAGATGCCAGAAATACAGATAACTAAAGTCAACACAAGATAAACTCAAGTTTGCTCCCAGCAGCTGCCGCACTCAGCATGCATCTCTTTTAAACTCTCATTCCCAGGTGTGGCTAATGAAGGGAATCACAGCCCTTTCCTCCCCTATAAGCCACGCAACCCATGTTGCTCTCTTCTCCATTCCTTCCTGCTTGCCCTATGATGAAGAGGGGGTGGGCCTGGGTCTTCCTTTGAACTCCCTCTCCCTTGTTCTATTTCTATTTATTCTGCCCAGCCAGACTTTGCCCTTCCCCAGTTTCCTCCACAGCCAATGGAGCCACACTCCCACTCCCTGTCAGCTGTTTGTCTTCCTCCATGGATTCAGACTCTGACAGGGGCATAACAGGTTGCTTCACCACCATTTGCAGAAGTTTATGTTTATCTTTGTAGCAAGATACACTGACTGATTCATATAGGAACGCCTTTGTATATTTAGAATATATATCATTCTAAGTCAAAAACCGCATACATGGCTTAATGAAATTAATAAAATGAGCTACTAGAGCTGGCAGCAGAAAATACTGTATGTAATCCTGTTTCTTCTTCTGGATGAAATAAGGACATACCACCAATATTTCTCCTAGATAAAAGCTGGAGAGTTTGGCACTGTCTTAAACGGCTTTACTGAATCCTTATGAATACATACAATTTGACCTTCAGCTAGTTGAATGAATAGAAGTATGAATATTGGATGTAATATAAACTCAAGTGAAGCACTTTGTTTTCATACAGTAATTTCTTAACAGCCTTTGATACTTTCTACTGTGCTATAAGTACATTGCCAATTTTCTGTTTTATTATGAACATTCACACAGTGCATTTTTATTTTTACTTTACATCTTATTGAACTGTTATAATCTACTACTGTTTGTCTAATTGAAATTAAAGAATGTGTAAATACAGAATTATATTGGAAAAGGACAATCCCATGAATGTTTTAGTGGACATACTAATTGGAGGTATGAAAATTTCCAGCTGATGGAAGATTATCAATATTGAATATTGCTGTTAAGTGGGTGCAGATAAGGAAGGAGCAGGACTTAGGAGCGTGAAGAAACTCTTTATTTTAAAGCCGGAATCAAAAAACAAGCAAACACAGCAGGCACCAGCTTTTATTGTCGGTGCTGTCCAACACTTCAGCCACTGACGGGGACTTAATCTTCCCGCCAGTGACTGGACCAATGAGTGAAGTCTGATATCAAACTCCACTTTGCATATAATATAAACACATGTAAATAAAGCATCATGCATATTTAACACCACTCCCCTCTTAGTTCAGACCGACCAATCACCGCATACGCGGCAGACGTAGTCCTTCAGGTAGGCAGGGCTTCTGTGGGTATGACTGGGCCTGCATGGTTCAGTTGTTCCTGAGGCTGTGGCCTGAGTGGACAGCACCTCGAAGGTTTCAGGAGGCATGGCAGTTTCTGTTGAGCTAGAGGCCTCAGAAGTACTACGCTGGGCTCCTCTACCCCCAGATAAGTTCTCCACTCGGGTTTCTAGCTCCCAGGGTCTAGTTGTTGTTGGAGGAATGTTGTGTTGTTCAGCTTCGTGTGGGGGTTGAACTTTGTGGCCCGCAGTTGGGCTATGTTCCTGTTTCATATTTTTCCTCCTTCTACTTCCAGTCTGTATGATCTGGGTCTGGTACTTTCAATTATTTTCACTGGGACCCAGGTTGCCCCTCCCATGTAGTTGTGTGCATACACTGGGTCTCCTGGTGTGAATGTCCTGCACTTTCCTGTGGAGTCTAGAGGGGTGCTGCTTGTGCCGTTTGGATGGACCCTGTCCAGGGTGAACCTTAATTTTATGTTCATGAGCATTTCTGCTGGGCTTCTGTTTGTTGCTGCACTTGGTGTTATGTGTTGGATTAGCAGCAATTTGTCAACTCTTTCTTGCCAATCACCAAGGGCCTAATTTTTTTAGTATTTCTTTGGTCGTTTGCACCATCCTCTCTGCTTGCCTGTTCACGGCCAGGTGTGCCAGCACTGATAGGACATGTCAGATCCCCAGTTGGGCAAGGGAGCTTTTGAATTGCTGTGCTGTGAATTGCGGGCCACTGTCCAAAACCAGCACATCGGGTAGCCCATGGGTGGCGAATAATTTCCACAAAGCTCTGATCATTGCCTCGGTTGTTGTGGATTTTATGATGACCACCTCCAACCACTTAAAGTAGGCATCAACCATGATTAGAAATGTTTACCCCTGCTAGGGTCCTGCAAAGTCTATGTGTATGAGAGCCCATAGTGCTGAGGACTTTTCCAACTTGAGGGGGGGTGCTGAGGGAGGGGCAGGTCAGGACTCCTGACAAGGTGGGCATATGGCAACCCAACTCTCAATGTCTCTGTCTATCCCCGGTCATCAGATGTAGCTCCTTGCTAAGGCCTTTATTTTTACTATCCTGGGGTGCCCTGAATGTAGTAATCCCAAAACTCTCTTCCTTAACAGCTGATGTACAATCACCCTGTCCCCCCATAACAAACATCCCCTTAATGCTAACAGCTCTAGTTATCTGTTTCTAAATGGCATGAATTCCTCCCCTTCCATCTTGTTTGGCCAGCCCCTCCAGTTCAAAACTCGCACCAACGTTTTGTCCTTATCAGTGAGTCTCGCGATGTCCGCTGCCATCAGTAAGCCTGGCTCAAGACTTATCTGTTTCTAAATAGTGTGAATTCCTCCCCTTCTGTCTTGTTTGGCCAGCCCCTCCATACCCAGTTCAAAATTCGCACCAACATTTTGTCCTTAGTGGTGAGTCTCGCGATGTCCACTGCCATCAGTAAGCCTGGCTCGAGACTTTCTGCAAGGAATATGGAAGTCACTAGGGCTGGGTCTTCCACTAGGTCTGGCAGGGGGCATCTGCTGAGTGCGTTGGTGTGTGGGATGTTCTTCCCTGGTCTGTGTACTAGGCTGTAGTTATAGGCTGCCAGGAAAACTCTCCATCTTAGCATTCTCGGTGATAAGATGTTAGGTGTGTGTTTGTTTCCTGAGAGAATGCCAAGCAGCGGTTTGTGGTCGGTGATCAACTTGAAGTGTCTGCCATAGAGGTAATCATGAAAACATTTTACTCTGGCTACGGTGGCGAGGGCTTCTGTCTATTTGGCCATAGTTCCTTTTGGCTTTCGACAAAGTCTTAGAATAGTAGGCTATGTGGGCTTCCTTTCTATTCAGTAACCTGTGGCTCAGTACTGCCCCAGTGCCATAGGGTGACACATTGCAGGTTAGCCATAGAGGTAGGGTCACGCTATATTACATCAGTACAATGTCAGATATTAAAATGTCGTTTATTTTGGTGAGCACGGTGTCTTGGGGGGGGGGCACTTCCAGGTTGTATTTTTATCCAGCAGTCTATGGAGTGGTTCTACTATGGTCACCTTCTGTGGCAAAAATATGTTATAAAAATTTAGTAAACCAAGAAGGCTTGAAGTTCAGCTTTACTCTGTAGGGTGAGGGATTCCTTAATCACCTTCATCTTGCTATTCATGGGTTGGATGCCTGACCCATCGATTAAGTAACCCAAAAATTCAATGCTCGGTATGGCAATGTAGCATTTGTCCTTTTTTAACTTTAGCCTCACTTCTTGAAATCGTTCTAGTACTGCTCGGACCCTCTTCATTAGCTAGGGTTTGTCTCTGGCTGAGATTATTACATCGTCAAAATAGGGGACAACTCCCGGCAGATTTTGTAACAGCCTTTCCATGATGCTTTGGAATAGGCCAGGGGTTATGCTAACTCCAAATTGCAGCCGCTTGCATTTGAAGGCGCCCCTGTGGGTCACGATCGTCTGGGCTTCAGTGGTGGCTGCATCCACAGACAGTTGTTGATATGCCTGGGCTAAGTCCAATTTAGCAAGGATCTCGCCCCGGCCCAAGGAATGTAAAAGGTGCTGAGCCACTGGCACTGGCTATGTGCTCTGTTGCAGTGCGAGGTTCAGGGTACTCTTGTAGTCAGCACATATTTTGACTGACCTATTGGGCTTCACAGGGGTCACTATAGGGGTTTCCCACCTTATGTGGTCTACCGGTTCGAGGACCTCTTGAGTTACTAGCTTGTCCAGTTGCTCTTCAACCTTGGGCCACAGAGCAAAGGGGACTCTCCGGGACTTCAGTCGGACAGGGGCTATGTTGGGGTCGAGGTTAAAACTGATAGGGGTCCCCTTGTACTTCCCCAGTTCACCTGCTGAAGATGTCCTGGAATTCCCTCTCCAAAGCATTTAGGTCGCTTCCGCTGTTTGATCTGGCCATAGCTATTGTGTGGATGCCAGTGAGGCTGATCTGCAGCAGCGCAAACCATTCTCTCCCCAGGAGGCTGGGGAGATCTCGGTCCATGTTGGTCAGTGGCAGGGCTCCCCAGAAGTCTCCATATTCCACATGGCATGTTTTCTTCCCCAGCACTGAATGCGGTATCTGCTATCCCGCATCAGATGGGCATCTCATGATAGGGAGTGAAGGAGAGAGAAACGACAGGAGACGAAGTTCCTCGCGATGAATGCGCCCAGAATGTCTGGGTACACGCTCTTTTATTATGCTCATTCAAAAGGGGGTGATTGTTTATTCAGAACCTAGGTCAAGCCTCAGTCAGACGGAATATACAGAATTAACAATGGCTCAAACAAAAGCAAGATACCAGGACAGACAGGATGGCAAGATTTATATTTGATCAGGATATTTCTTCTTCACAAAGCTGCATGCCAGACAATGTAATCCCAAGTGAATAAACCATTTCTGCAAATGTTTGACTCCTTGTCAATGTACGTGCCCTGTAAAAGGTCACTGAGAAGACAGAAGCTTAATGATTACACGTGAATGATACAATGTTGCAATGATACACAGTTGCAAACACATAAATGATACATAGTTACAACAGATATTCTGCAGCCTTGGTAGTCCTTCAGTATGATTTGTTGTGGCTGGAGCTGGCTCTGGCTGATGCGGGGGTTGATCTTCTGTAGGGCCTCCCAAGAAATCATTGATATATAAGACCCGGAAGCAACTTCCATTGGCCACAGGGTTCCATCAATTCTCACTGGGTGAGGATCTTGTTGGATTCAAAAGTGTCTGTGTGTCCCACTCAGGGTATGCGTAGCCCACAATGGTATGGTAGGTCTCTTCCTCCCAGGTGCCATCTTGTTTTTTGAATTTTGCACTAGATGCCTTCCGACTCTTGCATTGCCTGGTTGGGGAGTATGCCTTGTGGCTCTGTTTGTCCATTGGTTGGCTGGCTCTGCAATCTTCCATGATGTGGAAAACTCTCGCACCACCCGCAGATGGTCTCCTTGAAATGGCAGGTAGACTGGGGATTATTCCCTCCACAGCCTCCACAAGGCTTGGCTCCCTTGGCTGTTCCAGGTTTGCTGGATCTTACCCGGTGGACATCTTCTTCTTCGCTGTTGCTGCTTCCAGAGCAGGATGGACTTCGCTGTGCCCTCTTCTCGGTATGGATAGTGTGGACCTTGCTGCTGCTCTTGATTCGGGCTACAGAACAGTCGGAGGTTTCCATGGCTTTCGCTTCTTCCAGGGCTCCCTTAAATGATACTTCCTCCCTTGCAAGCAGTCTCTTCAGTAAGGTTAAGTCCCTGAGGCCGAGGACTAGCCAGTCCTAGATCATGTCCTCAGCATTTGTGAATTTATAGTTCTTTGATAGCCTCCTCAATGCGGCCACGAAATTGTTTATGCTCTCCCCCTTTTTTTGGCTCCACATATAAAAGTCATGCCGGTTTGCCAGGTATGATTGGGTAGGGTAAAAATGCCCCTTCAAAGCTCGTTGTAGCTCATCCCAGGAGACATTTACCATCTTCATCTGCAACAAGAGCTTCAGCTAGTTCATAGAGTTCCGAATCTCAATAGGTTAAGAAGAAAGCCTTCTTCTTTGCGTCGGATGCTGCCTGCTCCCATTTACCTCCAACTTTAAGTTGAATCTTCCCATGTACGAGGACTACTTCTTCTTGGTTGGCTCGAATGGGATCGATAGGGGTCAGTGGGCCATGTTGGTTCGCTGTTGGTTGGAACGGTCAAGTTCACTGGAAAATGACTGGTGTCCACGAGATCCTTGTCTTCCTCAGAATCCCACCTTCGTCACCAGTGTTAAGTGGGTGCAGATAAGGAAGGACCAGGATTCAGGAGTGCGAGGAAACTCTTTATTTTAAAGCCGGAATCAAAAAGCAAGCTGTCCAACACTTCTGCCACTGACGGGGACTCAATCTTCCTGCCAGCGGCAGGAGTGAGTGGAGTCTGACATCAGACTGCATATAACGTAAACACATATAAATAAAGCGTCATGCATATTTAACAATTACCTCAGCAACTATTACCAAGTCTGTGTTGATTTTTCTTGTCTTCCTTCCCAATTTCCTTCCATATGGATATATGGTCAGCTGGCAACCCAGAGATCAGGAATTCCCTCATTTGTAAACTGCACACCAAAAGATATTTACAATGCTAAAGGCAAACTGTTAAAACAGATTCATTTCACAGCTCTAGCTATCCATCTGGAACCTAGAGATCAGCACTTTGCTCTAAAACATGTGCAATTTGTTCATTAGGTGTTATAAATTTAAGCTCAGTTCATGGTAACAGCAAGGATAAATGGAGCCTCAACCTTTATCTGACAATAGTGCATGTTTGTTCCATCAACAGCACTTTAATTTCTTTGTATTTGCCATTCATCTTGTCCATTGCCTTTCTCTTCTAGTTCTCCTCAACTACACCAAATGTAATAATTATTTCCAGTCCATCATCTGCTTATGTCACATGCCCAAAGCATGTGAGTTTCTGCTTGTTGGTCATCATTTCAAGGGAATAGTTTTTGTTTGACTCAATAATGATTAATTCTTTTTACAGTCTATGTTTTTCTTAATTCAAAGGGTTTTTTCTCACACTTTTTGTCCACCTATTACCACTAGAAAGAAATATCCTTATTTTCTTCAGCTTTTCTAAATTTGTCCTTGTGCTTTTCCACTCAAGAAAATAAAACAATGTAACACTTTCATTTTTTTCACCATTGAGATCACTAAGTATACTAGCCTTTCATTAAGGTATTTAACATTAACTCAGATTTTATTTTCTCCATTTTTGTTTTCATAAAATACATCTTCTAAGTATTTGTTTCTTCTGCATATCTTACATTGTTAATGTTTTAGCCTATCTTGATTTCAGTTGTCATAATTTTCAATCCTGCTGTTGTTCCAATATTATTTGATACTGTAGGAGTAAATTGCATCACTTTCCTTTACCCAGTTTCTCCAAATTCATTTCTTACATTCAAGCTATGAAAAGATGGGCTTTGCAAATGCACAGAAATTGATCCAAATCACCACAGCACTCATATTTTTTTCTAGGCTTATGTGGATGCTTCATAAAATGTCTCAGCCTGTATGCGCAAACAGAATTTCTATGAATCATTTTTTTCTCAGTGTAAAACTAAGTTATAAGATACCTGCCATGTTCTCTAATGCTTAAATAAATTACTCAAATTTCCTTTAACGAAGAAAGTGAAGAGGTAAAGTGATCAAATTCTAAATAACAATGGCAGTTCCCTTACATTAGAAGCCAGAATACAGAATTGGACAAGGTATCTTTAAAACCTGTTTAAAACAGAAAAGAAAGCTCGAGTGCGCTTGGACGAAGTTGAAGAAATCATCTAACTGAATGCAAGAAAAAAATGCCTATTCAAGATGGCATCATGGAGATCAGCCTTGAATGAGTTGATGGTGCACCTCCTCCTCAAGAAGCTGCCACTGGATCCAGCAATCCTGAACAACTGTTGCTTAGTCTACATTAAGAACATTGAGGTGGTGGTTGAATAGCAATTACAGAGGATCCTGGAGGAAGCAGATTATCTGGACTCATTTCAGTCAGGGTACAATATGAAGACAGGATTTGTTGGGCTTGTCAATGACCTTTGCTGGAGCTAGAGTAGGATGGTGTGTCTATCCTCCAGCTCCACATCTCTCAGCAGTTTTTGATACTGTCAATCACAGTATCTTGGACTGGCTGTGGGATTTCAGTGTGAGGGATATCGTGTTACAGAGGTTCTTTCTCTAGGGTTGGTTCCAGTCAGTTTTGACAGTGGGGAGGGGTAATACCACAGGAGCCAGTTGTGGACTTACACTCTCATTATATTATTTAACATCTACATGGAACCACTGCGTGAAGTCATCTGTCATGAAAAGTAGTATCTGAGACATGAAAAATCAGCATTATGCTGACAGGGGGTCTGCAGACAACATTTTTACTTTTGGTATGTCCCTATGAACATAGAATAATAAAGTTGGAACTTAGAAGGGACCTGGAAGTCTTCTAGTCCAACCAAATGAAATGGTAACTTTTCATTTAGAGAAAGTGTCTGATAAGATGAAGAAGATTTACTTGTGGAATGTTGTACAACTATGTCCCTAAAGATTTGCAGCAAATGTTAGACAGATTCTATAATGCAACAAGCAGCAGAGACCTAAAAAAATTTTGCACTATAAGATGCACTTTTCCCCCTCAAAAAAAATGTGTGGAAATATCTGTGCATCTTATAGAGTTCATGTTGCTGAAGCCCCATCCACCCATCAGCCCCCACCCTTCAGCCATTTTTGGTCTTCACGTGCCCTATTTTTGGCCTCTACACATCCCATTTTTGGCTGTTCCAGGCAGCGGAGATTGCTGACACCGACTGCCGCTGCTGCCACCACCAATCACAACCACCATTTGGTGGCGGCAGCGATAGGCAGTGGTGGCAATTGGCAGCAACTGCCAGTGGCGATCAGCAGCAACTGACAGTGGCGAACAGTAGTGATCCCCACTGCCTGGAACGTGCTGGGGCCAAAAATGAGACGCACAGAGACCAAAACCAGGATGCACGGAGGTGGTGATAGGCAGTGGTGGCAATAGCTGGCGGTGGCAATAGCCAGAGGTGGCAATAGCTGGTGGCAATCCCCGTAGCCTGGAACAGCTGATCAGCTATATTCCGGGAGGCTAATCCAATGCCAATCAGCTGCTTGTGCTAAATCAGGCTGCGATAACAAGCTGAAGCTGACCAGGCCATTTGCTTGTTTGCTGCAAGGACACTAGCCAGACAAATATTGATGGATGCTGAAAAGCAGAGGCAGATTTTTTTTCTTGTTTTCCTCCCCAAAAGCTAGATGCGTCTTAAATTCTGGAGTGTCTTATAGTGCAAAAATATAGTAATATATCAGACCAACATTGTTATATATGACATGTGAGTCATATGAAGACAGAATGCAAAATCAATGAGTGAAGCAAGAGTGACTGGCTTGAGGAAAAGGGAAACCTGCAAAAGTCATAGTTGGATGGAAATTATATTTCCTCAAACTGAAAAGCAATGTATGAACACATATGAAGACATGTTTATGAAGAAATGTATTGTATGTACAGATAGTCCTCTTACTACCATAACTGAGCCCAAAATTTTTGTTGCTAGGTAGGACATTTCTTATATAAATTTTGCCCCATTTTATGACCTTTATTTTCATAGTTAAGTGAAATCTGGCTTCCCCACTAACTTTGTCAGAAGGACACAAAAGCTTATCACATGATCCGGGACACTGCAACTGTCATAAATATTAACCAGTTTGCCAAACTTCTGAATTTTGATCTTGTGAACTTGGGAATGCTGCAACATGAAAATCGGTCATAGGTCATTTTTTTCAGTGCCATTGTAATTTTAAAGGGCACAAAATGAACTGTTGTAAATTGAGGATTACCTGTACAAAGTAAAAAGCAGGATGTTTTGCAAGAATAGTAATGTATCATGCAATATTATATAAAATAAATTGTTAGATTTGTTTTTTATTTAGCTTATATTGAATTTCTTTTGCTCATTATTTCTGATTCCTTTCCTCTGCCTTATATAACATTTAACTTGATGACTTCCTTGGCATGCATATATTAGTCTCACCTCATTTGGACATTACAACAGTGACCTCTACTGGTAATTCATTAGCTCTGTTACCAAAGAAAGGATGATAAAATTCCCTAGTTCTGTAACTAAAACAATAATAATAGTAGGGCAAAATAGAATTCTTACATGAGATGGTTATACTCAATTCAATTCAGAGCATGTCACTTCTGTAACCCTTATCACCATTTATCACCAGAACAACTAGACACAAGAACAGTTATTTCCCGAACGCCATCACTCTGCTAAACAAATAATTCCCTCAACACCGTCCAATTATTTACAAAGTCTGCCCTACTATTACTATAAATCTTCTCATCACTCCTTATCGCCCATCCCCTCTCTGTGACTGTATGACTGTAACTTTGTCGCTTGTATCCCTATGATTTATATTGACTGTTTCCTAATATGATTTGATTGCTTGTTGTACCCTATGACTATTATTAAGTGTTGCACCTTATAATTCTTGACTCTTGACAAATATATCTTTTCGTTTCTGTATACTGAAAGCATTTGCACCAAGACAATTTCCTTGTGTTTTCAATCACACTTGGCCAATAAAGAATTCTATTCTATCTATTTCATCCCTAATATTATTGTTTACTAATAACTGCAATTAGCATTTCCCCAGGAAAAAAGATGCAAAAGCCTATTCAGTATTTTTCAACCTTGGCTGTCTGTATGGACTTCGGCTCCTAGAATTCCCCAGCCAACAAAACTTTATACATTCTATACATGCAATATCTGGCATATAATAATAGGCAAGAGTTACTGCTACTAAGAGTTGTTGAAAAAAAACCCTATAGAATAATAGAGTTGGAAGGGGCCAAGTTACCCCTAGAATCTACCCCCAAATTAGTGCAAGACCCAAATGAAAAGGCCATCTACTGCAGCCCCCATCTGAATACATTTGATGAAAGGAAGCTCGTCACTTCTCTAGGAAACTGATTCCACTTTTACAAAGTTTTATTCTAACTGTAGGAATTGGCTTTCCTACAATTTATTCTACCGGTAGTCCTCCCTTAAGGCCCTGTCACACTGCAAAAATGGATGCAAAGAGAAAGCAAAACGGAAAAAAAAACCTTGCCATCCGTTCTAAAACGCGATGTACTCACTGTCTCCGTTTTGCTTCCTCTCTATCCGTCCAGCATCCGTTTATGGACGTTTCATCCATTCAGAAAGTTTTGAGCTGCTCAAAACTTTTGCGCGGAAAATGTATCCAAATCGTCCGTTCTGCATCCGCTAGGCATCCGCTAGGCATCTGTTATGCATCCGTTACGCATCCGCTATATCCGCTAGGAATCCACTGCGCATCCGCGCAACTCCATCCGCCCGGATGCAGGGAGGAAGCAGAATGGACACGCAACGGATGCAGAACGGATGCAACACGGAAACAAAGCGTTTAAAACAGAAAAAAAGTTCGCAGAGGGGACCTATCTCGGATATTAAGGATGCCTAGGGGATGCCTAGAGGATGCCTAGAGGATGCCTAGAGGATGCAAAGGGACACATATACTGCCTATAAAAAGGGGGAGCAACTCACCTGCTTCGCACTTTCAGACCAGCAGCCCAGCAGTGCAGACCTCTGCAGCCTTCATCTGCCTCTTCCTCTTCCACAGCAGCCAGTCATCTCCACCATGGATTGCGACAAAATCCTTTTGGCAGCCAACATCCTTCTGCATCATTGCGAAACCATCAACAGTCTCTGTGAACTCTACTATGGCAAGAAAAGGAGGCACCCAAAAAAAGTCTGGGTCCAAAGATGGTTAGCCAGAAGAGCACAGTACCAACTGTACGACAAGCTGATGGTGGAGCTCAGGAGCAAAGACACTCGTGCGTTCCAGAACTTCATGAATATGCCTCCAGCCATGTTTGATGAACTTCTGCAGCGCCTGACACTCAGGTTGAGCAAGACAAAAACCAACTTCCCGCCCAGCCTGGAACCTGGGCTCAGGGTGGCACTCACTCTGCGCCACCTGGCCTCAGGGACCCCCTACAGGAGCATGCAGTACAGCTGGAGGGTGCCACCCAGCACCATCAGCTTTGTGGTCAGAGAAGTGGTGCAGGCCATCATCGAAGAATACAAGGAGGAGCTCCTCCAGTGCCCCTCCACTGAAGAAGGATGGAAGGAAGTTGCAGAGCAGTGGTATCAGAAGTGGAACTTACCCCACACCATTGGAGCCATCGATGGCAAGCACGTGGCCTGCAAGGTTCCAGCCAACTCTGGGTCCACTTATTTCAACTACAAAGGGTTCTTCAGCATCATCCTCTTCGCGATGGTCGATGCTGACTACAAGTTCATGTTCATCGATGTTTCAGGCAACGGTTCATCTTCCGATGCCCAGGTATACAACGACAGTCACCTCAAGGAGGGGCTGGAAAGCAACCTCATGGTGGGCTTCCCAGATCCAGAACCCCTGCCCAACGACACGCAAGATGTGCCCTACTTCATCGTGGGGAATGACGCCTTCTCCCTCACAACCTACCTCATGAAGCCCTACACCTCCAAATACCTCACCCGTGAAGAGAGGATCTTCAACTACAGGCTGTCCAGGGCAAGGCGGGTGGTGGGCAACGCCTTTGGCATCCTGGCCGACAGGTTCCAGGTGCTTCTCAACACCATGCAGCATCGCCCACAGAGCATGAGGAGGATCATGGAAGTTTGCTGCATCCTGCACAATCTCATGCACACCCGCTACCCAGTCTTGCAGAACAGGCTTGTGGACCATGAACAAGGCAATGGGGACATGGAGCCTGGGGAATTGCGGTATCTGCTATCCCGCATCAGATGGGCGCCTCATGACAGGGAG
>BLBF01000005.1:29360514-29391994 GCA_015471245.1 Laticauda colubrina
TCTTAACCCAAAGGTATCCCTGCCCATCCCACAGCTATCTTAACCCATCCTAAAGGTATCCCTGCCCATCCCACAGCTATCCTTGCTCCCACAAGCATGCAAAGGCTAAACCATTTCTACAAGTTTCCACCTGTACTTTATAGAAAAAAAATAATGAAGCAAGCGTGTGAAACAAAGATAAACTTTATTAATAACAACCTGAAAAGTAAACATGAACCAAGTCAAGTGTCCAAATAAAGTCCAAAAATATACAGGCAGCCAGTCTCTGGTACTCCGCTCGGTCACTCGTAGGTGTGTGCCCAGTCTAATTTTTAGGGTGCAGGTGCTCTGGAGGTGGGTGCTGCTGCAGTGCTGGTCTGAGGTGCTGATGGAGTACCTGGCCCCGAGAGGACAACAGGGGACGGTGTGTTCAGAAAGGTGTCCGACAGCTGGCTCATCCCCGCGATTCTGAGAGGTCCTTCCTCCATGCCATGGGGTGTCAGCCCCAGTACCGAGGACAGATGTACTGAGGCCGGGCTTGGCTGTGGGATGGAGGAAGGAGTAGTGTAGTGGGACTTCCTGCTGTGCAGCGAGCTGAGGAGTGGCGTGGCTGGCATTGATGTCGTCGGTGGCATCATTGGGTTGGGTGGCATCGGTGGCATCAGTGGAGCAGCTGGCAACGGTGCCGCCCGATGACTCTGCGCCTGGCCTGGGAAGGGCTGCTGCCTGTGCTGCTGGACCTCCGGGTAGCTGTAGCCCTGGTAGGTGAGGGGCTGTTGGAAGCCTTGGTATGGGAGGGACATCACCTGGGGTGGAGGAGCAGACCTGGACTGGGTGGGAGCAGGTGCCTCTGGGTCTGGAGGGTTGTTAAGCAGCGTGCAGATCCTCTCCTTCACCAGCTGGTACTGGGGATCTGGCATCTTCTTCAGGGTCTGGTTTAAATAAATGAGGAAGGGCTTGCGGTTGGAGCAGGAGGATTCCATGGGGACTAGCTGAGAGAGGAGACCCATGCTGGTGCGGATGGTGTCCCTGATCTCCACCAGGACCTTGTGGCTCTCACCCTCCTGCGGTCTGGCTCTCTGCCTTCCTGTGGAGGCGGCGGTGTGGGTGGATGGGACTTCGGCAGCGGTGGACTCGATGTTTCCTTTCTCCCACTGCACCAGGGATTCCTCCTCGCTCTCCACCAAGCTTTCAACACCTGCCAGGGGGTTCTCTGCCGTGGAACGCTCCACCAAAACCTGCCTGGAGACAGGGACTGACTCTTGGCTGGAAGAGGACTGGGTCACAGCAGGCTGCCTGAGAGAGAGGGTAGACAGATGGGCTCCTGGTGCTGCTCGGTGGCAGATCTCACCCTCCAGGAAGCTGCACCTGGCCATGATGTAGTTCTCTCTGTCCGTCAGCTTGACGGTGGCCTGGCCAGATTTCTTGAGGTGCAGCTTCCCGTACCAGGTGAGCATATGTTTCCACCAGCCGAGTAGCACCTCAGAAGTGTAGCCCAGACTCTCCGCCTTCTCTCTCCAAGCAGCCTGCTTCCTTTTGGTGTCCCTGTACAGCCGGTGTCCCTTCCGCCACAGATAGTCCTTCTCTCTCAGCCACTCCAGCACCTCATCCTCGTGCGCCTCCTCAATATAGTATTGCCTCCTCTCCCGTTGACGCGTCTGCCTCTTCCTCCCTCTGGCAGGGCCATATGGGCCCTCATCAGAGGGACTTCGAGGTTGTAGGGTCTGCTCCTCCACACCAACAGCAGCAGCAGCAGCAGAATCATCATCAGAAACATCACCAGCAGGATCATAATCAGCAGCAGCAGCAGCAGCAGCAGAATCACCAGCAGGATCAGAATCAGAATCAGAATCAGAATCAGCAGCAGCAGCAGCAGCAGCAAGACCAGGATGAGCAGCAGCAGAGTAAGCACCAGCAGCAGGACCAGCATGACCAGGAGCACGAGCAGAACGAGCAGGACCAGCAAGACCAGGAGCATGAGCAGAATGAGCAGGACCAGCAAGACCAGGAGCACGAGCAGAACGAGCAGGACCAGCAGGACCAGGAGCAGCTTCAGCAGAGTACGCAGCAGAAGCACCACTGCCAGGAGCAGCTTCAGCAGAGTGCACAGCAGCAGAAGCACCACTGCCAGGAGCAGCCACAGCAGAAGCTCCAGGAAGAGAAGAGTGAGCCCAAGCAGCAGAAGCCCCAGCAGAAGCAGAGTCACGGACATGGGGCGGGAGGGTGGCCCTGTCCCTCTTGTCAGGGATGGCGGCAGGTTGCTGAGCCTTTCGCTTCTTCCCCATGGTTGTGGGGTTGCTGGCTGGCAGAGAGGCTGGCTGGCACCAAGGCTGGCAGGAAGCCTGGCAGGAAGCCTGGCAGGAAGCCTGGCAGGAAGCCTGGCAGGAAAGCAGGCACCAAGGCTGGCAGGCAGACTGGCTGGCAAGGAGGCTGCCCAGGAGGCTGGAAGGCAGGCTGGCAGGGAGGCTGGAATGCAGGCTGCCAGCAAGGCTGGAATGCAGGCTGGAAGGCAGGCTGGCAAGGAGGCTGGGAGGCAGGCTGGGAGGCAGGCTTGGAGGCAGGCATGCAGGCAGGGCAGGCAAGGAACTCGAAGTGTCCAGCAGCAGGTCTTCCCTCGGAATGCTGGCCACGTGCGAGCTGCTCCCTTTATATCCGGGGGGCTTGCGCAATGCATCCCCCCCGCATGCACAATTAACGCGCGGCATCCGTTCTGCATCCGCTGTGCATCCGCTAGGCTTCCGCTGTGCATCCGCTTCTTCCACTGTGCATCCGTTCTGTATCCGTTTTTTCCGTTCTGAGTCCGCTCTCCTGAGACCCCCCCGAAGCCCTGTGAACGCGCCATCCGTTCTGCATCCATTGGGCTTCCGTTCCGCATCCGCTTTGCATCCTCCCTGCGTCCTCTCCGCGTCCGTTTCATACGCTCCAATTATGCAAATTTTCACCCCTTTTGAGCGCGGATACAACGGAAGGAACATTTTCCCCTTCCGTTGTGTCCTCTTTGCATCCGTTGGGCAGTGTGACACGGCCTTTAATAAATGCCCATTTATAAATTTCTGTTTTTTTAAAAAAATATTCTTTAACCCTTTCAAAAATAACTCTCATGGGTCGGTTCCTATTGATCTGTGTTTCAAAACAAAAATGCTTCAGAACTTTAACAGATTTCTTGTGTATCAATAAAAAGTTATTTTGTATTTATTGCTTCTAAAAAAAGTCCTTCCAAATCTAAGATAAGAGATTTTCTTAGAAGAAGAAAATATCCAGATCAATTTCCTTGTTTAATATTTGTTCATCTCCCTTAAAAAATGAGTCATCTATCAGATCCGTTTGTATTGACATTTAAGTCGCCTTAAAACTAATTTTATAGGCATCCATTGCAGCCCATTCTTCTTTTTCAACCACAATACAACATGTTCAACCAATGTTATCAAGCATTTGTTCCATTCTGTCCCGAAACATAGCTGAAAGGTGTTGAAAAGTTTGCAGTAGGGATTTCTGCTCCATTTTCTTTATCTTATGGCTCTATCTTCCTATTCCCCTCATTCAGACAGAACCTTCTTGGATTAGAGTGAAATGTTTTCAAGGAAAAAAAGAAAGAAAATCCAGTTGCCTTTTGAAAAGCACCTTTGAGATTCTGGCTCTATTTGGTCTTCAGAATCTCCTTATCATTCAAAAAAATATGAATGCAATTTACATTTCCCCATGAGAAAATACATTCCAAATAATTCAAAACTATAATTTCAAATCCCTTTTCCCCCTTAATTTGTTATTAACTTTCTAAAATCCACATATTAAGCACCTTTTCACTGCATAGTCAAAAAATAATATGTTTTTAAAACATTTGAAATCCAATTTATACCATCATCTTTTATGGAGGCAGAAATTAACCCAATGAATGCAAGAAAACCTGACCAGTTTGAAGAGTCTTAATCTCTCCAATAGGGAAAAATATAAATCCAAAAAGTAATTAAGATATAAGCCTTGGTCAAGCAGTCTGTAAAGTCTGCTTTGTAAGTGTGGGCTTGATACATACCTACTCTCAGCCACCCTACTCAGAAGCTGACCATAGAAAGAGACGTTTCTCCAGTCTAATCATGAGGAGTCACTGTTTGGAGTCACATGAACGACCTCAATGATCTTTCCTTTGTTCTGGGGTGATTATGCCTGCTTCAATCCAGCATCAAGAGGTTCACAAAATCTGTCCTGCTAGCCAGCAAAAGCTAGCAAGACATCAATTCACTATTGGATTTAGAGGAATGTCCTAAAACTGTTACCAATGATTTGAAAACTAGATTTCTGATGATGCAGTATAAAGTTGGATCTGTCTTTTTTACGTACACATCTATAAAAAATGAGTCAATTCAGTGCTGACTCATATTCAGTTTGTAATCAAGTATTCTTTTTCACAAATATCCAGCCAGATATCTCTCTATGTTGTATTTAACTTATTTTTTTGCTTCTAACATCATTGTACTACTGTACTTTGCACTCCTCTGTGTTAAATTTCATTCTGTTACTTTCAGTCAGTCTTTATTTTTTAAGATTCATTTGGATTTTATTTGGATTTAATTTGATTTAATTTTATGTAAACCTTTCAAGTATCTATTTGAAAATCTTCACCTCATGACACAATTAAATATCAATGGAAAAATATCTAATATTGTCTATGGCAAATATTTGCCTGGCTACATTACCAATTTGTGTGGTAGAATGAAGAATGTGGGAAGCAATCTACCATAATAGAACAGCCTCACCTTGAAAAGTGATTTTAAAATCTGTCCTTTCTTTTCATAGATTAAACTTGGGATTCCCAATTATTTCTTTCTGCCTATGTATACATTTCTAAAAAGCTGAAATACAGGAAGCCATTCAAATTTTCTAAGAGTGGTTGATATCATGGATTTTATAAGGAAAATAAATTAATGTTTAAACCTGATGAGAAAGGTGTTCCTGGTCAAAGAGCAGATCAAAATTCACTAGTACTTTTGGAGAATAAAAGGATATAAACATGATAAATATATTCTTTTCCAACTTACTTGAGTTGTATAATGCCACCTGATCTATCTTGCCACCACCCTAAACTCTGCTCTGTAAGTAACATATTAGATTCTCAGGAATACTGAAGTATTTGGGGGACAGGGCAGGGAGAAAGAAAAGGAAAGTGATAAAGTGAAAAGCACTGTAACCTGAAACCTGTGATCTAACAACATGCATCGGATATCAAGACGGATGTACAAAACTCAGAGGTCTGAATCATGACTCAATGCATATTTTCTCACATTTTCCCCAACATTGTAGTTGTAGTGAACATTTTTAGTCTGCTGCAAGCAAAAGAAGAAAGTGCAACTTGTCTTGTTTAACACTTTACAAATATACTACAAATCCACCCAGTATTTCAATTCCAAAATATACTCTGATTCTCTTAATAAAAGCAGGAGAATATGACATTACTAAGACTACCATAAATTAGTTTTAGTCACCATCCTACTGTTTGCAAAATGGTAGACTTCAGCTGTATTCATAACAATTGGATTATTGCCCGTATTGTATATAAATAAAGATGTGTAAAAATATTAAAAGCTCCAACTCCAAATTCATGACACTGTTTGCATAGAAACTACCACCAAAACTATCCCAGTCAGAGCTATAACAAAAGTCTGAATTGCTGAATTATTTATGTAAGACAATACTCATTTCTTCTGTGTCATACATTACTAAGACTGTTCATTTATTTGCTCCAAAACATGAAAGGCAGGCAAAAGATTGTGACAAAAATCAGAGAAAAAAATTACTATATTTCTTTTTCCATATTTTAAAAACTCTTTAAGATACAAACTCTTTTTTATGAAACTTGCAAATCTGGGATTCCAGTTGATCCAGGTAATGGCAATATTATTTTTCCCTCTCTTGTGGATACCCATGAGTCCATCTTGATTTAAAATAATTCAAAATTTCTGGAGAATTAACAAAAATGTTGACTTCACACTGAA
Source organism: Laticauda colubrina (assembly GCA_015471245.1). Lineage (NCBI taxonomy): Eukaryota > Metazoa > Chordata > Lepidosauria > Squamata > Elapidae > Laticauda > Laticauda colubrina. Next base: position 29,366,481 of record BLBF01000005.1, read on the forward strand.
TGTATACTAATTTAGATGCCAGGAAGAAAGGCTTCTTCCTGGCATCGAAATTGTCCATGAGAAAGCAAACGTGCCATCATTCAGAAAGGTTTCTTGCATCGGTACTCTTTATGCTTGAGAATAAAGTAGCACTCCTGAAAGCCAGATGCTATAGATCAGCAATTTGCATCAATAGGCATATTAAATAAGATTAAACATTAAAATAAAAAAGATACTATGCAAATTGTATGTTTCATTATACGAGTGCTGAGTTAATGATAGTTTGGTCGATTCTGTTTACATTCACCCTTTATATGGATGATTGAAATCAGAACTATCAGGATACAAGATTCAGGGGAAAAATACTAATTATATAGGTGTATGATAGTATTCTGATAAATATAAGCATTTCACATGTAGTAGATGCTTACCTTTCTCTGAACATTTGTTTCTCAAATGCAGCAGTTACTGGGAATAGGTCTTCAGAATTGTGGCAGTCAAAATTAATAGGTGGTAATGAAATATCATGACCATTTTTGTCTAGGGTATGATGTACTCTAGAAACTAGCTGCAGATTAGTGGGCAACACAAACCCAGGAGAGGTGGTACATAGAAGATGAATAAGTGGGTAATCCACATCTCTGGGGGGAAAAATAAAGATCATATCAACAGCTTATGCAAGTATATACTGATTATAAAGCAACTCTTCAACAATTAAATATCTTAAATATATTTACTTAAAAGAAAGTCTCTGAAGACTCATTCAAGTTAAGCATACATCAGAGAGCAACCATAATTATACTATTCATTAGAAGAATCTTTCTGTACAACAACCAGAAATACATATTTTATATATCCACAAATCCCCAACAGTTCCACTAAATTAACAATCAACCCCAAAACACAATGTATCTTCATAAATAGCACAGTAATATGCATACAATATAGTATACTAGCCATATATAATGAATGCTTCAATATTTCTTGGGTCACATTCATCAATTTTAAAGAATAAAATGAGCATTCATTTATAAAGTGTGCTCTCTCTCTCCCCCCTCCCTCCCTCTGTGTACATATACATACACACAGTATAAGCCTCATTGCAACTCTATATAAATCTTTGTCATAACAAAATAAAACAGAATCTGGCATGTTTTGGGAACAAAGATGACTAGCTTTCTTATTCTATAAGGATAATCACATTTGAGTTTGTTATGACAAGACTGAAAACCTCCTGATATATCACAATGAACTAGTAGTGAAAAAAGATAGTTAAGTAATAGGTTTTCTTAATTGAGAAACTATTCAGTGAAAGTGCTTGGTGAACTATGAAACAAAGTGTATGAATCACAATACAACCAGCTTCACTTTCATCACACAGATTCCATTTTTTACTGGATTCCAATGTTTAGTTTTTTTTTTTAACCTGAGAACTACTCTGTAATTTTACAAAATGTTTGTACAAGTGAATAGAATAAACATGAATATCCAGCACATTTTGTTAGTATTTTTACATTTCTCTAACTAGTTTCAGTGTTCCAACATGGTCTCCAAAAGTGGATTAATTTAGCAAACAAAATAGAAATACTCGCAGCAAAAACTAACATATTTAAAGCACATTATAGGCAAAGGTGTGTGTTTTTACAACACATACTCTCCTTAAGCAGTCTATTTATCATCCTTTGAAAGAAGAGACAAGAAAAACAATACTATGTGTGTGGCCTACATTAACCTCACTCAATAGGTCTTATTTTCTACAAATTCATGCTTTTTCTGCACTGTTGATAATTTGACAGTGACTTTTTATTAAAGTAAAATACTCATTGTCTGCTGTCACTATTTGTTTTAATATATAATCTTGCCAACCAAATGCATTTAAAGTAACGCAGATAAGCAATGGCATGCACAAGGTCACCTAAATGCCATTTGACTGTTTCATAAACTTTGGCATTCTTTTTCTCTGAGTCCACCCTCTGTTACTTAACTGAAAGTCATACCCATTTACAAACTCTAGTCCTGCTATAAAAATCCTCTCTTCTATTTCCAAGAAAACTTTCAGACCTTGAACACCACAAAAGCTAATTATGAAGGCCTTTTTCCACACCCATAAAATAATTCAACATACTCCACAATAAAATATTATGTGCCAAAAAAGTGGAGAATAAAATTAAATGAAAAGTTCAAGATCAGGCAAATCAAATCATGCTTAGTAAGATGCATTCCTTATATTGAAAAAGAACTTATTTCCAAGCAAGTATGTTGTATGTCAGTCAACATTTCTGCCAGAGCTATTTTTTGTACATTAGCTTGCCTAAGTCAAACTCTTGTTCTTTTATAAAACATCTATAATCAGCTATACATTTTTGTTCAAATGACGTGTACAAGTGATTTTTATCAACCTAAAGCTAATGTAAATGTAAAATCATATTAATTAATAACATTACATAAAGAAGTCTTAAGCTCACTTGATCTTTGTAGTCCATGTAGAAAGGAGAGATACTGGTTGTTGATACTGAAGGTCTTCTATATTTTTCTGAATTTTAACTGGTCTAACCTTTGGAAATCCTTTTCCTTGTATTATCAAATCCTTGCCTAAAGATGCAAAGTCCTATCAGAAGACAATAATAAAATCAAGCTGTTCAAGAATGTGAAGAAAATCTTGATTAAAATACATTCAGAAGATTTTCATCTGGGATTGTTGGGTCTGCCTTTTTGTAGACTAGAAATAGTAAGAACTGGTATATATACACACCAAGATGGATTTTAAACTGAAGCAGGGAAGGTTAGACTAAGACTAATCTTCTCTGCTTTAATTTAACCATAGACATAAAAAATAAGATTTTATATTTTACCTTGGAAAATTAATTATTGTCTAGGAATAAACATAATTATAACTATGTAATAATTATATCATTCAATTATACAATTATAATAAATGAACATTAAGCATTCAGAGAGATAGAGGCTTGGAACATACATTGAAGCTACTAATTCCAACATCTTGCTTTATGAAAAGGGATCACATTAGAGCATCTGTCTCTGCTTAAAGATATTTAGTGAAGATATTTTGTAGATAAGCAGGATCTGAACAATACCATAAACAGTATCATTGAACTGTTCTTAATATTAAGAAAAAGTTTACCAAAAAAACCAGCTAGTCTTTTGCGTTTTCTGACTGGCCTATACAATCAGGCCATAATCCAGATCTCATTCAGGTCCCAGTGTCACCTGATGGGACATGAGCCATGGTGGTGCAGTGATTAGAGTGCAATATTGCAGGCTACTTCTGCTGATGCTGGCTGGCTGAACTGCAATTTGGCAGTTAAAATTTCACCTGGCTCAAGGTTGACTCAACCTATCATCCTTCTGAGGTGGGTAAAATGAGGATCCAAATTGTTGGGGCAATATGCTGACTCTGTAAACAGCTTAGAGATGACTGTAAAGCACTGTAAAGCAGTATATAAGTACTATTGCTACTGCTATCAATATGGAACGCTATACCCCTGTCTGGTCTCTATTCTGTTCAAGAGCTTTGAAAGCATGGGTTTCCCCAGGATATGAACTGAGTAAGTGGTAGGTCTCTAGATTATCTCATTATCTTTAATTATTGCTTTCTTCTGGAATTTGGGTTTCTTAATTGTATGATTATTATTGTATGTGCTCAGAGAGTTGTTGTAGAGTTGGGCAGCCTATACATTTCTAAAATAAAAATAATTTCCTAACATTCAACTACTGTAGAATCTGCCTTCCTATAATATAAATCCATGATTTCATCCCACCTTCTCTAGGGGATTAAAGAACATCTCAACCATCTGTGTGTCATCCTTTCAGCTATTAAAAAGACCATTATATGCCCCTCAGTCCTTTCTTCTCAAGGTTAGACATGTCTAATTCTTTTAATGCCTCTTCAAAACTTCATTTCTTATCTCTTGGACATCCTCAGAAACTCTGAACCTGACTTTCTTTGAAAACTCCTAAATGAAAACCCCAGAAATGCATACAGTTCATGAGACTGAATCTATCAGGCAGTATAAAATAGATGCTTCTGTTAACATGGCCTAAAATTACTTTTGCCTTTTTACAACCATATCACCTTCCTAACTCATAATGTTCAATCAGGAAGAAATATCTTGAATTCTGCAAACTCTACCAGCTTTTAAGAGCTATTTGTAATTTCAAATGTGATTGTGTTAACATGTGATTGTGTTTTCTAGCTATATATTGCAATTTTTTTACCAAGTCCTTCACTAAAGGCTCCTAAATAAATTATAAGAGATCAGCTCTTCTAAGAGAAAAGGGAAACTGAAATTAGAAGCTATTCCAGAGCCTCCTATGCTCGTTCTTGGTCCTTGTACTGTGGGTTAAGCCCTAATGTATGGACCAACCAGGGCCTACAATGATCCAATAGGAAAAAAAATGATTTGTTTTTACTTACTAATTCTTCTTCACTAGAGAGATGCACCGAACTTTTAGACTTTTCAGCAATGAACTCTAATGTCACTTCAACCTCTGAAGATAAATAATCTTCACTTTCATGGATGCTTTGTTGTTCTGATGAAATTGTTTTAAAGATATGATCTGATTCTTCTGTAGCTGCTTGAATTATTACATCTGGAACCTAAGGGAGAATGTTAGTCACATTATTAGTTTTATTCCACTGAAATATAAAAACTCTGTTTTTAATTGAGTTGATTTTTTTAATAATATAAATGTAACTCGACAATGAAGTCAATTAATAAGAACTATAAAGATATACCTTAAAATTGGAACAGCTTATGCCTTTCAGATAATTCTTTTCAGTTAAATTTTGGTACTCTTGTAACTTGCGTTGAGAAAACATGAAGTTGTACTACCATCTAAAATCCAACCATGGCAATCGTTATAGGATAATTGTAGCTTAATGATAACATAAATGTAATTCCAATCAGTGTTTAATTCAACTGCTGTCCATTTATCTACTGAGCAATTAAATCATGCCATCAAGATGCCGCTATTGGTTATTAATGTAATGCTGATCCTGCAGCACTTAGGCAGCTTGGCTACTTTTAGAAAACTAAATAGGCTAGACTTGGTTGGGATAGGAAACAAGCAGTAAATCTTTCTCTGTAGGCTAGACAGAAAAGTCAAGAGAAATATTGGGGAAGAAAACAGGGACAAACAATTCCCATATTGTTGTCCAGAAAAGTATATTTGCATGTCCATGAAATTGCCAGGAGTCAAGCCCAACTCGAAGAAGAACTTCTCTTATTGTAATTTGTTTTTTTATCACAGTTTGGGTCAATTAAAGAAAATGTGTATGGAGAATTACATAGTTTGAGAAAATACTTTGTGAGGCTTGGGAAAAACTAAAAACAATTTACTTGAGAAAACTGATAGCATGTAAGCAATGGCATATACTTTCCTTACAACAGTACTAAATGGGAATCCTGATTTACACTGGATCATCCACAGGGACGAAATCTTAAAAGTGCTCATGGTATATGGGGAACATCCAGTCACAGTTACTCAGTATAAAAGAAAAAAGCCCTCTACACATGACTAGATACTTTTTTTTTCATAAAATGTCTGATGTCTCCAATCAATAATGTCTTTAATTTACCCAATCAACACAGAATGTCAGCACTGAAGCTGGCCATGGCTGAAGCCATTTTGAGACTTCAGCGCTGACACACTGGAGAACAGAGAGAGAGTGGAATAGAGATAGTTGGGGTTTGTAGGCAAAACAAAATACTTTCTCTTGGGAAACAAAGACATTCCTGCAGATGCTCAGAAGGAGGGAACTGGAGTCACCTAGCGATTGGACAGTATCCTGATTGGACCATATGACTGACTGTTTTGAGAAAGTGAAAAAAATTTACTTTTAATTAGGTGAAAACTACGGGAATAGTCAGAGCTGGTTTTCACCAGCCTGTGAAATATGACATATCCAATAAACTTATTCTTTGAGGAATTTATCTGCCTCAGAGTTTTGTTTGCTATGGGTATGTTACTTGAAACCCTGACAAATAGATTACCGTATTGAAGACCTATTTCCTCTCATTTTTTGGAAACTATTGAAGTACTGGTAGCAAGCCCCATATTTCCTCATTCTGTTCCAAATCTACCATAGTCCTGGTTGCCATAATCTTTTCCCCCTCCTTCAATTTTAGGTCAGTATGAACTTCCTGTGTCTATTGAAGGAAAATGCTGACTATGGCAGGGGGGGGGGGACCTGAAATCACATGAAGGAAAAACACTCATGTTATAAAGTAATTTACCCAACAAAGCAGCTTGAAAGAAAAAATCAGCAACAACAAAATGAGAATAGGATGAATTAACCTCAATTCCAGCAATATATTCTCTCACTTCAGAAGATTGCAGCTGTGCACTGTAGGAAATGGACCTTGACTGGGATCTTTCAGGTATTGCCTGAAAAATACACAATATAGGACAAAACTACCTTTTTACAAGAAATAAACCATCCTAATAAAATCCAATATCCAATAAATCAAAACTGAGGGACAGTACATATTGTTGATGATTAACTGAAGCATAGAATCCTAAATAAATTCACAGCCATTACAGAAGCAAGTAGCAAAGAATTATGGATAAACTCTAAACAATAATGTTTATTTCCTGTCCCTGATACATTTTGAGGGTGCCAAGAAACAGATGAAGCTCAACAATGTGTGTGTGTGTATGTATACATACATACACACATATACACACACACACACACAAATACATGTTTACCAGAGATATTCCACTGTAATTACTGTATGGTGATTATATACTTAAGTAATTAGATTAAATAATAATTAAGATAATTAGATTCAAATAATTATGATTAATTTGATGTCTGGTGTTTGAATTCATAATCATAATTATTTAAGGATAAGGTGTTAAAAACAAAAGATAAAAAGAACCATAGACTCTCTTTCCAATAAGGAAATTTTAAGTGTATAAATATTTATTTTTTTATTTATTTTATTTATTTTGATTTGTCAATCGCTTACAAGATAATAGGTATAAGTAAATACATAGTTATGAATACATGAAATGGGTACATATAAGAAAAATAAAAGAAACAATAGGACAGGGACAGTAGGCACGTTGGTGCGCTTATGCACGCCCCCTACAGATCTCTTTTGAAAGGGGTAGAGTCAATAGTAGACAGTTTAAGGCTGACGTTTTTGGGGTTTGGGGAAGAAAACACAGAGTCAGGTAGAGTATTCCAGACATTGACCACTCTGTTGCTAAAGTCGTATTTCCTGCAATCAAGTTTGATGTGGTTAACCTTGAGTTTGTATCTATTGTGTGCTCTTGTGTTGTTATGGTTGAAGCTGAAGTATTCATTGACAGGTAAGTCATTGCAATGTATGATTTTATATACCATACTTAGATCAGACCGAAAACGGCGTAATTCAAGATTTTCTAGGTCTAGAATTTCAAGTCTGGTGACATAAGGTATTCCACAATGAGTAGAGGAGTGGAGAACTCTTCTTGTGAAATATTTCTGGACTTTCTCAACTGTGCTAATATCAGATACGTAATGTGGATTCCAGACTGATGAGCTGTATTCGAGTATTGGTCTAGCAAATGTTTTGTATGCTCTAGTTAGTAGTGTGATATTACCAGAGAAAAAGCTACATAGGATTAGGTTAATAACTCGTAATGCCTTTTTGGCTAGGAATTTACAGTGGGATCTAGCACTTAGATCATTAGAGATGAGCATTCCAAGGTCCTTTACAGAGCTTGGATCATCAACAAGGTCTTGACTATTCAGCATGTATTTTATTTTCTGATTTTTTTTGCCAATATATAAGACAGAGCATTTATTTGTTGAGATTTGAAGTTGCCATTTGTTTGACCATTTTGATACATAGTCAAGATCTTTTTGAAGGGTAGCAGTATTGTCTGTGGTATTGAACAGCTTTACCTCATCAGCAAAAAGAATGCAGTTGCTCTTTATATGAACATAGAGGTCATTTATAGAGTAGGGATAGGAAAAACAGGGAGCCTGTGGAAGAAATCAAGGAGCACCTCCCCTCCCCCCTCCTCCCCAGTGACATCCATTCACCCTTCTATTCTAGAAATATTGAAAATTGGAACATTCTCTTCCCAAAAAGAAGCAGGCACTGTTTTGGCCACCAGATCCAATTAGTCTGAGTAAAGCACTGATGCTTTATAATTCACAAATAGCTTCCAGTATCCTTCTTGCAATCCCAGAAATCTTCCATGACTGTGCTGGCGAACAGTCCACTGAACAACAGCAGTGAGATGTCAGCTGTCCATCAGTGTGTTTAATATACCTATTTTGCTTTTCTAAAAATTGCTGAAACATAAAAGTAATGCAAAAATGCTTATTCTACCATGTCATTATGCTACTGTTAAGTTTCCCATGGCTCTCAGCCATCCTAAAATAAAATTGTGGAGTTCTGAAGTAGAGGAATTGCCAATTAACATTTGCTGAGTAGCTCTACTATCTCATTGACTGATTAATGCACTTAATCAGCAATAGCTCCCAAAATAGGCTATGATATTGTGAGCAGAGCTGTAGGATTTCCTTTGTTTTAGGGACATTATTATTATAGGGATTCTCAGCTTGGGTCCCTTTGGGGATCTGTGGGTAGATTTCAGCTGCTCTGTGAACTTGAATGGGGAATAAAAATAGCTGGTCTGTGAACTTGGACAAAAATATAATTTCTACTTTCATTTATTTCTAACTGAAATTTACCTTGCCACTCAGTAATGAATGCAAACAATCAACTAATTTAGTCTAGAAGCCTCTAGACTCTCAAAGGGGTGCAGGATGTAAAAAGATTAAGAACCCCTGCTCTAGTAAAATCTACAGAGAATATGCTCCTTCTCCAAAGGACTTTAATAGAATAGAACTTTAAGGGCCAATTACCCATTGGTCTGCTGGGTAGCAAATAAATGCAGGGGCAAATAACTAGGGTGTGGGGGGCAGAGAAATACAAGAAGGGGCAGAAGTTTCCCCAGAGGGAAAGTTGAAGTTTCCACTCTAATGTGCCTCAATAACATTGAACGAGGAACATGTGAGTGGCACCCATGGCACACACTGGATTAATAGTTTGTCTTCATTCTTCAGAAAGTTGAAGAAATGAATGTGTAAGGATTTGAAGATCCTTCCTATGTAGGACAGTTTCTTTAATGCGGGGTGGACTCTCGACATTAATGCATTAATCCATTGCTGCTCATTTTAGAGAAAGTCCAGGCTGAAAGCAGCTTTCCAATCTGATATTGTTCAGAAATATTAACTGGGAATCTTTGAAGTCCAAACATTTTAGTGGAAAGCATATGGAGTAAGATTTCCCTGAATTATATTTTAGATAGCTAACAGCTTAAGAATTACTTTCAAGCTATGATTCAGGAGCAATCAATAACCTCTCCTTCTCTAGAAGGTGGCTAAGTTATTGGAACCTTCTGGCCCAAAAGACATTACAGATTAACAGAGTTGGAAGGGACCTTGGAGGTGTTCTACTCCAACCCTCCCCCACCTAAGCAGGAGACCCTACACCACTTCTGAAAAATGGCAATCCAATCTCTTCTTGAAAGCCTTCAGTGATGAAGCTCCCACAATTTCCGAGGGCAAGCTGTTCCATTGGTTGATTGTCCTCATTGTCAGAAAGTTTCTCCTCATTTTTCCTTGTTCAGTTTCCATCCATTATTCCTTGTCTGGCCTTTCGGTGCCTTAGAAAATAGCTTGACCCCTTCCTCTCTGTGGGAGCTGCTCAAATACTGGAACACTGCTATCTTGTTTCCCCTGGTCCTCCTCTTCACTAGACTAGCCATGCCCAGTTCCTATAACCGTTCTTCATATGTTTTAGTCTCCAGTCCCCTGACCATCCTGGTTGCTCTTCTCTGTCCTTTTTCTAGAGCCTCAACATCTTTTTTGAATGAAGTGTTTCCTTTTATAAATAGCTATTAGACTATGTGGTAATAAAGGGGATAATTATTTAAATTATTTAATTTCAAGAGCACTCCATGTGGAATGCACTGCTGTAGTCTAAATGGTTTTGACAAAGGCACAAGTCATTGCAGCTAAGAGATATACCATCTGAAGTTGAGCAAAGGCACCATTCCCCATCTCCCCACTAGCAGAAGCCATAATTGTGAATCTGTACCTTCAGTGATTGTATACTGAATCCTCTTGACTCTTACTTATAGCTGCCCAAGTCCAAATACAAAAGTTCTGTCCACTAGCTAAAGCATCAGCAGTCACACTAGCATCTACTAGCATCACAGGATGTCCCTCTCAAACCTCATCTAATTATTTGAGACCCCTCAATACAATATCTTGAATTATTTGGTCCAAGGCCCCTTGCAAATTTTGAGATACTAGAATGCTCCATGATCTGCTCTCTACTCATAGGCAGCTTTCACTCCCGACCTTCCCACCTTCTGCCTGCTCCTTGAGACATATCAATCATTGTGGCATCCTCCATTACAGAAGATTTCCCCTTTTAGAAGATCTCAAGTCTTTTGAGATGTACACATAATAAATGTAACATAATGTAATATTTTATCATTATTGTTACACGCATTTAGAAGTACTAACGCTGGTGAGGAATGAATATAATCACTTACATTATAGAATTGCAGCTCTTTACTATGGGACTTATACTTCAGAAATCTCTAAAATTTCCAGAGAAGTTAATGAAGTGCAAATTGGGGAGAAGAAATTCATCTTACCATTCCATGTGGAAATGAATGAATAATTCATAAAAACCTAAGTTCTACTCTGATAGAAAATGATAAATACACTAATGCAAGTTCTGTTAGGACACCCCTTATGTCACTGTCAGAGGAAAACTTGTAATCTTTCTACAATGTCATGTTGAACCTTACCAATTTCATAATGTCACTTTCTACTGGTGCCATTCGTATAGCTGGTAATTCCAGTTCATTTGGCTGCATTTCTTTTTTGATAGTTGACTGCTTTATTTTAAAATAAAATAATACAAATATTAGAAACCACAAATTCACATATTTAAACTTCCATTGGTAATATAAATATTATGAAATATTTATAAATATTATTGATAATATGAAATATTATAAAATATTCATTAAAGTGCAATGTTTCCTTAATTAGCAATGTATGTGGAAGCAAATACTAATTAAATAAATAACTCAGATTATTTTCTTTGTAGTTAATGATCTTAGAGAAAAACAAACATCTGTTGAAATTTGATTCACACCATCAAAGATATCTAATCAAGAATTGGCTATACAATCTGTCTATAACTCTTAGAAATTATATAGCATTAAAAATGCTAGGATATAATTCAGTAAACTTTGGACACCTTGAACCCATACTTAGCAGATTATGAAATGAAAAAATCCTACCCTCTCAAAGAGAGCTACCAAGGAGTAATACCGTAGATTTCTATCTCTGCCACTGAGAAGGATTCTGCAATGATCCACAATCCTGGAACAGCATTCTGTTGCTATCACTGCAGCAATCACAGTTGACAGTTAAATGAAACCTAGTGTTTGCAGGCCTATTACTCTCCTATTTTCATAGAAGGAAAAAATATCTCCATATACACATTACCTGAAACAAATGAGAAATAAAAGAAAAAGATGTCCAAGCAAAATAGCCAGTATGAGACATCCTGGCCAACATGAGCAATAGAGGCCTCAGAAACGAAGTCATTCTCATAGTTTTTTTCTTCCTAAAGCCCCTGTCACACTGCACCAACGTATGGAAAGAGGATGTAAAACGGAGAAAAACACTTGCCATCCGTTGGTTAACACGATGCTTCCGTTCTGTACTCACTGCCTCCGTTTTGCTTCCTCTCTATCCGTCCAGCATCCGTCTATTGACATTTCATCCGCTCAAAAGGTTTTGAGCTGCTCAAAACTTTTGAGCGGAAAATGTATCCAACGCGTCCATTCTGCATCCGCTAGGCATACGGGGGACATCCGTTCTACATCCGTCGGCATCCGTTACGCATCCGCTACATCCGCTAGGCATCCACTACGCATCCGTGCAACTCAAATCCGCTCCAGAGGAAAGCGGACACAGGGAGGAAGCGGAATGGACGCGGAACGGACACGCAGCATTAGTAGCACGGACGGAGAAAGGATGAAAGTGGATGCAGCACACAAAGAAAGCATTTAAAACGGAAAAAACGTTCACAGAGGGGACCTATCTCAGATATTAAGGATGTCTAGAGGATGCCTAGAGGATGCAAAAGGACACATAGGGGAAAACCTATATTGCCTCTAAAAAGGGGGAGCAACTCACCTGGATCTCACTTTCAGACCAGCAGTCCTGCTGTGCAGATCTCTGCAGTCTTCATCTGCCTCTTGCTCTTCCATAGCATCCAGTCATGTCCACCGTGGATCGTAACAAATTCCTTTTGGTAGACACCATCATTCTGCAACAGTGCGAAGCCATCTACAGGCTCTGTGAACTCTACTACGGGAAGAAAAGGAGGTGGCCAAGAAGCGTCTGGGTCCGAAGATGGATCGGGAGAAGAGCAGAGTACGGACTGTACAACAAGCTGATGGTGGAGCTCAGGAACGAAAACCCTCGTGGATTCCAGAACTTCATGAGGATGCCTCCAGCCATGTTTGACGAAGTTGTGCAGCGGCTGACACCCAGGTTGACCAAGCAGAGCACCAACTTCCGGCCCAGCCTGGACCCTGGGCTCAAGGTGGCACTGACTCTGCATCACCTGGCCTCAGGGACTACCTACAGGAGCATGCAGTATGGCTGGAGGGTGCCACACAACACCATCAGCATTGTGGTCAGAGAAGTGGTGCAGGCCATCATCGAAGAATACATGGAGGAGCTCCTCCAGTGCCCCTCCACTGAAGAAGGATGGAAGAAAGTTGCAGAGCAGTGGTATCAGAGGTGGAACTTTCCCCACACCGTTGGAGCCATAGATGGGAAGCACGTGGCCTGCAAAGCGCCAGCCAACTCAGGGTCCACTTATTTCAACTACAAGGGCTTCTTCAGCATCGTCCTCTTCGCCATGGTCGATGCTGACTACAAATTCATGTACATCGATGCTTCAGGCAACGGCTCATGTTCAGATGCCCAGTTATACAACACCAGTCACCTCAAGGAGGGGCTGGAATGCAACCTCATCATGGGCTTCCCAGATCCAGACCCCCTGCCCAACAACACACAAGATGTGCCCTACTTCATCGTGGGGGATGACGCCTTCTCCCTCAGAACCTACCTCATGAAGCCATACACTCCAGATGCCTCACCTGTGAAGAGAGGATCTTCAACTACAGGCTGTCCAGGGCAAGGCGGGTGGTGGAGAACGCCTTTGGCATCCCGGCCAACAGGTTCCAGATACTTCTCACCACCATGCAGCATCGCCCAGAGACCGTGAGGAGGATCGTGGAAGCTTGCTGCATCCTGTACAATCTCATGCGCACCCGCTACCCAGTCTTGCAGAACAGGCTCATGGACCTCCAACAGGGCAATGGGGATATAAAGCCTGGGGAATGGAGGCAAGGGCGAAACCTGATAGACACTGTGGATGTGCAAGGCCCCAACAGAGCCTCACGTGAAGGGAAAAAGCAGCACAACCTCCTGAAACACTGGTGCAACTCCCCAGCTGGAGCAGTGGAGTGGCAAGACAGGATGGTAGAAGATTAATGGATGCTTCCTTCAGCCTGTCTCATCACACGGATGAGATTGGGCCATGTATGTTGGGTGGGCCTACAATGAACAGGGCATTTAATAAAGAGTTGTGTTTATGTTGACATGTGTGGATCAATGATTACATTATTATTGATAATAAAGGGCCATAGGTGTGGCACCTGGGAGGGTGGACCATACAGTCCCACTATGCTTGCATTGGAGGTTTATCTATCCCACAGCTATTACCCATTACAAAGGTATCCCTGCCCATCCCACAGCTATTACCCATCCCAAAGGTATCCCTGCCCATCCCACAGGTATCCGTGCACATCCCACAGCTATTACCCATCCCAAAGGTATCCCTGCCCACCCCACTGCTATCCTTACCCATCCCATAAGCATGCAAAGGCTTAAACCATTTCTAAAAGTTTCCACCAAAACTTTATTTAATAAAATAAATGAGGCAAGTGTGTGAAGCAAAGATAATCTTTATTAATAACAAGCTGTAAAAGAAAAATGACCCAAGTCAAGTGTCCAAACAAAGTCTACAGGTAGCCACCCAGTCTCTGGCACTCTTATCGGTCACTCAGAGGTGTGCCCAGTCTCAGGGGCGAAGGGTCCAGGTGCTGTGGAGGTGGCTGCTGCTGGAGTGCTGGTCTGAAGCCCCACTGGGGTGCCTGGCCCCGAGAGGACAACAGGTGATGGTGTGTTGAGGAAGCTCTCGGACAGCTGGCTCAGCCCCGTGATGTTGAGAGCCCCTTCCTCCATGCCATGAGGTGTCAGTCCCAATACCGATGACAGATGTACTGAGGCCGGGCTTGGCTGTGGGGTGGAGGAAGGAGCAGTATAGTGGGGCTTTCTGGTCTGCAGCTGTGTGAGGACTGGCGTGGATGGCATCGGTGGCGTGGGTGGCATCGGTGTCATTGGTAGCATCAGTGGCATGGGTGGCATTGGTGGCATCAGTGGAACCAGTGGCAACGGTGTCGTCTGATGACTCTGTGCCTGGACTGGGAAGGGCTGCTGCCTGTGCTGCTAGACCTCCTGGTAGCCGTAGCCCTGGTAGGTGAGGGCCTGTGGAAAGCCTTGGAATGGGAGGGACATCACCTGGGGTGGAGGAGCAGACCTGGACTGGGTGGGAGCAGGTTCCTCTGGATCTGGAGTGTTATGAAGCAGCTCGGTGATCTGGTCCTTCACCACCTGGTACTGGGGTTCCGTCATGTCCGTGAGGGTCTGGTTGACATAGGTGAGGAAGGGCTTGCGGTTGGAGGATGAGGAGTTGGTGTGGACCAGCTGAGAGAGGAGATCTATGCTGCTCCGGGTGGTGTCCCTGATCTCCAGCAGGACAGTGTGGCTCTGCCCCTCCTTTCTGGCTCTCTGCCTTTCTGTGGAGGTGGAGCTGGGGGTGGATGTGAGTAGGACTGTGGTGGAAGTGCCGTCTCCTTTCTCCCACTGTGCCAGGGAGTCCTCCACGCGCTCCGCCATGGTTAAAACAACTGTCCACGGGTTCTCCGCCATGGGACGCTTCACAAATACCTGCCTGGAGACAGGAGCTGACTCTCGGCCGCAAGAGGACTGGCTCTCAGCAGGCTGCCGGAGAGAGAGGGTTGTGAGAGGGGCTGCTCCTCAGTGGCGGATCTCACCCTCCAGAAAGCTGCACCTGGCCATGACGTAGGTCTCTCTGTCTGTCAGCTTGACCATGGCCTGGCCAGATTTCTTGAGGTGCAGCTTCCCGTACCAGGTATGCATGTGCTTCCATCAGCCGAGGAGCACCTCCGAAGTGTAGCCCAGACTCTCCGCCTTCTCTCTCCAAGCAGACTGCTTCCTTTTGGTGTCCCTGCAGAGTCTGTGTCCCTTCCGCCATAGATCGTCATTCTCTCTCAGCCACTCCAGCACCTCATCCTCGTGTTCCTCCTCAATGGAGTATTGCCTCCTCTCCCGTTCTCGCATATGCCTCTTCCGCCCTTTGGCAGGACCAGATGGGCCCTCATCAGAGGGGCTTCCAGGTTGTAGGGGCTGCTCCTCCACACCACCACCACCAGCAGCAGCAGCAGGATCATCATCATCATCAGCAGCAGCAGCAGCAGCAGCAGCAGCAGCAGAATCATCATCATCATCATCAGCAGCAGCAGCAGCAGCAGTAGCAGCACCAGCAGCACCAGCAGGACCAGGATCAGCAGCAGCAGAGTAAGCACCAGCAGCGCGAGCAGCACCAGGAGCACCAGCAGAACCAAGAGCACAAGCAGGACCAGCAGGTCAAGCAAGACCAGAAGCATGAGCAGGACCAGCAGGACCAGCAGGACCAGCAGGACGAGGAGCAGCTACAGCAGAGTAAGCATCAGCAGAAGCACTACCGCCAGAAGTAGCATCATCAGCTCCCCCAGAAGCAGCAGCAGCAGAAGCACCACCGCCAGAAGCAGCATCAGCAGAGTAAGCACGAGCAGAAGCACCACCGCCATAAGTAGCAGCATCAGCTCCTCCAGAAGCAGAAGCAGCAGAAGCCCCAGCCGCAGAAGAGCGAGCCCGTGCTACAGAAGTCCCAGCAGAAGCAGAGTGAGGGCCAGGGGGTGGGAGGGTGGCCCTGTCCCTCTTGCCAGGGTTGGCAGCAGATGGCTGAGGCTTTCTCTTCTTCCCCATGGTTGTGGGGTTGCTGGCTGGTAGCAAGGCTGGCAGGCAGGCAGGCAGGCAGGCTGGCAGGAAGGCAGGCACCAAGGCTGGCAGGCAGCAAGGCTGGCAGGGAGGCTGGAAGGCAGGCTGGCAGCAAAGCTGGCAGGCAGGCAGACAGCAAGGCTGGCAGGGAGGCTGGCAAGAAGGCTGGCAGGATGGCAGGCAGCAAGGCTGGCAGGCAGGCATGCAGGGCAGGCTGGCAAGGCACTTGATGTGTCTGGAAGCAGGTCTTTCCTCTGAATGGTGACCTGCTTGGGAGCTGCCTCCCTTTATATCCACGGGGCTGATGCAATGCATCCTCCCCGCATGCGCAGTGAACGCTAGGCATCCGCTAGGCTTCCGCTAGGCATCCGCTAGGCTTCCGCTAGGCATCCGCTAGGCTTCCACTCTGCATCCGCTTCATCCACTCGGCTTCCGCTCTGCATCCACTCTTTCCGTTCCACGTCCACTTTGCTGCGGTCCCCCGGAAGCCTTGTGGATGTGCCATCCGCTCCCATCCACTTCCATCCGCTAGTCTTCCGTTCCACATCCACTTTCCATCCGCCCTGCGTCCTTCCCCCGTCCGTTCCTTTCCGTGTTATTCGCTCTGGTTATGCAAATTTTTGCCCCTTTTGAGAGCGGATAACAACGGATGGAACATTTTTCTCATCTACTGTGTCCTTTTTACTAACGTTTTGCATCCGTCGGCCAGTGTGACAGGGCCTTTAATACTAATTTTCTCAGTCTTTCATCACCATCAAAGTAGCCATAATTTTTAATTTATTTATCATATGGGAACTTAAATAGTCATATATCATGAATTTGAAATAATAAGTTCTTACTAACTACCAAGCAATCATTATTCTCAGTCATTCTTGAGTTTCCAAATGATTCAGTTACTTTTGCTAAACTCATTTTTTTTTATTCCAACCAATCTATTCATGGCTTCTAATAACATCTTCTACTGGATCACATTGAATGTTAGGCTTTATCCAGCAATCAACACTGAATCTAAGTAGGAAAGCTCCTGAAAAACCAAAGAATGTCAGCTAAGTAATATTTAAACAAAGTTAGGTAGCCATAAGAAAAGGAATGAAATCGATATATGCATTACAAACAGCACAAATAATAGTTAATGGAAAATTGACAAAACTATGTGGAGATAATGTCAAGGATGCCTAATTTTGCCACTACTGTTCATTTTGGTTATTGAAGTTTTGAATAGAGACATAACACAAGATGCAAGAAGAGCTATGGTGAAACTGAAATGAGAAGTATATAAATTAAGAACATTTGTGCATATGTTTTAATTTTGGAAAATCCTATAGAAAAAATAGATATATTAATGGAAAAGTTGAAGGAACTGGGTACATTGCTGGATTTATATTTAACAAGGAGAAAACAAAGATGTTAACAAAAATATGAAGATGGAAGATCAAATGTATTAACTGAAAAAAAGTTTTCAGAATAAATAAATAAAATACTTTGACACTTATAAAATGCAGGGGTGGGATTCAAATTTCTTCACAACCATTTTTGTGGGTGTGGCCTAATGTATGGGTGTGGCTTGGAGGTCATGTGACTGGCTGGGTGTGGCTTGCTGACTGGGCATGGCTTGGTGGTCATGTGACTGCCTGACCATGGCTTGTATGGAAATATTATAAATATTTATGTAAATATTGATTTTTTTATATATAAAACAGCAACTTTTTCCTAAAATCAGGCAAAGCAGGTAAGCATATTGAGTTGCTCACTCAATCACAGATTTATTCAGAGATCTATCTTTCTGCCATCAGCTACCTGAGTGTCACATAAAATTTGCTTGCAAGAAAACTCACAAAATTAAATCACAACACACTATGTATGTAAATGTTGAATTTTTTTATAAAAAAAAGAGCAACTTTTATCCAAAATCGGATAAAGCAGGCAGGCTGATTGAGTTGCTCACAGAATTCACTTAGAGATCTATCTATCTGCAATCTATTGCCTGAGTCTGCACTGAAAAATAGAAACTTCAGTCCTAAGGAAGGTTCAGCTCCACTTTTAGATTAGCTAGAAAGCAAGAAATTCAACAATTTCCTGCTTTCTAACTAATCTAAATCTCCCAGCACAGCAGAATAGCTGATGGTGGAGTGAAAAAAAGGAAAAATAGGAACTTAGCAGACAAGTTTGATAGCGTGCATGCCAGATCAGGAGCGGGTGGGGCAGGACCAGCCAGTGGTGCTATTTGCCAGTTCTCCAGCAGGTAGAATCCCACCCCTGGTGAGAGTGCATTTTGCGCACATGTGTAGAGCATTTCCCAAAAACCTCAGCTATGCCACCCAGACAGCTGACAAGCGCTGTGCACGGGTACATAACATTTCAAAATCCTCTTCTTTCCTGCTTTTTCAGCCTCAGCTGTGCCACACAAAGTAGCTGAGGTTGAAAAAGCAGGAAATAAAAGACAGCCAAGAGCCCGGGAGGGTGGCTGGGCCAAACAGAGCATCAGACAGCGAACCAGTTTGATGTCTGCTACTCTTCAGAGCTACCGGTTCTATAGAATCGGGCTGAACCGGTAGCATACCACCCCTGATAAAATGTATATCATTTCAAAATAACATCATGATATGAAATGAAATTAAGTCCTAAAGCCCCTGTCACACTGCAGCAACGGATGGAAAGAGGATGTAAAACAGAGAAAAACACTTACCATCTGTTGGTTAATGCGATGCTTCCGTTATGTACTCACTGCCTCCGTTTTGCTTCCTCTCTATCCGTCCAGCATCCATCTATTGACATTTCATCCGCTCAAAATTTTTTGAGCTGCTCAAAACTTTTGAGCGGAAAATGTATCAAACACGTCCGTTCTGCATCCGCTAGGCATACGGGGGACATCCGTTCTGCATCCGTTGTCATCCGTTACGCATCCACTATATCCACTAGGCATCCGCTGCGCATCCGCGCAACTCGAATCCGCTCCAGCGGTAAACGGATGCAGGGAGGAAGCGGAATGGATGCGCAGCATTAGTAGCATGGACGGAGAAAGGATGAAAGCAGATGCAGCTCGCATACAAAGCATTTAAAATGGAAAAAACGTTCGCAGAGGGGACCTATCTCGGATATTAAGGATGTCTAGAGGATGCCTAGAGGATGCAAAAGGATTCTTCCGTTCCGCATCCGCTTTCCATCCGCTCTGCGTCCTCCCCCCGTCCATTCCTTTCCATGTTATCCGCTCTGTTTATGCAAATTTTTGCCCCCTTTGAGAGCGGATAACAACGGATGGAATCCTTTTTACAAACGTTTTGCATCCGTTAGGCAGTGTGACAGGGCCTTTACTAAGATGAGAAAAGTTACAGTTATAGTTTGTAAGAATTTCCGTTATGAAAATAAATGTATTATCTCAGAAATGATGCACTTTTAAGCAATGGCAAAAAGATGTATATGGCTGAGGAGAAACCAACAGTTAAATATAAAATTCAGCAAGATGCAAAGGAAAGAGAAGGAACAGGATTGCCAGATTTCAAACTGCGTTTTGTGGCCTGTTTAAATGAAAGAGTGGCTGTTGCTAAGAAACAATAGAACATTAGCATAAGAAAAACAAACCTGAAGTGTGGTAGGCATGGCTTTTATGGTACAATAAAGTTAAAAATATAGATTTTAAAAACCATAATGTGCAAAGTACCATGTTAAGAATATGAATACAAGCCCCAAACTACCTCTACTGAATTGATTTCAGCACAAGAAGCATTTTACAGAAAAGAAACACTGGGCAAGGAGAAAGGGTTAACCCAGTGGTGGGATTCAAATAATTTAACAACTGGTCCTCTGCTCTAATGATTTCTTCCAACAACCAGTTCACCAAATTGCTCAGAATGTTAACAACTGGTTCTCCCGAAGTAGTGCAAACTGGATGAGCCCCACCCATCAGGACTTATTAATACTGCACAGAAAAATAGACAACTTAAGATTGGTACAATAGAGTGATATAGTAACCAGTTTTACAACTGTCATGACTGTAATTGCAGAGCTCAATTATGGTCACCACCCAAGGACTATCTGTATATGCTTGGTATGTGACTGCAGAAAAATTATATCAGATACATAAAGATACTTCTAGTCAATGTTGGAAATGCAAATAATATGAAAGGACATTTTGCCATGCATGATGGACTTGTGAAAAAGAAAAAAAGTTAGATACAAATACATCTATGGATACAAAGAATTTTAAAAATATATGTTCAGGTGATACAACTTTTCTTATTGAGACTTATGGATAATCATTTAGAAAAAAATTATATATGGTAACTGCAGCAAAATTATATGCACAGTGATAGAGAAATATTGAAATATCAATAATGGGGAATGGGTTAAGAAATAACAAAATCAGCAGAAATGGCAAAAGAAACCTGTTTGGTGAGAAAGAAAACAATTTGTACTTTTACAAGAGATTGGAAATCTTTTACGGATTTTTTTCTGCTGAAAACAGAAATAAGTGAAATGGTGATCTGTGAATTTGTTGATTGGAAAAGAGGTTGAATATGGGACAGAAGGGATTTCTGTAGTGTAATTTGAATGAGGGAGGAACATAATAACTTTATTTGTAACTGCTCCAAAGCTTAGAAGTTAGCAAATTGAATTATGGTAAGAATCATATTGACCTGCTTTGCCACATTTTGCCCATATTACAAGAGCAACCAAATCCCAGTTATACCCGAAGCATATACAATGTTATACAAGGCACTCTAATGTAGAGATTACTTGCAAGACGATATTGTCCATATTCTCTCCATTATATGCTACTGGCACATCAAATATAAATAAATACAAATCTCTTTATTGTGGTCTTTGATTAGCTTTTACCAAAACAGAGTTTTGACCAAAAAATCCCCATTTAAAGGTAAAACAACACATTTAATTAAAAGTTTTGCAGAGTTGTATAACTTGAAAATATTTGGCCACCTGATACATGAGTGTGGGATTAGCATCTCTTAAAAATATAAAATGTATCGATCTGGCTCTCCTATTTGGAAATGATTGGGGCAAACAGTGCACATCTTGGTGCATTATAAAAATGATATCATATGAGGACATGAGTGAGTTTCTACCTTCCTGGACCCACAAGATCAAAATCTCTGCAAATAAGGACTCCCATGAAGTAGCCAGAAGGCTTGTCCATATTTACATACTCAAATATATTCAGCACTATCTAATGAAAGACAGTATACAACTCAGTACATTCATTGAATATAAATAAATTTCCTATTAGTACCAACAACTGGCATCACTTAGCAGCTCCCAAGCTTTAAAGCTAACAGCAGGTTCTCATAGCACTGAAAGTATTTCAAGGACAAAAGAATAATCTGCTAAAGATTATCTACTAACGATCAGCTTTGCCCAATGAAATGTTTCAGAGGAAAATTATAATTATTTAATCAGTCTAAATCAAGTGGACAAACAGCAGGAATATATCATTAGGACAGGCAAATAACAACAGCTTTATCTCTTATTTCAGGTGCTTAATCCAACAAAGCAATGGAAGCATGAATCCAGTTTGTAAATACTTTTGGCAAATAATTTCACAAGATCAAGTTCACACATATGTGCCAGGATCTCACATATCTAAGGAAGCAGCCTGAGGTGTTTCCATCAAAAAGCTCTTTCCGATAAAAGCAGGCATTGTCATATTACAATCTACTTGCAATCTACTGTAAGATTGTTGAACTGTTATATTTACAGTTCCAAACACTGAATTGCCACAAAATGTGGCAACAAGCATGTTAGTAAAAGCAAGTTATCTCATTCCTCTCAGTCCTGCATCATCTATATTTGGCTAGAAATAGTGACTAGTTGGTTAGAAAAGCTAACTTGTTTAAAAAATAGCATCAATCCTGGAATGTTAAACAATTTAGGATCAAATTATTTAGAACAGCTATATATATATCAATCCACCCAAGATATAAACTCAGTTTCAGATATCAGTCTCAGAAGTAACAAACTCAGAGCATTTGCTGCAGTATCTCTGTACCTATATAGTTCCTTTTTCCAATACAATAATAATACAGGTACGGTAGTCCTCGATGTACAACCACAATCGAGCCCCAAAGTTTTGTTGCTCATTGAAACATTTGGTAAGTGAATTTTGCCCCATTTTACAATTTTTCGTGCCACCGTTGTTTAGTGAATCACTGCAGTTGTTAGTCACATGGTTGTTAAATGAATCTGGCTTCCCCATTAATTTTGCTTATAAGAAAGTCACAAAAGGTGATCACATGACCCCAGCACACTGTAGCCATCATACTTATGAGTCAGCTGCCAAGCAACTGAATTTTGATCACATGACTATGTGATACTATACTATACAATCATAAGTGTGAAAAACAATCATAAGACACTTTTTTTCAGTGCCATTGTAACTTTGTAACTTTGCACAGCTACTAAATGAACTGTAAGTTGAGGACTACCTGTAATGTCTAAACATATGGTTGACTACGCCATGAACTATAATAATAATAAACCCTAGGGAAGGAGAAAGGAAAGAAGGAATAAGGATGGAGAGAAGGAAGAAAGGGATGGAGGGAGGAAAGAAGAAAGGGGAAAGGAGGGAGGGATGAAGAGAGGCAGGGGAGGAAAAGGGAAACAGAAGACAGGGAGAATATACTCATCTGTCTGCCTGGAAGGAAACGAGAGAGGGGAAGGAAGGAAAGAAGGAAAGGAAAGAAGAAACAAGAAAGAAGAAAGAAGGAAGGAAAGGAGGGAAGATAAATTTCTGGTGATCATTGCTACAAGGAAATTCAATGCAGAAGCTGACAAAAACATTGAAGTTGCTCCCACACCCACTGATTTTTTGCCTCCCCATAGTCATTCTGTTTCTCTTTTTAGATAAGGAAATACCTCTGAAACTATGACCCAATAGGCCATGGGTTGTCTAGTTTTTATCCTACTATGTGATAATCAGTTCAACAATGCAAGAACATCTCTATTAAAAATGGTTTGGTCATTGCCAATAAATTGTCACCATTTTACTTTCAGCTATTCATTCTTCAATGACCTCACCATCTACAATTCTCCTTTACAGCTGTGGGAACAGACACCCACATAAATAAGTCATCAAAGATCTCCATGAATCTAGAGAAATTAAAATACATCTCAAAGCGGACTTCCGGTGGTGAGGTCACAGCGGAGTGGAGTAGGAGAGCGAATTCTGAAATCCTGTATCTGAATTTTCGTGCTTGGAAGCTCTCAGAGGCATCGTGAAGCTTGGAGAGACACACGAGTTAGAAGGGGAAACCTAGTAGCAGAGTGGAGAAAAGCAACCTCCCACTGAAACAAGGGGAAGCCCTTTGAATCCGGCATGAAAGAAACCTGGCATCTATGGCAGGTCCGAAACTGTGACAGCCATCTGCAATTGGGAAGCAAGAAAGTGGATGAACGCAAGACATCAGAAGGAGAATGGCAGATTAGGACAGTTTTTGAGAAGTAAGAGAGCCCTGTGAAAGACTTTGACAAAGGGAGTCTCCGGAGAGAGTGAATACAGCGGCTAATTGGCAGGGGGTAGTGGAGTGAAAGGGAGAGGAGGAAACAACAGTTTAACAGCCGAGAGAGAGTATCACAGAAGAAAAGATCGATAATGTGAATGAAAACTCAAAATTTCTACAATTTGTATTGATTACTGGAAGAGCAGAAAAGAGACATTAGAGAGAACAATTGGAACTTTAATGGAGAACTGTAGTTGAACGGAGAGTGGAACCATTTTGATAGAAAGCTGTGACTGTGCAATTTGAGAGTGAAAGTGACTAAGTAGTTAAAGAGGATTGAGGAAACAGGAAATGAGGAAAGTAATGTGATGGTGTGCAAAAGAAAGGGAAAAGAAGAAAGCAGAAGAAAGCTGAATAATTTCTAAGTATTAAATTCAAAAGTGTATATTGAAAAAAAATCTAAAGATATATATATAAATATATATGATTGCTTGCAAGAATAATTCATTTATGTATCCTATTTCATAGATTGCTACATTCTTTACAATTGTTATACCCTATATATTCTTTATATTTTTCCACAATTTGATACCTTGGATAACAACTAATTAATCAATTGATGTACAACTAATTAATGGCTATATATTGATTCATAGACTTAATTGAATTATAAGAAAGTTATAAGATATAGTATATAACAGAGGGGAACCTTCAGGGCCTTCTACGCCTTCAGAGAAGGCCTTAAAAAAATCTGGACCAAAAAATATAAGTATTAAATTATTATATATAATCTATCTAATTTAATTTAATACAATACATTTAATACATTTTCTCTAATCTATGTTCTAAAGTTAAGTTTACTGTCAAGTTCACATCAGCAATGAAAGGGTTACTGTCCTGAAACATATTATCCAATCAGAATCGTCCGTCTCTATCAAAGCCCGGTTAGCGGACTTCATGAATCCAGGGGAAGGCCAAGCTATGTGTTTTGGTTTGGATAGTGATGGGAAAACTGACCAATCACGGTTTGATTTTAAGTGGGCGGGACAAAAACAAAAGATCATAGGCCTTTGTGAAGTCCTACAAGCAGCTGCACAGTGAAATCCTGGACAACATTCTCACTCAGCTGAGGAACAGGTTCAAGGATCATGAATAACTGATGTTCCTTGCCCTTCTGGACCCCAAGAACTTTGCCTCATACAGAGAAAACTTCCCCAGATCTGCGTTTCAGAGTGAGGGCTGAAGTGAAGGCCCAGCTGTAGTGCTCACGGTTCGCCACTGGTATATAAGAAAAACAAACAAACACATATTTATCTATATTTATTGAATTATATGTTTACTATATAAGCTATGATATTTAGAACTATACTTAATTAATTTATGAAAAGGATTAAATAAGATTAGAAAATTAAGAGGGTTACAGACTATCATAGTTTATAAACAATAATGATACTTAGTTTTACATTGTTGTATAAACACACACATAGACACACACACAGAGATACAGACACAGACACACACACACACAGACACACACACACACACATATATATATATGTGTGTGTGTGTGTGTGTGTGTGCGCTGTTTAGCTTCCCTCGGGTATTATCCCACGTCATTGTAGTTCTGTTAAAGTTGTAGCAATGTTTCAGCAGAATCCCATCTGCCATCATCAGGCTTCTGTATGGATGTGGGTCTCAAAGCTCCTGGTTTCAAATTTGAGGCTGGTCCATTCTGATTGGCTAGGAGCCTGGGTCTGTGTTCACTGGACTTGGAGTTTGATTGATTGGTGTTTCTGGTTTCTTCTGTCTGTTTTGTGGCTTTGATT
>BLBF01000005.1:29397625-29456545 GCA_015471245.1 Laticauda colubrina
ACCTTGTAATGATAAACTGAAGGGATTAGAATAAGATAAAAGGGAAGAGATAAACATAGAAAATTCAGAAGGGAGTTGATACAACGGATGATAATATTGAAAGACTTTCTTAAGATAATAGGTAGATTTGCGAAGCCTAAGATGTCCACCATGACAACTACCACTAAGATTGGGAAGAAAACAACATCCAACCTAAGATCAATGATAACATCACCAGCAGGACAATGTCCCATAGAGGGCATGATGAATCCTGAGAAGGCAAGCCAGGTATCAAATATGCAAACAGTTCAAATGGCATTAACAACAATACAAGAAATGATGGTGAGATACCACACAAACTTTAAAACCAAAATGGGGGAAATGAAAGGTAAAATATGGAAACTAGATGAGAAGATAAGTACAATCCAACAAATAGTAGTAAAGACGGAACATAAAATCAAAGCAGTGGAGGCAAAGGCCGAACAAACAGATAAGAAAGTAGAATCAATAGAACAGAAATTAATGGGAGAGAACAAGAAATTAAAAGAGGCAATTGCATATTTGGAGATGCAAAAGGCTGATTTCTTCCTCAGATTTCAGAATGTAACAAAAGAAAATGGGTAGGACTTGACCAAATTAATGGCAGATCTCATAGCAGAAGTGTTACAAAAAGAGAGCCAAGAGGTTCGAAGGGAAATTGATGAGGTATATAGAATATATACCAACTATAGAAGACGTTTTAGACTTCCAAGAGAGGTTCATATACAATTCTCAAAGAAACAACTGAGAGATGAGATATACAAAGTACAAGAGACGAATAACTGATATTCAAGGGAACAGAAATTATAATGTTGAAACAAATTCCAAGAAGAATCAGGGAACATAGAAAGAAATACAGATTCCTGGCAGCCCAACTGAATAAGAATAACATCCTGTTCAAAATGGCTCATCCCAAGGGAACGTTAATATCACAGCAGGATAAAAAATTTAAAATAGATAGTATAGAAAAAACGAGAGAATTCTTTGAATTGTATGTGGTATCAGGAGAAGACCAGAACAGCAAAGAGGAAATGGAAAGTAGGAGGCAAGAAGAAGATCGGGTGGAGGAAGGAGAAACAGAACAAGAGGAAAGAGAGCAGGAAAAAGTGGAAAGAAAAGGCGTAAGAATGAGACACCAAACGAGAGCAAATAAGCTTCAACAAAAAACAACTACAGAGTAAGATGGTGAAAGAAATCAAATTGATTTCCATTAACATCAACGGTTTAAATTCACAAATTAAGAGGAAAAAAACAATAACTAAACCACAGAAATTGAACTTAGATATTATATGCTTTCAAGAAACACATATCCAGAAACATCAAAGTAAACTGTTAGAAGCACCAAAGTTAGGAGATTTATACATATCTTTTGCCCATCAAAAAAAAGAGGGGGATAGCAATATATGCAGACGAAGAGGCTAGGATTTTGATGTTAGAAGTTTATATAAATTATAAGATGTTATTGACAGTTATATATGCGCCAAACGAGAAACAAGAAAAATTTTATACCAAACTATATAGAAAATTAGTAGAACAAGAATATGAGAACATATGCCTGCTAGGTGATTTCAATGCAATAGCAAATTTAGGAAAAGGCTACAATAATGAAAATCTAGGGGAAAAAAGGAAAACGAAAACATTACCAAAAGTATTTTATCAAATGGCGGAAGAATTAGGATTAAAAGATATATGGAGAGAAAGAAATCCAGACAAAAAACAGTATACTTACTATTCAGCACCACACATGGTCAAGATTGGATATGTTATGGACAAATGGGGAAATGGAATGTAATATAAAAGAAATAGAAATTGAATCTAACACATGGGCAGACCATAATCTCATTAAAATAATTTGGAAAGGATTGAAAAAAAAACAGAAGATGGATGCTAAAGGAGATCCTAAAAGAAAAAGAATGTGTCAAGATGATGGAAAAAGAATTGGAGTTCTTTCTGAAGGAAAACAACAAACAACAAACATCAATTCCAAACCTATGGGACACGACTAAAGCATATATTAGGGGCCTAGCAATTTCATATAATACACGTAGATACAAGGGAAAAAAAGGAGAACAATCTGAACTAGGAGATACTCTTAAGGAGTTAGAAAAAACACTAGAAAAAACACCACATAATAAGACAGCAAATACAGAGAGAATAATGATTAGACATAAATTGAACATGTTAGCACAAGATGAATGGTTACAGGACGTAAAAAAGATAAAACAGAATTACTTTTAACACGTGAATAAGCCAGGAAGGTTATAGACTTAAGAAAGAAAAAGAGCAATCCAACAATTGAAGGACGCTGATGGCACACTACAACATCTAATTGAAAAGAAAAAGCTTTTTGTTAAAAGTTTTTTTGAGGAACTATATAGTAGGGAAGACGTACCAGAGGGAAATATCAACATTACTTAGAAGGAAAAGGGCTACCTGTGATCCCGGAAGAGGATAAAGAAGAGGAAAATAACATTAAGAGAACTGCAGGAGGCAATCCTGAAACAGAAAAACAATAAGACACCGGGACCGGATGGCCTCCCTGGGGAACTGTATAAAACGCTCCAAGGAAAATTAGAAATGCAATTATTAGATCTCCATAATGAGGTACTGACAACAGCAAAATTACCTAAGTCATATATAACATTGATCCCAAAAGAAGATTCGGACCATCAATTAATTCAAAATTACAGGCCCATATCCCTTTTAAATGTTGGTTATAAAATATTTATGTCCATAATGGCAAAAAGATTGAAAAAAACCCTTAATCAGATCATTCATAGCGACCAAAACAGTTTCTTACCAAATAGACAAATTAAAAATAATACTAGAATGGTATTGAATATAATCGAATATTATGAAGCAAACCCAGGAAAACAATTGGCAATGGTTTTCCTCAATGCACAAAAGACATTTGACAATGTTAATTGGCAGTTTATAATACAATTAAAAAGCATGCAATTTGGCAATAAATTTATTAAATTGATTTTGACAATTTATATGACACAGACGGACAGTGTAATAATGAATGGTGACAGAACGGAAACTTTTAAGATCAACAAGGGAGTAAGGCAGGGATGCCCACTGTCACCTCTTTTCTTTATTCTTACCTTAGAAAACTTATTTGAAAACGTTAGGAAAAATGTAGAAATCAAAGGGACTTTAATTAAAAAGGAGCATTATAAGGTACAGGCATTTGCCGAAGATAAAGCATTTTTTCTGGAAGATCCAGGGGATACAGGAGTAAAATTAATAAAGGAAATAGAGGAATTTGGCAAGGTCAAAGGCCTTAAGATTAATGAAAACAAAACAAAATTATTGACTAAAAATTTAAAAGATAAGCAACAAAAAGAATTAGGAGGAAAATTGGGAATGCAAAGTGTGAAAAAGGTAAAATATTTAGGCATTTGGTTAACAGCAAGATACTCTTCAATTAAAAAAGATAACTATGACAAATTAATAATACAAATAAAAAAAGAATTGGAAATGCAGGGAAAATTACAGCTATCACTACTGGGGAAAATTGCAGCAATTAAAATGTCTACTCTACCAAAAATATTATATCTTTTTCAAACGGTACCAATAAGATTGGATAAATCTGTTTTTCAGAGAATTAGATCAAATAAGTAAATTTGTTTGGGATGGGAAAAAAAGCTAGGATAAAAATGAAATTGTTACAGGACAAAAGAGAAAGGGGTGGCTTTGGACTCCCTGACTGGGAAATGTATTATCAGGCTGTGCCTATGGTATGGATTAAAGATTGGATCAACCTGGAAAATAGGAGAGTATTGTCAGTAGAGGGTCACGACTTACAGAGAGGGTGGCATAGTTTCCTATGGGATGGAAAATGTAAACAGCATGCATATTTTCAGAGACACATGATTAGAGATTCATTAATTTGGATATGGAACAAGATTAAAAATAATCATTTATACTAAAATACTGAACTGGTTGTCAACTATGGAAGCACAAATATACCCAAACACAATGGATCTGGGGAAAAAGAGGAGTTACAAAGACCTATTAGACCCACAAGGAAGATTAAAAACGAGACAAGAATTATAGCAACAAAATATAAAGATAGATTGGTGGCCATGCATGCAAATCCAGGTGAGATATCAGAAGGACAAAGAACAATTTGGTTTCTGCATGGAAAAGCATCAATTAGATAAAATTCTACAAGAAATGGAAAAGAAAATGATTTCAAGAATACATAACTTTCTACTAGATTTTAAAATGGAAGAGGAGGTGGTCAAAGAGACGATGGTGGTATGGGCAAAAAATGTTGGCCATAACATAGACCTGGAAAATTGGGAGAGAATGTGGGGATCAAATTACAAACTAATTACATCCACAGCATATAAGGAAAATCAATACAAAATGTTCTACAGATGGCACCTTCCTCCCGCTAGATTGGCAAAAATGTTTAATTCAGAGCCAAATTGTTGGAAATGTGGAAAAGAAAAAGGCACTTATTTCATACCTGGTGGACATGCCAGGAAGTGAAAAAATATTGGAATACAATTAGACAATGGATAGAAGAAATCATGAATCAGAAAATTGAATTTAATCTGGAAACTTTTTTATTAGATATAATAACACAATAATGCAATAAAACAGATAGATATATTATGTTACATATATTAACAGCAGCAAGGATTTCATACAGACAACTCTGGAAGGAAAAAAAGGTTCCACCAGAAGGCACGGTTATTAAAAAAATAATAGATCGTATAGAGATGGACAGGCTGATGAAAATAAAAGACAAAGAAGATTCAATTTATTATAGGGCCTGGGATGCCTGGTATGAGTGGTTTAGAAATAAAAAGAAAATAAAATGGCAATTAGGAAAAGAATGAGGAAATATGTAAATATATCATGGAGAAGATTGAGATGTAAGGATAAAAGATATTGATTTATAGTAAGAGTAGGATGTCATGGTAAAGGAATACGTAAATACATATACTGAAAAATATGAGGAAATGCAAAAGATTTCTTGATGTTGATAACAATGTATAAAGTTTTCTGTTATGTTTTTTAAAATTTGGAGAATTAATAAAAATATTAAAAAAATAAATACATCTCAAAGCTTTAACCATAATATATTTGTTAGATTATAAGATGAAATAAAAATAATAATTTTTAAAACTGATTTGATTGATCATAGATCAATACAATGAAGTTACTTATTTACGCAGGTTGTGTTCATACATCACACAGATCATGTTATACATCACACAGATCATGCAAATGTTATTAAATATATTATATTTTTCAAAATGTTATAATACATTATTATTATTGAAGTCTCAAAAATGCTTTTTTCCAAAACAGCACTTTTTTGCTTGTTTTTTTTCTTTGAAAATATTCTCAAAGAAAAAAATCAAAGAAATCCAGTTGCCTTTTGGGAAAAAAAACACCTTTGGGACAACAACAGACACTATTTTTAAAGGCAATATTAGTTGATACCGCAATTAATGAAAGAAAATCTTACTAACCCAAACTTCTTTAATTCATTCTAATTTACCTACTTGAATTTTTATGAGATAATCCCGGCCAAGAATACTCTCCAAGAGTTCTTTGATCTTTAGGTCTGATGCAGTGGGAACAGTAGACTTTAAAGATTCAATTATTTCATCAATAGATCGTGAAACAATTCCAGAAGACAACTTTGACTTGCTGTATGAAGAAAAAGGTTTCAAATGTGATTTTGAAAAACCTACTCTACTTTCAGATATTGTTTCTTCCAGGTATGCTGAAGCAAATTTCATACTAGATGAAGCAGAGCTTTTTGTACTGTAAGATCTTTCTAAATGACTGGGTATGTTTAATTCTGAGGCTTCTTTAGAAATGCTCATAGATTTTTCACTTAGATAGGAAACTACAGAACAGGTATCATCAAAATCTGCAGTTCTGGTCACTGCTGTGGGAAGAATTATATGCTGAGATAATATTTTTTGTTCAAGTTGTTTAACGTTAACAATGCTATCTTTTGACTGATCTTTAAATCGTAATTTTGCACAAGGCATTCTTGGAGATTTTGGTTTCAGTGGTTCTGGTTTTTTCAATATGGGCATCTGCTTGGTGGTTCCTACAAAAGAAGCTATTAATACTGGCAATTTTTCACTTTCATCTCCTGGGCTCTCACTTTTATGTTCTAGGGTGGCTTTTCCAGAATGAAAGGCCTTTTTTTTCCCATCAGTATTCTGCTTCTTAGAAGATTTCTTTGGCTGACTTGCAGTATCTTCAATCTCGATTGTTTCGTCTTCATCACAAACAATCCTTTTTTTTTTCTGGATTGCAAAAGTATCCCACTCAGAAGAAAGCTTTTTTGTTTCAGAACATAGAAAGGGACTTCTAATTTTAGACGGTATCTGAAGTGACTGACCTGATGGTAAAACTTCCTGTAAAGCTTTGTTTACATTTCCATGGTCAGAAACGTATTCTTGTTTAAATTTCAAAAATTCCTGCCTAGTTTCTTTGCATATATTTTCACGTTCCTTAACTATATTCAATTCTTCCAAATAGCTTAATCCAAAATGTTCATGTTTTCTAGCCATTCTTAAAGCCTGTGGAAATAAACATAAAATTTTGCTAGCAGAAAATTGAACAGGAATATCTAAACAATGTGGAAAAGTTTTACTTTAGCTTAATAAATTAAGATACTTGTGTGAATGTATTAGCCTCTCAACAAATGTCTTTAGACACCTTGGATACCATATTAAGATGAAAACCAAATATTGAGAAACATAATGATCATAGAGTGACATTTAACATTATGTCATTCAATTTTCTCCTTCCCAAATGTTATATCTGGCATACATTGATCAAGTAAACAATATAATTGACTGATAAGTATATAAACTACAGTATTTAATCCAATTCTATATACAGGTAATCACCTACTTATGACCACAACTAAGCCCAAAATTTATGTTGCTAAGTGACACAGTTGTTAAATGAATTTTGCCCCATTTTACAATCTTCCTTGCCACCATTGTGTATGTATGTATGTATGGTATTCAGCTTTGTTTGGGTATTTTCCCACATCATTATAGTTGTGTTTTTAAAGTTGTAGCAACGTTTCAGCAGAATCTCATCTGCCATCATCAGGCTTCTGTATAGTGTTCGTCTGTGAGTCAGACTTTTACAGCCGTTTCTGTTTTAAATTTGGTGCTAGCCTATATTGTGCCAGAAGG
Organism: Laticauda colubrina; assembly: GCA_015471245.1. Taxonomy (NCBI): domain Eukaryota; kingdom Metazoa; phylum Chordata; class Lepidosauria; order Squamata; family Elapidae; genus Laticauda; species Laticauda colubrina. The sequence continues at coordinate 29,404,840 of BLBF01000005.1, forward strand.
GTTTTTCTCTTCGTCCTGATTAGTTGGGAGTCTTGGTCTGTGTTTATTGGTCTTGGAGTTTGCTGTGTTCTGCTTGATTGGTGTTTCTAATATATGTATAAAACTCATACCACCTCTTGGAAATGATCAAAGATCTACATGTAGAACAAAAAATCTGCTTGTAAGTTTCGACGTGGTTTCACTATTCACTCAAGTCCCGATAAAAGAAACTCTTGAAATCATCAAAAATAAATACCAACCAGCTAAACACCTCATGGAACTAACAGAACACTGCCTAACCAACACATATTTCATATACAAAGGACAAAGATACAAGCAAATTGAAGGAGCCCCTATGGGATCACCACTGTCACCTGTCATTGCAAACCTGTTAATGGAAGAATTTGAATCCAGAGCCCTAGCCAATGCCACCCACAAACCCAAACTATGGTTAAGATACATCGATCACACATTTGTTATTTGGCCTCATGGAAAAGAAAACCTAAACAGCACACACCCCAAAATCAAATTCACCATGGAAATGGAAACAAACAACTACCGTGTTTCTCCAACAATACAGCCTCCACCAATAGGAAGGGCCAGCATGACTTCTAGGCATGAGGTGAAATTAAGCCCTGCCCCCAAAATTTAGGCCTATTTAAATCATGCGTTTCCCTGCCATTTCTCACATCATTTGTTAGAACGACACAAGGTGAAGAGAAATGGGCGGGGGAAGGGCAGGGGGGATAGGGAGAAAACTTGCCTTTAGGAGTGCCCTGCAGGTAGCCTAGGATAGAATATCCCGATAGCCAATAGAAGCTCCCCAAAAGGCAGAGTCCCCAGCCGCTTCAGGGCGTGGCATGGCTACCCGTGTCCCCTTGCCTTTAGGGCAGTCTCTTTCAGGTGATGGAAGCTCCCCAAGTGCAGTCACCAGCCACTTCGATTGGCCGGTAGAAGCGGCCTCGGGGCGAGCGCACAGACACACTTCCCTTGCTGCAAGGCCGCTTCTACAGGCCGATTGAAGTGGCTGGTGACTGCATTTGCTACAACTTTAAAAGCACAACTATCATGATGTGGGAAAATACCCGAACAAAGCTGAATACCACACATAAATATGTGTGTGTGTGTGTGTGTGTGTGTGACAATTTGCAGGCCCCTCCTTCCATTCAGTCAAAATTTGCTACCAACCTCATTTGACCAAATAGATGTCACTCAATTAGTTCGTGAAAGCAGATCTGCAGTTCAATCCTACACTTTTCTGCTCAGCAGGATAGTCCACACAGCTCAGGAGATCTCATCCTAGGTATGCTCCTCTAGATCTGCTTTTCAATTTGAATAATAGTACATAACAATATTGCAAATAAGCATAGTATCCCTCCCTCCCTTCCTAAGAATGTATTTTGGTCCTCTGGAAAGTAAGAGGGTTCTTCTCTCCTGGGAGCTCACTGCAACTTTTACAAATACTTGTATCAAAAAAAGAACATTTTTACTTTTTAAAGTCTGCTGCCCAATTAACAGGGGGCAATTTTGTTTTATTCCAGTTATCGTTCAAACAGCTCCAAACTGTTCAGTGGTTATTAAACAAGGCAGTTCTAAATCACAGTTTAATCTTCCTCCCTCCCCCCAAAAAGATAGGTATTTGGCTTTTTCGGGCAGAAAAATATCCAGGTGTTTTTTTTTTTGTTTGTTTGTTTAATGGAGAAGACAAGGGGATTCGTGACAGACGAGACACACACACGCACGCGCGTACACGCACAGAGGGACAGAGACAGACAGACAAGAGAGGCAGGCAGGCAAGACAGACAGACAGACAGACAGTCTCTCTCCTTCGTCTCGAAAGGCAAAGACGCTCACCTCCCTGGCAGAGGCGGCCGCTCAGCCACCGCGGGACGGAGACGCAGCCGGAGCGGTTTCTGCGCCGCTCGTGCCGCTCTACGCCCTTCGCGCGGCCAATCACGGCGCCTGGGACCTGGCCTTCCGCAGGGGAGGAGGGACGCGCGCGGTCCCTTAGCAACGGCCCCAACTACGGGGCCCACAAGGGAAGAGGGATTGGCAGGCCGTTTAAAAAAAAAAAAAAAAGCGGGGTATCTGCTGCATTTAGATGGCCTTGCCGATCTCCGAAGCTAAGCAAAGTTGGTCTGGGTTAATTGCTGGAGGGGTGACCTCTGGAAACACCTGAGGCTCTCGGCTAGGATTGTCCATCCTCTTGGAAGAAAGCAGTATCCAAACGTCTTCTTCCACGGGTGCAATTTCCTCTCTGACCAGTACAGCCCAGCTTAATTTTACATTGGGTGTGATGAGATAAAGGCAGCCCCCCCGTACACACACTAGAACAAGGAATGGGAGCAGAGAAAAGGCCTCTGCCCTCCACTGGCAGTTTATACACCTGAGGCGAGAGACTGGTGGAGTGAGTGGGACTACATCTTTGGAGTGCACAAGCCCTAACGGACTGAGAACCTAGAGAGCTTCAATTTAGTCAACCGGTTTTAATAATCTGAAATGGTAGATTTGCTGGATGAGTCTTATCCTCTCACTTACACCCAATAAAACAGATTGGTGAAAAAAATGTCATCTGGTTTGCACAAACTTCATTTTTCTCGTCCTATATTCCTTATGTAACCAAAACATATATCGGTAATCCTTGACTAACAACCCTTTGTTTAATGACTATTCAAAGCAGAGGTGGCATTCAGCAGGTTCTGACCAGTTCTGGAAAACCAGTAATGGAAATTTTGAGTAGTTCAGAGAACGGGCAAAGGACATCTCTGACTGGGCCCTTCCCCATCTATTCTCTGCCTCCCGAGTCCCAGCTGATCAACTGGGTCTTCTTTTGTTGCCCTGCACAGGAGAATGGAGCTGGAAAGCAGGTTAGTGGGGTGGGGAAGTGAGAGAAAAATATTACAAGTTATTCTTTGATAACATGATTTTACATAGTTTAAGTATGGTTAAGCTAGAAAGTTCCTCTTTACTCTTTCTGTTACATATAAAACCCCCATCCTAAAACCGAAAATGTGTTAAGTCACAAGGACATGATGCATTGTTACAATCTTCTTGGAAAACAGGAAGATCTGCCTGGGGCTAGGCAACAAGTAAATAAGATAAGGGATATCCTCCCAAGGTAAAACCCAGCAGTGAAACAAGATAAGACACAGAGGCACAGAAAACAATGTCATGTTGATCCTTAAGCCTATCTTATAATAAGGGGGAGTGGGGAGGGCCTCTTAGGCGTGGCATGTTCTGTGCAGGTGTATAAATATATTGTTTGAATATGGAATTTTGCTCTCCTTGTACTCAATCCACTTGGGAAGGGTCTTGGAGGCCACGCTTGCAACTGCTTTTCTTTTCTACAATAAAACTTTGAAATTGTGCACCAGACTTGTCTTCATATTGTGAGTATAAATTTATTGGGGGTCTTATATCTATCAGAAGGAATGGCGATTTTACAGTATCCTTCCCCCGCCAGGCCCACCAAGACACGCCCACCAAGCCACACCCACAGAACCAGTAGTAAAATTTGAATCCCACCACTGATTCAAAGTTGCAACAGCACTATAAAAAGTGGCTTTTCATACTTACCACCCTTGCAGCATCTCCATGGTCATGTGATCAAAACCTGGATGCTTGGCAACTGGCATGTATTTATGATGGCTGCAGTGTCCCGGGGTCATCTGATCACATTTTGCGACCTTCTGACAAGCAAACTCAATGGGAAAAACAGATTGACTTTACAACCATGCTAGTAATTTAACAACTGCAGTGATTTACTGAAGAACTGCGGCAAGAAAACATGTCAAATGAATATTGGACGTGTAAAAAATAAAGAAGGGATTTTTTAAATCATTTATGGTGAACACGTGATCAAACAAAAAAAAATGGGAGTATGATTCATATTTTATGACAGAAAATTCTGAAAATGGAGATGAAAATGAAACCAGAATTTTTCCTTTTGGGTCTCATGGGAAAAGAACTGGAGAACAAATTTGGAACTTTGTTACTTTATATATTGACAGCAGCAAGACTACTGTACGTGCAAAAATGGAAGGACACTTTGATTCCTAGCATGGAAGAATGGTTGCAGAAGTTGATGGAGTTGGCGGAAAAGTCAAAAATGACTACTTTAATTAAAGAAAAGAATGTAAGTAAAGAATGAAAACCGCTTCTGAACTTCATGCTTGATGTGAAAAAGAATGTAACTCTGACTTTGGGTTTTACAGATTAGATTGATATCTTTATAGAAATGACTTGTTTATACTATTGTGGAAAAGCAAAGAGCTGTCATTTGATGTTAATGCCTTATTTTACTGTAACAGAGAAAGTCCTAAGTCAATGCTTCTTTTTCTTTTCTTTTTTCCCTATCTTTCCTCATTTCACTTCCCCCTTTTCCCTCACCTCTTCCACCATTCTTCTATTTACTTTTATATTTTGTATTTTATAATACTCTATAACTTAATAAAAAAATTGAGAAAAAGAACTGTGGCAAGAAAGATCATAAAATGCAGCAAAAGTCACTTAACTGCTGTCTTGCTTAGCAACTGAAAATTTGGGCTCGATTGTTGTTTGTAAGTGGAGGACTGCCAATATCATGTTAATTAACTGAAAAAGTGGAATGTATCAAAAAGTATTCCTGCTGTTATGGTTTATTAGTAAAGGAGAATACAACAATGATAACAAACTCTGAAAGATCACTCACTAACTAGTGAATGTTAGATTCTGTGACGCAATAAAGAGTATGAGTCTGAACATCAAAGCTTCAAAGACTGAACTGTTGGTTTTGACAGGAAAAATGCAGCAAAAGATTTCAAGTTATGCATAAATAAGGGGGAAATAGAGTATGGAAATGAACTTGATACTAAAAATAGGGAAATGGAAACCAAAATGTTAAGTTGCACAAAGCCTGGAAGGATGTGGTAGCATGTGCCTGTATGTGGAAGAACTCTGTCAAAAGAAGTTAAAAAGCTATACAAAAGAATGTGTTTCTGACCAATTTGTTTTATGAAAATGAAAACTAGATATGCCAGAACAAAAACAAAAATAAGCTGAATTATGTAAAACCTACAAACAGCCTGTGATGAAAATCTAATTAAAGTCTTAGATGCACTAAAGAAAATACTTGCTGCCCGATGTACTCTGCACAGGATCTAATGATGATGAAGATGCACTCAAGAACAGAAATTAACGCTCTGGTACCATAATCATGTTGAGGTAAAACAAATAGACTACAAATCATTATCATGATCATCATTATCACGAATATCAACAAACTACACATAAGGGAAATTGAAAATAGTGCAGAAAATTAAATGGATCCTGTAGATAGAAAACCTTGCCTCTAAGCATCCCCAAAAAATCTTTACCCAGTCCTTTCAGACATTTGTTGCTTTGGTTTTGTTTTTGCATTTTTTAAGAAAGCATCCAGTTTAAATATAATTCGCCACCACAATAAAGACTAGATTCATGGAAAAGCAAAAATAGAAGCCAGTTCATTTATGCAGAACCAAATTACTTTTTTAAAATCATGTCATCTTAAAATCCTTTTCATTATCAGACCTAACATGAGTCCAGAAACAATGCTAACATATTTTTGATGCAGCTATAAAGAAATTCAATTAATCAACTTGCCTTTCCCAAATAACATTACTGATTCCTTTAATTCTTCTTAGATTTGCTGTAATCCTTGGCTACTCTATGTCATTTTGAAAGTCAAGAGCCTATCTTCTTGGAGAAACAAAAACTAGAAAGTAGTAAAGAGTGAATATGAAATCTATCTAATTATATGTCTATTCTGTCCAATCTGAAAGTAGAATCATAAAAGTAGAAAGGACAAACAGTTTTCATTTAATTTAATATGGTTTTCCCCTTCTTCTCTAGCAGACTTTAATATCAGAGGCCAACATGTAGAACCATATTTCCAAACAGTAATCAAACTTGGAATTTGAAAAAAAAATAGAGACTAAGAGAAATTTACGAAAAAAGGAAAGAGGAAGTGTGGATTTCCATATTGTATATACTCAAAATGTAAACAAAAATAAAATTGGATGCCTTAAGTACACCAGTTCAGTATTCAAAACAGAGAAAGTATCATAGTTATCTACCTAGACAACTTTGTTAAGCTACATGCAGCTGTAGAAAATACTGCATTTCTAATATTTGTATTCTTAATTCAAATTGAAATCACTTATTCTGCCATCAAGTACTGCCCTCTACAGTTCAACCATTTATTATGTCCTTATTTTCAATTTCCTTCAAAAGTACACCTTTAATAAGGATAGTTGTGTGTTGCAAACCTTTATAAATCCTTTTCCTCCTCCTCCTCCTCCTGCATTTCTAGCTGCTTTCTGCTTTCTATCCTACCCCTGGGAGTCATTGGGAGAAAGGCTGGTAGTAATTAAGGTAACAGTGGGATAAGAATCAAACATACCAATGGGATATTTAGGGAACAAATTAATCCACAACTAATAGTAAATAGGGCATCAATTACCATTTTAGTCTGGCAGGACACCTTCCCAGGAAGAATCACAGCAGGAGCTGGATGACATGGCAATGAATGTCAAGAGGTTTTAGCATGAGGAAAGCTCAGGAAGAAGGTGGTGAATAGATCATATTTGCATCAGGATGCCAAAGAAAGCTCACAGTAGGCCAACAGGCAGGCAGATGGCTAGCCATATTAGTATGTATCACAATAGCTTCTTCCCAGGTTGGGATTCTATAGAGTGGTGGAGAAAGTTTCAGAGAAATTGGCATTGTCTGTTTTTATTGCAAGAATTGTGAATTCAGAGCCATTCATGGACACAACAGGAAGGGTTTTATCCTAATTACTTTGAAATTAATAGGAATACTGTTTTTAATCTCAGTAGGGATAGATTTGCACTCCAGCATGAAAACCTCCTTCCTTCCTGTTTGGATTCTATGAGTCCTTGATCTAAACCTTAAAACAATCAGACTGAAAATTAAACCTTGATTTACCGTATGTAAACAATTTCAAAAAATCTTCTTATGCAATGAGATTTCTGTAAATTTATCAGAAATATCATATCTCTGTGTGAATGCATACACACACATACACACACACACACTCATACATACACAGAGATAATTTAGCATTACAATTATTATGTAATATTATTAATAGTATTATAATAGTATTATTAATAGTATTAATAATAGTATTAATAATATTATTATTATGGAATATTTAATATTTGATTACAATAAAAAAATCCAGAGTAACTATAAATCCACATAGGGACTGATTTTTTTACTTTTTACTATTTTCTCATGAGCAATGAGCCACATGTAAGTAAATCATTCACTAGTATGGTGTGATAGCACCTTTAATTATACAGAATGTTGGTAACTGTGTATATTACACTATAGTCTGAATTATATGACTCTCCCTGAAGCAGAAGATAATCTGCTAAAGAGAATATGACTGATTCATTGCTAGTTTTCTGAGATTATGTGATTTCATAAATATCTTATCCTATAGAACTTGTTTCTCTTCGTAACATCATTTACACACATTTTAAAATTATTTTTTTCAGTTAGGATTGTTCTTGAAGTTTATGCCATCTGTACAAACTGATTTAATGAAAAAAGGAAAAACCAACTTTGAACACTATTCCCCCTATGATTTTGCTCATCATCCAATTTTTTAAGAATTTCTTGTTTCTTTTTTTCTTCAATTTTTTAAGCTTTACACTTATGATTTTAAAGCCAGGACCATTTTTTTCTCTTAACTATTTTCACCCTATTTGCTGTGAATCAATGAATCACAATAAATAATTTTAATTACATCAGCTCCTATTATCATATAGCAACAATTCTGCAAAATTATATTCAATGCTTGTGCAGGTAATAAGCTGATATTCACACAACTCACTCAGAACCTTCCTGTCAGATCTTTGTCTTGCTTCTGAAATAGTAAAAGTTTCTGGAAATTCAAGTTTCCTGAGAAACAAGGAAAGATTACAAGAATTTCAGAGAACTGCCAATGAGGACCTGGCAAACTAGATATTCTGAAGAAGCAGAGACTGTATTACAATTGAAATTGGAGGACAGAGAATGGATTTTCCTGACAATATCTCTGTGGAAAAAGAAAAAAATTGTATGATCATACACATATACTCCAGATAGCTACTCCTCAAAAATAGAGTGTAAGAACCCATGTTTTTTGGTCAACTGTTGAGAGGAGTGGCTGGGAAGAGAGGGATTCCAATTAGGCCCACAATCATAATGTAGACTATATGTTATCATTTCTTACTCATCCTTAGAGTTATCTATTTACTACTTTTCAAATACTAAGAACCTTTGGGGTAGCAAGCCTGATGACATTCATTCAATGATTTTCCTTTAGTCCTCAGTGAAAGAAGTCTTCAAAGAAATTTAAGAATTTAGCAATTTTAATAAGTGGCAAAAGGGAATAAATGGTCAAAGGGTGATTAGAGTATTGTTTTTGGAAAGTTTTGAAAAGCTGTAAACAGACCAACAGTCAAAATGAAGCTCGATTGATTGAAAGAATCCCTCCTTTGGGAAATGATTGGTGCTGGTGTTTTAATTCCAGGAAAAAATATGATGAATGGGTTTTTGAAGGCTGGACACTTAGGGAGAGAAGGAATTATGAAGATTATAATTAAAGGATAAGAGCACCTATTTGACCTGTTAGCTCAGGATAGAGAAAATACCTACACATTGAATGTATGTGGAAAACAGGAACAGATTTTACTATATAAGATGAAAATACATTTCAACATGAATTTTAAAATGACTGGCTACAAGAATGATCTGTAAAATATGAAATATTGGCTATACCTGATGTTGTTTTAATAATTAAAAGGGACATACAAATAATAAACCAGGAGAATGATCTGGATGGCTTTCCTATATTAGATTTACATTAAAAGATACCTGCTAAAGTTTTGAAAGACTTGGTGAGAAGGACAAAGAAAAAGGAAAGAAGTCAAATTTTAAGACAATGTTTGAAGGGATTAAAGACCAATCTTGTTAAAAATAAAGGGAAGAAAGGTAAAGTAGATTTATTTGATCAAGTTTAAAATAGATGTGTTATCACTGGTAATCCTTAATGTACTTTTGCTGACTAGGACTCAACAACATAGTTTTAAGGATTTGTCAATAGATAAGATAATGTGATATGATATGAAGACAGCATTTGTACTATTTTGAGAGAAAGTGTGGTGGAATGTGGTACAAAGTTGCAAGAAGGAAAGGGTCTCTCCCAAAGAGATAAGAAGCATATATATAGTCTGAAATCCTTGATATGTAAGTTAAAAGTCTGGCCTGATTTGAGGCCATTTTGAGACCAGTGCTGCTGACAGAGTGGATTTCTCCCCCACCTCCGTGCCCCACTCTTCAGAGGGTACATCTAATAGTTAAGCAGTTATGTTTTAGTATGGCAAGATTCCTGTCTACAGGCAAGCAACAATTTAAAAAATCTACTCTGAGTAACTCTTCAGGCCATTTTTGGTTCCTTGCACCTGACAAAAAATTGACAAGTTGTTAAAATTGTTTATAATTGTGGTGACAAAGAGGGAAGTTACTTCTTTATTGTCTTTCTTTGTTATATTCTTTTACCTTCATATTGTTTTTTTTCTTTTCTATTCTTCCTTTTGTATTCTTTATTCTGCACTTGCAATCTTTAATTTATATTTATAGTTTGTGTTAGTTTTCATCCCTATAATTATTAAAAAATAATAAAATTATTTTTTAAAGAAAGATCAGATTTTATATTTGTATTGTATATTTTGGAAGTTTTTTCAATCTCAGCATCCTCTAAGATCTGGTGCCTAGGGGTAGTACCAATTCTGCCAAATGTAGAATGAGATGAGAGGCAGGCAAGCTAGCATATGGAACCTAGCAGAGCCCTAAACTCTGACCAACCCCATTCCTACTGCCATGCTCTGACTGACTATGTTTTTCCTGCTGTCTGGCAGCCAGCTAAAAGGGGATGGCAGCAGACCCAAGAGGGAAAACCAACTAATTTGCCTGTAATGAATAGCACCCTCATAAATCAGGACAGTCCAACTTGGCAGTGACTCAGAACAGATATAATTGAAGCACTAGGAATTGTTAATGAAGAGCAAATGTTGTGACAGGATATTGTTTGTACCAATTCAAGAATTGGGGAAAATCCCAAATAACTTCTGTAGAACTTTTAATGTTGTGAAGGTTTTGCTCTAGTTTAACCTATTAGTTTGTCTATCTTTTGGAATGACTAAAAGCTAAGAACGCAAAACAAGACAAAAAAAAATCTTTGCAACAAATCACACAAGGCAAGACTGCCTCTTCCTCATATAAACTCCAAAGATTTATAATAGCTTGAAAAAGGCCAAAAATTTTACCTAGGGACAGCTTGAAACAAATGCTTTCATATTATGCCTTTTCTGCTCATTTGCCAATTTTACACTCATACAAATAGTTTTGTAGTCAAATGTCTTTTCCTTCTAAGTCCCTAACATTTGCTTTATTTCTTTGCCAATTTAAACACAGACATTTCCTTAACAGCCCAAACTAAAACATTTATTTGAAGTCAATAAAACCGTCCATGATTTTAATGTCTTGAACAACATGTTTTCCAGCATTTTATAGGGGAAATTTTGCTCAGCTTATTAAACAAAAAGTTGCAATTGATTTTCTTGTGGTATGTTATAAATGTATTTGCCAATATCCAGATAAATTATCCTAATATCACAAAACCTCGGCATAATATATTTATTTAATTTGTTGTACAAATTAATCACAGAACTGGTTATGTCATGAAGTTCAAGTTAGCATTTGGTTTGATTTGTGGATGGGTGCATCTTGTTATTGCAGTTGTTGTTGTAGCCGTCTCAGATAATAAATTGGCAGACGAATAGGACTTCTCTTTGCTTTAACCTTTTCTGCACGAATGTTCAAGAGGGAATGAACATTAATGCTGTATGGTACACAACATATTAACAGATTTTGTTGTGATTGTTACTGGTTGAAACTGACTTTTAATTTTTTAGTTTTATACACTATGGAAGTTGCTGGATATTATTTGATTGCAGCAGAGCAGAAATTTGATTAATAAATAAGCAAACATTCCATCTTTTAATAAATACATCCTTATTCCTTTATTTTTTGCAATTAATTTTATTAAAAGAGACTATAAGAGAAACACTGAAACCATAAAGCAGCCAGATGCAGCAAAGAAAGAAAAATTTGGTACAGCTATGTAGCAATAACTTTTCTGAAAGTTTTCTTTAAGTGTCATTTCTCATCTTATTGCAATCTGCTTGTTTTGTATTCTGGACAGTGGTATATTTTCTCTTCTGTACAGATGCAGATAGATAAACTCAACAAAACATTCATACAAAGTCTTTATTATTGGTTCATCAGGTATCTTCATAACTCACATTTGTGATGAAGTTCTTCTTAATGTCCAATCCTTTGCATATCTGTCTTGTCAATAAAAAGATGGTTATCTCCTCATCCCTTTCCTCCCATCTCGAAGCGGTAGTTACCACAAGTCCGTGAGTTCAGGCAACAATGAAGAACCCCCCCCCCCGCAACCCATCGAGGGTCAATTTAGTGACCAATCAAGATTACAGATGTGGTCATGTGACATGGACTACATTTCCCAGGATACGTTAACTACATTTACCATGATGCATTCCCTTAAGGGGACAGCTCACAATTGCTAACTAACTATCCAATTCCCATACACTGGCTGGACAGCACACTGCTTTTGGACATACATATGTTTTCAGTGAAGAGTTCCCTGCTGATTCAGGTAATGGACCAATATTATGCTGTCTCACTAAAGATACTCAGAGGCAGGAGGACTCAGTCTCAGAGGCAAATAGACAATCATTCTCTTCCACAGCAGGTCCCTAGCATCTTATAAATTTGACTGTGCTTGCTTTAGTTTGATTTGTGGGTGTCTTTAGTTCTGAAAGTGAGATATAACGCCTCCTTTAATTCAAACTCTGTTTCTGGTATCTTCATGGTTTTGTCCATGTAACTGGCCATAGTGGTTTTCCAAGAGGTTTCTTGATTTTGTGGTTCACAACCTGTGGTCCATGGATTTCTGGGGGAATTGCACGATGTTGTTACAGGGGGTCCATGCAGGCTTGAAGAAATGTAATTAATTAAATCTTGAGTTAAATCATTGGGCCCATGGCCATGGTCCTTAGCCACAAAAGGTATTTAAAGAGGGGTCCATGGTGAAGAAAAGGTTCAGAACCACTGGTCTAGCTCCAAAAACAAATCAGTTTTGACTCTAATTAGCTTGTAGAATACAGCTGTCAGGCTGAATAGCAGTCAGTAGCTCTGTCCTCAATGGGAAGGGTCTAACTTCTTTTAAAACAATCTAAATCTGTGGCTATCACTGCCTCTGAAGGAGAAAGCCCATTGTTTATGTACTGAGTAAACTGATTATCCATACATACATATCATACTTCAATAAAACAACTTCTCAGTGTTCACCTGCTTTTCTAAATCTCCATATCCTCTTTTAGTGGTTGCTGTCTATCCTTAAAAGTATGGTATCTTCTCATTGGGTGCTATTGCACATTAATAATGTTGGTGGTCTTTTTTAGAAAGGTGAAAACCTTGCTTCCCTTTGTAGGATGAATTCATACCAAAGGGTTTACAGAATTGTACCTAAAACCTATCCCAATGGACTGAGAAATAAATCTAATTGATATGAGCAGAACTTGTTCCTAAGCAAAATGCATAGGAGATTCATGGTGTAATAGTACATATGCGGTATTCTTAAATCCTGAGGAACTTATTCCTTAGTATGTATTTTTACTACATGCAAAGGAGCTGTTTGTAAGCCATTCTAACCATACGGGACTTAAACTTTCAGTAAAACATGCAAAGGATTATACTATCATTACGTTTCTCATATTCTGTATTTCCCATAGCAAAACCACATTTATTTAGGAGGAAACAGTTATTTCTGCTAGTTTGTTTTTCATGACATATATCTGAATTTAGGAGGGATTCAAAAATATTTTATTTACATGTGAGTTTTGTATATAATGTTGCCTTCTGTGAAAGTGTCATTCCACAAACTTGCAGTCAAATTTTGTCAAACTAAGTCTTGTAGACTTGGAACCTAAATGTAGTTTTCCTTATTCTTGAGTTCCTTAAGATCTTCTAGACTGCTGCTTTTAACATTCCACTTCAAAATGTTTACAAATGTTTAACTAATATGTTTGATTTATTTTCAATTTCATGTTATCTATGAAACAATGTTGAATACATATGGATCACATTATTAGCGTTTAGAAAATAGAAGTGATTCTAAGGGTAAAACTAAAGTAAATGTGTCGTGCAAATCCAGAGATTGGTGGGTCTTTGTGGGAACCATAAAATCTTCATCATACTACCTGATCCTCCATAGTAAATCTCTACAGACAATAATTCACTTATCTACCATACTAGCAAAAGGAAAGAAGGCTAATTATTCATTTCACACAATGCAAGTTCTGGGATTCCTGAAGTCAGAGCCCAAAATAAATGCTGTCCATGAGTTTGTTAAGTCAAGAGCAAGCTTATTACAAGGGGGTATGCAAAGTTTTCCTATCCTTATTTATCGGAATATTAGTCTCAAGGAATTGTTTGGTTAATTGCAATTTCCTCCAGTCTGGTGTACTCAGTCAGGCCCAGTCAGTGCTGCATTCAGAAACTTTTAGTTACAGTCTTCAGAAGCTGATTGTGGACCAGTCGTTCACTCTTTGTGTATTCTGTGTCACAATTTTGTTAGAAAATACAAATACAAAATGGGAGAGCCACAGATATTTGGAAGAAATGATATATAGAGATTACTATAGCTCTTATCTATCTATGGTAGAGACCGACAATATTTACTATTAAAACTCTCATGTCTGTAGTCTTTAACTGGGTGAAACAGTGCACCATAGAGCAAAACTTTTTCAACCAAGGTATCTCAGATGGACTTAGAGAATGCCAGGATGCATTACTCCCACAGAAACAAAACTTTGGCAAGTCCTTGCTGTTGCACTACCGCTGTTTAATGCTGCCATGCCACTATGTTACCATGTCACATGATCTCCATAGATAACGTTTCCTGACATCTTCCCACAAGTCAGTAGAGAAGCCTAGGAAGCTTTCAGGCAGAAAATCAATGGGGATCATAAGACCATGCCTGAGGGCAAAGCATGGTAGCAGATTTGGTCTTCACATTCTCTATTTAGCTAAGGAAATATATCTGAAAGGATGATCCAATGAGTCACACATTGTCTAGTAGAGTGATATAGAACGATGTAAAGAGATGGCTATAGATACAGATTTTTTTTTTTTTTAGCTGCTTGGGATTTGAATGAAGACCTCTAAATAAATAGACCAATCAATGCTGAACTATTAAATCATGAATTTATGAGAGATTCACAAATAACTTCAGTCAGGCATGTTCCAATTTGGAGATCTATTTATTTAATTGAGGGGGGGGGAGAGGAGAGTGGGAGAGAAAGGGAGAGAGAGGAGAGATTGGGGGAGAGAGAAGAGGGAGGGAGGAGAGGGAGGGTCAATAACCTAAATTTTCAGGAATATTCCCATAAATAATAGACACTGGAAAGAATCGCCTAGAGAAATGGTGATGGAGAAGACATAGGGCAGCTGCAAGGAGCACCTATGCTGCAAGTGGTTGGTTCCTCCCTCTCTTGCCCTGTCGTTTGCAACTGGACTGGATTGGATTTCAAGCCAGGTCAGGGATTGTTCCTTAAATCTGCTGAGCCCAAGGTCCTCTGCCTTTGCAGTTACAGTACTGCATTCCTTGAACTGAGGGGCTCAGCCATCAAAATCCTGGCCTCAACCCCACCAGCATTTTCCTTTCATGGGGAAATAGCTCAGAGGCAACACACAGCATCATATCTCTCAGGAGATCTTTCTGGGACCGGACTGCTCATCGTGTTTGCTGTGTGCAGAGGTCAACCCATACCTGCAGTAGGTAACTGAAACAGGAAGGCCATTTGCCAAGAGCTCCATCGAAACTGCTCTGAAGTTACCTGCTTTTGCATTTGTCTTTCTTTTCCTCTCTTTAAGTAGCCTCGCTAGCTAGTGGAGGTTCAACACAACACCATCCTTCCGATGTCCCAAAGGTGCTTCTTTCAAGAGGCAACTGGACTTTCTGGTTTTTCTTTGAGGACATTTCGTTTCTCATCCAAGAAGCTGCTTCAAGCTCTGGCTGGACCGTGGGAGTGGGAGAGTACAAAGCCCACCAGAGAGCTGAGATGAGAAGCGAAACATCTTGAAAGAAAAACCAGAAAGTCCAGTTGCCTCTTGAAAGAAGCACCCTCGGGAGACAACCATCACCTGGATGACTGAGAATCTCCATAGACATCCTTCCGATGACAGTAACTCGTGGGGAAAGGAGTAAGGAGTCTGGCATCAGGATAAAGAGGATTTAGGTCTAGGGAAGCTGCTGGCTGCCCTTACACACACACACACATACACACACACACACACCCGCCCCCCTTAATGCACTCTAGTAAGCTTTCCCCAATTCAGGGTCCTCTAAAGCTGAGGTCTCCAAACTTGGCAACTTTAAGACTTGTGGACTTCAACAGAATTATCCAGCCAGCTATTCTCTACAAGTCTTAAAGTGGCCAAGTTTGGGGACCCCTGCTCTAAAGGCATCCCGGAGTTGTAGTCCCAGCAAAAGTTGGGGAAGGCCCTCCCCTAAGATATCCCAGGCTCATTAAGAAGAAGAACTCGGCAGAAAGATACCCCGCTCAGATTTTAAGCAGCAGAAACAATGCCGCTTCCTAGCAATGTGCGGGATTGCGGGAGATCCTGTTCAGGCCGGATTCTGTCTACGCGGGCCTCACCTCTCTTGGTTGAAGAATGCTATTTTAAAAAATGTGCCGATCACCGGATTCCTTTGTACGTGTCCCAACCGCTGTGCCAGGCGCTGCTCCGAGATTTATAAAGGGCACCAGAGGCAAGTATTTTGATACCTGCAAAGAAGGAGGAGAGATCACACGCTCCTGGTCGGATCAGATTCTGCTCTCCACCTGAAATGGAGGACAGAGAGAGACCTGTTGTAATTTAGTTTCTCGTGGGCGAGAAAATAGACGCAGCTTCGGAGAAGGGGTGTGTGTGTGTCAAACAAATCAGGAGAACGAAAGGATTCTGCCACTGGAGTCGAAGTTCTGCCCTTGCTTCTGTGCTCCTTCCTCCTCCGTTGCTATGTGTTGCCAGCCCCTGGATAAAGTTTCACGATTTCCTAAACATACTAGAAAAGCTTTTCGTTTGTACTCGGACAAGTTGCCCGTCTGTGACAAGGGAACAGTTAATCATATTTTCCTAATAGACAGGATGAATATAGGACATGAGAGTGGAGGTTCGGTCTCCGAGCTCGTGTAGTTCTCCAAGCTCGGAGAACGAACCTTCACTCTCTTCCTACACCCGAGCCACTATTGCATGAATTGAAGTGTTATGTCTCCTTTTCTGTTTAAAAACCGTGTGAAACTATAGCATAGAATAGGAAATCTGGCGGCTTAGAGTTGTTGCACAATATAACCCCCGATATCTGGCTGGGGATAATATTAGTTGCATGGGGTGGGGGGAATAGGACATTTAAAGGTGGCACGATAAATCCTAATGTATCAGATTTAAATTATATTATAAATTATATATCAGATTTAATTTATACCTAACTGCCGGTTCAGTTCCAACCACACCTATAACCTTTCTGGCCAAGAGTGAATGAATCCCTCCTCTAAGCTGTCTTTTTGGGTTATCAGAATAAAGTTTATTCAATAAACGAAGTTATCCTTAGAGGAAGATATAGATAACTAGACCAATAACTTCAAGATGTGTAGACTTCAACTTCTAGAATTCCTCAGCCAGCATGCCGACTGGGGAATTCTGGGAGTTGAAGTCCACATATCTTAAGAATTGGTCAAGGTTGAGAAACCCTCATTTGGGCATCATTCACATTGTCTGACAGCGCTAGGAAATCCTAACCAAATCATTTAGAACAGGTCCATAACATTTGAGCAGATTTTTGGCCATACTTTCTGACCAATAGGAATTTAAAAATAGCGAATGTACTCTATCATTGTTACTATTTCTTCAGTGTACATGCCTGCGATTCATAATTTGACAGCTAAGAGCAGTAATAAAAAATTGAAGGAAAGCAACTTTCGTTAAAAGCAGCTTTTCCTCAATAAGTAAGACACTTCCCTGGGACTGCATCCCGATTTTATCCGTTCTCAGCAATATTGATTTAAGCTGCTATCCTGAAGCCATCCTGGGCACCGAAAGTCTTTAAGTATCTTGAGGCTTGAAGCCCACCGGACTGGACTTGCCTCGGTGCAAACTCGTTAGGTGAGGCTGTGCATTTGCAAAACACATGAAAGGTATCAACAGTGGAATTGCTTCCAAAATCTCAAAAGGCCTTCGAAATTCACCTGGAGAACCTGGAGAAATCTAATGGAAAGATCAAGCAGTTTTATTGCCTCGGTCCTGAAAGGTAAACGGAACTCAAAAATGAGCAGCAATTTTCATCTTCTGTCACCCGACCCCTTAGACCACACGCCATTTCTTGTGTGTTTTGGGTGTATATAGCGCATAAGAATATTGTTGGGAAATCCGTTCCATCTGTACTTTTATTATGTTTATCCTGAACAATTTTTCTCAGCTGAATGAATTACTCCATACTGCAGCACTCTTTTTAAAACGCACACACACACACACATCAAAACGGAGCAACAGCTCCAGCTATGAAAAGAGGTGGGATTTTGATTGGGTTGTAATTGGGATTTAATATGGGGGATGAGAAAAAACCAAGTCCAGGATGGAAAGAAAATAATGTTGGAGCGTCAGAATCAAAAAATGATGAACTGTTTCCAGTGGCAATAAACTGGGACAGATAACTGGGACAATGTGAGGGAGACCAGAAATGTTTTGATAAAATAGAAAGGGTGATAAGACCCGAATTAAAACACACTAGGCTCTTGAAATTTGCCTTTTCAGATAATTTCAGATATTTGGTTACATCTGAATATGCTTGCAGGTGAATGTGCTATTGCTAATTAAGGAAACGGCTACTAGAAGTGATGAGCTGGGCAGAGATTTTACTGAGACCAACTGACAGTCTCCAGAATAAGAGTGCAGCAATTACTCAAGAGCAGTTCATCCCCAGCCCTCTTTCTCAGCCAAGTAAACCTCCAAACCGCAATTTAATTAGCCCAGGGCATAGCAATTCTGTCTTTAAATTGCCTATAATCTCTATGTTGGCAAAACCTCTGGTCCTGTCCAGATTCCCTTTCTCTAAATAAAGATTCAGAGGGCAGGAAGCATTCACTTCATGAGTTTCAAGAGTTGCCTTGCTCTCTGAGTCAAGGAATATTTGGAGAGAACGGGTACAAACCGACCCCTCTAGGCATCTACTGCTATCTGCGCCGTCTGATTGCCCTTTTAGGCAACTGAGAAGGACAGAAGCAAGGCTGCCCCGTTTCACAAGGCTCAGACGCAAAATCCCAGAACTCCATTAGCAAGGTTAACTACACTCCTCTCCTAGCATATACCTACCTACCAACACCTACAGGTGTAGCTACCGCTGCACTCCTTACCCCCCCCCCCCCGTTCTCCCAAAAGGCAGAGAAAGGGCTGAACCCCTCCTGTTTTTCGGAAGAGTAGAGTTACCCTCCCACCCAGTCATCTGG
The DNA here is from genome assembly GCA_015471245.1 of Laticauda colubrina. NCBI lineage: Eukaryota > Metazoa > Chordata > Lepidosauria > Squamata > Elapidae > Laticauda > Laticauda colubrina. The sequence continues at coordinate 29,423,499 of BLBF01000005.1, forward strand.
AACAGCTGGATTTGAATACACCTGGGCACCAGGATAGCGTGAAGGCAGCTTTAAAATGTTCAAAACCAGGTCCAGGGCAAACTGAAATATTTGGAATGTAAATTATCTCCTTCCTTCTTTCCCTTCCGCGTGTCTCTTCAATCTAAAAATAACACTGGAAATCTAGTAGATCATTCATTCTCTCGTGCTTTTCCTTTGACGACACTTCCACTAGGTTTGGTTGGGGTTCCCCTTCTGTCCTAATACATTTGCTGTGCCAAAGGTCCGGCTTTCCATTCGTCGTTCAAGTAAAAGAGTTGATTGAACGGCGCTGGCGCGTTTAGTGAAGTGCGGGAATCCAGTGTCCTCCTGTTCTCTCAACCGCCGCTTCCCAACATTACAGCGCAACTAAAAAGAGAGGGCTGAATTGGGCTCTTAAGGGCCCCGGAGGCAAGAGGGGGCGCTTTTCCGGCAAGAGAGAGAAAAGAGATCCCAAGGGGTGGATCAAGTTCAAGACTTGTCCCAGAAGCAGCGCTTCAGTCGCGCAAAAAGCGAAGGCGCAGGATTCCCGGAACGCGCCGCGGACACATCTAGGTGGTTTTTCTTGGCTGCAACCCTGCCCTTGTTTGCCTCCCCTGCCTTTTTCAAGGGGACTTTTTCGACTTCTCGCTCAAACCTACAGTCCTGGGCTGCCCTGGATCGCCTAGCCAAGCCTTAAGCAAGCCAGCTCCGCTTCGCTGTTTTGAGGTAACTGGTGCTTGGCTGGGAGACTGCCGGTGAGATACCTCTGACAATGTTCGGGTCGGGTTTCCCCACCCACCCACCAGCTGACCGAGTCGAGCAACTAGTCCCGCGCCGGATACTTTAGAGCAGTGAGGAAGTTTAAGTTCTGGATCCCGGCGAAGACGGCTGAGTGGCGCTGCTTGGCCCAAGGCAGTGGGGGTTGCATGCATTTCTGGCCTCGGGAGAGCTAAATCGGCTTCTTCCAGCCAGGCCCGCATCACTTGAGCGAGGCAACCTTGTCTCGTGTTTTAGTCATTTGCTTCGGCTCCAAAGCATGCTTTTCCTTCGCATTTGCTGCCGAGGCGCTCTCTCCCTCTTCCTGCCTTCCCCTTTCCTTAAAAACAGAAACAAAAACCCAACAATCTCCGGATTCTCCTGGAGTGCTCCCTGGCACACAGCCCTCCCCGCCACGGTCCCATCTGCAACCGTTAAATTATCCTCTGCAGGAAAGGGTAGGTAAAGGAGGAGCCTCTCCCCCGAGAGCTGTGGATGGAGGTGGGGAGACAACGCCGGCTCTCTCGAGCCCCCGGCACCACCCCACAGCAGCACGCCCACTCTTCGGGAAGCGCTGAGCCTGCCTTTCCCCGCTCTGCCACACACACACATATACACAAACCAGCACTAGCAAGCACTAGCAAGCCCGCACACCAGCACTAGCAAGGCCGCTTCTGGCTGTTCGTCTTCCTTCGCGGGCTCCTTTAAAAAGTGTGACAAGGGGCATCAAAAACCCGCCAATCGGTCCACCCGTGGCCAGAAGCTCGGAATGAATGCCCCCCTCCCTCATCCAGGTGGAAACACTACATCCGAGAGCGACATCCTTTCCCTGGCCCAAGGAAATCAATTGCCAAAGGCCACTTGGCCAGGCTGGACCGTTCTTCAGAGCCAGCCGTCGGGAAGGCGAAAAAGGCACCGTCTCTCGCTCGCCCCTTTGCCCTTGCGTGCGCGCTTGGCGCCACAGCCGAACAACAGGAGGCGCTGCGCGTTTGCAGAAGCAGAGCGGCTGCCCCGCCGGCCTTGTCTCCTTTCTTTTCTTCCACCGGTTCCCCCCGGGGGCTGAGGTTCATCTCCCCCGGCTCAGGATTTTTCCCCCTTCCCAAAGGGCGAGGACCGCGGTGCCCTGGAGATGCCAAGCTTAACGCGGAAGGTTAACATTTTTAGGAAAAGGCAGGTGCATTAACCAGAGTTGTCTTGTTTCATTGCTCAAATTGTCAAATCAATTTCTTGCCGCCTGGTGTTTTTAGTTTGCTGCGATTTCTTGCCCTTTGGCCCAATATCAAAAACCTTCATGATCCCAATAGCTTTTTATTCTTATTCACGACGATCGTCCTCACATCATCATCCCTGGTTATATTTTGAGCAGATGACATGGTTTTGCTGAATTAATGGGGAGAGGGAAACCAAGGCAAAATCTCTTCTGTATCTGTAGTTCACACTATACACCTTCGTTCCCATCCCCACCCCGCAAGTCCCTCGTTAAATTAAGGCCCTAAGAATTCTGCAAGTGTCTTATGAATATCCAAGTTTAGATTAGATACTAAGTCCTAATATTGGCTGATATCCAAAGGATTGCAAAGCATTCAAATTTAAATTCAAGGGATTGCTCTGGATCACATTTGACTGAGATTTTTAAAATGTTGCTGGTTTCTATCACATTTGTTACCATAATGTGAGTGTTAACATTCCAATGGACTTCATTAGCCATACAAATCTTAATTACTGTAGTCTTACACTATTTGTAATAATGCCTATTAATTTAAACATATTATGCCAGAAAATGCATTTAGGATCACAAAATTCTCTCGATATATTATGAATGATAGTTATTGGCTACAGTATAAAAGTTCTTCCATGGTAAACTTGTTTCCCAAGCATTTTATTCCAAAGTGTAAAAACAAGGTACCTATGGAAGAATGTGTTTAGCTTTTTTTTTTAATAGCATACTTTTCTTTCTTATTCTTTCCTGCTGATTTGAGACTTTCGCTTGAATCAAGGATTTAACTTCATTCTATTGCCAGATTTAAGGAGGAGGTTGGCAGCAGGGAACAAAAGAAGAAAGAGCTTTTTGTTAGCACCTTAAAACATATTTTTAAAATATGGATGTCACTGTCTGAAAAAAAGTTTGCTTTGGTTTTGTCGATGTTTATTAATAGAACTACATTTCAGTGTGAATCAATAAGGGCAAATCTTAGCTTGATGGAGAATTAGAGGAAATCTCAGGAATGCAAAAGAAACAAACAGCTAGGTTTGCCATCCCAAGTAAACCGGAAATAGTGTTCTGGAATCAAATTCTTTAACACCGCCAGGGAAAATTATCCTAAGAGGTGATCCGGATTCCAATTGTTGCGCCTGCATAACTGACTCGGAAAGCATCTTCCACACAAGGAAAATGTATTTTCCTCGTGCTGTGGTCCTGCTGCCTGTCTGCCCCATCTCAGAGAGATCCTGCTCCATATTGCTCCCATGGCATCTTTTCCTTGGCCTCCTTTGGAAAAAATGCTCAAAATTGGGAATGCCCAAATTAGGGAATGCCCAGAACCCTCACCTCTTTCATAAACACAAACACACAGTATGGATTCTGGTGAAAAGGACGCAGGTTGGAAGAATAGCATCCACTCAACCCTGGCAGCATTAAATGTTTGTCTTCCAGCCAATTTTATGCCTCTGGAAATTAACTGGCAACTTAACCCGCATCCCTTGCGCCAATGGGCTCTACTGGGACCAATCCATACCTGGAGTTCTGTCCAGTGAACCTTATTTTCTCCAAGTGGCTTACGCTGTAGCATGTTGATTAGGACTGCCATTAGGTGGGGCATTTAAAGGTATAAAGGACAAGGAGTGGGTTGACTTGATAAACCATCATCTTCTGTGCAGCATCTAATGCACACTTACTCCTTAATTCTGAGGAAACTGGTTTGTCAATGAGATAGATGGGCAGTTCAGGAATGAAAATAAAGGTTGATATTCCGAGGACTTGTCCACTTGATAGCACTCTACTGTGAATAGTCTGACTTTGGATCCCGGTTAAATTATTTTATTCTACTGAAGTCAATGAGAGGTAGCGCAATTATTAAGGAGAATATACTTAAGCTTGAATTCAACCCACAAAAAACATCAAGATCTTTAAAGACTCCCTTTTAAATCATGGGACATTGGGAAAAAAGTTCTCCTGAGTAGCTTGTTTTAATTTCTTCCCATGAAATTATTCCCCAACTCACTTACTTGCCAACAGCCCTGAGGAAGAGCAAGTAAGACTGCACATTTTCGTATTCTTTGATGTTGGGAAGCCTCCATAGAGGACTCTATGGGATGCCATGGATCACCTGATTCCAGATCACAGAGATGCCCTTGCAGAACAACATTTAGACAGGTGGAGTAAATGTGCAAGAGAAAATCGCCACCCAGCCTAAAGCAATGGCAGGACAGCCGAAGATTTGTGCCCCACAGCCATTTCTGGCTCAGTCACCAAATCTCCCGTGGCAATCACCTGTTATTGACTCGCCCAGGCGGTTCCTAAGGTGACGATTTCCAGGCAAGGAAGGCGCGGGGCTGGAGCGGGAGGTTGAGCTCAGGGGAAGAAAGCCATGAAAATGGTCGGAATGACTCACCTGGGCCTTTTGCCAAGCGGAGCCTTCAGGCCAAGGGATCCACCGTTCAGACCTCAATGCGCCGGGCCTGGACTGGCTGAACGTCACAGCAGTGACTCATATATTCACCCGGTGCTTCTGCCCGAAAGGAGAATATAATGACCAAGCGGGGTGTGTGTGTGGGGGGGGGAGAATGCCGAAACTTTCCTCCAAGGCAGATTTTCCCTGCCACATGGAACAAATCCTATTTTGTTATATTTCTGCGGGTACGGCGGGGAGAAAGAGGGGAGAGGGAGGAGAGCTATAAGGTAGGACCACGGTCCATGAAAGGTTGCATTTTAATGTCTGGATTCTCCCCTTTGCAAGGAGGGGCGCTTTATTTTACTGAGGGGCAGCAGTGCCCTTCGACTTGGCCTGCTTTTATTCCATCATTGGGACGGGGTGGGGGTGGGTGGGGTGGGGGGGTGGCAGGAATCAATGCTTGGCACCCAGCTTGCTGCTGTTGCTGCTGTCCCTACCGCCGCCAAAGTTCAAGCGCGCCCGAGAAAGATTCACAGCTTTTTGCTAAAAGGACGGCAGCCTAACAGCACCTCTAAACTCTAAAATGAGAAATCGTTCGGGGCTCTTGGCTTGGTTTTAATTGCAGCCACCCGCCCTGCTCCTCATCTGGAAAGAAGTGTCCGAGCCGACAGGACAGTTCCTACGGCTGGGTCGTGCGCCTGCCCTTCTCGGTCTGCTCTTTGAACACAGGCAGGAGTGCCGCCTTTCCCTGGAATTGCCCCCGCCCTCATCAGCGGCAGCGGGCGGGGGGGGGGGGGGGGGAGAGTTAAATCCAAAGGCCCTCCTCCTTTCCTTCCTGCCTCCCCCTCGTTTTCTCTGGGTTTGTTTCTTTCTCCCCCCTCCCCTCCCCTCCCCACACACACCGCTCTCTCTCTCCCGCCCCGATTCTTTTTTACCTCCTAGGCGCTCGCTGTCTTTCTCTTCCATCTTCCCACCCCCCTCCCCCCCGCCCCGCCGTCCCGCATAAACCAATTACACCGCTTTGCAAATAAAGAGACGCCCCAGGGGTGTTGCAAGCCGAGTGGAACTGCCTGCTTTGCAGGTGCATCTGCGGCTTGGTAGGTGCGAACGTCTTTGTGCGACGGACAAATGGGGAGAGGAGGAGGAGGAGGAGGAGGAGGAGGAAGAGGAGGAGGAGGAGAAGGAGGTGGGCGCTGCTTTGGCGGCGGCAGCGGCGGCGGCGGCGGCGGCGGCGGCTGGTGCAACGTAAGATCCACCTCAGCTCAACTCCGCTCACATCCCAGCCGGCACTTCCTCACTTTCTCGAGTGGCTCGCCGCCACCCAAAGTCCCTGCTTGACTGAGCCCTCCCCGGGGGCCGGCTTCCTGCTAGACTCGGGGGGGCTCCGTTTTCTGACCTCCCTTTCGCTCGCCAAGAGGGGACTGAATGGTTACACCGCGCACGTTGACTCCAGGATGTTAGGGACTGTGAAAATGGAAGGGCACGACGCAAGCGAGTGGAACAGTTACTACGCCGAGACTCAAGAGGTGAGCGGATCCGGGCTGGGTGGGCGGTCGCGGGTGGGGTGGGGAATCCGAGCACTGGTCCGGAGGGCTTCAGCCAAGAAGAGGTTCTTTCCACTCCCGGGAATCGCCAGTTCCTGACGGCGCCTAAACCTGCTTTCTCAACAGTGTTACAGCTGGCTGCAAAGCCCGGGAAGGAATCAACATTACATTTCCAATCGTCCCACGGGGCAACGGAGGGGGCGGCGGAAATGCGGGGTTGGTGGCGGTGGTGGGGAGATCAGTGGCAATCGAGCCGATGGGGATGGGGGTGGAAGACGTTATTGATCACCTCCTCGGATTAGGCGTCGAAACGCGGCAGAGTTCTCAATTCCAGGTCCTCCCAACCGCGCCAGAGTCCCTCCATTAAGGGCCTCGATTTGTCTACGTGCCGGGAGGGAACAATCATCACGAGTCCCCCGTCCCCCCCTTCCCCCTTGGGCAGCAGTTTCACGTTTTGTTGGTCCCTTTCCCACGCCTCACCTGTGCCAGTATTGTTGTGCAACTAGGCAAAAGAGGCATTGGTGTGTGTACTTTGCCGCACGCTTCTTTCACGGAGTTCGGGGTTGGGGGTTGAGGGTGGGAAATGGGGAGGGTGGTAGAGATTAAAAATAAAACAGAAATCAATTCTCCCGGAGCCCGGCGGGTGGCGCTGCCGAGAATGCGATCCGACTCCGTAACCAGGAGCCTAACTTTTCATTGTCCATTCATGCCCACGTTCCTGATGATTTTACAATATGCTCCAAAAGGACTGAAAGAAAGGATCAAAAGCGGGCGAAGGAACAAGAAGGGTGCAGAAATCTGTGGACTCCTAACTGGGAGGGAGGGGAAAAATAAATGGAGCCTTTTCGTGAATAAAGGCTTGAACGTAAAATTAAAAAGCGGCAACCCAGGAAACGCAGCCCATATAAAAAGTGAAAAAGAAAGCGACGAGATGAGACCCGAAGCGCGTGCACGAACGGGATTGCTTTGCGCGCCTTTGCCGGAATTGTGATCCGGGTTTGCTGCGCGGCAAACACGGCCGGTGGTTTCAAAAAAAAAAAAAAAAAAAAAACGGGGGGCCCCTGGCCGCATTTGGAATCGCCGCCCCTTTTGTAGAGGAGCTTCTAATTTAATGGCAGAGGTCAAAGGGGGCTCAGAAAGAGATTGAGGATCGTTGGGTGCGTCTTCCCGCCTCGCCGGTGGGGTGGGAGAGAAAATAAAACGACCATCCTAGGCGAATGTGGGGTCTTGGATCGGCGAACGAGAATTTGCCAGCTCTCCGTAAACTTAAATTCTGCTTTATACGGAAGTATTTTTGAGACTGAAAGGAATTTGGCACATTCCTATTACTTCCGTATTTAGTTCAAAACGCGCGTAAGAAACTATGCATATGAAGAGATCCCACCCATTGTAGGCAGTAGACAGTACTGATTTTCTAGGCTGGATTGGGTTCCTAGAATTTGAAAATAGCAGGCATGTTCCCCTTCCCACAACCGGCAAGCACTATTTTGGGCATAGCCTATCATTCAAATATAGCCATTCCTTGACATATTTCCGCTAATACAAAACTATAATCATAACAGTGTGGGGACAGTATCGTCCACAGAATATAGTTCAAATATAGGCAATAGAGAGGAGTTAATAAGGCGTAACCTTTCCCGTGTAGTTTTCAATATGAATTGATAAAGTAAATCAATGGTTTAGTAATTCGAATTTTTAGGGAAAAGCTTCAGCTTTTGCAAGGATTATTCCTTGGCCTGGTTAAAGCGCCTTACGGCAGGATCTTTGATTTAAATCGCGAAAAGCGATGGCATTTCGACTGCCTTTTATCACTTAGTCAAAACTTCGAGGCTGCAAGGCAAAGAGAGGAACATTTCAGGATCATTTGTTTGATTTTGCTCATCCCCAGTCCCCTGCCCCGAATTTACCATTCTTCCTCCCAGGGAAAGTTTCCCGGTTTAGCAGAAACCAGCCAAGGCCCTGGGGAAAAAAAGCGGCTCCCAACACTGTCGCCCAGGTTGTTTCCCACACGCCCCGCCGAATCAGAAGCCAGAGCCAGCAAAGCGAAGGGGGGAGAGGGGACGCGGGGTTGAGACCTCGCTTTCTTGGTTTCGGGGCCCGTCGCTAGCATGAAGGCCTCGGCTTCTCTTGGGCGCCCTCGGGGACGACGAGGAGCTGGGAAGATCGGGCTTTTGTGGTTTATAGGGCGTTTGCCCTCCACCGTTTCCCTTTCCCAGGGTCTGTGGAGTGAGTGGGGGCTGGCAGAGTGGGCCGCCTCGGTGTGAAGTGGATCTGCCTCGCTCTTCTTCCAACGCAGTTCTGAGCTGCTCAAGGGAAGCCTTGGTTTGCATTTCACTGCCTCAGATTTTGTAAAAAGAACAACCACTAACAAACTGGGTGGGCCTTCCATGAAGCCAAACATAGGTGGGAAACAGGTTTGGAGGTTGCCCCCCCCCCATTTGGAAAGTAGATTCTAGGAGAGTTGCTGTTTAGCCAAAAAGGCAGGTGAAGATTTGAGCCTTGCAGGTTTCTCATTTCCAGTCTGCTCCCGCCTTGAGGTTTTGGTCTGATGTTCTCCAGATCTTTAACCCTGCGCTTCATCAGAACCCCTCTTTAAAATCACAGTCGCGATTTGTGCAAGGGGCAAACAAGGATCCCAGCTTTCCAAATTTGGCCCTGGACAAAACTTCCCTTCCTTTCTGAAAAAGGCAACCGGGGCTTGTGGATGCCTGTGAAGCCACCCACCGGTGCTGCATAAATATATGTTTATATATTTGCTCCCAAATCAACGCAGCCAATGCAGCCGAACTGTTTATATCATTGTCATTATTATTACTATTATACTGGCATGTATATTTCGGATGCAAGCCGATTGGTATCGTGAATAACACGCGTGTATGTTTTCTGCCACTACTCCCGATTTCTTTAGCAACCGACATCGTGCGAGGACTAATGTCCATTTGGAAAGCTTGGGGCCAAAGCTGGACTCAGGGATTCCCTTTCTGCGGAATCTCGGGCTTCAGAAGGCTGCATCCGCTCCCCTCTTCTCCTTGCAATGCAAGGATGAGCCGGGAAGGCCGGTTGCAGGGGAAATGCATTCTGCAAGGGGAAATTCTGGGGCCAAGTAGGGGAACGTCACCTGGGGGGGAACGCGGGGCCGTGTGGCGCGGCAGGGCGGGAGGGTCGGAAGAGCCGGTTTTAACCTGTGTGCGCTCCCTCCGCAGGGCTATTCGACGGTGCCAGTGAGCAACATGAATTCCGGCCTGGGCTCCATGAATTCCATGAACAGCTACATGAGCATGAACGCCATGACCACCAGCGGCAACATGACCTCGGGCTCCTTCAACATGTCCTATGCCAACCCGAGCCTGGGGCCCGGCTTGAGCCCCGGTGGAACCGGAGCCAGCATGAACGGTATGTCAGCCATGGGGTCGGCGCTGAGTCCCGGCGGCATGAACGCGATGGGCGGCCCGCAGGCTTCGCTGAACGGACTGGGCGCCTACGGGGCCATGGCACCCTGCATGAGCCCCATGGGGTACGCCTCCTCCAACCTGAGCCGCGGCCGCGACGCCAAGAGCTTCAAGCGCAGCTACCCGCACGCCAAGCCGCCCTACTCGTACATCTCGCTCATCACCATGGCCATCCAGCAGGCGCCCAGCAAGATGCTGACGCTGAGCGAGATCTACCAGTGGATCATGGACCTCTTTCCTTACTACCGCCAGAACCAGCAGCGCTGGCAGAACTCTATCCGCCACTCGCTCTCCTTCAACGACTGCTTCGTCAAGGTCGCCCGCTCGCCGGACAAGCCGGGCAAAGGCTCTTACTGGACGCTGCACCCGGACTCGGGCAACATGTTCGAGAACGGCTGCTACCTCCGGCGCCAGAAACGCTTCAAGTGCGACAAGCAACCCGGGCCCAAGGGCGGATCGGGCGGAGGCGAGGGAAGGAAAGACCCCGGCGGGGCCAGCTCTCCCTTGCACCGAGGCCAAGGCAAAGGAGGGCAGCTGGAGGCCGCCCCGTCCAACCACGGCGCCGGCAGCCCGCAAGGCCTGGACCAGAACGGGAACGGAGCCGAGCTGAAGCCCTCCGTGGCCGCGGCGGCTGCAGTGGCAGCCTCGGTCCCCGGCGGGCCCACCTTGGCCCCCTTGAGTCACCCGGGCCACGCGCTGGGACCCCACGAGCCGCAGCTGCACCTCAAGGGCGACCCCCACTATTCTTTCAACCACCCCTTCTCCATCAACAACCTCATGTCCTCCTCTGAACAGCAGCACAAGCTGGACTTCAAAGCCTACGAGCAAGCGCTGCAATATTCCTCCTACGGGGGCGGCTTGCCTGGCGGGTTGCCCCTCAGCAGCGCTTCCATGGGCGGGAGGGGAGCCATTGAGCCCTCGGCCCTGGAGCCCTCCTACTACCAAGGTGTGTATTCCAGACCGGTGCTGAACACCTCTTAGCCGGCCGGGTGGGTCTGGAGGGTCAAGCGAGCGGAATCCTCCCTCCCTCCCTCCCTTGTCTGTGTCTCGCTCCTCAGATCTCTGCTCAAACTGACCACCCGCTTCCCTCCGCCCGCCCGCCCCCCACCCCCACCCCACCCCCACCTCCAGCCAGCCCGCGATCCGTGCGAGGGAAAACAGAAAGGCAAACGAACCACAAGACATAAAGCGAAAGGACTGTTACTTTATTCTCGGGGCGGCTCGGATAACGCTCGGCCGCCAGCGCGTCCCATTTCTCTGGCTTCGGCTTGACCGGTCCAGCCCTCCTTAGACAAGCCCTGTATATACACCGCCACCTTTGAGCACAGAAAGAAGCAAAGCCAGGCTTCCATTTTGAAACTCATCATTGGTTGCCTTTCCCCGCCTTTTGCTCTTCGAAGCAATCTCGCCAAAATTGGGTGTGTGTGGCGGGGGGGGGGGGGGGGGGGGGGGGGGGGGTTTCAAAAGGGGAGCGGGGGGGGGGGGGGGGGGGGGGGGGGGGAAAGGCGAAGCTCGACCCAAGGCAGCCCGAGCCGCTTTCCACCCACCGCGCGTGGGTGGCTCCTGGAAAGCCTCTTGTGTTGAGGGGTGGGGAGGGTGGTTTCCCCCCCCCCTTCCCCAGCCCCGAGATGGATTCAGTAGGTCGAAGTTGAGCCCGGACTTACTGGCCTGCTTGTGACTCTCCCCGGTAAACAGGTAAACAGACGGGGGCGGAGAGTTGACATTAGATTAGGAGCCCGACCCCTTTGAAGGATGCGGCGCAGAGAGAGGGAGAACTTGCCTCCGTTTTGAGACTGAGGGGAAAAGGGCATTTGGTTCACGCCCTGCTGAACATCGCCCCCTCCCCCGCAGGCCCATTGACCCCAGGGACCCAACCACTGGTGGCAGATCCCGAACACAACACCCACCCCACCCCGCCTTGCATAAAGGGACAGAGCACAGATGGCAAGTGGAAGAGAGAAAGGATCTCCTGCATTTCCAATGGGATCCGGATCGGATACAGAACTGTACAGGTCACGCAGTCTTTTAAGGCATGTTACAATTATTTCAACTGCCCCCCCCCCCCTTCTCACAGGCTGTTACTAAAGAGTCTCCTTCAGCATCAGGAAATCTCTTGACTACAGGGATGACTTGGTTTATTTAATCTCAGAGTTCTCCCCCCCCCCCCAACCCTTCCCCCCCTCCGTGGGTTCCAGAACTCCAGGACGATTATTGTTGTTCGAGCCCCGCGTGTCGAAGACTATTCTGAAGTGGGAGACGCTCCCGAGGCTGCTCTCATCAGACCAGTTGCCACCTTCCCGAATTTGGTTTTGAGGTCGCTTAATTCTACCTTACCGTTGTTAGCACGTTCATCCAGTGTTAATGCACTTTCTTCGGGTTTTTTTTTTTTTTTACTTGATGTTTCAGCATAGCCAGGCGGGTTGACTCCCTTTCCTCTTTTCGGTTCCCTTCCTTCTCTCTTCCCCCCCCCCCCCCATCCTCCCCGTTTGCCTTTACAATATTCTTAATTTATTTGCACGGTTTATACTTTCTTCTTGACAGCTTGAAAGTGCTTTAAAATAAACGGTTTTAAAATGACACACCATTTTAAAGAAAATAAAAAAATCTTAATTTTATAATAAATGTGATTGTAATTGAAAAAAAAATGTTTTGATTCTTTTGGGTTTTTTTTATGAAAATATAAGCCATGGAGCATGTTTTCCCCCCCTCTCCTTTTAACTTTTTTTTTTTTATCATTTCCAGTTAAGGACTTTAAATAAATCAAATATTATCAATGAGTGGATTTTGGTTATTTTCTTTTACTTTATTCCATTATTGAAAGAATATTTACTTCTAGGCCAGTTAAAAATGAACCTAGGGTTCAAAGAGGAAGACAAGGGTAAACAAAAGGAATTGTTGGCAGTTTTGTCCCCTCTCCAGGCAAGGCAATATATTAGGAGAACAATGACAGAACTGTGAATTCTGTCCCCTTATTCCAAAGAGTCACCTTATTAGATGTATATTAAATATTTATTAAACTTATTGAATATCAGACCAATTCTACTAAAAAAGTCACAAACTAAAATATTTGTTTTAATTAAAAAAAAACTGAAGAATGAGGGATTTCCGTACTTTCTTACTTTCTTCAAGCACACCAAAGTTTATTTCGGTTTGAAGGCAAGGACTTATAGAATAAGCCAATCTTTAGCAATTGCAGGTTAAAGAGGGAAGTCTCCTTCCTAACAGATTCCTTTTTGTTATTTAGGAATGAAATTCTAGAATGAAAACTTGGCATGAAAAATACCTGCAATGATTGCATCAATGGGAATATTTTTATTGATTTTAGTGGGAAATTAAATGTGTTGAGTGAGTTCTAGAATCATGGTAACCATCTAGCATTTTTTTAAAAAGGGGTTTCTTTGACTTTCTCCTTCTATGGACTGAGGCTTTTTCAGTCCAGAAGTAAATTCTACAATGGGGTTCTTGGTGATTTTTACACCCCCAATCCCCAAGAATAAAATGTTGTTTATTCTGAACCTAATCTCCTTGTATAGTCCTGAAGGCTAACACCTTAGTGGATAATGGCTATTAACCTTGCAAACAATTCTGCACAAATATAATATGTTGGATGTGACGCAAAAGGTTAGGAGTACATTTCTTAGGAGGTTTAGGACTAATGGAATTTAACTCGCCATATTAGTGGGGCAATAGGAAAACACAAACAATTTACCTCCTTTGAAATGAAGTTATAACCACAATTTATTTGGGAAATTAACTCTTTTGGGAGGGGGGGTATTCATGTGTTTCCTAACACATGCAAGTACTTTTATTGGACCAGCTGGTTAGTATATGGCCATGCTTTTTGTACATTTGTGGCTCAGGACTGCACATGTTTATATTCAGATTATAATGCTGAACTAAACCCTTGGACGAAAAAAAATAACCATTGGTGTATTTATCTTGCCATGAGTGTTGATAGTGCTCTGCAGAAAGCAGGCCTCTGTTTGGTGGAGCTTAATACAAAATATGTTCAAGCTATGCTGCAATCCCATTTATTTCCACTGAAAAAAATTTGCCCTTACTAATGGGAACTCAGCACTAGGACATCTTCCTTGGCAAAAAAAAAAATATCTGTGATTTCCATGTATCCTATGCATGCACTGGTCTACATCCTTAACTTTTAAATAATTTTTCCTTAAGACTAAAGAAAGATCCGGTCAGGGACAAAGAACTGTATTTTGCCAGGTATTATGCGCACACTTGCTCATGCACATACACACATTTGTGTCTGTTGCATGCACACAATACTGCAATCCTATTCACTTTCCAGAGGAGCAGTCCTATTAAGTCTGGCACAACAGTGGAGCCCATATGTCTGTTTACTTACACATAAGCCCTATTGTACACAGTGAAGTTTACGCTGCTAACCATTATTGGGCCCAACGAGTTTTTCTCCTCTTTCTAAATCAGTTGAAAATCTGATAAACCTGTCTTGCATTATAACTGTTGTTGCTGCCGTCCTTATCGTCGGGGTAAGTCTCCTTAGCCTACCATGCAGCCACCTCAGAGGTGTGGGGCTTGGATCCAACCGCTCTTCTCCGGTTGTCCTCAGGTTTAGGGGGGAAATTTTGGGGAAAGGAAGAATGGCGAGGGTCCACAAAGCCATCTGTTTACATGAGATCTCCCAATTCGGCAGCACAACCCCTCATCTGCGTTTACTCAAGCTTAAGCCCTGTTCGCGTTCAGCAAAAGTTTGACCCCAAGAGAAATTCATGCAGGACCCGCAAGCAAGAGGGGAAAGAAATAAAGACAGAAAACCAAAGGAGAAACAGCGCCGGTTTTCTCCTTCTCCTCGCTCCCCCACCTCTCTTTTTCTGCCTATCTTTACTTTGACTGGCTTGGCAACCGTAGTGACAATGGGCTCTCCAACACATGCTCCCTTTCTCCCGATCTGTCCCATCTTTGCCGGGCTGCGTGTGATCCTGCACAATCGAGAGACAGGAGATCTCAGCTGGAGATCGCGCCTCGTTTTGATCGGCCCCACTCCCGCCAAGTCGCGGGCTTTCGTTCAACAACGCCTTGTTGCTCTCCCACCGACCGACCCTCCCTCCCTCCCTCCCTCAGTTAGGAAAAGACCCGGAAGCTCTTCGATCCGACGCGACACGGGGGATGGAGCTGAGCCTCGGAGCAAAGAGACTTCAGGATCGGGAATGGATTTGGAAGAGACGTCTCCTCTGCATCAAGACTCTTCTCTCACTCCAGCGGCGATCGACTTCCAGTGGAAAGAAGGGAACCAGTGTTCAACTTATGTTCAGGGGGAAGGGGGGCTGTTTGTCGGGACGCTGTCGAACCCCCTTCCGAGGCAACGGGGAATGGGCCGCAACCTGCTTTCTTTCGAGAAATACTGAGAACAGCCGCATCTCTGAGACAAACTTTGTGGGAGGCTTTCTCAAAAGTGAATTGCAAGATTCAGGAATTGTAACGGACCGATTTGGCTTCCTTTTGAGCAAAGGGGTATTTAATCAGGCCTTTTCGGCTGGACGTGGTCTTAGGTCGCATCCTATGATACATTTAGAACGAATGTGTTTCAATCCAAGGCCCCTGGGTCTCAAGGATAGTGCCAACCTGGCTGGGACCTTGAAAAATAAATGGCATGGTTTTATTTCTCATAGGTTTTTTTAAAAAATCTGCTTTACAAAATATTGGCAAGTTAGATGTCGCTACTACCCATTTCAGTTCTTCTCCATCAAATGTCCTCTAGACTACCAACAACCCTAAAACTCCAGCCAGCTCAGAAAAATGAGACTTGGTGACCCAGGACGTTTGAAGGGTAGCGAGTGAAAAAGAGGATTGCTCTTTAAAGATAGCCCACTCTTTGCTGATGATGAAACTCAATTCTTTCAAAATGCCCAACCTTTCTAGATGGAGCGACCAAGAAAAACAGGCCAGGCAACCTGATGTCTTGATTCTGACCATTCACACTTTCCCCCATTCACCTTAGCTTTTGACAAAAATTAAGGAACTAAAAAGGTGAGTCTTGGGGTTCAGCCTTCACTGTGATGCAGCTTAGTTGGAAGATATACTAGGAGCCTTAATAATAATAATAATAATAATAATAATAATAATAATAATAATAATAGGCTGTACAGCTTCATTTCTCCCTTAATATTGCAAAGCATACGAAGAAGAGCAAAACTTATATTGGCTAAGCCTAGCCTTTCTAGAGGAGGGGGAAAAAAATCAATCCATATATGACCTTTACTCTTAATCAAAGGAGTTGGAGAATAAATAGATGCATGCGCCTATAAGTATCTTTACAGCCACGCGCACCTGCATATTTTATGGACTACGGTTTTATTTGCTTTTTTCTAATTGCCAGGGAATGTGGTTTCTTGATTTTTAGTGGATCAATTTCCCCAGATCAGTTAAGGAGACTGATTGCCATGGGGATATATTTAAGGTAGTTTGTAAAAGATGACAAATTGTTAGAAAGCCTAAAATATAAACATTTCCACCCTGCCCCCCAATTTAGCACAGAAATAGTGAACATAAAAAGATAAAAAAAAATATCTAGATTAAAACATGGGCGTATGTGAGATCAGAGTTAATTCATTGCTGGGAATGAATTAATTTAGAGGTTTGTTTTTGTTTTTAGCATTCACTCCTAAAGCCATTCTTGCATATATTTTTATGTCAGCTTCAAGCCAACAGAAGGAAAACAAAACTTTTTTCTCTGGACAAACTCTCCTTCTGTCCCTCTAAAAAAAAAAAAAAGGCGTTCTTGCATGTCCATGCTCTAAAAATTTCATTTGATCAATTTAAAGTGGGGGTCTACTTTTCCCAGCAATGTCAATCAGTTCTCCTAAGGCCAATTCCATTTTTTTGAGGGGGGATGTTGATCTACAGGGTTCCACAGGACTCCAAAAAGCGAGGTAGGTTCCAGCTTCAGGGGAGAAGCTCTTCAGACTTTCTTCCTGGGGATCCAGGAAATATCTTTCCTTTTCAAATGCAATTACCTTCTTTAATAAGCCACGTGCTAGACAGCTAAAACTGTTGCCATCATTCAGGCTCATTTAACTCCATTAAACTCAAGCAGAGAGTAATTCGGCATATTACTGAAGCCTTTAAGAGAGCTAACTGGATTTTGGCTGGTGTAAAGAACCCAAACAATCAAGGTGGGGGGAGGGTGTGGGGGGGGGCAGACAGGCGAAGGGACCGCTTATAACATTTCATGTTCAGACCAGAAGAGAAACGTTTTGGAAGCTGTTTCCCCAGGTAATTAGTAACTTTGGAATTCTAAAATAAGCCACGTGGACCAGAAAATGTCCCACTTTTAAAAATCCTTTCCAGATGTACTCATCAGGTACGCTTACAGTTGTTTTTTCTTTAAAAAAATAAACACGATAATTGAGTCAAGCCCCAAACCTGGTTACACAGAAACATCTTTTAAAATTACAAATAAGTGTATACATGAATGAATTAAATAAATGAAATATTCTTCCTTGAATGTAATAATGTAATTCGTTCTGCAAGCTGTAATATTCAGATTTAATTTAAGGTGATTTGAGAAAAGAGCTGAATAATCACAACTGCATTGGCTCACCAAATTGATATTAATGTATTTTTTTAGAAGTGCATCCAATGGTTTCAGGAAAGCTGCTAAAACAAGTGCATTTACAATTTTTACAAATTCTTACATTTTACCTTATTTTCTAAATCAACTGAATTTAAAGGAAAATATTGGGGGGGGGGGGAGAATATTTCAGGGTTTGAGGTACTGAGTTACAAGGTGATATTTGATGTTAATTTATTGAGCATGTCCTCCAAGAATATAATCCAAAGCCACCAATTTGGAAGGAGCATAATTTAAATCAGTAGGACAAAATCTTTAATTTGGATGCCAGTATATTATGATATCTAAGCATATAAAGGCATATAACAAAGTATTTTTAATATAAAAATGAGCTTGATAATGGTTTTGAACTGAACATTCTGAACTGAAGATTGTGACCAGTTCGACACCAGTTTAACTATACTGTGAGCCTTTTTAGAGATTGCTGGAAAATCCTTTTGCCTTCTCCCCTTCCTATATATTTTATGTAGACAGTACCACCTGCTTTTAAACATCACTCTAGCACAAGTTGTTAAAATTGGTCTATGTGGGTTCCATCCGCATGTTACAGAAGTCAGGAAAAGAACCTTTCCCAGATTTGAATTGAGTTTGCATCGCATTGAGGGAATGTGTATGCCTTTACATTGAATGGGACTGAATTGGTTGCAGTTGAAAACAAGATCCCGTGCCAAAACGAGGACTCCTTAATACACATACAATAATGAATTGATTCCTCCCCCCCAGCCTGAACACAATATGTAAAGTGTACGGTGCGATTCCCTCAGAGCTGTGATGTTAAATCAAAGCTGAATATTGCGCAGCTTGGCTCCAGGATCTTGCCGGTGTAGCCCACGCTTATTTTTATTTTTATTTTTTCTCAGAAGGAAACACCGCTGATTTCGGTGGAATTAGCCCTCTCGGGCAGGAGAGAGTTGGAAGCTTTCCTCAGCTAAAGTAAAGCAACCTTTGGAAGGAGGTTGCCTATCAAACAACTGCATTTAGGGCAGGGAGGCGAGGAGCTCGGTTCTTCCTAGGAGATGTCGGTTTCATTGCGGCGCCCCTCTTCTTGGAAGAAAGCTGTCTTCCATTCGGTGGGACTTATTTCTAAGCAGCTATTATTTTAAGGGCTGGATTTCCTTGGAGGGCGGTGTCCCTTCCTCCGACCTTACGGTTGGTTTTTTTTTTTTTTTTTTTTAAAATTTGTTGGGTTTTCCCCCTCCTCCCAAACTGCTCAAAAAACCCCTCGGAGGGGTAGAAAGGGCGCATCTCTCCCCTCTGGCGAAGCTTCAAAGCGACCCCCCCGTTTTTTTTTTTTTTTTTTTCCCGGCAGGCCAGCAGTGGAAAGCCAAAGCGAAGAAAGAAGGGTGACGAAATGGAAAGCCGCCTTTGTTCGCTCTGAAGTTTTCCCTCCGCCCGCCCCCCCCCCCTCGCCCCCTCAACATTATTCTGCAGCCTGTGCTAGTTCAGGTCAGATTAGCCGGAATCAGCGCTTCTATTTCCCGGATAGTGGCATTTTGGGTCCCAAGCCTCGCCTCCCTTGACGCGTGTGTGTGTGTGTGTGTGTGTGTGCGCGCGCGCGCTTGAGAGACCATCTGGGCGCGAATTCCAAGGGTTGAACTTTGGACAGAGCAAAACGACTCGGCCCTCTTGCGTTGCACATTTTCAGTCGGGATGGCAAAACGTCAGGTAAAGAATTTCCCCTTCCTGCTTCCTGTCACTTCCCAAACGCGTCGGTGCGGCTGAATTGCTCGGCTTTGCATCCCAGATTCCAAGCCCTCGGGCCCGTGGCAGATATATTTGCCCGGGAGGCTGAATTCCTTCTGCATCAACTCTTTCGGGAAACGGGGCTCCCCTGGGATAAAAGGGGCCAAGTTCCCCCATCTCCCTCCAAAGAGCCCCCCTCCCTCTCTCTCTTCCTATCAAAGCCTGCTGCAATCTTAACCGGAAAGGAACTCCAGGCTGACAAGGGACCTGAGATCCAACGCGCAGGTTTTGGGTTGCGTTCAAACGTCCTTCAAAGCTCTCGGTGTTGCTCTGTCGGGGGGGGGGGGGGGGGGGGAAACAGGCCGCAGTTCCTTCCCTTTCCGCCCCATGTCTTCTTAAGTCTAGATATAAGATAGTTAAGTCTTACCCAATTCAAGACAGGCTACCCAATGCATAGCTACTCAGAAATCAAGCCATTTAAAGATCACCGCTTGATTCTTCCTAGATAACTTGATTGAAGATTACGTCCAAGTATTTTGGCTGAACTAGTTTGGGGATGGGATTGATGGGCTGCGATTTTGAACGGAGAAATAGTCCATTCCATTTAATCGACCAGCTGTTGCTATCCGGATTTTCTATAGGCGGAGTCGTGAGTCGAAGCAACGACGGGGAGATCTCTTTCTAATTTCAGGCTAAAAGACCCATTTAAGGCAGGCTCATGTCTCACATACTTGACCTAAACCGAATAATTCGGGTACCAGCCCACTTGTTTCACGAGGATCTGCATTATCAGAGACAGGAGAATGGCTCCGATAGCTGTGATGGCTTTTTTTTAAAAGTCCGGTTTAAAGTTTAGAACTCTAGGAATGCTGTATTATTTTCAAGTCAAAGTTCATATTCTTTGCACTGATTTGATAGAGACATTTATCTGTTTAAAACAGGAGGCAGCAAAAAAATAATTACAGAGCTGATTTTAGATTTTCTCATTGCACTATTTATCTCAAGATGAAGATGTTGACAAAAGTCCTTTCTGATCAAATTACAAACACTTAAAAAAAAAATGTGCTCAGCCTCTCTTTTTTCTTTAGCACCAACTGGGACTGCATTTTTACTGTTAGAATAGAGGGGGAAAACTACCAAGGACAATATATTAGAACACCTTACAGTTCAAGGGTAGGAGCAAAGTGCAAATAGGCAAACACTGCATTGACTTGGAAAGACGCTCCTCGCCCCTTTTGATTAATTACCAAAGTATGAAATCCTGTGCATGTCTGGTCAGAAACAAAAACCCATTGAATTAAATCAAACTCACTCCCAAGGGTGTGTGTATAGGTTTGCAACCCAAAGTAAAGATCTCATTTACTGAAGCTCACTTACAGCAGCATCCCAATGTAGGGTACTTTGATTTCGTTTTCATTCCCCATGGAAAGCGGTGGGGGAGGGAGGGAGAAAAAAGAATGGCAAAGAATATATTCCAATAGCCACACGGAATGCTTTGCAACCTCTTTGGCGTTTCTACTGGAAACCAAGCAGAAGACAAACGGTGCAACAGCTGGAGGCCAAGCAAAGTGCATTGCAAGTAGGGTGGGACTGAAAGCTCAGATCATAGCAATTAAGATTGTAATCCTGTGTACATTTATGTGAGAGTAAAATGATATTACATATTACATATTATAATACTACATATTATAGATATAGATATCTAGCAAAGGGAACTCATTTCAGCTCATTGGTTGCTCCTACTGGAAAGCAAGAATGATTTCAATGTTACGCAGCCCAATGAAATACCATTTTAAATTGTCACTGGCATTTTAAACTGCTTCACTTTTCAACATTACTAGGCAGAAAGACCCACCGCCACATTCGGTTTTAAGGTGGGGAGAAGGAGGGAAAGGACTTGGAAGCATTAAGCAGTCTTGACAGACTATTATCCAGAAGGAAGACAGTGCACTTGCCCAATGATCAGGAACCAACTCTGGATTCTGGATTGTTTCTCACTAGTAAGTTACAACATCATCCAACCATGGTCGTGCTGAGATGACAATAATGAAGATGGGCTCTATAGCACCTTCATTTCTATGCTGGGTCACAGTGAGTTTGCAGCAATCCTCAAAATACTTGTTAAAAATTAAGAAATCTCAAGAAAATTTCGTAGAATTCCTTGGGAAGTGCATGACATTCAGCTCATCCTGTTGACTGAAATGTGCTAATTATTTGGAAGTAAATAGTGTGCCACTAAAATTGACAGATTTCTATGTAAGGGCACAGCGTTGGCCTGTTAACTTTCAAAGACCATTCAAAACCAGTTCATTACAGAGGCAACATGTTCCTTAATAGGCAAATCTTTTCTTCTTCTTCTTCATGCACACAATGTGACTGAGTGACCAATTATAGATAGGTGGGATTTACTACTTAATTTATGCTTCTGTACTTAGTGCCTGAGCACTATTCTAGGATCATTCGGGGAGATTAGCAACATGACATCCATTTCTACTTGATTTTTCTCCGACAAATTTATACGACAAATCCAACTCTTTAAACTGTAAATCTGATGCTGGAATCAATCTATAGCAGGATTCTATGAAGTTACTTGGAAGTAAGCCCCACTGAACAGATTCTCCAGAAAGTATGTACAGATCTGCTAACTTTGTAATTAAATGAAATGAATTCAGCTGTCACCTCTTTAAGAAACTCGGCTAAGGCCAAATATTTGAATGTCAACAAATCCACACATTCCAGCCTAAACACATCATGTGCTGCAGCTCCAATTGAAGTCAGAGGAGGGTGAAAGCACACAGCTAGGGGAAATGAACCTAACGCGTTAACCCCATCTCAAAATCCTTTTTAGCAACCTTCTGTTTTCAGAAAAGGGTAGTGTGTCTTATATAAATTATGTAAATGGCAATTATCCCAAATGTTATCAGCTGAATTACCCTGCCTTAGTATTTACTGCTTGATTCTTTCCCCATTCTTTCATATCAATGGGAATCTCTCTGTAGCACCTCTCATGACCTATAATAGCAAATGCTTATTAATATTTAATACTGGATGGGTGAATTTATGACCTTCAAGTTATTGTTGGACTACAATTCCCATCTCCCCTAACAACTGGCTGGCTGGGATTAACAGATATTGGAGTCTAATAATATGTGGACCAGAGATCTCCAACTTTAGAATATAAAATTCAAAGGACAATCAATATTATAAACACTATGCAATTATCTTATGCCAAATTAAGATGAAAAAGAACCTTGGCAACAGAAAAGGAACCATTTAAAAATGATTCAACTTTGGTTCATGTTTGTGTAGATCTGGAATTGAATAAGTGATAGGGTTGGAAAAAAGTTATATCTTTATCTTTATTGTTAAAGACTACTGTGAGCAGCAAGTGAGTCTTCTAGCATAATCTGACTTGAGTAAAGATTTTTCACATTATGAGAACAGCCTTTTCCAGTATGGTGTTTTTCCAAAACAATGGGCTACCACTACCAAAACTGCCAGATGGTAGGGGCAGCTGAACAGAATAGAAAAATCTAATCATAATTGAATATTTTGATGTTCTCAGGATGACAAAAAGCCTTTAAAAAAAATCTCCTAATACTTACCAGTAGAATTGGTCTAGTTCTTATATGTATTTAATTAAAGTTCTAAACACAAGTAAACCATTCTGCCTTGGCATTTATTCTTCCCCAATCCACAACTGACATGATTAAATAAAAATAAGACAATAAAACTATTCCTATTGTGTGTGTATTTAATATGGATCAATTATATTTGTAAACACAATGGCATTTTTTTTTTTTGTTAGCTTCCTTGAGTCGCATTCACTAGATGAAAAGTGGATTTCAATCCAGTCAAAAGATAACATCAGTAGATACCCAGGGTGAATGAAAGTTACTCTGCATGGTAAGAAACAGGTGCATCATGGCTACATACGCTGAACCATGCTCAGGACTTCTGACTACAGATAGGAGACTCTAAGGGAGCTGCAGTGTGGAAGCAAGGCAGAATCTTGGTCTCTTTGAACAGCTTTTCCCTGGCTGAGAGGAAGCCGTCTCATCCATTCTTCAGAACCACAGCAAGGAATTTATGTACTGTATGTACGAAATTCTTTCTTTCCTTCAACTCAGCCTTAAAAGGCAATTCAGTCACTGACAGCTCCAAGTAGCAGACACTCCATATGAGTAGCAAAGGTAAAACAGTAAATAAGAAAGTAATATGTGTGCTTTCTCCTTCACATTAAAAAACGCAGAGCTTCAGCCAGGTTCTCCGGCAGAAAAGCAAGCTTGCCATCTGGCAGGTGGCCCCTGGACCTGTGGTCCTCCCACCTAAGTGCCTACACTCTGTGGCCTACTAGGCTTCTGTTGCCAAGTCTGGTTCTCTCTTCCAGCTCTTTGGAGTACCAGAAACATGTTCGCTGGCTTGAGCCAAGATACTTTGGCTCTCTGGAATCCAAACTCGAGGATCTTGCACCTTGAAGCTGGAGTGGAATAGCATCCAAGGCTTAAGCTGACTTTCCCAGCCTCTGTTCATTGACCAGTCAGGCCTTCAAGGCGGAGGAAGATTTCCTCCTGCAGATGGAAATGTCAACAGATTGGTAACTAGGGCAGAAGGAAGGAGGGGGGGGGAGCTTTCATGCCTCTCTCTCATACAGATCTTAGCATGAAAATAGGAGCCTGAGAGGTGAGAGCCTTGAGCCTGGGGAAGGGACAGATTGCTGGGGTAGGGAGAGAGGATGGGGGTGTCTAGTGAAGGTCAGGGACTGTCTTTGGGTGCTCACTCCTTCTGGCTCCCTCCCACCCCCCTACACACAATGATTCTTATTACAAGTTTATCCATCAGAATCTGGGGTACAAAAAACAACAACAAACCACATGTGCATGTTAGGGAGGAAAAAGTCGATATGGACAGCCAGGAGGTCTCAAAAACCTAGTGAGCTTAAATGTCAGAGGATGCCTTCATTTAATTTTCAAATGAGCAGTCCCTGTTCTTGTTTTCACCCAAATAGTGGCGCCTTAAGCACCTTGGAGACCGCACTTCTATAGGACATGCACTTAACTCAGAGAGGGAGGGGGGACTTCTTTTTTGGGAGACCTCTATTGTGCCTGGTTCTGCTGAACTCCAATAAGACAAGATAATTAAGATTTAAAGCTTTCAATAGTTGTTCTGGCAACAGAATGAACTGCACCCTAACCAGCCATCTTAGCCAAGTTATTGGTTAGCTAAGGGTTTGGTGTAGCATTTAGAACTCACACAGGGGGGAATTAGCATCAACCAATTTCAAATTTGGACTCAACTTGGAGATGGTTCAAGTGTTACAGGAATTGCGTCCAGGAAAGAGTAGTAACCCGCCCCCGCTCCTGCCCCTCTCCCAATAGCTTGAATAGGTGCCATAAACTTGCTGAAAATATGCTAATGGAAGCAAGTGAAAGGGTCAGGGTGATCTTCCTTTGGTAAAGAAAGTAGCAACTTTTAATAATAAACTGCATGCCAATAGGAGCTTTCCATGCGCAAAGATTAAGAAAAAAAACCATGTGCGGATTTACTCAACAGTCCTTAAATTATGAGTTTTTCCACCAAAGAGGCACCGCTGTGGCTGTCTAGGTATCCTACGCTGATTTCCTCGAAACACTTTGGCTTTGAAATTAGCTTATTTATGTCCAGCGTTGTTTTGAGTTTGAAGCTGTCACAACATTCCGGCTTGTCCTCTTACAACTCTGCCAACCAATTCACTTGTGCAGGTCATCGCCTGAGTTTGTCATCATTAAGAAGTAAGCCTGCCAGTGTAGCCGGCTTTAATTAACTGCGGGCCCCAGATCGTTCCAGTGAAAAGAAACTACTTTAAGCGCATGTGGGAAGCGATGCTTGAACATCTCGCGCGCGTTCACACTATCAGTGGTCCTTTGGCTTTATAGTCCTGTGGGAAAAATCTCGATCTAAGCCAGTGGCAACTCAAACGCTGCTGATTTAACTCGTGTCACTTCCGAGGTAGTTCTCGGCTTCGCATCAAAAGCGGCTAGTCTTTCTTCAGCCCAAAAAACATAAACTGCAACCATCGGTCCCCTTAATTTCAAAAGCCACTATCAAGAGAAGCTCCCTGACGAATTTCCCTGCCTGCCTTTTATTCCCCGCTTGAAGAGGAGGGGGGGGAAAGCCCTTACAACACGGCCAGGGCGCTGCTGCTAATACGCTTTGATGGGGATTGAATTCATTATCTCCAATAACACAATTGTGCTTGGCCAACGAAAAGAGCAAAGTAATACTCATCTAGAATTAGAGCGAGGGGCTCAGAAGAAAAGGGACGAAGGGGCCATTTCAAAGGGGGCAGGAGCAAAAAATGAGAAAACACCTAACCGGACAATCAGCGAGGCGAAGGGGGTCCCCCAGTTTAATGCCCAGAAGTGTATGAAGTGGGCCGTTGCAAGGATCAAGGCACGTTGGTGGTCCCTGACTGAGCATTCCTGCCTTTGCCGGCCAAGTCGAAGTGAACAAGGCCGAGGTCTTGACATTTCCTTTTCCTGGGACCAAGGACTTATGCCTCGCCCCCAGCTCACTTCTATAATCACATTTACTTGGAAGAAGTGGGGGAGGAACAGAAGGGGGCCAGAAGGCTGGGCAGGGAAGACACCTGCCTAACACAAACAAAAAGGAAATGCCTGAACCAGATCCTCTTTTCCTCTCTGAGTATTAAAGGCATGGGGGATCCCTTCTGACCCTGGAAAATTAATGTGCATGAAGGGGGTCGTTTTGAGGCTAGGTAGGCATAACAGCCTGTGGTGGAAATGGGGTTTGGATGTTTTATAAGTCAGAGTATTTTAGCATCCAGTCCAAGTCTTTGTCTAAGTTTATCCATCAACCTAAGCCAGTTTGTTTTCACTATAGTTTGCTGAAAAAGCCCTGGGCCTGCATATGGTGTTCAATCATAATAGGCTTCATTTCCTTTTGTCTTAGCAAGATGTGTAAATTCAACCAACTCTCCTTAATGGGAAAAACACACGCAAACACACGCACACCAACTGGGTTTACTGGGTTTGGTAAACTTTCTGGATTATTCTTTAAAAGGCCTGGCACCCAAATGATTCAAGCTAGAAGTAGAGAAAGGGCATGGGGGTTTGCAAATTCTTACTTAGCCCTGACATTTATTGACAGTGATATTTGTGGGGGTCAAAAAAGTCAAACTGGTGACCACAACTGCATGATCAAGGCTTTGTCCTTGATCACAGGGTTGTGGCCACTAGTTGCCTTTTTTTGACCCTACAGAAGTCCTAGCTGGTCTCTGACTGTAAATTCTCAGCTGAATGTCCATCATGGAATTACTGTGAAGGAACAAGCTACATCAGCCAGAGATGATATATCTAAGGAGGAGGCACAAAACATAATTCAGCAAACAAGTGAACAGTCTGATTTACTTCTAGGAACTCCTAGGGCAGTTAAAGTGTGTAGCATTATTTTGGGCTCCCAGGTCCTGTAAGGGAAGGCTGGTATCATCCTTTGTACTGGACTAACATGTTGTGTTCTGGCATGAGTCTTGTTTATAGTTCAAGGCATCCTGCAACATAGTTTGCTTAATGACGTAAACCATGGTCCAGTTTCTCATAGGTATGCATGTGCTACAAATAATATGCTAGGTTTGCCTGAAACTGTGTTTTGTAAGCCCAGTCATAGTGGTGTGTATATTATGACAGATGCAAAGTCAACTAGTGATAGGTTATTTAACAAACCCATGTCATACAACTTGGTATGGCACAAACTGTGTGCCAACCATGCTTCCATAAAAGTCAGCTGGAGAGAGGCTGGCTTGGAAGAAGCTGAAATTTGGTCTCTGAAGTGATTTAAGCAGCTTCAGTCTGCACTTGAGCCTAAACTTTGTGGTACAACCATCACTTGCCTTGTTCTACGAGAAATTAATCATATCTAGTAAGACTCAAAAATGGAAGGACATTTTGATTCCCACCATGGACGAATGGCTACAGAAGCTGATGAAGATGCTTGAATCGATCCGATCATTTTGATCAAAAGAAAAGAATATAAGTACTTTTGTTGCTACATGACCAAACACTTCTGGTGCTTGAAGTGGAAAAAAAAGAAACTTTGCTTTTGGGTTTTTAATGATGAGATTGATTTGTTATAGAAATGGCTAGTTTATATTATTATGGAAAAATAAAAGGTTGAGGTTCCACATTTAATGCTTTATTCTACTGAAACAGAGGGAGTCTAAAGTCAATGCTTCCCCCCCCCTCCCTTTTCTTTCCTCTTCTCCCCCCATTTTCCTATTTGCTTTAGTATTTTTGTATTTTATTCTATAATCTAATAAAATATTTTTATAGAAACCATATCTAGTCACGCTCTTTCCAGATATGCTTGACTGCAACTCCCATCCTCTTCCCTTAACATCTTTCCTGGCTGACCTCCAGATGAGTGGGATTACAATTCCCTTAGCTTGAATGTGGTGTAGGCCCACGGAGAACTCAGGCCAAGGAGGTACTCTTCCAAATCAACCATACCTTATGTAGCAATGAATATACCCACCCAGTCGGGCTTTTAGCCTCGAGTTATGGCGAGGAGTAGCTGGAAGGTTGTCCTCGGGAGAGGGGAAGCAGCTGCCATCCTCGGCTTGTCTTCCACACCCAGGCCCTGCCGCCCCACTGGGCAGAAAACGGGGAGGAGCAGCTGCTCTCTCGGATCTTGCTCCGGAGAAGGCCGACTTAGGCCTCTCCGAAAAAGCCTTGGAAAAGGCGCGCTCCTCTAGCGAGCACGGAGCGTTTCCAGGCGGTTCAGGAAATGCGATTGTGCGTCTGAGGCGAATCTCCAGCCTGACCTCCAACTATAAGGGGCGTTGAAGAAGCTTTTCGCCCCCAGGAGGCGTCCGGCAACCTTGCTTGAAATTTCGGGAGTGGTCGCGTTGGGGTGCGAGCTGGGCCTTAAAAGGCGGTTGTGGGAAAGGCGTCCCCATCGGCGGCGTCTTTTAGGCGTTTGGGCTTGAAGCCTTGGGCCTCTTGGCGTGGCCTACCACGAAAATGGGGATTTGTTTCCCCACCAGTTTTAAGGGCTCTGGCAAACCCGACTGCGGTGTGGTTAGGTTCCACTCTCCCACCCCCTCCGGTTTTCAGGAGGATAAACATCGATGGTCAAAAGCAGTTTTGCAGTGGACTTCAGTCCTGATGATCTTCCGTTTTTGTTTTGTTTTTTTTGCTGTGGAAAACAAGTTGATTACTTGAAGTAAACTTGTCTGATTTTCGAAAAGGCTTCTAGACAATTATTTAAGTGTTAGTTGCTTGTCCTCAGTCAGTTTAATAAATCAAGAGAAAATACCAACTCCTACTCTGCTTGCAGTCTCTAAAAAGGTTTTAAGAAAAAACAAACAAAAAAGACCCCTATAAAATATATTAGAAGAATCCTGAAGTTTTTTCAGCCACCCAAATTGTGCAGACATAAAAGGCAGCCAAAGTATTTAGCAGAGAACAATTTAGAATTTTTCTGACACATATTGGATTTCCACACTGTCACTGTAGCCAGCAAGTCCATTCTGGCTGGAGAACTGTCTGAACTGCAGTTTAAAAAGTATGGTTGCCACGTTGATTTCTTTTCAAAATCATTTATGACAGTTTGGAATTTTTATTTGAGTGAATGGGTGCAAATCTGCAGACAAATTATGTTTATTTGGTACATGCTTCCAAGCTAAATGCAGTGCCTGACCTGCATTTGTAGCATTGGAAAGACAAGGCAAACTATTTTGCAATAAATGACAGCTCCTTCACACACAGGCAGAAGTGCAATTTTAAACAAGTGACAAATGTTCAGTAGTTAAAATTCCATAATGGTACTTACTTTTAAATGGAGGTGTTAGCAATGGAAGTTTTTCCTATTCTTTGATGCCTCTACTGGAAGTTTCAGGGATTTCATGTGAAGAGGAAAGAAAAAAAAATTCAGAAAATAACCTTGACGTGAGCAGCTTGAATGATTGTGGAAATGGAAAGATAAGAGTCGATTAAAGTGAAATCTAAGTGACATTCTAAGAACATTACTGTCTAGCACTGCTTATTCACAAAATTTAGCCTTATTCGATTTGGCATTCTCCGAAGATCTTGAACTACAATTCCCATCTCCCCTAATTGGGCGTAATGGGAGTGGTACTTACTCACATCTGAGGGCACCATATAAGATAGGTTGATTTGTACCTTTTGATATTAGATAGACAGTCCCAATTCTGCTTTTTAGTTATCCAGGCAGTGTCTGAGATTGTACCAATGGAGATCAAGTTAGTGCGACTGAAGGCAACGGAGGTTAAAGAACCACAAATGGATTTGTGGACTGGATTTTCCAAAGCTCAATATGAATGCCAAAAAATATATCACATGGTATACGCTAAATATGTGCAGAATATATTTGTTGTTGTTGTCATCAACAAAGAACTATTGCTGTCTTCATAGCCATAACAGGATCGTGATATAAAATTCCTAAATCAAATGTGTGATCTGAGAGATGGCACTTTGTTCTTTCGGAATGTGCATTTTATGCAGTTTCTAGCATCTGTCAAGCTTTTACTGTCTTGCATGCAGATATGATACACACCTCATAAAGCTAGGCTTTATCTGGAATCTTTGCACAATCCAATTCCAGGGTCTGATACAGGAAAAGGTTTTGTTGTTGGAAATGAGATTACTCTAAGGTCAGCCAAAATTCTAAAGGTTGCTCCAAGTTGTTGAGCTCTCATGTGGGAAGACAACTATCTGGCTCAAATGCTTCAAATGCAATGAGATTAAGATATATAAAAAGTTGTATCTGTTGAGTAGAGGAGCTACAGAAATGATACATCTCTTAAATCTTCCCAGATTACATTTTGGGTATGCAGAAGAACTTTAGTCTGGCTCTATGCTAGGCCCTTAGTATCTTAAAAGTTAATAAATGTGACTAATACTCTTACCTTTTGAAAATTTACATTATAAGGAAACTCTGAAAAGGAGCTGAAGACACTTAACAAATACTTTCAGAACTACTTTGTTAATCTTGAGCTGGTTTGCTTGTGTGTCGGACACAGGGTTATAAACATTTTCATTTTTATTTCAGTTAGCAGGAAACTTTAAGATAATTCATCTGAGCATAGCAGATATTAAAGTATATTTATTAGAATAAACAAATATCCTAAAATATTGAGCAAACTTTCTCCATTTCTAGGGGGTATGTTACAATTTAGGAAAGAATAAGAAGGAGATGTGTGGAAGAGAAAGCTGCAGTCAGTGAACCCAGCCAGAAAAAACAATAGTTCATTTGGCTCATTTGAAGAAGAAAAA
Source organism: Laticauda colubrina (assembly GCA_015471245.1). NCBI lineage: Eukaryota > Metazoa > Chordata > Lepidosauria > Squamata > Elapidae > Laticauda > Laticauda colubrina. The sequence continues at coordinate 29,453,445 of BLBF01000005.1, forward strand.
AACCCAATAGTAAGACAAAAGTTTTTTAGAACCAACTAAAACATTACAACTTTGGGAATAAGTATTTGACTTCTTCAGAACTTTTCCTCAGGCAGGCTGTTAAAACAAAATCAGCTGGAGGGGAGGAACTAAAATAAGGGCTCTTTCTGTCTCTCCAGATAATGCATGTTCCAGATAAAGTTTTTGGACTGTCAATTCTAATATCTGACCATATTTCACCAGAGACTTTTTAGCCCATCTTCCTAGTGGGCCACCAGGAGCCTGATGGGGCAGCACTTTTCTTCCATCACTGCTGGGAAAAATAGGTAAATTTCCCCCTGAAATGATTACCCTTTAAATGGAAGTGTTATGTTATATTAGTAAGGGTTGGTAAAATGTAACTCAAAGTAGATCTGTTTTATATTTTAAAAAGTCTAATTTCTTGGATTCTTCTGATGGAAGTTGATTGGCTGTTGAAAACTTGCTCTTCCTCTGCTCTAAACTTTTGTTCCTATAAAGCAAACATTATATTGGGCTAAAGAAATTCAACAGAATACTCTTATGTAGGTCAACTTAGAAGTAAGCCTAAATTCAGTAGAGATTATTTCAAAATGGGTAAGGAGGTAAAATACTGCAACCTATATCATGTCTACTGATGTTCTGGTTTGGAACTTAAGTGAAATCTTTGAATTGTAGAAGTTGGCATATCACCTTCCCCAACTTGGTGCCCTTGTAGGGCCAAATAATTGGAATGCAGCAGCATGAGGAAGGCATGATCTATATCATCATTACAATGTCTCCGATAAGCAAATATAGCACCATGTTTTTCTGATGTTGAGAAGTAGCAGTTGTTTATCAGTACCGATAACCTCAGGACATAACAATTAACAACTCCAAAACAGAAGTTGTTAATGTGCCTGATTCCTGACAGGAAACAGTTGCTGTCTTCTTTATGGGTTTTTGTGAATCCAATCAAAGATGACAGATTCCAAATGTAATTTCTAGGGTGTGCAGTCACTACTGGTGATTTTCAGGTCATACTGCTGCTAATGTGGCAGACTCTCATTTCCTTTCAAGCAATCTCTATGGCCAGCATTGTCAAATTACATTTGTGAATGTCTCTGCAGGATGTGACACATAACTGCTACATTTTTAGCTTCACCAATTAAGCTACAGTCTTCCTTAAACATTCTGACAAGGGTAAATCCTATATATCTCAGTAGGATATACTTGTGAATAAAAAGATATTGGACTTGACTGTTAATAAATGTGAAAATTAATTGGTTACTTTCCTTGATATATTTCTTAATAGAATAGAATAGAATTCTTTATTGGCCAAGTGTGACTGGACACACAAGGAATTTGTCTTCAGTGTATAAGCTCTCAGAATATATATACCTACAGGCACCGAGTAACAAATCATGATCATCATAATAAAATACAGTAATCATAAATCATGAGATACAACACATGCTGACAATGCCATTTGTTTTAGACACTGTTCATTGGTAATACAGCAGAAAGAATCAAGAGAAATAACTTCTCAATCTAAATGAAATAAAGCAAAGGTGGAGCAAAACCATTAGGCAATTATTTTAAAATGTAGTGCAAAATCTTCTATAATTATTACTGATTTCTTTTTTGTTTAACAAAACTGGTGATAAAATAAGAGGAGTTAAAAAGCAACTTATTTTTTCATTCTTATTAACTCTAATCTTTAAGACAAGTCTGGAAAGAATTTAATGTAACAAGATTCAGCTAAGGCCACTTATTAGGGAGTTAAACCTTTACAAACACAGATTTTCAGGGATATATACATAGATTTGCATGCACTGATTGGGTTAGAAGTCAGAATGCTATTCTTTTTTGGCAGTTTGTCGTGAATGGTTAGTTCCTCCCAGATTATTCTTTTGTTTGATAATAATAAAGTGAACAAGGGAATGGAATAGCTTTTCTTGAAAGAATATTTACTCTTTGAAATATAATTGATCACATTGACTTTTGTTATAACACACTTATGCAATATCTTGAATTGAATCAATAATTCATATACATTAATCATATTGTCTGGCATTATGATAATCCAACTATTATAATCATGAAATTTGATGGGTAGCATCACCCCAAGATGTCATAAGGCACAAAAAGGGGTGCTCAAGAGAAATCAAGAATAGGAGCCTTGGCCATATCGTACACATGTGATTTTAGTAGGCTAAAGAAGATGATTAGGTGAGTTGAATGATAGCTCCGGCTTTTATCATAACCATTGCCTATCATAATTTGGCTGGCTGTCATAATCATTGCCATTCACCCCATGTTTCCTTTGAAAACTCAAGGTGGTTTACAAGGAGATCTCTTAATTTTAGTCCCATACTATTTGCAATGTGTTTGGCTAAAAGAAAGTTATCAATTCAAATAACATTGTTCAGTCCTGAGGGTGACACTGACATTCACCTCACTTCTGTTTCCCCACCTATAATCTCAGTGGGATAAGGAGCTGTTCTTATTCTAAGAAAGCTGTTTGTATTCCAGAAATATCATGTACATTGTGAGTTAAATTAGTCATATTATATATACAAGGATAAAATGTATGCAAAAAAGCATGGCATAGGCCACAAAAAATTAGTTAAGACTCATACCGAGCAAAAGACAAATACACTTCATTAAAAAAAAATGGAGCGGGTCACTGAAAATTTTCTCATATGGGCATCACTTGATTTAATATCTTTCCTGTCTCCAACTGTATCTCCAGAACAGTGATTCATGCAGTGAAGAATGAGATGAGCTTCAATGAATACAAATTACTATATAGTAGTTGTGTATGCTTTAAAAACACACAAAATATGCTATTTCAATTAAAAACAAATGTGTCAGCGATTTAATAGTGAGTAGACACTCCATGCCCTCTTAGATCATAGCTTCAGAGATCTATCTTTATCTAAAAAGAGAAAAAGAATGAGCACAGGTGGGCAAAAAAGCAGTGGAAGCAGGAGCAACTTCCAGTTTCTTGCAGGTTTCCCCACTGAGTTTCTTTGCAGAAATTTAGTAGGAAATTAATTCCTTCCTTCCTTCCTTCCTTCCTTCCTTCCTTCCTTCCTTCCTTCCTTCCTTCCTTCCTTCCT
>BLBF01000005.1:29456555-29479000 GCA_015471245.1 Laticauda colubrina
CCTTCCTTCCTTCCTTCCTTCCTTCCTTCCTTCCTTCCTTCCTTCCTCCCTCCCTCCCTCCCTCCCTCCCTCCCTCCCCCCCTCTCTTCCTTCCCAGAAAGGTATTTATTTAGCAGAAAGGACCAGTCTACATTCAATTTCAAAGTAGGGAGTAATTGATGGGTGAATGACCAAGGACTGAAGCATGATAGCTAATGTCTTTGACTTACAACAGTTTAATGACTGCTTGAAGTTTAGTGAGCGATTGAAGTTACAACAATGCTGAAAAAAGTGACCTGACAGTTTTTCACACTTACAACGTTTGAAGCATCCCTATGGTCACAGTTCAGATGCTTGGCAACAGTCTCATATTAATGACGATTGCAGAGTTTTGGAGTTAGGAGATCATCTTTTGCAAAGTTCTGACAAGCAAAGCCAATGGGGAAGCTATATTCACTTAACTACCTTCTGACTAACTTAACAACTCCAATGATTCAATAAACAACTGTGGCAAAATGGAGCAAAACTCACTTAACAACTATCTTACTTAGCAATAGAAATGCTGGGCTCAGTTGTGCTGATCGGTTGAAGACGATCTGTTTTTGAATGAAACCGGAGAGATCCAGTTTCTACTCCATTTGCAGCCACAGCAGCTCACTTAGTGACTTTCAGCCCAACCTACCTCGTAGGATTATTGTAAAGAAATATAGGAAGAGGAAATACTTTGTATATGCCCTGAACAAAAATGGGATATAGATACATGTGCATGTTTGTATGCCAGAGAAGGGGCATGTAAAGCAATGACAACATGCAGGCCTTTTTTCATGTACCTTAAAATTTCTGCTTTTTAAAGGGACACATGACAATTCCTTGCTCTTGGGTGGGGGAAGGGATGGAGGATTGCGAGAGTGGCAGGGTTGATTCTATGATTCTAAACTATCATAGAATGTTTAAAATGATCATCCCATGACTGCATCAGCAACCCAACCACAGAGCAGCCTGAAGTAGTCAAAATCTATCCAAATTTCATTTCCTTGTGAGTCACGGTTCCTGGATTTCATATGCATTGTGTACAAGTAGTCTCGACTTGCAATAGTTCGTTTAGTGATTGTTCGAAGTTCCAACAACGCTGAAAAAAGTGACCTATAACAATTGTCACACTTAAGACTATTGCAGCATCCCTATGATCAAAATTCAGGTGCTTGGCAACTGGCTCATATTTAAGACGGTTGCAGTGTCTTGGGGTCATAGGCAGGGGTGGGATTATACTAGTTCGGAACTTTTCAGTAGAACCGGTTGTTAACATTTTAAGCAGTTCAGAGAACCGGTTGTTAGAATAAATTACTGGCCTAATCCTGTAAGGAAGGCAGGAAGGAAACATTCTGGTGTTGCTTACAGAAACTGCCTCTCCGTTAACCCTTATTACATTCTTGGCAGGACTAGACTTCCTGTCTCAGGAACGTCTCTGGAGTTTTTTTCCCCTCCTTTGCTGGCACTTTGCTTGTGTGGAGGTGACCATTCAAAGTTACAATAGCACTGAAAAAAAGTGACTTATGACCATTTTTCACACTTATGACTGTTGCAGCATCCCCACAGTCATGAGAGGCCAGGCAAGGAGATGCGTGTCTTGATGTGAGTGATATTGAATTGGCCATACCTACCAACTAAGCCATGCCCACAGAACCAGTTGTTAAGAAAATTGAATCCCACCCCTGGTCATGGGATCACCTTTTGTGACTTCCTAACAAGCAAAATCAATGGGGAAACCAGATCCACTTAACAACCATGTTATCAATTTAACAACTGCAGTGATTCACTTAACAATTGTAAGAAAGGAAGTAAAATGGGGCAAAACTCACTTTAACAACTGTCTCACTTAGTAACAAAAATTTGGGGCTCAATTGTGATCGTAAGTCGTAGATTACCTGTACGTTAATCCACTTGAGGTACTTTTGTTCAAAAATGGTTGCCCTATGATGTATTGTTTCACCTAGTTAACTGTAATGACAATGAGAATTATAGTAGTATTCAGATGATGGTGAGGAGCCTCTAGTAGCACAGAGAAGTTAACTTTTAATTGTTCTGAGAAGAATGAAGTCCAAAAATAAGTCTGAATCATGGACAGGTCCTGTATGATTAACTTCCTCTCCTCAGGAATGGCCTCTTATATGAGGACATTCAGCAGCATTCAAAATGATGTCTGACAGAAAAGAACACAAGATAGTTAAACATCATAATTTTTATTCAGCTGTAAATTAGAGACAAACTGATTGAAGGTCGACTGATAGATATAATGGCTGAGATAGGATGGCCAGAGTGTGCTGAAAGAAAGCAAGGACTGAAATATTTTGGGCTAGTTATAGCAATTAAATCTATCCTTGTGTCCCTGTTATACTTTAGCACCTTTTCAACTAAGGTTGCAAGAACATAATTTTTATCAAACATGTAATAAGTTATTTTGCAATGGCTTTTCATCTCCGAGTGGTTTCAGAATGATTAATTAGTCACTATATTTTGATGTTTGGGGAACCAATGGACTAAAATGGCTTCCAAGAGATTTATTTCTTAGTCAGGATGCCCACAATGGAGAGACCACACAAGACAGACATTTATCATTTACATATTAAAACCACATAGCTTCTACAATTTGTGATGCATTCTTTTCTATAGATTTGTAACTGGCAGACCAACCTCACTCAACATGCAGTCCTCAATGGAACTGCATCTACATGGAGGGAAGTATGCAGTGAGGCACCCCAAGGCTCTGACTTAGGCCCTGTATTTTTCAATATCTTCATCAATGATTTAGATGAGGCAATAAATGGGAAACTCATCAAATTTTCAGATGACACCAAGTTGGCAGGAATAGTCACACTCCAGAAGGCTTAAGATACAGAAGGATCTTGACCATTGGGCCCTATCGAACAAAATGAAATTCAATGGTGAAAAAAGTAAGATTCTACATTTAGGCAAGAAAAACCAAATGCACAGGTATAATAAAGGTGGTACCTTGTTCAATAGTAATAATTATGAGAGGGATCTTGGAGTGCTAGTGGACAATCACTTAAATGTGAGCCAGCAGTGTACTGCAGCCAACACAATTCTAGGCTGCATAAGCAGGGATAGAATCAAGACCATGTGAAGTGTTAATACTACTTTATAATGCTTTGGGAAGGCCACACTTGGAGTACTGCATCCAGTTTTGGTTGCCATGATGTAAAAAAGATGTTGAGACTCGAGAAAGAGTGCAGAGAAGAGCAACAAAGATGATTATGGAACTGGAGGCTAAAACATATCAAGAATGTTGCTGGAACTGGGTATGTGTAGTCTGATGAAAAGAAGGCCTGGGGTGACATGATAGCAGTGTTCCAATATGTCAGGTGCTACCCCTAAGAAGATGGAATCAATCTACTGTATTCTCTAAAGTACCTGAAGGCAGGACAAGAAGCAATGGATGGAAACTAATCAAGGAGAAATGCAACCTAGAACTAAGGAAAAATTTCTTGACAGTTAGAATAATTAATCAGTATAACAACCTGCCTCCAGAAGTTGTAGCTGCTCCACCACTGGAGGTTTTAAAGAAGAGATTGGACCACCATTTGTCTGAAATAGAGCAGAGTTTTTTTGCCTGAGCAGAGGTTGGACTAGAAGACCTCCCTTCTAACCAGGGGTGGGATTCAAAATGTTTAACAACCAGTTCTGTGGGCATGGCTTAGGTGGTGGGCATGGCTTGGTAGTCATGTGATTGGGTAGACATGGCTTGGTGGTCATGTGGGTGTGGCCAACTCAATATCACATCGAGGCATGCATCTCCTCACCTTGCCTCTCATGACTGTGGGGATACTGCAACAGTCGTAAGTCTGAAAAATGGTCATAAGTCATTTTTTTCAGTGCCTTTTTAACTTTAAATGGTCATTCCTCACAAGCAAAGTACCAGCAAAGGAGGGGAAAAAAAACTCCAGAGACATTCCTGAGACAGGAAGTCTAGTCCTGCCAAGAATGTAATAAGGGTTAATAGAGAGACAGTTTCTGTAAGCAACACTAGAATGTTTCCTTCCTGCCTTCCTTACAGGATTAGGCCAATAATTTCTTCTAACAACCGGTTCTCTGAACTGCTTAAAATATTAACAACCGGTTCTAGCGAATAGGTATGAACTGGTAGAATCCCACCCCTGCTTCCAACTCTGTTATTCTATTATTCTATTTAAAAGTATTATTTCCCCTCTCCATTTGTTCATGAAAATGGATGAGATGGTATTCATAAAATTTTCTTTAGATAATTTCCACAGATCTAATCAGCTTACATATTCCTACTTTTGTGAAGCTACTGACCATTTGAAACTGGTTTGAACAATGTTTTCCAGGTGGAATTAATTTTGAGATTTCTCTGTCTCTGCATTTCTGTGTCATTCTAAAAACATAGGTCTTCCACACTAGTACCAACAGCTCAGCTAAAAAGTTTTTGTTTGTTCCTGGTTTGGGCATATACTCTTTCACATACATACCCATACACAAACATTATCAGGTGTCCATTTAGGAAGGGCTTATGCAGGTTATTGCAACTAGAATTTGCAATGTGATTTTTAGAAATAATTGTAGTTGAATTGAACAATATTTTTCAACACAATGAATTATACTATTGTTATTCTCTAGAAAGAGCTTGATCATTTGTTTCCAGAACTAAGAAACAAAATATATTACCCACATAAGGCAGGGCTGGTATATAAGAGTTTAAGTTTTACTCTGCCAATGTTAGAAGGCTACAGGCAGTAATGACTCCTGTTAGATAAGAGTTTGAATGGGTGGAGCAAGTGAACAATACACTGAAGTGCCTTTCTTTCAGCAACCATGGTTCAAAAGAAGGTTAAATTCCAAGAAGAGGTAAGCACCTAGCACACAAAAGAATATATTTAAAGGACTATTTTTTTTTTAATTTTGAAGATCACTTAAGAAGGCGCAGGAAACCTGAATATTCTGTTAGTTTGATGCCCAGCTTCTTAATACTTTGTATTAATGATGCACAACTTCTGCAAATTATTAATCTGGTGCTTCCTTCAGATCAACATTACAGGAATTGACCTGGTAAATATTGTTTGGATTTGTACAATGTTAGATTAGATTAAATTGGGCCAGTAGTTTGTGGTTAATATAGCTGTGGGAACACAACCATTATCATATTGTGTGCACCAAGCCAACACACTAATCCATAATTAGCTTTATTTATTTGGATGGTTTATTTTATTCAATGAAGCATAAGAACTGTATTTGGTTAATCCAGGTTTAAGGTTTAGAGTGACATGAACCTGGCTCCTGGGTACTCACCCCTTTGAAGAAGCAAGTCTGGCTTCAGAAGCATAGCATATATGAAAAGATCCAATTAAGCTTGAGGCTTTGGATTGATTAAATGGATACTTGGAACCTCCAACCAAGAAATATAGGTGGCCTCTGCAAGCTAAAATTACCCTGACATCAAGTTCTATTCTTTGCAATCAGTAAAACTGGGCCAAGTATATTTGTCAAAACAATATGTATATTTTTCTTTTCAATTCCAAGAACTATGATCCTCCTCTTCGTATCTATAATACAAAAGAACAAGAAAGACCTAATTCAAATTTCCTCCTATCTCTCACTGGGTGACTTCAGTGGTACAGAAATGAACCAGCCATTGTAGAAATGAAATACTGGGTCTACTTTTGAAGAAGTCTGGTTCTCCTTCCTGATATAATATTTTGGCAAAATATGTTTTTAAAGAGTATCTGGCAGAAATATGGGAGGATAAAGGAAAAAAGAAAAGAAAAGGCATTTTTTATGTGGCTGCTTTTCCATTGCCAAATTCTTAATGTGAGTACATGCTCTCTTACCTCAAGCAGTACTGAAAACAGCACCAAAGGCAGCCCTGGACTTGTGGTCACAATTGGGATCAGAATTCCTGTTGCTTAGCAAGGCAGTTGTTAAGTGAGTCACAAGTGTGACTTAAGTGAATCATGTTAAGCTGATCTGGCTTCCCTCTCAGAAGCCGGTTGAGAAGATTGGAAATGGTGATCACCCAACCCTGGGATGCTGCAGCTGTCAATTTCTAAGTGTCCACATTCTGATCACATGGGGGGATGTTGTAACGGTCATCTGTGCAAGAACTGGTTATAAGTTACTTTTTTTTCAGTGCTGTTGTAACTTTGAACAGTTCCTAAACAAAACTATCTGCATGTGCCCATTTGTTCTGATGTCGTGTGCTGCTTGGTCATAAAACGGAAGGATTGTACAATTGCCTAGCTATCAATATTCTCCATAGCTTCCCTCATTTTATACCCAGAAAGCTAACTCTTGTCTTCTCTCTCATCATGCAGATTTTGATGTTCTTCTTATAGTCCAGGAACAGTTTTCCTCCCATTTGTTCTAAGGTGGCAAGCAACATCCTCCCCCCATCAGATTTCTGCTAAGAACTCAGCTGTTCACAACTAGCATTCCACCATGAACCACCCAGCCATTGCTCTTATGGCACTTGGTAATCCTTTGATTTAGCTCATGTTACAGTATAATTAAAACCATCAGAATACAGAACTAACAAGATTAACTACTTTCCTTTTTACACGTCAGGCCTTTCAGCTTCCCTGAACTTACACTAGAAGTTCTTTGGGACAGGTAGCTAGATAGCTAGTTCTGGTAGCTTTTTAATTCCCCTTAGCATCCCACAGCCCCAAAGAAGCTCGAAGATTTATCACCAGTGCTACCATTAGTTCAATATTTTATTCTCACAACAATACTCAAAAGCAGTGTTTCTCAATTGCAGCACCTTTAGGATGTATGGATTTTGGCTCCCCAAATTCCCCAGGAACCATGCCAGAATTCTGAGAATAGAAGTCCATGCAACCGAAAGTTGTTGAATTGACAGACATTGATCTAACATGCAATTCTAACCACTCCTAGACTTCATAAGAACATACCTGTGGTTGTAAGCCTCAAAAGGACATTCCAGCTAGCTCAGAAACCCTACTATCTGCTGCTAGAGTACAAGAGAAAAATAAATGTATCATGTTTCCCCAAAACATTGCTTTATCGTGTGAGAGATTCATATTTTAATATCCATATGGGCACAAAGTTAATTAGCTAGTTATTACAAACTAGCTTCCCAACATCTTCTTTTTCTAAGAGTCCTTAGAAAAAGAAAATAATTCTGCTGGGTTGACACCAGCCTGGTTCAATGTCTTGAAACCCCAGTCTATCTAACTGGGGAGCTTTTCAGTCCATTTATATGAAATGAAAAAGCTTCCATATGATTGTCTTTTGTGATTTTAGGAAGATATCTGGCACATATCAGTTGAGTTCTGCTCTCATGGTTATAGTGTCTAGGCCTAGGGCTCATCTGCATGGCCTGCTTGTGCCAATACAAATGATAATATTTACAAAATTTCCATCTGTCAATTGCAAAAGGCTACTGTGCTTGGATCTGCTCATATACTATGCAGATATATTACAACATCCTTTGGTCCTTTGGAAGAACTCGATACATATGAAAGCCAACACCAGCTAAGGAACTGGCAACTGTGATTTCACATTGTTGTGAACAGATCAATAACAGCACCAATAATAATTTATTAAACTTGTATAACTTTTAATGATTTTAGGCAGCTCATAACAATCAAACAAATTCCAATAAAATCAGTAAAAAAATAAATAAGGATAAAAAGCCTGGGTGAAGAGCCAGGTATTCACTGCTCTTCTAAGCAACAGCAGAGTGAGAGATATCCAGATCTCAAGAAGAACCTTGTTCCAGAGGGCAGCCGTTACTGCAGAGAAGAGGCACTTCTAGTGTCCTCGGAAATGACTTCAATTGCTGAACTGAAGGAACTTGGAATTTGCCAGCCCTGCAGGATGAGATTGACAGGTGATTCCCTCAAGTAACTAGACCCTATGCCATGTAGAATCTGTAGATGCCATGCTGTTTGTTGAGGAGGTGAATGCATCATCCCTTTGGTCCACTGCAATGGCAGCATTGTTCTATCTTTTCTTGATACACAATAAAAGTGGTGGGTGGAGTCCTTGGCCCTGTCTGAGCTTGCTTGTTAACTTGCAGATGCTTTGTTTTCAGAATAAGTCGCATCTTTAGTGCTAGAAGGAAGTGAGGTTTGCTCTTTGTTTATGTACAGTACCTTGCCCTATCTGTACTGGTGGGGTGGGCATTGTTTTCTTCCTTGATTAGGTTGTGCGATTGCTCGCCTGGTTAGTAGTTTCTCTAATTCCTCAGAAGAGAGTTCCTCAGGTAGGAACAGGTAGTTCTTTAGGAAGTACCCAAGAAACAGGAAGTACCTGAGGAACAAGTAGTTCCTTAGAAAAGTCATGTTTTCTGATTTCTGCCAGTACAAAGAAAGCTACAGTATGCAGTCTGTCTGTGGCATTCAGTTCATTGTAGGCAATGCTTCTACTGAAACTAGGTAAGAATCTGTAGTCTGGTAGCAACTTTTCCCACCAACATTTTTACTAAGAGGCATATATTTTTGTGAGCTGCACAGAGGTGGCATTCAGCAGGTTCTGACCAGCTCTGGAGAACCAGTAGTGGAAATTTAGAGTAGTTCGGAGAACCGGCAAATACCACTTTTGACTTGAGATTTAACAGCAAGGGTCTTCAAACTTTGCAAGTTTAAGACTTGTGGACTTCAGCTCCCAAAATCCCTGAACTAACATGACTGGAGGAGGAATTCTGGGAGTTGAAGTCCACAAGTCTTAAAGTTGTCAAGTTTGAAGACCCCTGTTTTACAGTATCCTTCCCCTGCCACAATCACCAAGCCACGCCCACAGAACTGGTAGTAAAAAAATTTGAATCCCACCACTGGAGCTGCAGCTTCCACCTTTTAATATGTGTTTGTTAACAGAGTATTACCAGATGCCCGATTTTTTGCTACCACACACTAAGACAACTCTTTTTCTACAGTATAATGCCTTAAAATATCAAGTGTATGCAATTGTTGGCATGTTCCTCTCCTCTGATCACTGGAGCTGGTGTCCATTTCACTGTAGATCATCTTCAGAAGGCACCTTTCCATGTAAACTCTGGGCATATTTTGTTTGGGTAGGCATACCTTGGACTTCGTAAGTCTCCTACAACAGCAGAAATCATTGATATTCACCAGTTTGATGTATTGCAATTCACACCAATTCATGGATGAGCAAGCCCCATGGTACTCAGAGGTGGTATTTAGCAGGTTCTGACCAGTTCTGGAGAACCGGTAGCAGAAATTTTGAGTAGTTCACAGAACCGGCAAATACCACCTCTGATTGGCATTGCCCCCATCTATTCTCTGCCTCCCGAGTCCCAGCTGATCGGTTGGGCCTTCTTTTGTTGTCCTGCACAGGAGAATAGGGATGGAAAGCAGGTTGGTGGGGTGGGGTGTGAATGGAGATTTTACAGTGTCCTTTCCCTGTCATGTCCACCAAGCCATGCCCACAGAACCGGTAGTAAAAAATTTTGAATCCCACCACTGGTGGTACTGCTCAATAGTTCAAGAATTTCAGCAACAGTGCATGGATGATGTGGCTGCTGCTTTTATCTCTCTGCTCCCTCTTTGTTAATGTAGCAAGGCTATGCCATTTTGCCATTTTGGTCCTCCTGGAACACTCCTGGATACTGTTTTGCACTTGCTGCCAGCTTTCCTTTGCAACACTGGGGACTGTAGCCTGAGCTGATGGGTGAGGACATTTCGCAAAAGAAGATAGGTAATGATTAACTTTTTGCCTGTTTATATTGAATCCTGCAATTTTAATTTCTTATCTTGACCACCCAGTGTCCTTCAGAATTAGAGCATATTAGACATTTTGTTAAATAAGTATTAGGGTTCTCCCAATTTCCCTTTCATTGCCTAAGTGACAGAAAGAGCGATACATCTCTTTGTCTTCAGTATGAGTAAACATCTGTCCAAAAAGTCAATGAAGATTATCCAGGTAGAGTTGTTTAGTGTCAGGTTCCGAGTTCCCCCAGAGCCTGTCAGCTCTGAATATGCCTCACAGCAAGTCAGCTGGCCATGTCACCTTATCTATGCTGCTTCCGGATCTGTATTTCTGCTTGTGTGCTGGCTGATCGCTTTGGAATGACTCAGAGCTGAGGATGGATTGTGCAACAACTACAGGGATGGAGGATGGATTCTGAAACAACTGCGGGGCTGCTGGAACTGGCTCTTTATTGATGTGATGATTATTGCTAAAGGGGGTTGGGGCACATATAGGTGGTAATTAGGACTTTGGTTAAAACATGGTGAAGGTGGCACCAGGGTGGGGATCAGTTAGTGAGGGTCAAAATAGGGTAGGGACGTAGACATGTTATAGGGTTAATAGCATTTCGGGATAATGGGTTAGGCATGGCCAGAATTAGAACTGCCTGGGTGTGGTGGGGTGTGTCTCATGATAATGGTAATAAAAGGAAAGGAAAGGAAACTCAAACCCAACTCTAACCTCACCTGGCTTTTAGCCATTCTTGCCTGATTACAGTATTTGTTATTTGATGCTATATTGAATAAACCATCATTATCTTAAAGAGGAGCTGGAGTTTGGATTCATTTAAAGACAAATCTTCAATACTCAAGGACTGGCTGAGATCCAGAAGTTGAATCATGACAATTGGACTGTTTTTCTTTTTCTTTTGGGCTTTCTGCTTATCTGTCCAAAAATAGCCTAGCTGGCAGGTTAATAATGGAATCGAGGTGTTTATACCTCATGACTTATCTGCCCCACTTCCCTGTCCACTGGACTGTTTTTAAACAGAGAGGATTACCAAAGAAGAATAGACAAGTTATCGAGCTTGCCTGGCTGGTAAGATGATGTATAGAACTGTGTTCAGAAACAGACCATGTGACAGTGTACCAGTCTGGAACACTTTTGCCTCTCAGTTGGGCAGTTTGAAAGGTGGATAAAGCCCCCATCCTGGGATCCTGCCATTCATTCAAGCCCCTCCAAAAACAATTGGTAATGGATTTTCCTACCTGTAGCTGATCCTGATGGAATGAGAAACAAAGCTAGAGAACTATTACTGTGGGTAGCCAGAGCAAGACGGGGACTGGAGACTAAATGAAAAATGGTTACAGGAACTGGGTGTGGCTCGTCTAGTGAAGAGAAGGACCAGGGGAGACATGATAGCAGTCTCCCAATATTTGAGGGGCTGCCACATAGAGGAAGGGCTCAAGCTATTTTCTAAAGCTCCTGTAGGCCAGACAAGGAATAATGGATGGAAACTGAACAAGGAGAGATTTAACCTGGAAATAAGGAGAAACTTTCTGACAGTGAGAACAATCAACCAATGGAACAGCTTGCTCTTGGAAGTTGTGGGAGCGCCATCACTTGAGACTTTCAAGAAGAGATTGGACTGCCATTGTCAGAAATGGGGTAGGATCTCCTGCTTGGGGGGTGGTAGACTAGATGTCCTATAAGGTCCCTTCCAACTCTGTTAATCTGTAATCTGAAAGAAAAGAAAGAAAGTGGACCCCAAAAGAATCATTCCTTGCTCTGCCTCTCATCTTCTCTACTTTTTGATGGACAGAATTATGAATTCTGCTTCCCTGTCAAAGTAGAAGAGGATTTGAAAGTGTGAATGGGTTTTCCTCCCGCCATCTAACTTTAAGCTGACTCACACACTCACACAAAAGACTTTCTATGTGTCAGCCTGTGCTTCCTGTTTCTAAATTACTTTTGATAGTTTGTTTTAATTGTCTTTTTAATTTGACATTTCTGTGAAAGCACATTTTAACAGTTTAGCCAGAAAAATCTGAAATTATTTGGGACTAAACCCATCTTCCTAACAACCTTTGATAGATTTATAAAAGTATAGAACTGTATAGTTTCCTCCAACACTCCTCCTTCATAAGCTGCTGGCTTTGTATGGAAGCCCCCACCCCCACCCCCCCTTGTATGAACTCTAACAAGAATTGCTTGAGCAATTCTATGAATGATTTCAGTTTGAGAACAACAACAAAAAAAAAAAAAGTGAGAAATTCAATCAAGGTTGTTAATGGGATCCCTCCCCACACTCAAAAGGATTAAAAGGCAACATAGTCTCCTCAGATCCAAGTTTGATATTGGGGAAAAATATTTGTTTTGAAGTCTTCTCCTACAAATATTTTTCCCATGAAAAAACTATCTTTTGTGAAATGATATAAAATGGTGTATGTCAGAAAAATTGTATACAAACTATAAAGGGCCTTTACATTGGTAGACATGTAAAAAAAAACCAGAAAATCTTGGATTCAAATACAAACACTAATTCAGAGGATTTTAAAGCTAAGCATACAATGGAGAGCAGAGGATTGTCATGAGATTAATGGACAAACAGTTGAAAAAAGTTATGGAGCTTTTGTTTTGTAAATGATAATTGCAACAAGATTAGGGAATGTACAAAGGTAAAAAGATTTCGCATTAACTACAATGGGGGAATGATGAAACTTGCTAAGAAGGCTAAATTGACTTATTTGATCTGAGAAAAGACAACATCTACATTTATTATTGCCTGAAGACCTCTTATGGACTATTTGCATAAAAAAAAAGTGAATTTGTGGTTTATGATTTAATAATCAGACAGAATACACTATAGAAAGAAGAGAGTCATGTGACCATAGACAAATACATAAATTTGTAATTGTAATGACTGCTGTAAAGATAGGAAGCCTATTCTTTATATTTTTCTTTTCTTTGTTTCCTTTCTTGCACTATCTGCTTTCTGATATCTAATATCTTTTTCTTTCTTTTCTTCTTATTTTACATTAGATTTAGTTTGTGCTTTCTTTTTTAAAAAATTCAAAATTTTTCAAAACTTTAAAATATTCTTAATTTTAAAAAAAAACATTTAAAAAATCATGTAATAAAATTACATTAAAAACTAAGTAAAACAGTAGGAAAAAAGCAACCTACCTCCAGGAAGACTGAATGGAAAGGTTATATATCTGAAATGATATAGCCTTAAGGTGTGATAAGTCTGAGATGATTTCTAAATATGTACTTTGGCTGGAAGACATGGAAAATGGTGGCCTTTTCTAAACCTTGAAATGAACTTTACCAAAATTTACTGAAGAAAAGGATATAACTCAGTTAAGTAACAGGAACATCTACCTGACCAGTTTTTTGCCTGAAATATGTCGCTCAGGGAGGATTTAGATAATATCTGTACAGAAACTGAAATGGCTATGAAGAGATTTGACACTCATTAGAGAAAGGAGGGGGGAGGAAAAAGAGGTTAGCTTGATGTCATACCTTATGACATTTAAAAGGAAATGAGACTTCTATGTGTGAAGCTTTAAATGAGAAATATTCTGATGAGAAAAGTTCTTTTGACAGACAGTTAATGACTGGAGCAGTGCAGACATAACATGATTATTGAAAAAGAGGAGGACCAGTCACATTGCTTGCCATTGGCTGTGTGCAGTAGGCTTGAAGCCAGCCTGTGCTTGTTCATGAAAATAAGCTCTGTAAAAGGAATAATTTAATTAGACAAGGGCTAAACTAGGCTTATGACAGGAAAGTTATGCTTTAGACCAACAACTCTCAAACTTTTCCTTTTTCACACAGATCACTTAAAAAGGCTGATGGTCCTCGGTGCCCTCATCTGAAATGTTGATTTGTTTTGTGGGACTAAGCACCAAGAAAATTTACACTGTCATATTCATACTTTTCTCTTTTGGTGTAATGGATGTGTCTGTTTCTGTAGACAAATTGTGTGAACTTGAAGACGACATCTATCATTCCACTTGTGGCATTTGTGTTTTACAACAGACAGTATACTACTAATAGCAGTTTTATTGTGTATGTTTATTTGTCTGTGCTAGATATGTTACCTCTTTTTCTAGCTAACATTTCCACTAAATATTAGGGCTGACACTTGTGAGCCAAGAACCAAGGCTGGCTTAAGGAATCTGCCAGACCGGTTTGGATTTCCCCCTGCCAAACACGCAGCACTAGCCTAATGCTATGGGTAGTTCTCAACTTACGACCACAATACAGCTCAAAATTGCTATTGCAAAGCAAGACAGTTGTTAAGTGAGTTTTGCTCCATTTTATTTTATTTATTTGATTTAAGGCTAGGTCACATCGGCTGACGGATGCAAAACGTACGTAAAAAGGACACAGCGGACGAGCAAATTTTCCATCCGTTGTTATCCGCTCTCAAAAGTGCCCCAAATTTTCACAAAGAGAACGGATAACAACGGAAAGGAATGGATGGGGGGAGGATGTAGCCAGGATGTCAAGCGGATGCTCAATGGAAGCCTAGCAGATGGAAGCGGATGGAAGCGGATGGCACATCTGCAGGGCTTCCGGGAGAGAACACTGAAGCGGATGCGCAGCGGAAGGAACGGATGCAGAGCGGATGCCTAGCGGATGCCTAGCAGATGCCTAGTTGATGCAAAGTGTTCACTGCGCATGCAGGGAGGGTGCATTGCATCAGCCCCGTGGATATAAAAGGATGCAGCTCGCAAGCAGGTCACCATTCAGAGAAAAGACCTGCTGCCAGACACATCTTCAGCCAACAACCATGGGGAAGAAGAGGAAGCCTGTGCCAACTCCTGCCAGCCCTGGCAAGAAGGACAGGACCACCATCCCTGGCACTGAGTCTGCTTCTGCTGGTGCTTCTGCTGCTGGTGCTGACTCTGCTGGTGCTGGTGCTTCTGCTGGTGCTGCTCCTGGTGCTGGTGCTTCTGCTGGTGCTGACTCTGCTGGTGCTGCACCTGGTGCTGCTGGTGCTGCTGGTGCTGCTGGTGGTGTTATGGTGGACCAGCCCCTAGAACCTCAAAGCCCTACTGATGAGGGCCCAGAAGGCCCTGCCAGAGGGAGGAAGAGGCATTCGCAAGATAAGGGTGAGAGGAGACAGTACTCCATCGAAGAGGAACATGAGGATGAGGTGCTCGAATGGCTGAGGGAGAATGACTACCTCTGGAGGAAGGGACACAGGCTCTATCGAGACACCAAGCGGAAGCAGGCTGCTTGGAGAGAGAAGGCGGAGAGCCTGGGCGACACTTCGGAGGTCGTCCTCGGGTGGTGGAAGCACATGCACACCTGGTATGGGAAGCTGCACCTGAAGAAGTCTGGCCAGGCCATGGTCAAGCTCACTGACCGGGAGACTTACGTGATGGCCAAGTGCAGCTTCTTGGAGGGTGAGATCCGCCACCAAGGAGCAGCCCCTCTGTCTACCCTCACTCTCAGGCAGCCCACAGAGAGCCAGTCCTCTTCTGGCCAAGAGTCAGCTCCTGTGTCCAGGCAGGTATCTGTGGAGCGCCCCACGATGGAGACCCCCCCGACAGCTGCACTCCCCGTGGAGGAGCACATGGAGGACCCCCTGACGCAGTTGGAGCAAGAAGAAGCCGCTGCCACCAGAGATCAACCCACACTCACACCCAGCTCCACCTCCACAGAAAGCAGGCAGAGAGCCAGACCGGAGGGACAGAGCCACACTGTCCTCTTGGAGATCAGGGACACAATCAAGAGCAGTGTAGATCTCCTCTCTCAGCTGGTACACACCGACATACCATCCTCAAACAGAAAGCCCTTCCTCACCTACGTCAACCAGACCCTCATGGAAATGCCCGAATCCCAGTACCAGGTGATCAAGGAGAGGATCACAGGTCTTCTGCACAACCCTCCAGGCCCAGCTGAACCTGCTCTGACCCACTCCAGGTCTGCTCCTCCACCCCCAGGTGATGTCACAGCCCTTCCAAGGCTTTCCACAGACCCTCACCTACCAAGGCTATGGCTACCAGGAGTTCCAGCAGCACAGGCAGCCCTTCCCAGTCCAGGCACAGGTACATCGCACAACACAGGTGCCACCAATGCCACCGATACCACCGATGCCACCGATGCCACCAATGCCACCGATGCCACCAGCGCCACCGATGCCACCGATCCCACAGATGCCACCGACGCCACAGATGCCACCGACGCCTCACCTCGCTCACCTGCAGACCAGAAAGCCCCACTACATTCCTCCTTCCTCCACCCCACAGCCAAGCCCGGCCTCACAACATCTGTCATCAGTCTTGGGACTGACACCCCATGTCATGGAGGAAGGGGCTCTCAACATCACGGGACTGAGCCAGCTCTCTGAGAGCTTCCTCCACACACCATCCCCTGTTGTCCTCTCGGGGCCAGGCACCCCAATGGCACCTCAGACCAGCACTCCAGCCACTGCCACCTCCACAGCACCTGGACCATTCACCCCTGAGACCATGGACACACCTCAGAGTGACTGAGAAGAGTGCCAGAGACTGGGTTGCTACCTGTTGACTTTATCTTTGCTTGGGACACTTTACTTGGGTCATTTTGCTTTTACAGTTTGTTATTAATAAAGGTTATCTTTGCTTCACACACTTGGTTCAGTTCTTTTAGTAAATAAAGTCTTGGTGGAAACTTTTAGAAATGGTTTAAGCCTTTGCATGCTTGTGGGATGGGTAAGGATAGCTTTGGTATGGGCAGGGATACCTTTGGGATGGGTAATAGCTGTGGGATGGGTAAGGATAGCAGTGAGATAGATAAACCTCCAGTGCAAGCATAGTGGGACTGTATGGTCCACCCTCCTACGTGCCACACCTATGGCCCTTTATTATCAATAACAATTTAATCATTCATCCACACATTTCAACATAAACACAACTCTTTATTAAATGCCCTGTTCATTGTAGGGCCACTCAACATACATGGCACAATCTCATCCGTGTGATGAGACAGGCTGAAGGAAGCATCCATTAAGCATCTACCATCCTGTCTTGCTACTCCACTGCTCCAGATGGGGAGTTGCACCAGTGTTTCAGGAGGTTGCGCTGCTTCTTCTCTTCACGTGAAGCTCTGTTGGGGCCTTGCACATCCACAGTATCTATCAGGTTTAGTCCTTGCCTCCATTCACCAGGCTCCATGTCCCCATTGCCTTGTTCGCGGTCCATGAGCCTGTCCTGCAACACTGGGTAGCGGGTGCGCATGAGATTGTGCAGGATGCAGCAAGCTTCCATGATGTGCCTCACGGTCTCTAGGCAATGCTGCATGGTGGTGAGAAGTACCTGGAACCTGTTGGCCAGCATGCAAAAGGCGTTCTCCACTACCTGTCTTGCCCTGGACAGCCTGTAGTTGAAGATCCTCTCTTCATGGGTGAGGTATCTGGAAGTGTAGGGCTTCATGAGGTAGGTTCTGAGGGAGAAGGCGTCATTCCCCACGATGAAGTAAGGCACATCTTGTGTGTCGTTGGGCAGGGGGTCTGGATCTGGGAAGCCCATGATGAGGTTGCATTCCAGCCCCTCCTTGAGGTCACTGGCGTTGTATACCTGGGCATCTGAACATGAGCTGTTGCCTGAAGCATCGATGTACATGAACTTGTAGTCAGCATCGACCATGGCAAAGAGGATGATGCTGAAGAAGCCCTTGTAGTTGAAATAAGTGGACCCCGACTTGGCTGGAGCTTTGCAGGCCACGTGCTTGCCATCTATGGCTCCAACGGTGTGGGGGAAGTTCCACTTCTGATACCACTGCTCTGCAACTTTCCTCCAGCCTTCTTCAGTGGTGGGATGCTGGAGGAGCTCCTCCTTGTATTCTTTGATGATGGCCTGCACCACTTCTCTGACCACAATGCTGATGGTGTTGTGTGGCACCCTCCAGCCGTACTGCATGTTCCTGTATGTGGTCCTGGAGGCCAGGTGGCGCAGTGCCACCTTCAGTCCAGGGCCCAGGCTGGGCCGGAAGTTGGTGTTTGCCTTGGTCAACCTGGGTCTCAGCCGCTCCACAACTTCGTCAAACATGGCTGGTGGCATCCTCATGAAGTGCTGGAATGCACGAGTGTCTTCCTTCCTCAGCTCCACCATCAGCTTGTCATACAGTCCGTACTCCGCTCTTCTCGCGATCCATCTTTGGACCCATACACTTCTTGGACACCTCCTTTTCCTTGCGTAGAACAGGTGAACGAGCCTGTAGAGGGCTTCGCACTGTTGTAGAATGTTGGCGGCTACCAAAAGGAGTGTGAGACGATCCATGGTGGAGATGACTGGATGCTGTGGAAGAGCAAGAGCAAGAGCAAGAGCAAGAGCAAGAGCAAGAGCAAGGCTGAAGAGATCTGCACACCAGGGCTGCTGGATTGAAAGTGAGATCCAGGTGATTTCCTCCCCCTTTTTATAGGAAATATCGGTTTTCTGCTAGGTGTCCTTCTGCATCCTCTAGACATCCTCCAGACATCCTAAATATCTGAAATACGTCCCCTATACGAACGTTTTTTCCTTTTTAATGCTTTATATCTGAGCTGCATCCGCTTTCATCCTTTCTACGTCCATGCTACTAACGCTGTGTGTCCATTCCACATGCGTTTCACTTTCTGCCTGTGTCCGTTTTCCGCTAGAGCGGATTTGAGTTGCGCGGATGCATAGCAGATGCCTAGCGGATATAGTGGATGCGTAACGGATGACAACGGATGTATAACGGATGTTCCCCGTATGCGTGGTGGATGTAGAATGGACGCATTGGATGCGTTTTGTGCAGCTCAAAACTTTTTGAGCGGATGAAATCACAGGAGATGGATGCTGGATGGATAGAGAGTATGAAAAACGTATGCAGTGAATACAGAACGGATGCATCGCGTTAACCAACGGATGGCAAGTGTTTTTCTCCGTTTTACATCCTCTTTCCATCCGTTGGTGCAGTGTGACATGGGCTTTATTTGATTTGTCAATCGCTTACAAGATAATAGCTATAAGTATAAACATGAGTAAGAATACAGGAAATAGGTTTGATTAAATGGGGACAATAGGACAGGGACGGTAGGCACGATGGTGCAGTTATGCACACCCCTTACAGACCTCTTAAGAATGGGGTAAGGTCAATAGTGGATAGTCTGAGGTTAAAGGAGTGGGGGTTAAAGGATGTAACAACAGAGTCAGGAAGTGCATTTCAGGCATTGACCACTGTTGCTGAAGTTGTACTTTCTGCAATCGAGTCTGAAGTGGTTTATGTTGAGTTTGTATCTGTTGTGTGCTCTTATATTGTTGTGGTTGAAGCTGAAGTAGTCATTGACTGGAAGGACATTGTAGCAGATACACTGTAGCATTTTACAACCTTTCTTGCCACAGTTGTTAAGTAATTTTAAAAAATGCTGTTAACCAAATTAATAACTTGGTTGTTAAGTGAATCTGGCCTCCTTATTGACTTTGCTTGTCAGAAGCTCGCTAAAGTTGATCACATGACCCTGAGGCACTGCAGCCATCGTAAGTATGAGTTAGTTGCCAAGTGCCTCAATTTTGATTACGTGATCCAGGGGATGCTGCAACAGTTGTAAGTGTGAAAAACGGTTATAAGTCATTTTTATCAGTTGTTACTTCAAATGGTCACTAAACAAACTGTTGTAAGTCAAGGACTACCCATACAACTGAGGATGTGAAAATTGTGAATTCAAAATTGAATAGCCATAAACCGAAGCACTTATTTCAGTACCCTCCTCCCCTCTCTCTCATGTTATTTTTTAGAAATAATTTGTAATATCTAGCCAAGCATTATCCCCAATAATTCTTATGTGCATTTATTTGAACTTCCAGACTTAAAGGCACTTAGTGCGACCAGTTAGAAAAGACAGTGCAGCTATTTTTTCTTATATCTCTTTACAGATATATCTGGTTTTTAAAAAAGGAGAAACTGATAGGAAAAAAAAAGAGGGTTTGTTAACAAAAAGAAAAGCACTGATTCCTGAACTCTTAGTAAAATGGTATCAACGAAGCAGGGCAATTGAATAAAATCATAAAAGCCTAATTTTGTAGTATTTCTGGTCCTTTTTGGTTCAAGATGATTTATTTTCTTATGCATAGGGTAATTACAATGCATTACTAAAAATCTTCAAAAAATTAAAAAAAATCAAATACAATGAACTTATTCCCACATAAACAGGCTATATTAATCTAGCCGCTGTGATTTGTCAGCCAAAGTTTATGACTCCACATGTGAGAATCTATTCAACAGTAGTACATTTACTGATTAAATCATGACTTAGCATCATATGTAAACCGTGATACTTTTTCAACTGCAAGAATAGTTCCTTGTTCAATTACAACTTACTCTTAAGGAAGACTTTTACTAGTGATTTACTGGGACAGAATATGAGTACTTCAAATCTCTAAAAGCAGATTGACTGGGCAATCCTAGGGTAACTGTGATCCTCTGAGTTTTCCCAGGCTGGAGAGGCCAGTTGATCCCCATTTTATTGCATTACTCTGCGTTATTCATCATAGATTCGCCACCTGAATGATTTCTCAGAATGCGCATGAGAACAGATAATCAAATAAACAAATCTAGGATTGATACACCCTTTCAAGTTTTGGCTATGAAATTATTTGTGTGGCGTATGAAGTTATACACAAGCAAGGCAGGTAGTTTATTTGGTAAGTAATGCCGAGCAAACTGCTCTTGCCAAGTAACCCGAATAACCCTGTTAAGAATTGCTAATTTTATTTGCAGGAGGGGGAAAAATATGTGTGGGGGATTCTTCTAACCTATTGAAACGTCTCAAAATCCTGCTTGCTCATGGCTTCATATTTCAGAGGGTGATTTTTATAAATAGTGGAATGAGAACACGCCCACCATGCTACAGAAAGAACTTGAGAAACAATAAAGCAACATCTGTGAAAGTCAAATACTGGAGAACAAAGCTCTAGACCTCCAGACATACATGTTTCAGCAGTTCCCAGACAGTTTTGTATCATGTATCTTAATTTTTGGAATTCTCTTTCAGTTGTTTTGTTTTGGAAAATGTTGGTCAACACATCTCATTTCCAACCAAATGCTCTAGAAATCTGCTCTCCACTATCTGAGTTCTGTGGGTCAAAGGTTTTATTTTGTCCTGAATCCAGGAATGTATATTTGTACATCTGTATTTTTTGATAGATGTCATGGCAAAAACAAAATGAAGCAAAAAAAAACCCTCAATGGAACCGAATCAGGAATTCATCGCATTCAAAATTTGCCAAACATTTATCTGGTGGTATTAGTAAACAAAGCACTGATGTAACTCCAGTGGCTAAAAAATGAAGAGACGAAAAAGCTGTAAATTTGAGTAACAATTTAGGAATTTTTCTAAGGACCGAAAAAGATGTATTGCACTCTCGCTGTACAGTTAGCATCAGGACCTATAACTCTGAGGGAAGATGACATATTACGCACAAAGTAAAATACAGATGCATGCATACACTACTAAAACACTCGCTGTATTTATCTTTTTGTATACTCTAATCAGCTGAAATGGTGTGTTATACTGGAATAATTTTTGAATCAATATATCTCGAATGTGATAACTTAAAGAATGCATAAAATTTTTTAAGAGCCATTGTTCCTGTGGAATTCAAATTTTCATGATAATCAGACTACTGTTAGTCCGGTTGTTGTGGTCATGAGATCATGATTTCTCACATTCCCTGCCAGTGTCCCACAAGCAAAGTAAGAGGCAAAGCTAGCAGGGATACAGAAGTTGCTCCTGCTCAAAGCAATAGCAATACCATCCAGAAAATGTAATGTTCATTCTGGTCACATCAAAGTACATTACCTTTCTCTCAAATGTTGATCCAACAAGTCATAGGTTATCTAGTATTAAATGAGCAAAATCAAGTCCATGCATAGATTTCCATATCTGCAAATAGTCCATGCAACATAGCCTCAGTAAGTAATGTTAGGGATATCTGTTTATGGCAGTATTGCCAAATTATTGCAATGTCAGGGCTCTTTTTTTTTTTTTTTTTTTTTGCCAACCAACAAGAAATCTAATAACCTAGATTTAACTTTTGAAGAAAGTGAAACTTTCACTGAAGAGTAGGGATCAATACTTGGAGCCATGTTGTGTCTACCTATTTATCTACTTACCTACAAGGTTAGTTCAGCACTCAGCAACCACATAAGTCGACTTTCTCAGGAATAATCTGTCCCCAACCTATGATCCATCAGTTCTTCCAACCCTTTATTTTGCTGCAGATGTTCCTCCACTTCTCTCTTTTTCTGCTTTTCTTGGTATTATAGACTTTTCAAAAGACATCCATCTTCATATAACATGTCCTAAATATGGCAATTTGAACCTGGTCCTTTGTGTCTTGAATGAGGATTCTGGATTGATTTGTCCTATAATTCATCTGTTGGTTTTCTTAGCTACTCAAAGTTAGTTTCTTAGCCTCTTCAAAGTTCAACTACACGTTCATCGAGTGTCATAGGAAAACTATTGCTTGCACTATTTTGATCTTTTTAGGTGCAGATATTATCATGGCATTTGAATATCTTTTCAAGTCCTGAGGGCTGGTTTCCTTAGCATTTGTTCCTAAACTACACTCTTATTGTTCATTTTAAGACGGGCTGCTGTCCTTGTTGACATAAGTTTGCCTTTCTTTATTTTTAATCATTAGACTCATCTGCCATCATCAGGCTTCTGTATAGAGTTTGTATTCTGTATAGAGTTTGTATATACAGAAGCCTGATGATGGCAGATGAGATTCTGCTGAAACGTTGCT
>BLBF01000005.1:29494053-29525459 GCA_015471245.1 Laticauda colubrina
ATCTATATCTATATCTATATCTATATCTATATCTATATCTATATCTATATCTATCTATCTATCTATCTATCTATCTATCTATCTATCTATCTATCTATGTATGTATGTATATATATATGTTTTCTGAGGTTTTCGTGGGTATTTGTGGATCTTTGGTTATTCGGGGTGGATCTTTGGTTATTCGGGTTTTCTTATCAGAAAACTTTTCCTGTAAGATACTACACAGGCATCACATCAAGACTGCCTTCAAAACAGACAAAAAAATAGCAGCCATCCTTACAAACCCCAAAGATAAAATTGACCTGGAAAAACAAGGCATATACGAAGTCCCCTGTGCATCATGCTCAGCCACATACATTGGACAGACCAATAGAAGAATTAGGACCTGCCTGGATGAACACAAAAATGCAGTAATAAAGCTGGAACACACCTCCTCACTAGTCCAACACATGAAAGCTACAGGTCATAACATCAACTTCAATGGCACCAAAACCCTAGCCACTATAGAAAACCCCAGGCACAGAATCATCAGAGAAGCCATAGAGATTGAAAAAAGATCTGAAAGCATGAATAGAAGAAATGATTCCAGCAGACTGTCAATCATTTGGAAGCCTGCACTCTCAAACAGAAAGATCTCCACACCACAAGCCAGGCAAACACCTGGGCACAAAAAGACTCCCCCTGATACCTCCAGCTCAAACATACCCCAACCAGGCACCCAGATAAAACCTAGCTTCCTAATAGATGATAGCTGTCCTTTTACTTGGAGCCAAGGTGCACTGAAAGCCTCCAATACAGGAACACAGTGTTGCCAGCCAATCAAAGCCACAAAACAGACAGAAGAAACCAGAAACACCAATCAAGCAAACTCCAAGACCAATAAACATAGACCAAGACTCCCAACCAATCAGGATGAAGAAAAAAACCATTCTGGCTCAACAGTAGGCTAGCCTCAAATTTAAAACTAAACGGCTGTGATAGCCTGACTCACAGACGAATTCAATACAGAAGCCTGATGATGGCAGATGAGATTCTGCTGAAACTTTGCCACAACTTTAAAAGCACTACAATGACGTGGGATAATACCCGAAGGAAGCTGAACTGCATTCATACACACACACACACACACACACACACACACACACACATATATATATATATATATATATATATGTTTTTTTAAGTTATCGCGGGTACTTACATGTGTGCTATTTAGCTTCCTTTGGGTATTATCCCATGTCATTGTAGCTGTGCTTTTAAAGTTGTAGCAACGTTTCAGCAGAATCTCATCTGCCATCATCAGGCTTCTGTATGGATGTGGGTCCGGGTCTCACAGCCGTTGGTTTTAAATTTGAGGCTAGCCTATCCTGATTGGTTGGGAGTCTTGGTCTGTGTTTATTGGACTTGGAGTTTGTTTGATTGGTGTTTCTGGTTTCTTCTGTCTGTTTTGTGGCTTTGATTGGCTGGCAACATTCTGTTCCTGTGTTGGAGGCTTTCAGTGCAGCTTGGCTTCGTGTGAAAGGACGGCTGTTATCTTTTAGGAAGCTAGGTTTCACCTGGGTGCTTGGTGGGGGGGTGTTTGATCTGGAGGCATCAGAGGGAGTCTGTTTGTGCTCAGGTGTTTGCCTGGCTTGTGGTGTGGCGATCTTACTATTTGAGAGTGCAGGCTACCAAATGATTGTCAGTCTGCTGGAATCATCTCTTCTAAAACCCTAGCCACTATAGAAAACCCCAGCCACAGAATCATCAGAGAAGCCAGAGAGATTGAAAAAAGACCTGAAAGCATGAATAGAAGAGATGATTCCAGCAGACTGTCAAGCATTTGGAAGCCAGCATTCTCAAATAGAAAGATCTCCATGCCACAAGCCAGGCAAAAACCTGGGCAAAAACAGACTCCCTCTGATAGCTCCAACCCAAACACCCCCCCACCAGGCACCCAGGTGAAACCCAGCTTGCTAATGAATAGCAGCTTGCTAATGAAGAGCAGCCGTCCCTTCACACGGAGCCAAGCTGCACTGAAAGCCTCCAATACAAGAACAGAGTGTTGCCAGCCAATCAAAGCCACAAAACAGACAGAAGAAACCAGAATCACCAATCAGTCAAACTCCAAGTCCAATGAACACAGATCCAGGCTCCCAGCCAATCAGAATGGACCAGCATCAAATTTGAAACCAGGAATTAACTCTATACAGAAGCCTGATGATGGCAGATGAGATTCTGCTGAAACGTTGCTACAACTTTAACAGAACTACAATGACGTGGGATAATACCCGAAGGAAGCTAAACAGCACACATGTATATATATATATATATATATGTTTTCTTAGGTTTTAAAAAAAACAGCATTCTGCACAAACAGAAAAATATCCACCATCCTAAGAAACCCTAAAGACAAAATCGAGTTAGAAAACCAAGGAGTATACGAAATCCCTTGCACTGCCTGCCCCACCACATACATAGGACAAACTAACAGAAGAATTAGTGCACGCACTGAAGAACACAAAAACTCAATCAAAAAAGAAGAACTGACTTCTTCCCTGGTCCAACACCTCAAAGTCACAGGACATGAAATTGACTTTAAAAATACCAGAACTATCGCCAAAACCGAACACTTCAACAACAGAATAATCAGAGAAGCCATAGAGATAGAGAAACGCCCACACAGCATGAATAGACGAGATGATACCTCCCGCCTACCAACCATTTGGAAACCTGCCTTTATTAATAAACGAGTAACTAACATGAAGAATGACACCAGACCCACACCCGCAAGTGCCACACAAAATGCTACCACCACACTTCCACACAGAAAAAAGACTCACACCCACACAGAAGAGGAGACACGACCACGAACCAGAAACCATACTGCAGCTGCACCACTACCCGCTTCAAACCCCTCTGACCCATACAAGAAGCAAAGTGACATCCACCATGAAGATGTGGCACGACCACGAACACGAAGCCAAACAACAAGATCACAGCTCACCAGCTCAAATCCCCCAGTAACTAAGACTAACCTGAGCACAACCAAGCCCCCACCTAAGCAGAACACACCCCCAGCCAATCAGAACACAGCCAACCCCCCTACCAATCAGAACACAGCCAAACCCCCACCCAATCAAGTCACACCCCCACTAGCAGTTAAAAGGAAGAAGCAGCTGCAAGCTCACATTACTCTGAGAAGCACAGAGCTGAAGAAACAAGCCTGAAGATGATGAATGAGACTTCATCGAAACGTTGCCTAGATACTTCCAATTCTACGCGGGAGAAAACCCGAATAACCAAAGATCCACATATATCTATATCTATATCTATATCTATATCTATATCTATATCTATATCTATATCTATATCTATATCTATATATACATATACATATACATATACATATACATATACATATACATATACATATATATATATAATTTGTTTTCTTAAGTTTTCGCAGGTATCTATTTGTATGGTATTCAGCTTTGTTCGGGTACTTTCCCACGTCATTATAGTTGTGCTTTTAAAATTGTTGCAACATTTTGGCAGAATCTAATTTGCCATCATCAGGCTTCTGTATAATATTCGTCTGTGAGTCAGACTTTCACAGCCGTTTCTGTTTTAAATTTGGTGCTAGCCTACGCTGTGCAAGAATGGTTTTTTCTTCATCCTGATTGGGAGTCTTGGTCTGTGTTTATTGGTCTTGGAGTTTGCTGTGCTCTGCTTGATTGGTGTTTCTAATATCTTCTGTCTGTTTTGTAGGATTTTTTGATTGGCTGGCAACATTGTGTTTCCTTTATTGGAGGCTTTTAGTGCGGTTTGACTTCAGGTAAATGGACGGCTATCATTTA
Organism: Laticauda colubrina; assembly: GCA_015471245.1. Taxonomy (NCBI): domain Eukaryota; kingdom Metazoa; phylum Chordata; class Lepidosauria; order Squamata; family Elapidae; genus Laticauda; species Laticauda colubrina. Next base: position 29,497,893 of record BLBF01000005.1, read on the forward strand.
TTAGGAAGCTAGGTTTTATCTGGGTGCCTGGTTGGGATGTACTTGAGCTGGAGGTATCAGAGGGGATCTGTTTGTGCCCAGGTGTTTACTTGGCTTGTGGTGTGAAGATTTTTTTGCTTTGTGAGTGCAGGCTTCCAGATAATTGACAATCTCGTAGAGTCATCTCTTCTGTTCATGCTTTCAGGTCTTTTTTCAATCTCTGTGGCTTCTTTGATAATTCTGTAGCTGGGGTTTTCTACTGTGGCTGGGGTTTTGGTGCCATTGAAGTTGATGCTTTGATCTGTGGCTTTCATGTGTTGGACTAGTGAGGAAGCATGTTCCAGCTTTTTTACTGAATTTTTGTGTTAATTCAGGTGGGTATTTATTCTTCTATTGGTCTGTCCAATGTATGTGGTAGGGCATGATGTACAAGGGACTTCATATATGGCTTGGTTTTCCAGGTCAGTTTTATCTTTGGGGTTTGTAAGGATGGCTGCTATTTTTTTGTCTGTTTTGAAGGCAGTCTTGATGTGATGCCTCTGTAGTATCTTACTGATTTTGTCTGTAGTACCTCTTAGGTAGGGCAGGACAGCTGTTCCATAGGTCTGTTCATCTTCTAGGTCTCTGTTATGTCTTGGTGTGTTTTTGTGGATCAAGCTGGTGATTTTGTTTTTGTGGAAGCCGTTGGCTGTCAGTACTTTAGTCAGGGTGCATAGTTCAGTCTTTATATGTGTCTTGTCTGCCAGGCGTTTGGTTCTGGTGATTAGTGTTTTGGCCACGGAATTTATCTGTGCTGGGTGGTGGTGGGGTTAGGCACTGATGTAGCGGTTGGTGTGTGTTTTCTTCTGGTATATGGTGTGTCCTAGTGTGCCATCTTTTTTTTTTTTGGTTTTTTGTTGATCAGTACATCTAGAAATGGTAGTTGTTTTGTTTGTTTCTGTTTCCATGGTGAATTTGATTTTGGGGTGTGTGCTGTTTCGGTGTGTTAGGAAATTATTTAGATTTTCTTTTCCATGGGGCCAAATAACAAATGTGTCATCAATGTATCTTAGCCATAGTTTGGGTTTGTGGATGGCATTGGCTAGCGCTCTGGATTTGAATTCTTCCATGAACAAGTTTGCAATGACGGGTGACAGTGGTGATCCCATAGGGGCTCCTTCAATTTGCTTGTATCTTTGTCCTTTGTATTTGAAATATGTGTTGGTTTAGCAGTGTTCTGCTAGTTTCATGAGGTGTTTGGGTGGTTGGTATTTATTTTTGATGATTTCTAGGGTTTATTTTATTGGAACTTGAGTGAATAGTGAAACCACATCGAAACTTACAAGCAGATCTTTTTGTTCCATGTGTAGATCTTTGATCATTTCCAAGAGGTGGTATGAGTTTTGTACATGTGAAGCTGATGCTGCAGCATGGGGCTTTAGCTGCTTTGCTAGGTATTTGGCTAGGTTTTGTAGTGGTGCTCCTTTGAAGCTGACTATGGGTCTGAGAAGTATGCCTTCTTTGTGTATTTTGGGGAGGCCGTATAGTTTGTGGCCTCTGGAAGATTTTTCTCTTGAGATGATCGTCTGTTGGATCTCTTTGCTCGTGTTGCTGGTTATGATTTTCTTCTTGGTTATTTTTTCCAGATATGCGGTTGGGTCCATGTTTATGGGTTTGTATGTGGAGTCTTGGAGTAGGTCTGCCAATTTTGTTTTGTAGTCTTTTCTATCCATTACTACTGTGGCATTACCTTTATCTACTGGAAGTATGATTATGCTGCTGTCGTTCCTTAGGGCTTGCAGAGCTTTTAGTTCCTCTTTGTGTAAGTTGTTTTTGGGTGGTTTGCTTGTGCATAGGATGTTAGTGACTTGGTGTCTTATTCTATCAGCTTCATCTGTATTTAATTTAGTGAAGCTGGATTCCATTCCACATATGATGGATTCTGTGGAGATTTTTTGAGGTGCCATAGCATAATTGAATCCTTTGGTTAGGACATGTGTTTCTGTTTTTGTGAGTTTTCTGTTGGAAATGTTGTATACTAATTGTTTCAGGTGTTGTTGTGAGTTGTTGCGGGCTTTCTTGTAATGTTCTAATTTCTTTAGTTTCTTCAGGAAATTAAATATGGACTAGGTGCCAGTTTCCTAGTTTATTTTGGATCTGAACTCAAGATGTGGAGCAGATAACCAAGGAGAATTCTCTATTTGCAGATTATTGATTATTTCCCCACATATCTCTTGGGATGATATACTTTCTTCAGTTACATTACAAAATATTCTTTTATTGGGGTATAAACTGTGTATGAACTGAGTATGAACTGTGGACTTCAACAATGAAGCAGATTTTGTTGTCAATTTGCCTAAAAAAAACCAAACTTGGTGGCTGATCAGCCCCAAGAATATAATTAAGCCGATTCAGAGTCACCGTCCATATGGCTCAACTTGCATAAAATGGTGGTCTGTTCTTTCTGAGTCAATACTGAGTCAATCTTGAGCCAGGCAGAATCGAAGTACTGGCAGTTGGCGGAGTTAGAGCCTGCAATACCGCCACCACGGCTCTAGGTGGTCAATCTTTGAGTTGAGATTCAAAAGATCTAGGGAATAAGGAAAATGTTGATCTAAAGGACATTCCAGATTGGGTACAGGCATAAAGTTGGTTTCATCAGAAGATAAAAGCATTTAGAATGATTAGAATGTGCCAACTTTGGAGAGAAATCCAAGACCCTGTAAGTCTAGGTTGAGTAAGCCATTTAATATGCTGTAGAACCAGAGCTCTCCTTGAAGATGTAAGAGGACAACAGAATTGAGAGATAGGGTTTTTATTGTACAAATTATCATGCTCACATAATGATTTTGGGCTGCACAGGAAACATTGTTGGATGGGTAAAGGTCCTCAGTTGTTCTGTTTAAGTTGACTTGTTGCAATACAGTTAATTAGTAAGGGCTTAGGGAAGGCTTATCATGAATCTAATTAGTGCTGAAAAGCTTTAATAATGTTCTTACTCTGAAACGTGATGCTATTTACATATTTTACCATGACATGATCATGGATGGCTCACAGCCCACTGTGGAATCCTACAGAAAAATATACAATATCTCTATGTAGCACTGAAGTAATAGTAACACGACTCACAGTGGTAGTTAAATTTGTTATCTTTGCCAGTGGGATGGTGATGATAGAAAAAGTATCTGCCTTTGAACTTTGAGAAAGGGAAACTTTTTTTTCAGTGCAAAATTAGAAATAGCCTCACAAACTCTGTTCAAAGCAGCCAACATAACTCACAGTTTGGGCTCAGTGTCATCGTGCTATAGCTATAAGAAGTAGTGAGAGAGAATGAGGAGCTAAATCAGAGTTATACATCAGAGCTGAGGAACCAGCATCATACCTATTAGAGAGTGAAGTGGTTTCCTCATGGTAGAAGTTGTAGGCAGTTTGCAAGAGACCAGAAGCATGGTATAGCTAGGATTGGAGCTTGTGACTGAAATTTTGGCTCTTACAATAGTCACCGAGAAAATGCAATGGAACAGTAAATGAACATACCCTTCAGTTGGCCACTGGAACTTCCTGGATTTTTGCTCTGAAGTCCAACCATATCTATAATATTGCTTCCAACTTCTTTCAGTTCTTCTTTTCCTCTTAAAATAAACCAAAACGTTTAAAAATGCTATTCATTTTATATTATGGTTCACTGCAGTGTCAGCCAGGTGTTTAGACTAGATTTGGCATTTTTATCCACCTATCAAGTCCTTCCCAAGGACCTGAGAGATGTAGATGTTGTTTGATGGTGTTATTATCACAGGATATATCTTGTTCCAAATAAAGCTGCCTTTTGCAATTGACTGATAGTGATTTTATCAGTGCTGATGGTGTTTAAGTGATGCTCCAGATGCTTTATAATTGCACTTATTACTATTGGTATTATCTTTGCTTTCCTTTGTCACATCATTCCACTTCTATTTGTAGGCTTTATATTTTGTGATTTTCTTTAGTTCTTTCTCTTCTTTTCTGCTGTCTCAGGTACAAAAATGTCCATTATCCAGACTCTTTGCCTTTCTTATTGATAAGCTTTAAGTCTGGGGTGTTACGTGGCAAGTTCTTATCTATTTGAATTGTAAAGTTCCAAAGCACTTTTGCGTCTTCATTTCTATTAGCTATTTTATGGTTCCATTACTTTTTCTTGCAATAGTAATGGTATTTCTTACAGATATTTCAATGTTCCATTGTTGCTACTTTGTTGTGCCATCATTTGTAGTCAGACTGCACAATCTTGCAGCAGCTAACTAGGTGCTTCATTCGTGGTTTACTCAGTTTATTTGCAAAGGAGGCCATTGCTGTCTGTGCTGTCTTCCCAATTCTGAATTTGTATGCATTTGATTTTGATCTTGTGTAGCCAGAATTAGCCTCTCTTTCTTCAATTTTCCTGCTCTTAGACATTGCCAGATCTTGTTATTATATGCCTTGCTTGTTATTTTTTAAAAATGTACTGCCCATGTAATACTTTATTTTATAATTTTCATTATTTTTATTTATTTATATTTCACATTTTGGAACCATCCATTTTCCTCATTATTTTGTCCTTTAAGACAGTATGGATTTCCAACTTAATATGTTAACTAATCAGGGAAGCAAACTCCATTTTATTCCTATAATTATATCATGATGCCACAGGAATTTAAAATATGCGGTCATATTGGCAAATTATATATAAAATGCTGAATGGGATTGGGGAAAAACATATTTTGCATAATCATGTAAGTGGTTGAGCAGGTGAGTGCATGAAGCTTCATTTACGCATGCTCAGGAGCTAGGTTGCGTACACAAAATAATCCCCTCCCTTCCTCTTGCCACTCTGCTACCACCAGTCCACGAACAAGAAAGTTTGGGCACTGCTAGTGTAAAGGCAGAATCAAGGAAAAAAAATTAGCTGGCTTTGTCTCTGCTAAAATATTGAGTTCTATGCTGTAGGTAATATGGCTTACCTCTTACCTTCTCAAACCATCTTGTTGTAGAACCCTAATATATTGTCACTAAAATGAAAAAAGGGGATATTATTTTGTCTCTCTGCCTCCTTTAGTAGAAATGATAGGTACATAAAAGCCAGGAAGTCCTGCTCGGGCAAGTTTTTACCCCAAGAATTGTTAGAGTTCTTCCAGTCCAGGTGAGTTCAATGTGGGGAGCAGAATTGTTTAACTCTTATAGCAAAAAGGCATCGGACTAAAGATCCCTGCTGCTATTAACTTTACCTGGGCACCAGGGCAAGGATATATTTATGAAAGTAAACAGCAAAAAAAATGTATTTATGCAAGCAATAAGCAATCTATATCCTTTGATGATTAGAGGGTATTTCCAAAGGCATTAGGATCCAATAGAGCGAGAGACCCCTTTTGGTTTTTTTCTTGCATATTTTCTTGCATATTATATTTTATATTTTGTATATATGGTAGTTTTGTTTCTTTTTTAAATTTTAATGTTTTTATGCTATACACTGCTCAGAGTCACACTGTTTGAGTTGGTTAGGCTTATACTTCTTAAAAAATTAATAAATGTGCAGAAGATTCCATAAAGTACATTTTACAATAAAAGTGAGAGTTGAAAATGAAAACACTGGAATGTTTAACAGAGTTTTTTTTTTCATTTCTCCTTCAATAGTAACCATGCTAGAGTCTTTACAATGCATAGAACAGTCATGAATATCTGCTGTTTTATAACTTCATGTGTTCCACATCATTTGGTGGAATAAATGTTTTATTGTACTTTTTAGAACAATTTGCATTTCTTAAGATTCATGATAGTGTCTGAAATAGTATAGGGTACACATATATGTGTCAATGATTTTCATCCATCAGCTTTAAGTATAATTAAGTATTGGTTTAACCATTTTATTTTATTTATTTAGGCAAAGAATAATCATATAAACTATTCAACATGTACACACAACCCAGCATATATGCTCCTGTCTGACAGATGAATATTCTCATTCACTAATAGGGCACTCATTAAATATCGACATACCTTAGGAGGTAATAGGACAGTTGACAGCATATTAGCAATAGATAATTTTCCTCTAGTTTTCCCTTTTTTCATTAGAAGCATCTTACATTTCAGCATCTTTTGCCAATCTGAAAAATTTCTATTCAGTTCAGAGAATGTAAGAGTTTAGAAACACTTTATGGTATTTTGTACATTAAATTAGAAATAAAAAACAAAAACTCCATAAAGAACAATTGACCATTAAATAGAGACTCTCACAGACCACCACACGGTTTACTAAATGTAGCAAAATGGATCTGCTACAAAAGTAAATTTGACCAAATACCTTTGGATAAATCTCAGATCTCAGCAGCCAAGTGGTTAAACATTTATGATTTGATTTTATCTCAGCTTGGAATGTCGTTGGAGTGTCCCACTTCTAACAACTGTTTGCTAAGTTAAAGCTTTAATGTTTACACAGCACTGAATGAAGCAGCCTGGTCTCCAGATGTGAATGCTTCCTTAGACCGGTGCTTTCTATCAGATCACCATCCTAATGGACCCTGCTCCAATCTTCTTCCTCAGGACGTCCACCAGTCTTTGCAATCTGGAATGGAGGAAGGGGTGGGGGGAGGAAGAAAAGGAAACTAATATTAGGAATGTCCTGACTGAAAAGAGACAGTGTTTGCTCTGGACCAATACAACCCAGGGGTGGTCATAGAAGAAACAAAGCATTACTGTAATCGAGACAGGCTCCCAAGGCAGAATGCAGACAATTTGTAAGAAACTTTTAACCTACAGCCTTGTCACAGTCAGAAGAGGGTGTTAATTCATCTTCCACTCTGTGACAAACACAATATCTCAGGCTCTCATGTCTCCAGGTTTACATAGGATTTTGACACTTTGTATGTGAAGCTTCTTGTAGAGATGCCATTACACAAGCAACAACTTTCAAATTCATGGTATATGTACGTGGAGGGAAATATGTAACTATATACACTGCTACCCTGGTGGTGATTCTTCTTAAACATGGAACGTCTAATTAATAAAGCATCACGCCTTCATTTTGTCTCAACTGCATATGAGTTTTAATTGGATGCTCCCTGAAATGTACATTTTCCTACATGTGATTATGCAAAGTTGAATCTGAAAATGTGATTATTAAATATACTTTTACACTGTTCAGCAAGTGGGTACATGGAAGAATTTGGTGGAGAGTGTTGAATGCTAGCACAAAAACTCGACAAGTTGAAGTGCAGTATTGCCGGCAAACTCCAGAATTCGATCCTGACAGGGCTCAAGGTTGATTCACTCTTCCATCCTTCCATAATACTTCTACACTGGAAATCATCCAGAGAGTGCTGTAAAATGCTATGGGGCAGTATATATAAGCCTAAACATGATTGCTGTTGTTATAGGGTTACAATTTCTTTCTGTCTCCTACTGTTAGCCTTCTCTAGCTTGATACTCTTTGGATGTGGCAGTATTTGCCAGGCATGATGGAAGCTGAAATCCAATATCTCTGGAAGGCAACATGAGGTGAATTATTATTCTATTACCATGTTTCTCAATCTTGGCCACTTTTAAGAGGTGTGGATTTTTTCTCCCAGAATTCCCCATGCTAATTGGGGAATTCTGGGAGTTGAAGTCCCCACCTCTTAAAATGGCCAAGGTTGAGAAACATTGTTCTACTGTAAACACTGGTACTGATATATCTTGTTGCCCATTCTTACCATAGGTTTTTAATTCAATTTCCAATACCATAGGGAAAAGATCAATTACATTTTTCTTTCAGCTTTCTTCCCAGTTCTTGAGTATTTATTTATTTAGGTTCCTTTAAGTCTTCTGATAACTGACAGATCCATGCAGAAGTGGTTTGACACTGCTTTCTTCTAGGGCTGAGAGAAAGTGATTGGTCCAAAGTTACCATCTTAGGTTGGGGATATATGACACAAAACTGGTTTCCCATCATATGATAAAGTTATGACACATATTTCAGCATTTTTTCCTTGCAGATTGCCATATTCCCAAATTGCAGATTCCCATATTTCCAAATGTAATAAAAATCAATTATTTTTAAGAACATACATGGTTTTAATTTGACTAATCAGTTCTACAGTATGTCACTGTTGCTATCACAATTCCTTAAAGAATCTTTGCATAATCTCTCTTACCTGCATTATGATATATATGAGTATTTTTGCAGTGAAGAAGAATATGTAAATGATACAAGCACATGAGTCTACTAGTCCATGAGATTCTCAGTCATTCAGGGCATGATTGTCTCAAAGGTGCTTTTTTCAAAAGATTATTGGACTTTGTTTTTCCTTGCAGATGCTTCGCTACTCATCCAAGAAGCTTCTTCAGTTCAGAACTGAAGCTTTATTCAAAAAGCTTTTTGAATAAAAAGTGAAATGTCTTAAAGGAAAAACAAATCCAATTGCCTTTTGAAAAAAAAAAATCACCTTTGGGACATGAGTCAACCCTTTAGCATTTATCTACTTTTGGATGCGTCAGCAGACAATGGCCCTTCATGATCTCTGCTAAAAGGATTTTCCAACTATTTCATCTGAAATGACTGGTAACTACTTGACGTCTTTAGCAGGCATAGCAAACTATGGACAAAATAGTGATAAGAATGTTTTGCAACTCTAGATTTTCCTGCTTCATATACTGAGTATGGGGTGAGGGAAAGAGCAAAGCTGAAGCAATATATTGTCAGTTCATGTTGATATTTGTACATGTTATCCATTTTTCTATTAGTTTATGATGGAAAAAAACCTGGAATGTGTTCTAATATGGATTTAAAGTGTTTTTCCCCTCTCAAAATACATGTTTAAATGGGCACTTTGAAATATTGGATTATTGAGAACTCTGTTGTTATATTTGGAAAAAAACACAATACCAACTGGTATCTGGTTCATATATCTGAGATGAAGATTAACTAATTTTGTATATAATCCTTCCAGAAAAACCTATCAGAGCATGATTAAGAAAAGTGAAAACAATAAGGCAACATTTTAGTCCTATTTCAAATAATATATCTGATTTTTGTTAAGCTTGTTATTTCATTCTGAACAGCATAAATTGATGGTTGATGTCAGGTTTTTATACTTTGATACTATGATAATTCGAAATGTTTGTAGGAACAAATTATGTTGGAAAACTGATCTACATCTATGAATTGAACATATTTTGGTTGATATTTTAATAATTATGAACTCCTTTATCCGTGCTGTACAACTTTTTCTGAAGATTAATTTTTATGTGGCATAAAAATACCCATGAACAAAAATGAGCATGAATCTATTGTTAGTATAGGAAATTAAATACACAACACTTTTTGCGATTTGTACAACTTCCTGGCAGTTAAGCAGAAACATTAATATAATATGAAAAGAAATTCCACTCTCATTGCACATCCAGGGAGCTTTTAAGGACTAATAGATGAAAAATAGAGATCTACAACAATTATTCCTTAAAAATATACTATAGTTCTTACTACTTTTCATGATGCAAGCTGAAACATCAGAGTTGGACAATATTTGCAGAAACTGTAACTTTTTTTCAGGAGATACTAGCTTGCCTACAACTTTTATAGCATTAATTAGAAAACCTCTAGCTTTTCATAGAGTTGGGTATAAATATACTAACTCAAAAAATAATTATAGAGGAAAGGCAGCGGAAAATGTAAGAGAGTTTTTCAGTAACAGAATATGGTGCCAGATATGTATTTAATTATATTTTTCATATTCTCTATATTGCTGAAGATCACTGCCTGGACTCAAAGAATTACAGGGGTAGAAGAAGGTCACAAAGTTGAGACTGTGCTTATAGTTATTTAATTTTGAGCATTCCTGGTGAAAGCATAGATGAGCAATATTATGCTTGTCAATGGCCACATCTATTCCTTCTACCCTCTTTTGAGGAAACAGCTAGGGTGACAGGAGCACATCACATATATGTCTGGGTCTTTTTCCTCCCCAGGTTATTTGTTTAATTGTTCATTTTTAAAATAATATATTCTAAAAATAAGTTCGGTAAAAATTGTTGATATGCTATTGAAATTGGCTTCCATCACCTTGGAGCTTCCCAAAAATGCTCTATGGGCTTCAGTAAGATGAAAAACTAAACCTAAAAATGGAAATTGTGCCCCTCTCCCTATTGTTCAGATATTTCAAGGAAAAACCTCTCTTTGCCTAATCCCATCACACCCAAACTGACTCTCCATGTCCCTGACAAAACCCCTCCTGCAACCTTACCTAAACCAAAGAATAGAAGCCCTTATCAGCTCACAGAACAGCCCAATGATAAAAATAAATTGTAACCTAAAGAAACTCCAACCTTGCATCTTCTATCAGCTGATGAGTCCAATATTCCATCTCCTTAACAGCTTTGGTGCCCTCTTGAAAGGCTCACTTTTGTAACTGCAGAACTCACCCCATGCACACTGCCAAGGATCTACCTAGCTTGCCCAAACTGGTCAGCCAATCAGATGACTATGATTTCCTGCCTTATAGTCCTCAACTTCTATAAAATTGGTTGCTTTCTGGTAGTTTAGGGTGTCCCTTTCTTGTAAATCAGTCACCTAACGATCATTAGTACTTTTCCTCAGTGCTGTGATCTTACTTTGGCAAAATCTATAACACTCCAGTGCATACCAAAATTAAAGGCATCAGGTAACAATTAACAGACATCTAAGATCTGGAGGATTATCATCCAAGTCATTAACATTAGACTAAAGGCCTGGTCCCACTGACCAACGGACGCAAAACATATGCATAAAGGACACAGCGGACGAGCAAAATTTCAGGGGTAGCTCCATCCGTTGTCATCCCCTTCAAAAAGTGGTGAAAATTTGCATAAACAGAACGGAAAAGAACGGACGTGGGTAGTATGTAGCGGGGATGTTAAATGGATGTTCAAAGGAAGCCTAGCGGATGAAAGCAGATGGAAGCGGATGACATCTCCAAAGGGATTCTGGGGGAGAATTTCGAAGCGGACGCATAGCAGAAGGGGCGGATGCATAGCGGATGAAGCGGATGCATCACAGACGCCTATAGGAAACAAAGGGGATGCTGCGCAGATGTATATCGGATGCAAAGCGTTCACTGTGCATGCGGGGAGTATGAATTTTGTCAGCTCCGCGGATATAAAAGGATGCAGCACGCACGCAGTCAGCATAGAGGGGAAAGACGTGCTGCCAGATACATCTTGCAGGAATACCATGGTTCATCAGTCAGGCAAGAAGAGGAAGCCCGTGCCTACTCGTTCAAGCCCTGGCAAGGTGAAGAAGGGCAGAACCAGCATGCCACCCCCTGGCACTGACTCTGAAGCTGCTGCTGCTGCTGTGCTGGACCAGCCCCAAGGCCCTCAAGCCCCTCAAAGCCCTGCTGCTGAAGGCCCTGCTGCTGAAGCCCCTGAAGGCCCTGCTGCTCAAGCCCCTGAAGGCCCTGCTGCTCAAGGCCCTGAAGGCCCTGCTGCTCAAGCCCCTGAAGGCCCTGCTGAAGCCCCTGCCAGAGGAAGGAAGAGGCAAGGGAAGGAGAAGGAGAGAGGAAACAGTACACAGTTTCCGAGGAGCATGAGGATGAAGTGCTAGAATGGCTGAGGGAGAACGAGTACCTCTGGAGAAAGGGCCACAGACTCTATCGCGACACCAAGAAGAAGCAGGCAGCTTGAAGAGACAAGGCAGAGAGCCTGGGGTACACTGCAGAAGTATTCCTGGGATGGTGGAAGCACATGCACACCTGGTATGGCAAGCTACACCTCAAGAAATCCGGGCAGGCCGCTGTCAAGCTCACTGACTGGGAGATGTACATCATGGCCAAGTGGAGTTTCCTGGAGGGTGAGATCTGCCACCGAGGAGCAGCCCCTCTGAGACCCCTCTCCCTCAGACAGCCCACAGACAGCCAGTCCTCTTCCAGCCAGGAGTCAGCTACCCTGTCCAGGCAGGTATCTTCAGAGGGCCCCACAGCAGAGACCCCCCCCCCAACAGCTGCATTCCCCATGCCAGAGGAGGATGACGCCCTGCTGTCACAAATGGAGGAAGAAGCAACAGCCACCAGAGGCCAACCAATCCCAAGCCCCAGCCCCAGCTCCAGAGGTTGCAGGCAGAGAGGCAGACTGAGGGCCAGGACCACAGTGTGCTGTTGGAGATCAGGGACACGAAGACCAGCACAGAACCTCTCTCTCAACTGGTCCACTTGGACAAAGCATCCTCGAGCCGGAACACCATCACCTACGTGAGCCAGACCCTGAGGGACCTGCCCGAGGCCCAGTACCAGGTGATGAAGCAGAAGATCACAGCACTTCTGCACAACCCTCACGGCCCAGCTGAAGCTGCTCCTACCCAGTCCAGGTCTGCTCCTCCACCCCAGGCGATGTCACAGCGCTTCCACGGCTTTCAACAGCCCCTCACCTACCAAGGCTACGACTACCAGGACTTCCCACAGCAGAAGCAGAACTTCCCAGTCCAGGCCCAGGTTCATCGGATGCCACAGACGCCAGTCCTCACCCAGCTGCAGACCAGACAGCCCCACTACACTCCTCCCAACCCTTCCTCCACCCCACAGCCAAGCCCATCAGTGGACAATCTGTCATCAGTATTGGGCCTGACATCTCAAGTCCTTGATGAAGGGCCTCTCAACCTCACAGGACTGAGTCAGCTCTCGGATAGCTTCCTGAACACACCACCACCTGTTGTACCCTTGGGGCCAAGCACCTGAATGGTGCCTCAGACCAGCACTCAAGCCACAGCCACAGTCCCTGCCTGCTTAACAGCTGAGACCATGGACATGACTCAGAGTGACTGAGAATAGTGTCAGAGACTGAGTTGTTTACTTGTTAAGTTTATCTTTGCTTGAGACACTTTACTTGGTTCATTTTGTTTATTTAATACAGTCATAAAGTTTACCTAAGAAAGTTTATCTTTGCTTAAGACACTTAATACAGTTTACTTGGTTCATTTTGCTTATTTAATAAAGTCATAAAGTTTACCTAAGAAAGTTAATAAAGTTTATCTTTGCTTAAGACACTTGGTTCATTTTTTTTACTTAATAAAGTGTTGGTGAAAACTTTGAAAAAATGGTTAAGCCTTTGCATGCTTGTGGGATAGATAAGGATAGTTGTGGGATAGATAAACCTCCAGTGCAACCATAGTGGGACTGTAAGGTCCACCATCCCAGCGATCCAGATTATTTTCTCCCCCTTTTTATAGAAAATATCAGTTGTCCGCTATGGGGCCTTCTACATACTCTAGACATACTGCAGACATCCTAAATATACGAGATACATCCCAGATACAAATGTTTTGTCCGCTTTGAATACTTTATATACGAGATGCTTACGCTTACATCCTTTCTATTTCCATGCTACTAATGCTGTGTAGACGTTCTGTGTACCTTTTGTTTCCTCCCTCTTTCCGTTTTCAGCTGCAGCGGATGTGAGTTGAGGGGATGGCCAGAGGATGCAGAGAGGATACAGCGGACCTTAACGGATGATAACAGACATAGAATGTTTGTTGCCCGTATATGTTGCGGATATATATCGTACGCGGCGGAAAGTTCATCTGTTCACAAAGTTTTGTGCAGCTCAAAACTTCTTGCGCAGATGAAATCGCAGTGGACGGATCCTCAACGGATAGAGCGTATGAAACACGTATGCAGTGAGTACACAACAGATGCATAGCATTTTCCAATGGATGGCAAGCTTTTTTTAACGTTTTACATCCTCTTTGCATCCGTAAGTGCAGTGGGACCGGGCCTACATAGTTACTATGTAACTATTTTGGGAATCATGTCTCACTTAATGCCTATCTTCTCATTAAGTCAGCACTCTTTATGTCCCTTGTTGTTTTTATCATTAGCATATACGTACAAAACTATCTTCATTCCATGAGAAGGAAGGCCATTGATTCCACATGAAGCCCAAAAGGAACCTTTGGTAATATTTGCCAATGAATTTCAATACTATTTGAATCACACATCTATTAGAATATAAGGAATACAATAACTTAACCCAAGAACATAGAACATAAATGGGAAGACTTGAGAAACCATTGAGCTCACAAGGCAGAATAGAGTTGTCTGTGTTTGAAAAGAAATACCCACTGGATGAAAGTTGCTGTCTTCTGTTTAACTTTGAAACTGTCAGGCCTCATTGAAAATAATGAGGCTTAGCAATCATGGCTCTTGCTCTTTAAATGAATGATGATGGGTATAATCAGAATAGGGTCGGCCACACCACATATAAGGAATGCAAAGCCACTTTGTTTTTTGTTTTATTTGGGAACAGGCATATATATTTTTGAGGGCTTACTTTTTTTAAAAAATGAACCCAAATTAGAAGCAGATTATCAAAATAAGCCAAATCTCAAATACCATACACTCTCTACTACATGTAAATTCCATTTAAAGAGAAGGCAGGGATTTACAATTAGTTGCACTGACCTATCCTGACACTATTCCTATTGCTTCCTTCCCCATTATCTGGCTCAAGGTGTCACTATAACTTTCTCCAGGGATCCCAGGCTACTTATTCTTCCATTCTTTTGTTGCATAGTCTAATTCATGATGTATTTTGCCTATGCGAGGAAAGAGTTACAAGAGAGTATATTTCATAGCATGGCCACAGCATAGAAGATTTTTGATATATGCTTAACAAGTTATTCCTAAAGCAAACTGTAACTGTAGGAAGAAGGCATTCTTCTTCCTATCCAATTTTATACCAAACTATGGTGCCATCACAATTGTTTCTTGACTTGTATGAGGTTCATACAAAAGGAAAAAAAAAACATATATGTAGTCACAAATGTGTGCTGCAATGATGTGCAAGGAGAATATGATTCTTCAACATACCAAATGGTTTAACATTTACATATCGCTCATAATACCATATTCTATCTAGACTCTACATATTCTGATCAAATATTCTATTTCATCTTAAATGAATGCTGTGTTCTTCTGTTTTGCCTCTACAATGTATGCAGTCCTTATACCAAGTATTGAGAATTTTACAAACTTCTCAAAAGATTTAGTTGAATTAAATCTTAGGTGCTTTTTCCACTCATTATTTTAGCAGGTATTTTCTTCTAATAAACAAACCTGTAGCTTACTAAAGAATTATAAATATCTGGAAATCAAAGTTTCATGATTATTTCTCAATTCACCCAAAGGATGAATCTTCCATTGTTGTCACTGTCACATTGAATATATTTAAAATGACTAAAATGGATATCATAAATTTGATTTATAAAAATAAAACATAAGCACAAAAGTAATCTTATTATTGTCAGAATTGCCACAGATAATTTTACTATAACTCGATTTTATAGGTTGTAAAATATTAAATTATTTTCATACAGAAGTAACTTTATTTGAAACAATCATATAAATATTCCTATCCAATGATTCAGACTAGACACTTGGCAGAACTTCATAATTAATTCAAACACATTTTTTAAAACTTGTCATGATTTTTATCTTACTATCATATTCAAAGTGGGCTTTTTGTGTATTTTTTCAAACATTTTAACAGTTCTATTTCATTTTTAAGCCAAGTTTTTGTATTGCTATGGAATTATTTCTAAAAGGAATGAAAAATATTAAAATATTAAAATGACATGGGTTTGTTATATCTGGGGAAAAAGAATTTAAGTAAACATTAATTGGCAGGAACATCTATCTCTTTTATAATGTAAAAGTTAACTCATTATATGTTGATTTCTGTAGCCATTATTCAAGTAGTTAAAACTGCTCAAGAAAAGATTATTTAATCATGTACTATTTAACATATTATAAATTTTTAAAACAAGGCTATTATGCTTCTTAGAACTGAACAAATTATATGGCTCTAAGCTAAACTTCACATCACCATGTCTTATCTCAGTTCTACTGGATTAGTAGTTTATATCATTTAACTTTGTGATGCCAATACTTGGGACTGCTTTAAAATCTTTTACAATGCAACAACAAATCTGTTTGTTTATTTTTAGTATGTTACTGATGTATAAACATGTGTATCTATATCCAGGGGTGGGATTCAAATTTTTTAACAACCGGTTCTGTGGGCATGGCTTAGGTGGTGGGCGTGGCTTAATGGTCATGTGATTGGGTGGACATGGCTTGGTGGTCATGTTATTGGCTGTGTGTGGCCAACTCAATATCACTCACATCGAGGTACGCATCTCCTTACCTGGCTTCTCATCACTGTGCTGATGCTGCAACAATCATAAGTGTGAAAAATGGTCATGTCACTTTTTTCAGTGCCATTGTAACTTTGAATGGTCACTCCACACAAGCAAAGTACCAGCAAAAGAGGGGGGAAAAACTCCAGAGACATTCCTGAGACAGGAAGTCTAGTTCTGCCAAGAATATAATAAGGGTAAACAGATAGGCAGTTTCTGTAAGCAACACCAGAATGTTTCCTTCTTGCCTTCCTTACAGGATTAGGTCAGTAATTTCTTCTAACAACCGGTTCTCTGAACTGCTTAAAATATTAACAACTGGTTTTAGCGAATAGGTGCGAACTGGTAGAATCCCACCCCTGTCTATATCTATATGTACATATATCTACCCATCCACCCATCTATCTTCATTATAAATGAAATGAATAATAAGTACAATTTCTGTGTTATGTGGAATCTGAAAGCTACTCAGGTTTATGAGGTACACTCATTACAAACATGTCCACTATGTTATTAAAAGTTGTTTGGAATAAGAAACAAGCTTCAGTATAAAGGTTTTTCTTCTGAATATAACTATTTAGGGATATCATATCAATGAGGATAGAGAAATGGCATCAAGTAAAAGGATTATGTGGGACATTGAGTCAATAGAACTTTTTATTTCTACCATCCTTAGAAAATTCCAGAATGGCCTTCTACATTATTAAAAGAGGAAGTAAAACATTAATCATTGACCTAAAAGTTTGCAAATTACTTCTGTAATTCAGAACTTTGTTCTGAATTAAATTGCTTTCAGAAAACTCATTATAACATATTACACACATAACATTTACTAAAATAAAGTGATTAGATATTAGATAATTAATGTCAAGTTGTCATTAATAATGTTGGATTTGCTTAATTTGTTATTTTTTTGTTTCTTTCCCCTTCTGTGTATTTTCCTTCAGATACAGTGTGAAAATTCATGATAACCATAGGCCCTGATTTGATATTTTTAGCCAGTAATGTGATTAATCACTAAATTTGAAAGGATCATTCTTTCTTGATCTCTTCAAGTACTTAACAGCAACTGAAAAATATTATTTAAAGAAATATGAGAGGATGCCTGCTTTGTCTTTTCATTGTTCACATAAACTGGAAGACTCACCCAGATAGTTTTTAAAAAGTAATAAGTTTCATTACATTGTTCATTTCTTGACATAGAATGAATCTGTTTAAAACGTGAAATGTGTCTGTGTGCTTTAAAAAACAAATTAAGATGAAGTTTTATAGCTTTGTTAGTAACACTTCTAGATTGTTTGATCTCTCAAAATAGGAAAGAGATAAAATAAATGGAAATCACACATACTATCTAATACATAACTAATAAAATATGAAGAATTATTGGTGCCTGGGCCTCCAATGGTTCCAGTCCAGCTCAAATAAATATTATGAAATGATTCTATCTCATGCCTAAATTTGGGTTTAACTGCTGAAAGGATAAAGCATCACAGTGGGCCATTAAAAATATTTCTCTGTATGTCCATACTATTTAAACCTGATTGAATTGTTAGGTAAGGCATTGATATTTGTCGTAATCTTATTCCTCATTCACAAGAGGAATGGCTTGCTCCACACAGAGAATACAACTCTGTTTCAACCCCTTTCACATGTTGGGATTCAGAGTAAGATAGTAGATAAAGTACCACCCTTGGATGGTATGTGGTAGCAACAGGAATTAATAAGTTGCTACCCTGAGAAAAGAAGAGAAGCAATGGTATTCTATAGATTCAGAGAGCTTCTGGAAGAAGTTTGAACCTCCAGTGTTTTCAAGCTTGGCACCTTTAAGAGATAGACTTCAACTCACAGAACTTGACCTCTTAAAATTATCAAGTTTGAAAATAATTGTTCTAAACTTTCATCAATAGGCTCAAGTATGCTGCTACAGGTATGTATTAGTACTTAACTTAGTAAACATTTACTACTTGCTAAATGTGTGAATATATTAGTGTGCCCTAAGCAACCAAAAGTCCTGCAGATTAAAATGAATAGTTTGAATTCTGCATGGAAAGATACTCTGGCTCTGAAAAAAAAAGCAGGCTTTGGTCATACATGTCACACGAGCATTCAATAAATGAGTAAGATTTATTTGGAGTATTAGTGACTCTAGAGATGGTTAATTTGTGAAGAAGAAAGCAGAAAGCTATAGAATCTCCACAAGCCCAAGTTAAGTGAAAAGAGGTATTAGAGGATTTTGGCAAAACATTTAATCAAGTATTAGTTACGAGCAGAGGTGGTATTCAGCAGGTTCTGACCAGTTCTGGAGAACTAAAAGCGGAAATATTGAGTAGTTTGGAGAATTGGCAAATACCACCTCTGACTGGAGATTTTACAGTATCTTCCCCTGCCATGTCCACCAAGCCATGCCCACAGAATTGGTAGTAAAAAAAATTGAATCCCACCACTGGTTATGAGGGTATGTATCTACCTGCTAGACATTCCCCACCCCCAATAAATAGGGATAAAATAATCTCAAAAAGTTCAAATGAAGCTCTCAACATTTTTTTCCCCTTCTTGTCAGTTATAACAACAAGAAAAATTAGCCAATAGTACTGAAACTGCACAACTGATAGGAGAGGAAACATAAGCAAACTAAAAATTCAGAAAAATCCATCCTTGCACAATTTACAATTTTATCCTAAGGAATGAACACGGTGACACAATCAACCACAGTATCTTTATATAATGCAGTATATAACAGCATACAGAATAATATCTGACAATAGATTAATTAATAGGTTTGGATTTTTTTGGCGCCAATCTCCTTGTGCAAAAATAAGTAGGAAATACTCAGTGGGAGATGAAAGAATGCCAGGGAACTCATCAATTATGCCCTAAAACTGCATCACAATAAATTATGTAAAGGCGGCAATATTGCCTGGCTTTGCTGCTGTGGTCCAATAAAGTCAGAATAAGGTGACCACACAATTTATGTCAACATTTACTTTTCTACTGCTACAAGGATAATGCAGTAATCTGGCTATTTTCTCAACTATCATTCAACTTTGATTACTCCAGGCATCGGAGTCTTCTCCAATGGATCTTTCCTTTACTTTGGAAACTCTGAACTATCTAAGCTTTAAGTTTCAAATTAGTGGTCCCAGTGAACAATATTATTTGATTTCATGTCATATCAAATGTTTTGTTCTTATTGATCCAAATATTCTTAACAACTTTCTTGAACATTACAATTCAAACGAATAATTTTTTCTTCATTTAGTCCTAATGGTGATACAATTTGGAGAACTACAGCCCAGCAACCATTGTCTGTGTGTTGTCTCTGCATTTCAATATTTTGCTAGATTTTTTATGGGTTTTTTTCTCAGTAATTGATGATCCTTAATTTCATGACCGTATCACCATCCTGTGAATTTTTGAGGCTGAAGTTTAGTTTTTTTCCCCAAAAAATACTAATCACCAATTGGCTTTTTCACTATCTTATCTTCAACAAGAGATTACTTTGCTTGTTCACATTTATGCTGTCAAAAAGTTATCATCAGGATATCTAAGGTTATTGATTTCCCAGAAAATTCAATCCCAATTTCTATTTCTTCTGACTAAGCATTTTTATAACCAATTTCTGCATGTAAGCTAAATAAATATTGTAACAATAAATGATTTTGGTACAATTCTTTCCCAAATTTAACCCATTTAATTGTTCCTTATTTTTTCTGTTGTTTCCTTGTTAATAAATTCTTCAGTTGGCGGATGAGGTAGCCCAGTACATTGTTGTTTTTTAGAGTTAATTCTTGTAGAAGTCTCAGAAAAGCAAGTAGCAGGAAAACATATCTCAGGGTTTGTTTGTTTTTTTGTTTTGATCAGTAGAAAAGATACAATATAAATGATAATGTTGGAATTATTAAAAATGCCTCACCTTTTCCCTGCATGAGGTGAAAGAGCAACAAAAGAGAGAAGAATAACACTGAACTGCATTCAATAAAGATGGAGGGAAAGAAAACACAACAAGATAGGTAGCTTTGTTAAGAAGATTAATTTCTTGAGAAGGATCAAAAATGGCTCAATGTTTATATATACAGGTGCTTGAACACTTTTAAAGGCAAATGAGATGATTTCTGGAAAAATGTTATTTTCCTCAGTGTTATTGGTGGTAAAACACAGTTTATTAAAGCAGCTTAAGTGTTCCACAAAACCCCACATAATTCAGCTTTGCAAAACAAATATAATTTGACACCAAAACATTATTGACTACAGAATATTTCTATTTTTGAAAGTGCACACAGAAAGAGGGAGAGTTTATGTAGTTTATATAGCTGAATTTAAAACATGTCTGAACATTGAAAACTTGGCAAAGGGTTACTGGTGCACTGGTGTGTGGAATTTTGAAATACATTTAAAAAGTCTCTTAACAGCAGAAAGTAATTGAAATCATTGTATCTAAGGTAACTGCTGTCAGAGATATTAAATAGATGCAATAGGAGTAAAATCAAATATAAAGAAGCTTATAATAGCCTTTGGACAGATGGTAGCAGTAAAAATGAACTGTGCTATCATTGTGGCAGAGTTTCATCCTAACTCAACTGACAGACTTGATTTTATAATAGATTTTAATCTGTTATTTATTATTTTATTCCAGAATTTTTAATAGTATATTTATTGAGTATTTTTATTTGTTCTAGTCTCTGATCTATGACTGTAATAAATAAAATCTGATTCTAACTCAATGGAGATTCAAAAGAGAAACATGCAAATGTTTAGTTTACTTACTTTCCAATCAAATATCACATGAAATATTGGAAATATTATTTTTGTACATCAAAGTAATAAAACCATCCTAGTAAAGCACTGTATTTAGCACTGATGGTGATTTGGGGGTTCACTAACACTTGAAGATCCATAGACACTATGTTTTGCCTTTAAATTGTTGGATTTTCTTTTAAAAATGTTTTTTTGCAAATAGCCTTAGTTATACCTGAATGGTAATTGGTTTAGTATGTGGATGATTCTCTTTCAAACTTTTAACTATACCATACATGTCAGCTGCTTCCCTGCAAATGAATGTTTCAAATGAAATAATAACTGGAAGGATTTAAAACAACTGTGATGTCTGCAATCAATTTTAAATACCTAAACAAACTTTGTAAGTTCTCAGCTGAATCACACACAACCTGCTTTATGCATTGGTATTAGTCTTAATTCTACACAAACCTTAATCCTTAAAGCAGACCTAGTTTGCATACCCACTGTCATAAAATCTAGTGACTTTCCTGTGCCCTTTATTCACTTATTACATAATTCATATATCAATTAAAGGGACTCTCATCATAATGTGTATTGGGAACCTGCTTTCTTCATTTTCAGACTTTCTTCTGTTCCGGTTCTAGGAAGATTTGCATGACTTATACAATTCTTCAGATATTCTTTATATGTTTGGGAGTAGAATGATAGAGGTAGATGCTATAGCGATTTCCTTAGGAACAACTCCTTGGATGTATAAGAACCAGCAAGTGGGAACATTTATAATCTATAAGTTATAAATAAGATTTAAAACCACAGTCATTGGTAACTGCTTCTTTCCAGTCAATAATTTTGAAAAGCATTGTCTCAAATAATTGTATGCAACAATTTATTTGCGTTTAAAGACAAGAATGTTAAATAAACTAACATATAGGGGAAACCCTTAATGTGCAGATCCAATGGAGGCAAACTTAAGTGTTTACTTTATTTTGCCAATTTTCTCCTTCAATAAAAAGAGGAAGTATGAAAAGAATGGAGTTGTTACAATGGAGTCTAACATGCTCTTTTACAAATGCAGATAACTACTGTATCATTTATAGCTTTGGAAGCCCATCATAAAAGCTAGACGTGTCAAACCAGTGCTAATGTGTGGCATGCGAGCCATGGGAAATATGCCCTTCAACAGCATCTAGGAGATCCCACAATAAAATACTGATGAAAATATTAAAAAAATCAGTCCAAATCTTGCAAGATTGCAATTATATTGTGCAATGTCAGTGTTCTTACATGATATTGTATCAGACTTTGGACGAGAACCCTAATTTCTTTGTAATAACTCTGAGAAGAGCAATCAGACTACTTTTATTTCTTAGATATTTTATTCAGCAAGACCATTGACATATAGCAGGGCTGTCAAACTCCTGGCCTGCGGGCTGGATGCGTCATGTTCTAGCCACATCCATGCTGAGTTCAGTGAAGGGGAAAAAAAGTCCTGATATGTCATGTGATGCCACTATGACAACATGAGTTTGACACCTCTGTCATATAGGCTCTTGGTTTCTCAGATAAAGTGGGAAGACAATGCCTGGTTATTTATAGTGCTAAGTTAGTTAAGTTTCCAATAAAATATGTTTGAAATATTTTTTTCTCTTACTGGTAACTTGAGGGCCATTGTTTGCGGAACAAAAAAGGTGTAGAGTTTCTGCTACAATTTTGTACAGCTGCTTCAAGGTACATGCATAAATACAGCACCAGCCTGCAACTCTTAAAGCAACTATGTCATTTCCTGGATGAAGCAGCAGTTGCAAAAAGCAATTACATCAGTGATTCTGGGAAAGAAACAGCTATTTTAAGGAGCTGCAGATAGATGCTATATTTGTGCCTTCATATTCTTTCAGATTCAAATACAAATGCTGCAGAGCCCTAATATAGATTTGAACAAAATCACAAGTGATATACTCTGTTATATTGCATGTTCTCAGGGATTCTAAAGGAGATGAAACTTTCACCAACATACTGCTTGCAGCTTACTGAAATTATAGGAGAAGAGAATGAAAAAAACCCCATCTGGCTAACCGGGGCAAGAAAACAAAACCCCTTTCAGTTAGCTTTAATCTTTTCTCTTTGTCTGTGTTCCTTCAAGTCAAGCTTGACTCCTGGTGATTGCCTGGATAAATCCCTATAGTTTTATTGGCAGGATTTTCAGAAGTAGTTTGCCACTCCTTTTTCGGATTGAGAGTGAGTAACCAGTCGAAAGTCACCCAGATGACTTCATGCCTAAATCAGAACTAGAATCCATGTCTCCTGGTTTCTAGGCCAATGTCTTTAACTGCTACAACAAACTGGCTGAAAATCATCCATTGGTTTCAAAGTGAAATAAGTCGAAAACTTCTTTAAAATAGTCCTCATTTGACAATTGTTCTTGGCATAGTTGTTAATCTATGTAAATCACTAAGTAAATCACTGCAGTAGTTAAGTTAATAACAAGGTTGTTAAGTGAATCCGGCTTCCCTATTGACTTTGCTTGTCAGAAAGGGATCACATGACCCCAGGACACTCCAACTGTTATAAATTTGAGGCAGTTTTCAAGCATCTGGATTTTGATCATGTAACCATGGTGATGCTGTAACGGTTGTGTGAAAAATGATCTCATGATTTTTTTTTCAGTTCTGTTGTAATTTGAAACAGTCACTAAATGTTGTAAGTCAAGGACTACCTGCGCATAATACATGTTCTGTTTTATGATATAGTTAATTTTTATCTTTTCAACATCATAGTTAATTGGTTAGGAATTTGAGGCTTTTAAAATCGTGAAAAACCACTGTCAGAGCAAATGAAGGGATGAATTTGGAAATGTGATCTTTTCATTAAAGATCATAATTTTGCAAAACAAAAATCTATTACTATCTTAAGATATCAAAATGTTTCTAGGTAGAGCCTCAATATAAAAAACAAAACTTCAGTGATGCATCCAGAATGTTCTTTTAACTAGTTAATGAGAAACTAGGTTTAAAAACTAAATTTAAGTAAAAAAAAACCCAAGAGATTCTTAATAAAATAATGTATTAAAACAAATATTAATTGAAACTATTAAATGAGCAGAATATAATATAATTTTAAAGTTTAAAAAAGAAAAAAAAGCTCTTCAAATGCTTGGATAAAGCAAATGAACTCACCTCAAAACAAACATTACTGTATTGTTCCTACTTACCATTTTATTAACCAAGCCCATTCTGAATTTGGAAAAAAATACAGAGAGGACAAACTACATTTACAATTTCTAAGCATTCAGATTTTCAGGAAGGATCCTTCTAAGCTCCAATTAGACCAAAAGAAGAAATGAAAGCGTATAAATATTAGCAAGTCCAGCTTTGAAGCAGTCCCCAATTTAACAGACTATTGTGTGCAACAGACACCAATCTGTACTTTAATGTTATGCTTGCAGTTAAAAACCTCAGATTTTAGAACCTAACATATAAAAGATAGTCATACAGTTCTTTTCTGAGACGCTGACCCGGATCCTCATTTAAAAATGAACAAACCATCTTTATGTAATTAAATCTTTGTTTTGATCTATTAGTATTCAGCAAAGTGCTGTTTTATAAACCCTCACCCTGAATAGGCAATGCTGGAGGTAACCATCTGCAGCTTTAGACTCCAAGCTTGAACTGATGAAAAGAGCTTTGTGTTTCCATTGCCAAGGTTGATTCTTCCAGTCATCCAGGCATTCCCTTCAGACAAAATCCGTGGAGCTGACACTTTTACACCCATGTGCTAAATTCTCCTCTCCTCATGGTTTACTTTGCTTACTATCCTCTGGAAAGACCCCCGAGTCTTAACCACATTCTTTTCATAGTCATGTTAGGAAAAAAATGGACCTCACAATATCTTTCCCTGACCCATAGGGGTAAGTGATTAGTCCCCCCATCTCACATTGTGGTGCAATTATTCAGAGAGTCATTTTTGTTCTTCTCCAGTGTGCACTGGAGAATGTCCTGGATATTGGTGTGAAATGCACACAATTCCTGGGTGCAGATAGCAGAGTAACTTTTTTTTTCAGACACAAAGATTCTTACACTGAGCAATCTGTCCAGAAATGATATTTTTCCCAAAAGCCATGACATAGAATTATGTTTCTTAATAGTTGCATTTAGTTCCTAACAATTCTCACCAAGAGAAATATAACAAAGGAAACAAAGCTTCCTTAAACATAACTTGTGTAAGAACAGCATTGATCTGCCATAGACACAAAGCACACACTACCATTGAAAAAGCCCATATATATAATTCTTATTTAAATATGAAATCATCTCCATGTTTCATTAAAAGCTATGTTCTTGCTATGGTCTCAGGGATGGTTACAGGAAGTGGAACATATAAACCATTAGAAAACCAAGTGACAGGCAAGGGTTACTCCCTTTCTTTGAACAATTATGGAGGGTTGCAATGAAACTCTGAACAAAACCAGCCTGCTGGGAAATTTTCAATACAAGGATCAGTTAATTGCTTCCCCAAAATGAACATAATTTCTCTTCCCGTCATTCCCTCTCTTAATGAAGACTATCAAACATACTTTTTCCTAAATGGCAAAATACTTGACTGTATGATGTGGCTGAGATTTCTAAGATATTGTGAATTCTTAATTTGGTTATCCTGCTGATGAGTAGGACTGTCTGCGTGGCTCTCCCAGAGGTGTCATTGAATTCTTAGCTCAAAGTAAACATACTTCCCACAAACTCAGCTGCTTAATCTGTTTGCAGGTTGAATTATAAGATAGAATGGGTGACTGTGGGTGTTGGGAAGTAGCAGTGAGCATTTCCATATTTTGTATTTTTTAACAGAAAGGGCATGCTGTTGTTGTCAAAAGATTTTGCTCAGCTGTTTAATTTTGCCACAGGCCTGGGAAGCTGATTGTAGCATTAAATAACCTGGTAGACATTTTCCCAAGTAGTTAAGCATGTCAAATTGAATTAATTTTTCTAAGAAAAGTCCAAGCTAAAGTTAGTATAATAGTTTAGATGATTTCCCAAAGTCTATTAGAGCACTTTTGCTCTTTTCCAAGGAAAAGGAAATGGGAGTGTAAAAGAAATTAAAGGAGAGCTAGATAACATCTTTTGAGATAATGTATGACTACATTATGACATCAGTACATTTAATACATTTATGTTATTTATTAAGATGTTTATGCACATATTTTCCTTCTCAGAAAGCCTTGAGAATAATACATAATTTCAAAATATTCTCATATAAAAAGAATAAAGTCAACAACTTAAAACAGAAGGGGAAAAAGCCAGAAGACAAATTCATCCAGATTTAAAACCCAACCAGAACCCAACAGAATAAAATAGTTTATGCCCTGCGTAATTAAAAAAATGCTTTTGAATGGATGCAGTTAAGGCTTTTCCACAATTAATAATCCCATTTCTTCTGTTAAGACCTTGACTAATTACTTATAGTGATTGCATTCATAGCATCCTAAGGGCTAAGTCAGGAAGAGCTTGATGTATACGAAAACATGGAGTTTTAACAGCAGCATTTATTTGGATATTCAAAAGGCTTTTGATAATGTCCTTAATGAAAGGCTCTCAAGCTCCTTGCTCATGGATATGAAGAAAGAAAGGGTCCTCTTTGAATCGAAACTGGTTAAAGAAAACATAAGAAAATAAGGAATAGCAATATCTACATATTATTAGCAAAGGGAACTCTATAAATGGGCTATCCAATAAAAGTATTTTTATTCAAAGACATACAGAGGTTAGGAATAAGCAGCTCAAACTAGTGAATGCTACCCATTTATTTCAGATGATTAAAACAAGAAGGGACAGGGGTCTAAAAAGCTCTCTTTAAACAGAGGAAAAGAACATAAACATGGTAAATACAATACCACCGAAGTAGTGATGCAAACCATCGAGACAGGAATGGCTAAATTCATGTACAAACAACTAAAATTATGGCAACCGAATAGGAATGGAAAGGGTTCTCAGAGTTCAACAGAGCAGTGAAGATGATTGCTGTGGGGATGGGAAATTCAGGACCAGAAATATAAAGAAAGGAATTTAAAATAAAACAGTTAATACCATAATGTCAAAGCTTTGATCAAAATCTATGACATAACTCATTTGTAAGAGTTATTTTTTTATTTTTATTTATTTATTAGTCAATTGCTGACAAGATAATAGATACAAGTAAAAACATAGTTATGAATACATGGATACATATAAGAAAAATTAAAAAAATAAAATAAACAATAGGACAGGGACAGTAGGCATGTTGGTGCGCTTATGCATGCTCTCTACAGACCTCTTAGGAAAGGGGTGAGGTCAATAGTAGACAGTCTAAGGTTAAAGTTTTTGGGGTTTGGGGAAGAAACCATAGAGTCAGGTAGAGTATTCCAGACATTGACCACTCTGTTGCTCTGTTGTTGTATTTCCTGCAATCAAGTTTGGTGCAATTAACCTTGAGTTTGGTGCGATTAACCTTGAATAGAGTGTATCTATTGTTTGCTCTTGTGTTGTTATGGTTGAAGCTGAAGTATTCAATGACAGGTAGGACATTGCAATGTATGATTTTTGTTAGGGATAACATTGTTTACCCTAACTGGTTTAGGTGAAATAATAACTATGATTCATAGTTGTGTATGTTAAAGTGTCTGCAGCTTTAACTGTGGGATAGTAATTAAGGGAGTGGTTATGAAAACACTATAAAAGTAGCAAGTCTACAGCTTG
>BLBF01000005.1:29539184-29552570 GCA_015471245.1 Laticauda colubrina
AGATAGATAGATAGATAGATAGATAGATAGATAGATAGATAGATAGACAGACAGATAGATAGATAGACAGACAGACAGACAGACAGACAGACAGACAGACAGACAATAGATAATTGCAGAAATTTATTTTGGAGGTTCAACCTCACAGGCAATATCTGAATGAAAAAATAAAGGCAAAACATCAGAATGAGCTGGTTCATACTATAATCAGGTTCCTTATATATGCCTACATTCTAATTTCATATTCTCACTACATACAAAATAATATTTACTGAGCAGAACAGTGTAGATCTAAATTTAGGGATTTCCGTTTGAAAGAGCAAGATGTGAAACTGATGCTGTATTCTATTATTTCTACCTGTCTTATTCCCAGGGGCTGTGGCCAATTCAGCTCCAGCTTTTTTCAGGAATAAGAAGCCAGCAACCCATGTGCATCATCATCTAGCAGCAGTTGTTGCCACTAACAACCCACTAAGTAGCTTTTAGTAAGCTCCTGGAGAGCATAGCTGTGTAGGAAACCTGGTAATCAATGCCTGGACAGATGACTGGAAGCCAGGAGAGACATCAGGTCAATTTGAAGGAGGTTACTGGGAGGAACCGGGAGGCTATTTGGCTATTCCATGACTCAGGAACCTAGAAAGCTCAAGCTTTCTAGGTTCCTGAGCCTTTTCCCTTTTGTCCAGGAAATCTGTTCAGCTGCTGGTATCAGATATATGACTGTGACTACACACCAGTGTCTGTCTATGTGCACACTTCAATGTGTGAAAGTCTGAATTCAATTTTGATCTTGATTTGTTACTATAAAAAACAAGAAATGTTCAAAACAGCTGCTGAGCATAATAAAATATGTTATATATCTATATATATGGAGATTCTCAGACATCCAGATCATGGTTTTTGCAGTGCTTTTTTTAGTGGCAACTGAAGTGCTTTTTTTAGTGGCAACTGAACTTTCTTTATCTTTCCTTGAAGACATTTTGCTTCTCATCCAAGAAGCTTCTTCAGTTCTGAACTTTTCAGGTTGCCTCTTGAAAAAGCACCTTTGGATTTTATATATACTTTATTTCACCCTTCCTAAAAATTTTCCCAGGGAAGTCTAGTTGGAGTTATTTCTCAGATTTTCTTTCTTGGAATATTTTTATGAAGTAGGAAACAGTGGTTTATAGATTACTTCCATTTTAATGACTGAACAGGAATCCTGTATTAACAGTACAGACATTTTATATCTATTTTTGAAATTGTTTTTAAATTAGCCAAAATAAAAGTAAATTTATAAATAAATGTTTTCTTCAAAATGAGTGCTTTATTTTTTATCCTACACTGTTTTGTGAGAAGCTTGGTTTTTGTTTTTTTTTACAAACATTGGGTATATAGACTGAACATATCTAAATTATTGTGTAAGTGTAAAATGAAATAGAAACTATATTTTTCTACCGAAAAGCAAGAAGAACAAACAAATCCTGCATTAAGTTTATTGGCAATGTCCTTTTGCTTCTGAACAAAAAAAGAAGCACAACCAGATTGCTATTTCCTATAGAAATTAAAACTCACCAGGAATGCATAAGTAAAATACAGCTGATTTAATAGGAATCTAAAAGTTAAAGGTCAAGGAATTGGCATGTCATTACACCTACTACCTGAGGTTGTTTGAAAATGATGTGAAGTATCTATTCAATTAAATAAGGACATTTTTAAATTATAAATAATGTATAAAGAAATAAAAAGTCAGTAGAAGAATAACAGATAAAATATATTAAACATGATTTTACCATAAATGAAAAAGAAGAAGCATTTCAAAGTAGTATCCTGAGCTACAAGCTGAAGAAATCAGTTTACTATTTTCAAATATTAAAAAAGAAGAATCTTGTTGGATTAGACCAAAGCCTATTTTAGTCTAGCATTCTGTGACTGAGTTCTCATAGCATATTTGTTGATAAACCATAACTGGTTGGGTGTGCACTACATTTAAGGCATATAATATTTTATCAGTGTAACAACACAACATGTGAATCTAATTTGCAATCATCCAGATTTCTATGAAGTTTCTTAATTATCTAGGTCATAGTTGTCTCATAAGTGGTTTTTATTTTTTGGAAAAGGCAAACTGGACTGACTTTTTTTTTTAGATAGTCATTTTATCTTCCATGAATTTATCATATCACATCAAAGTGGCATCTCACGGAAGTCTAGAATTTAGTTTTTTATTTTCTAATGCTACATGTGGAGATTTGAATTTACAAAAGGATCCATAGGATCAAGCTATATATCCAACTATAAAAAGGCAAAGGTTTCCCCTGCCAGTTGTGTCCATCTTTAGGGGAGTGGTGCTCATCTCTGATTCACAGCTGAAAAGCTAATACTGTCCAAAGATGCTTCAGTAGTCATGTGGCCGGCATGTTAAATAGGTAGCTGCATGATGTTCCCAACTAGGAAAGCTAAACATGATCATTCACATTTGATACAAAGCGTAAAAAAGTAAAAACTAAACACTGCAAGAAACATTCTGACAACTTATCATTTGAGTCTATCCTTTAAAATATATATAAATTAGTAGCTCTACCAATTTACAGTATACGAAGAAGAACCTGGTGAAGGGCCCATTCAGTTAAATGTTATAACAGCAATATCTTAGTAAAGTCTCCAAATCTTGGAGATGTAAGGGAACCATCGGCACCATTTCCATGGCACTATAATTCACTTCAAGCAGTTGAAAGGCCTCTAAAAAGGAGCTCAATTAGTTGCCATTTACCTTCATTATTATCTCTATGGAATAGGCTTACTCTGCTTTCAAATTTATACGACTCATTTTGCAAGCTGATGTTTTGAAAATCAAAAACAGTTTGAAGGAAATAATGATTCACTAGTGAGACAAAGCGGAAATCAATTCCAATTCGATATTGATAGCTTCCATGTGATATAAAGTGTGGGTTCTTTTTAATTAAATGTAAACATGTTTAGTTCTAAAGTCCAGTAGGGATGACAAGAGCCACTAGAATGGATTGCTTAAGCATCGATCAACTGATTTTCCAAAGTCTTTTGTTTATTCCTTAGGATTCTTGAGCAATCTGTGGCAGGGTTAGTGTCAGTTCCAACTGACTTTAATTTAGGTCATTTTCAGGTAAGAGAAGAGAAAAAAAAGGGCAGTCTTGACAACAATGTTGAGTGCTCAAGTGATACCCAAAGTTATTCATTAACCATGTCCTTCTGATAGCTAATCAATACCAATGCATGGAGCCAAGCACACTGCTCTAAACTGCCCTTCTCCTGAAAGCTAAGTCTTGGTAAATATTTAATGGCAGTAAAGGTGTTTTGGTTGTTATCAAACTGATACCTTAAAGAACTCTTAAAAGAACTTTTATCTTCCTTCTCTTTTCAGGATTTGTTCAGTCATTAAATGGCCCTGATGCAAAATGCTTATTTATTTCAGCTGACTGAATAAAGGATATTCAACTGCCCTCTGTACTAAAAAAAAAGCTTCCAAAACCTGAATTTTGTTTTGAAAACATGAGGGTACATAATGAGCCGGATTGAAGCTCAGAGTGTAGCATTTAATTGTTTTTAACTGAATTAGGGGATCAGGTGTAGGAAATTTTACGTCACTAGGAATTCTGGACTATAACTGCAGTCTTCCTCAGATAGCTATCTGAGAAAAAGAGAGATCAGGTTGCCTATCCCTCTACTTGTTCAATCAAACAGTCCAATTACATGCTGAAAGCAGGCTGAGTTTATAAAAATAGCCCTCAAAGGCAATAGGAAACCACTTCTATATTCTTGCCAAGGAAATGGCATGAACTGAGTTCAAGTCAGAGATTTCTTAGTCCACAAAATGCTTTAACTGAAGTTTTATTTGTTAACTATCTTTTTCTTCTTATGCATTAAAATTGTTTAATTTATTTCTTTGGTTTAATTTATTTCTTCCTGTACATGGTCATTGGATTGGACCTTTTCATCAAAATAAATAAAACTTTTGAGCCAATCCACTATGTGCAGTACACACATACCTATTGCTGCTTTTCCTCAAGCAAAGATCTTGAAATAAGGAAGTTAAAGATGTAATTGACAAGGAAGAAACCTTGGAAGCTATATTTTTCATTGGTAACCCAGACATATAGTTAGAATATCCACACTCTTGATCAATCCTTATATTATTTATCAGTCAAATTTATGTAGCTGCCCACCTCACAAAAAAAGTATTGCCTAGAAATGTGACCCATAGAAGATAATTATACTCATGCATCTACCATATTGTAGTTTGGGCAGGATGGAAATGATCTCATTGGCATTCCAGCTCATATTGCTAAATCAGGTGTTATTGCAGGATTCTCAATTGTATATGGAGTCTACACAAGTTTAGGAGTTTTATCACTGAAGAAGGATAATTTCAAAATGCAGCAGAAATATGTGATTGGAAATGAGATAGAAACATCTGGGCCAATTACTACTCTCCCCACTCTCTCCCATTTTATGTATTGAAGTTACTTTATCTGCAATTATGCTTGTAAGAACACTTTGTATTTATGTGGAATCTGACACTTTTTGTTCGAAATAAATATGATGTTAAAGACTAGTTCTTTGTTTTGCAGATGCTAGACTTTTTTAAAAAATGCGAAAAATATAATGGATTTGAAGACTTTGTCTGCCCAAGAATTCTATTTTTAATCCTAACTTTAGACAGTTTGCCGTGCAACATGCATAATTCAATTATATATTCCGTATAAATGTAGGGGATTTTTTTTTTTGGGGGGGGGGAAATCTCCAGCTTTCTATTTGACAATGAGAGTTTGAATTTATGGACAGAATTTGCCCATGTAGAATGTGTTTATGTTTTTATGCAGCTCCATAATACTCTGGTTTTTTTTTCATAATGTTTATTGTAAAGAAGCCATCCTGTTTAAATCATTTTTTTATTAAAACAATTCTCTTAATCTTTAGTTGCCTCTTCTGCTTTTATATTAAAGAAATCTGATTACTCAATATGTGTGAATATCTATGAGATAAAGTAATATTTTCCTCCATTTAATCATATCCAATTCTTGGAGATTGTCTGGACAGGTCAATGAAATTTCCTTGGCAAGGTTTTTCAGAAGTGGTTTGCCATTAATTAGCCTAATAACATTTACCCTATGAAAATAACATAGGAGACATTGTTCAGAACCCACTATTTCCAATGTGGCTTCTTTATTTCATTCCTCTGTATAAAATGAAAAAAATCTTTTATTCTAGAGAAGAATAATGTTACTATTGTTCCATTTAGTATTCTGCTTTGAAAAGTTTCCTGACATAATTTCTAAAGTTAAAGTGGGTTTGTGGTTCACCTTTTCCAAAATATGGATTTAAGAATGTTCATAGTAGTGATCATTTTTACTGTTAACCTCATTCATTCTATTTACTAAATAATTTCAAACTTAGTGAATGCGCTTAATAAAAAGATAATAAATGCAAATTGCATTAAATTTAGGGTAACCTGTGTTGCTAAGTATGTTTCAAGAATTATTCCTCTGTTTAGTCAAGTGTTAAAATATTCACAGCAATTCCTTATTTTCATAATATTCCTTTTGACAAAGATAACAGCCATTAAAGAAAACCTAGTTCCCACCTGGCTAAACCTGACTTACAGGTTTTGTTGAGGAAAAAAAATGCATGACTTAATTATTGAAATAGATCTATTAGAACTGTCCCCCAATCCACCTTGCCTGCTCCACCTACAGATGAACTCTGAATGACCTGTTTTATGCAAAAAGAATTGTAATAACTTGCACTAAAAGCTGTTGTAACGCTAAGTCTGTTTAGAAGACAAAAGCTTGATTCAGAAATGTGTATGATGTCCCAAAAAAACTCTACTTTTGCCAGTTAATTGTACAATGAATAAATAGCTAAACTAATATGATGTACAATTTAACTTATTTTCTCAGAGTTAACAGAATAACAGCTAAGCAAAAGCTAATTAGGTTAGCTTTTGTTTGCCACGAACAGACAAGTGTAATCTATTGTCTACATTGATTTCATTGAAACAAAAAACAAACAATGGTGTCAACATAATTCACTCCTTTCACCAGGTATTATTTTACTAAGAACAGCAATTTTATCTGTATCTCCATTTCTTTAGAAGTTCTACAGTTTCATTTTTCTGAATAATTCTATGAATGAAAATGGCAATGTTCATATTTTTATATTTTACAATACAACAGTGAAAATCATGTTACAGGAAAAGTTACAAAACTATGTAGCTAGCTATATATTTTCAGAAGTTAACTCTAATAACATACAGGTAGTTCTTGACTTATGACTACAACTGAGCCCAAAATTTATATTGCCAAGTGAGATATTTGTTAAGTGAGTTTTGTTCCATTTTATGGTCTTTCTCACCACAGTTGTTAAGTGAAAGTTGTTACATTAGTAAAATGGCTGGCTTCCCCATTTACTTTGCTTGTCAAAAGGTCACAAAAAATGATCATATGACTCTGAGACACTGCAACCATCATAAACACCAATCCGTTGCCAAGCACCTGAATTTTGATCACACAATCATGAGGATGATGCAATGGTCATAGATATAAAAACTTATGTCACTTTTTTTCAGTGCTGTTGTAACTTCAAACAGTTACTAAATAAACTGTTGTAAGTCAAGGACTACCTGTAATTTGGTTAACACTTGGTTGGTTTTCTAGATAAGCACCCGCTCATATTGATGGGTTCTGTGCTTATTTTTAATAATCCAGAATCTATATACCTATCTATTTGATAATGCTACAGCTATACATCTAGGTCAGTGATGGCGAACCTTTGTTGTAGTGTGCCAAAAGCGCGCATTTGTGCCAGCACAGACAATGCAATGTGCTCCCCTGTGCATGCATGCGCAACACCCCCACCCTGCCCCCATACCTGCACTGTGCATGTGTGGCCTCCCAGCTGATTTTCGGCCCATTTGAGGCCATTTTCGCCTTCCCGGAGGCTTGAGAGAAGCTTCTGGAGCCTCTGGAGGTTGAATACAGGCCCATTTCAGCACTTCCAGTATTTCCAAAAGGCCTGTTTTTTGGCCTCCCAAGGCTTCCCTCGAGCCTCAGGGAGGCTGAAAAGGCCTCAAACGGGCCAAAAATCAGCTGGGAGGCATGCGCCTACACAGTGCAGTGCAGTGCCTACACAAATGGCTCTGCATGCCACCTGTAGCACCCATGCCATAGGTTTGCCATCATGAGTCTAGGTATTCAGTAAAGTTATTTTTTTTTAGTTTCTATGGCTTTCTTTATTTAAAGAAGTACCGAATTAAAAAGGCTTATCCTCATATGCAAACTCATTACATGAGTTTTGGAAAGCATCAGGGACAAAGATTCCCTTGCATTTCAGGCATGTTTTGAAGAGTGCTTTAATTTCCACTTTTTGAGCATGGCAAAATGTATCCCAAAGTTTGGGTCTATCTCTTGCACAAAACATGTCATCAAAGGGCCCCTTTCCTCATTTATAAAAGAGACAATTAAATATCTAGGTGCTACCAGTGACAGCATATGAGTAACTGAACGGGGCATTAGTGCACATAAACACTCATAGACACTGATGATTACAATGTGATAAGGAATGGAGCACAAGCCTAGGATGAATATTTTATAGGTCATTTGGTGAAGGAATTGCTCCTGCCTCTAACTTTTATCATTCAAATAAATTCTGCAATATATTAGTGCTAATGTTAATATCTTGCAAAAAGGTGAAAATTAGCACCCAGAGTTTAATTGTAAGTGTATTTCCTTACAGCATATCTACCAATATACCAGTATAAACATACACTTTCCTAAGAAATCAGAGATACTTATGAAGTCTAGTACCTATTTTAAATTATTTGAAAAAACAGGTTGTTTCCTAAGTCTAATTCAATATTTTTCCAGCAGTCACAATAACAATAGGTTTATAGTAAATGTTATCAGATAATCAGTTTGATGTGGTGGTTAAGGCATCAGGCTAGAAAGTGGGAGACTGTGAGTTCTAATCCTACTTTAGGTGCAAAGACATCTGGGTAACCTTGGGTCAGTCATTGTTTCTCAGTAGTATGAAAGAGCCAATGGCAAAGCACTTATGAAATTTTGCCAAGAGAATGGTAGGAAGTTGTCCAACACAGTCATCACTAGTTGAGACTGAATTGAAGACTCTAACTAAGGCTGAGTGAGAGTATGAGTGTGTGGGTATGTATTTATTCCAATCAATGCAAATGCTAATGTAGAATGTAGTGTATTGTCTTCACAATTAGACTATAACAAGTATTTCAGAAAGAACCAAGACTGAGTCATGAACTTTTTACATAAACTCTTTTGCCTATAAAATACCTACATACTTCTGAGAATGAATAATTCTAACAAAGTTGTTCTGAAAGAAAGTTATCAAAAGTGAAGAGGCAATAAAACCTGTCAACTCAAGAAATTATATTTTTGGAATGAAAGGTGTTCTTTGTCCAAGCAATACAATTCACAAGAGACTTAAATATGCTGCAATCTTCTGGAACATGGAAATATGCACTCAAAAATTAAAGCATATCACATAATTCTGTCTTGAAATGAAACCATTCTTCCTCAAATTTTGATCTGGGGCACTTTAAAGATGATCTCAGGAGCACCCAAGTAGAAAAGTTTGAACTCCTAAGAGTGAACAACTATCCAGTGGAGAAGAATTTCAGCAGCCTGCCTCATCAAGTACTGACAAATGGAATGTGAGAACTGTTCCTTAGATGAAAAGAGACAGACAGAACAATTCAACTAATGGGATCACATTGAGCTAATGGGATCACTCTGAGTTGCCTAGCTTCTGTAGGCATATGTCAAAATGCTAATGTTATTTTAAGGTTGTTTCTTTTATTTGTATATTCACTCTCAGTCGGCCATGACTGGCTTGGAGAATTTTGCAGCAGTTAAAACACATCCACATATTTTTAAAGATGTAAGGCATAAAGCAAACTCTCTTAAACACATGTTGCTGAAAATAATAGCACTGACATGCATACTGGAGCCAAGGTCCTTTATTACAATCTAAGCTAACTTTTCTAGCATAAATTTCTTTGATGATTATTTAAGTGTAAAGTTCAATACATGTACCATGAAGATGCTACCAAAAAACCCTTTAAACTTTTTCTCAACACACATAAACAACACTAGTAGTGTTGCATCATGTTTTGAAGAGAAATGGTTTGTAAATATAACACAGTATTGTGGAACTGTTGAGTTCAGTGCAGGTTAAAAAAAAAGGCCCATGGAATTGCAATCCTTCAGGGATTAGGGAAGCCCTGACCCTGTTAGCATTCATTAAGGCATTAAAGACCCAGTTGTTCTCCCAGGTGTTTGCTCAGTTTGATTAGGCAAATTCGGCTGGTAATGTTGGTGGATGTTGTTCCTTATGGTTTGGATTGTGTTTGTGGCCTTGGACATTAGGGTTTTGTTACTCAACTGTGGCAACTTTAAGATGCATGGGCTTCAAATCCCAGGATTTCCCAGCTAGCAGGTTGGTTAGGGAATTCTGGGAGTTGAAGTCTATACATCTCAAAGGTTGAGAAGTACTGCATTAAACTGTTGTTCTTTTTTTTTTAATCTTTTGCATGCTGCCCAGAGTAGTTTTTGGAATTTATAAATTGTCTAAAAAATACCTTTTCCAGAATGCTGCATCTATTGATTCCCACCCATTTAGGGTGTTATTTGGGATTACTGTACAAAAAGCAAGAAAGCAAATATACAGAAGTACGATGCCAATGGGTTGTGGAAAAACTGTTAGAATTTTCCATTTATATTATCATTTTGATTTTCAGAAAACACAACCTACCAAACACCTTGCATGCCTGCTGTTCTAACCACCAATTTAAGATCAACAGATTCATAATTTCATGTTTCATAATCCATTTCTGCCTGTATTCATTAACACTAATATGATCTATTTTTTCGTAGTTCTCAGGTGAGACATATCCAACTGATTTCAGGGGAAATAAAATCATACCTTTAATTTGTTTGGAAGTTATCAGTTTTGCTGAAACAAAACTTCCAATGATGGGAAAGTCAGATTGTGACAGAAGCACCAAATGATTCCTATATGAAATAAAATGCCAGAAATGATCTTGCTCATGATATGTGCAGGAAGGGATTGCAGGTTTGTTTCTCCACAATATTTTGGAATGAGAGGCCTCAGTAATGCCATTTTCTCTCAGATCGCTTTTCTTTGGACATGAAAATTTTAAAAACAATCTGTTGGAATTAAGAATACATCACATTGGATTGCTGTCCAATGATATCCAGCACTGAAGAAACAAATAGGCCTCTTTTCCTGATGAGATAGCAATTTAAAAAACAACAACAAAATAAGTTTTATATTTTAGTTATGATTCACAATGTGAGGTAATTTTAATCCTTTTGCTTCACTAAGGAACTGAACTTCTATAATTAAGTATACATTCAGAACTTAGTTCAGAAACAAACTAAACTACATGTGATAAAAAACTTACTGGATAAGCTAATTTAGCTGGATGTAATGCATGTACTGGTAAATCTTTAAAAATATTTCTGCTAGTTCTTCAACTGTACCATCACCGCATTTCTTCCTTTTATTAAAAAATAGAAACCAAATACTTTCTTCTCTTAAAAAATTATACATCTGGCTAAAGTTGTTAAAGTTGCATGTTTTTGTATGTGGGGTGGCGGAGGGACAACTTTAGAGAAGTTATTCAGTAATAACTTAGGGTCAGAGAACTGGAAACCTGAAGATCTGATGACTTTTATTATCTATAACATCATTAGTTTTAATACCAGTATAGATTAGCTTTTGTGATACTATTGTTACCCTCTGTCTTGTAACAGTGGGCATACTATTGTGATTCCACACTGGTTTTCTTCTAAACCCTGCTTTTCTTTTTTACGATTATCCTCTCAAAGAATTTGCTGAATAATTTAAAGCAGCTTTTTCTGAAGCAACCTAAAACCAATATGAACAAATCTGAGTTTCTTTCAATTTCACAATCTGTTAGCAAAATATTCCTCGTTTACAGCAATGTAGAAACTAACATAGCTGATAATCTTTGAGGGGCAAGAGAATTCACAGAATGATCATAAGGTTTGTAACAAGATATAAGAAACAATACAAATTTAACATCAGTTGAAGATCTCAAATAAAAGTGCTGTGGTTGTCATTTAATAGTCATAGTTGATAAAAGCATCTTCAACTTAGTGTTGAATTTTTTTCATATTGAATGGCCCTTGTTGGAATGAAGGGCTGTACAAACCACTCATGAGAATATTCTATGTTGCTTATATTCCTGCCTCCATTTTCATACATTCATTTACACAAACATGGCCTTTGTGAAGTCATGCAAATCCTTTAGAGATGCTATGTATTGGTCCTTTTGCATCTTCTCTCAGCTCTGACCAGAAGAAAAGAATGATGCCTGGGCAATTGAGGAAAGAAGCTTGGATGCCAAGATGAAAGGATTCTCCATGACTGATAGAAAAATGAAATGCAATCCTCTCCAAGTGTGCCTAAGGACTTTCAATAGTTACAATCACATTAGTTGGTGCACATTTCATAGCAGATGGGCAATCTTCTTTTGGCCTGTGAATGTTCTTGAACTTTGAACATAAGGTTGGGGCCCAAGAATAGAATAGAGTAGAGTAGAGTAGAGTAGAGTAGAGTAGAGTAGAGTAGAGTAGAGTAGAGTAGAATAGAATAGAATTCTTTATTGGCCAAGTGTGATTGGACACACAAAGAATTTGTGTTGGTGCAAATGCTCTCAGTATACATAAAAGAAAAGATACATTCATCAAGAATCATAAGGTATAACACTTAATGGTAGTTATAGGCTACAATAAGCAATCAAATCATACTAGGAAACAGTCAATATAAAATATGACCGTGGGTGGACAAAAAAAATTAACGGGAGCAGAAGCAACTTCCTTCCTTATATTAGCCTCTCTATTGAGTTTTGTTGTCGGAACCTGGCAATGAATATTGAAAATCTCTCTTGTCCTTCTCTGTGGCAGGCAGGTAAGTGGTTACTGCTGAGTAGGGGATGGAGCAGGGGAATGCATGAGGAACCTTCATGGCATAGTGGTTAAAATGCAGGCAAACTCTGCCTGCCGCTTGGGGTACGATCCTGGGATGCTGAAGATTGACTCAGCTTTCCATCTTTCAGAAATCGGTAAAATGAGGTCCCAGATTTTGAGGGGGACAATAAAATGGCATTGTAAACCTTCCAGAGTATGCTGCAAAGCACTAGGAGGCAGTACATAAATCTAAGTGCTACTGCTATTCCGATAAATGGCTGGTGCCATGCAAACATAGAGGGACTGGATTTCTTGTTGACTTTTTCCCTGCAAGCTTCTCTGAAGGAAAGACTTGGGAAGGTGGCAAGGAATGTTGGCAGTCATGTCCCATCAACTTGCTGGAAGCTGTCTGGGAATGTTGGATCACATGCTGACAATAGCAGTGTCGTAGTGGTGGAGATGATAAAACTCAGTGTTCAGAGATGATAAAATGGCAAAAAGTAAAATAAAATAAATAAATCCCCAAATTTCATTTCCTCAGGAGGCCCCTGAATTCTGTAAGATAGTTCATTTGAGATATCTTTGCTGACAAATTTTGCTCTATGATTCACCATGATGCCTGCCCAATTGAAGATCACAAGATGGTATATGAGAGCTTTAGTAGAAAGAAAAGATTTCATAGGCATTTAGTATTTTCTCCCTTTTTTAAAGTTAAAGGGCCTGTCACATTGGCCGACGGATGCAAAACGTTGGTAAAAAGGACACAGCGGATGAGAAAATGTTCCATCTGTTGTTATCCGCTCTCAAAAGTGCCCCGAATTTGCATAAACAGAGCGGACAACAATGGAAAGGAATGGACGGGGGGAGGACGTAGAGGGGATGGAAAGCGGATGCTCCATGGAAGCCTCGCGGATGGAAGTGGATGGGAGTAGATGGCACATCCGCAGGGCTTCCGGGGGAGCACAGCAAAGCGGACGTGCAATGGAAAGAGCGGATGCCGAGCAGATGAAGCGGATGCACAGCGGAAGCCTAGCGGATGCCTAGCGGATGCAGGGCATTCACTGCGCATGCGGGGAGGATGCATTGCGTCAGCCCCGCGGATATGAAGGGAAGCAGCTCGCAAGCAGGTCACCATTCAGAGGAAAGACCTGCTGCCAGACACAGCTCCAGCCAGCCAGCCAGCCAGCAAGCCAACAACCATGGGGAAGAAGAGAAAGCCTCTGCCATCTGCTGCCAGCCCTGGCAAGAGGGACAGGGCCACCATCCCACCCCCTGGCCCTGACTCTGCTTCTGCTGGGGCTTCTGCTGCTCGGGCTGACTCTTCTGGTGCTGGAGCTTCTGCTGGCGCTGCTCCTGGTGCTGGTGCTTCTGCTGGTGCTTACTCTGCCGG
>BLBF01000005.1:29552580-29563156 GCA_015471245.1 Laticauda colubrina
GGCGCTGCTCCTGGTGCTGGTGCTTCTGCTGGTGCTTACTCTGCCGGCGCTGCTCCTGGTGCTGGTGCTTCTGCTGGTGCTTACTCTGCTGGCGCTGCTCCTGGTGCTGGTGCTTCTGCTGGTGCTTACTCTGCTGGCACTGCTCCTGGTGCTGGTGCTTCTGCTGGTGCTTACTCTGCTGGCGCTGCTTCTGGTGCTGGTGCTTCTGCTGGTGCTTACTCTGCTGATGCTGCTCCTGGTCCTGCTGGTCCTGCTGGTGCTCCTGGTCCTGCTGGTGCTGCTGCTGCTACTGGTGCTGCTGGTCCTGCTTTTGATGCTACTGTTGTTGTTGCTGCTGCTGCTGGTGGTGGTGTGGAGGAGCAACCCCTACAACCTCGAAGCTCCTCTGATGAGGGCCCAGATGGCCCTGCCGGAGGGAGGAAGAGGCAGGCGCGTGAATGAGAATGGGAGAGGAGGCAATAATCCATCTAAGAGGAACATGAGGATGAGGTACTGGAATGGCTGAGGGAGAACGAGTATCTTTGGCAGAAGGGACACAGGCTCTGTTGAGACACCAAGAGGAAGTAGGCTGCTTGGAGAGAGAAGGCGGAGAGCCTGGGCTATACTTCGGAGGTGCTCCTCAGCTGGTGGAAGCACATGCACACCTGGTACGGGAAGCTGCACCTCAAGAAATCTGGCCAGGCCGCGGTCAAGCTGACGGACAGAGAGACCTACATGATGGCCAAGTGCAGCTTCTTGGAGGGTGAGATCCGCCACCGAGAATCAGCCCCTCTCACAATCCTCTCTCTCAGGCAGCCCGCAGAGACCCAGCCCTCTTCTGGCCAAGAGTCAGCTCCTGTGTCCAGGCAAGTATCTGGGGAGTGTGCCACGACGGAGAACCCCCCGACAGATGCACTACCCGTGGTGGAGCGTGTGGAGGACCCCCTGATGCAGTGGGAGCAAGGAGAGGGCACTCCCACCAGAGAACAACCCACATCCACCCCCAGCTCCACCTCCACAGAAAGCAGGCAGAGAGGCAGATCGGAGGGGGAGAGCCACACTGTCCTGCTGGAGATCAGGGACACCATCAGAAGCAGCGTAGATCTCCTCTCTCAGCTGGTACACACCGACGTCCCATCCTCCAACCGCAAGCCCTTCCTCACCTACGTCAACTAGACCCTCATGAACATGTCGGAATCACAGTACCAGATGATAAAGGACAGGATCACCGGTCTTCTTCAGAACCCTCCAGACCCAGCTGAACCTGCTCCCACCCAGTCCAGGCCTGCTCCTCCACCCCAGGTGATGTCACTGCCCTTCCAAGGCTTTCCGCAGGCCCTCACCTACCAAGGCTACGGCTACCAGGAGCTCCAGCAGCACAGGCAGCCCTTCCCAGTCTAGGCACAGGGTACATCGGACGCCACCGGTGCCACCAATGCCACCCACGCCACCCACGCCACAGATGCCACCCACGCCTCACCTCGCTCAGCTGCAGACCAGACAGCCCCACTACACTGCTCCTTCCTCCACCCCACAGCCAAGCCCGGCCTCAGAACATCTGTCATCGGTATTGGGGCTGACACCCCATGTCCTGGAAGAAGGGGCTCTCAACATCACAGGACTGAGCCAGTTCTCTGAGAGCTTCCTCCACACACCATCCCCAGGCACCCCAATGATGCCTCAGACCAGCACTCCAGCAGCAGCCACCTCCACAGCACCTGGACCCTTCACCCCTGGGACTGGGCACGCCTCAGAGTGACCAAGAAGAGTGCCAGAGACTGGGTGGCTACCTGTTGACTTTATCTTTGCTTGGGACACTTGGGTCATTTTTCTTTTATAGCTTGTTATTAATAAAGATTATCTTTGCTTCACACACTTGCTTCATTTATTTTTTTAAATAAAGTCTTGGTGGAAACTTTTAGAAATGGTTTAAGCCTTTGCATGCTTGTGGGATGGGTAAGGATAGCTGTGGGATGGGCAGGGATTCCTTTGGGATGGGTAATAGCTGTGGGATGGGCAGGGATACCTGTGGGATGGGTAATAGCTGTGGGATGGGTTAGGATACCTGTGGGATGGGTAATAGCTATGGGATGGGTAATAGCTATAGGATGGGTAATAGCTGTGGGATAGATAAACCTCCAGTGCAAGCATAGTGGGACTGTATGGTCCACCCTCCCAGGTGCCACACCTATGGCCCTTCATTATCAATAACAATGTAATCATTGATCCACACATTTCAACATAAATACAACTCTTTATTAAATTCCCTGTTCATTGTAGGCCCACTCAACATACATGGCCCAATCCTATCCTTGTGATGAGACAGACTGAAGGAAGCATCCATTAATCATCTATCATCCTGTCTTGCCA
Source organism: Laticauda colubrina (assembly GCA_015471245.1). Classification (NCBI taxonomy): domain Eukaryota; kingdom Metazoa; phylum Chordata; class Lepidosauria; order Squamata; family Elapidae; genus Laticauda; species Laticauda colubrina. The sequence goes on from BLBF01000005.1 coordinate 29,554,930, forward strand.
CTCCACTGCTCCAGCTGGGGAGTTGCACCAGTGTTTCAGGAGGTTGCGCTGCTTCTTCCCTTCACATGAAGCTCTGTTGGGGCCTTGCACATCCACAGTGTCTATCAGGTTTCGCCCTTGCCTCCATTCCCCAGGCTCCATGTCCCCATTGCCTTGTTGGAGGTCCACGAGCCTGTTCTGCAAGACTGGGTAGCGGGTGCGCGTGAGATTGTGCAGGATGCAGCAAGCTTCCACGATCCTCCTCACGGTCTGTGGGCGATGCTGCATGGTGGTGAGAAGTACCTGGAACCTGTTGGCCAGGATGCCAAAGGCGTTCTCCACCACCCGCCTTGCCCTGGACAGCCTGTAGTTGAAGATCCTCTCTTCACGGGTGAGGTATTTGGAGGTGTAGGGCTTCATGAGGTAGGTTCTGAGGGAGAATGCATCATCCCCCACGATGAAGTAGGGCATATCTTGTGTGTCGTTGGGCAGGGGTTCTGGATCTGGGAAGACCATGATGAGGTTGCGTTCCAGCCCCTCCTTGAGGTGACTGGCGTTGTATAGCTGGGCATCTGAAGATGACCCATTGCCTGAAGCATTGATGTACATGAACTTGTAATCAGCATCGACCATGGCAAAGAGGATGATGCTGAAGAAGCCCTTGTAGTTGAAATAAGTGGACCCTGACTTGGCTGGAGCTTTGCAGGCCATGTGCTTGCCATCTATGGCTCCACCGGTATGGGGGAAGTTCCACTTCTGATACCACTGCTCTGCAACTTTCTTCCAGCCTTCTTCAGTGGAGGGGCACTGGAGGAGCTCCTCCAGGTATTCTTCGATGATGGCCTGCACCACTTCTCTCACCACAATGCTGATGGTGTTGTGTGGCACCCTCCAGCCGTACTGCATGCTCCTGTACGTGGTCCCGGAGGCCAGGTGGCGCAGAGTCAGTGCCACCTTGAGTCCAGGGTCCAGGCTGGGCCGGAAGTTGGTGCTCTGCTTGGTCAACCTGGGTGTCAACCGCTGCACAACTTCGTCAAACATGGCTGGAGGCATCCTCATGAAGTTCTGGAATGCACGAGGGTCTTCGTTCCTCAGCTCCACCATCAGCTTGTTATACAGTCCGTACTCGGCTCTTCTGGCGATCCATCTTCGGACCCAGACACTTTTTGGCTGCCTCCTTTTCTTCGCGTAGAACAGGTGAAAGAACCTGTAGATAGCTTCGCACTGTTGCAGAACAATGGTGGCTACCAAAAGGAGTGTGTGATGATCCATGGTGGAGATGACTGGATGCTGTGGAAGAGCAAGAGCCAGATGAAGGCTGAAGAGGTCTGCACCGCAGGTCTGCTGGACTGAAAGTGAGATCCAGGTGAGTTCCTCCCCCTTTTAATAGGAAATATAGGTTTTCCGCTCGGTGTCCTTTTGCATCCTCTAGACATCCTGCTGACATCCTAAATATCTGAGATAGGTCTCCTCTGCGAATGTTTTTTCCATTTTAATGCTTTGTATGTGAGCTGTATCCGCTTTCATCCTTTCTACGTCCGTGCTACTAACGCTGCGCATCTGTTCCGCGTCCCTTTCGCTTCCTCCCTGTGTCCGTTTTCCGCTGGAGCGGATGTGAGTTGCGCGGATGCACAGCGGATGCCAAGCAGACATAGCGGATGCATAACGGATGACAACGGATGTAGAACAGATGTTCCCCGTATGTGTTGCAGATGCAGAACGGACGCGTTGGATACATTTTCCTCTCAAAAAGTTTTGTGCAGCTCAAAACTTTTTGAGCGGATGAAATGTCAATAGACGGATGCTGGACAGATAGAGAGGATGAAAAATGGACGCAGTGAGTACAGAACGGAAGCATCGCGTTAACCAACGGATGGCAAGTGTTTCTCTCCGTTTGACATCCTCTTTCCATCCGTTGGTTCTGTGTGACAGGGGCTTAAGTAATCACTTTGGGAGATGTTCTGGGAGTCACACACAAGGTTTTGGAAAGTTCTGGGTGTTCTGAGACCTCAGATGATCCTGGGAGAGGCATGAATCTACTCTGATCAATATCACTGGGATATTCTAATGTACAAGAAAATATAGGGAAGAAAAATCAGACCTTTTAAGATTTGATATTTCTTTTAGGAAGAATCAAGTGACTAGAATGGTTATTGGCCATGAAAATATGATAAAAATCAAATTAAATGAATAAAAAAGGAGAATTCTGGGATATAACTGAAAACAAACTAACTTGATGAAGCTGAGCAGTGTTCAGATAGGTTGTAAGCTTTGAGGATGCTGCTTTGAATTCCTTAATGGAAGATACAGAAGTGTACTAGATAAATAGGGATGAAATCGGAATGTCAAGAACTGGTAGGTTTCTATGAAGACACTAAGAAAAAGTTACTTAAAGGTGGGTAAGATTTTACAATTGTACAATGAAATAGTCAAAACTGAGGAATTTCAAACTCAATTACACCTCCTACCTTGGTGATAAGGGCTCCTGTTGAAATGCTGATAGCAAACCTCTGAGGAATTTAAGGTTTTTTTTAAAAAAGTTCCACACATTATAAAATTATACATAGAATAAAATATTCCATCTCCATCTCTCTCTCTTTCTGTGTGTGTGTGTGAGAGAGAGAGAGAGAGCGAGAGCGAGAGAGAGCTAGACATCTAACTTGTGATATATCTATCAAGATATTATATTTCAATGATATATAGTACTACAAGTGATTACTAATTAGGAGAAATGTGTAATACAACTAACAATTAATTCTTATCCAACATGGGAGATTTTATTCATCTCTTGAACAACTAAACTGAAAACATACTTTATTGATGTACAGGGGCTGACATGTGGGAAGGTCAACAAAGTCAAGATAGTGGCTACATGAGCTCATTTTTGTGTGCTTGGCATTGAATGCATGTAAAAAAAATGGCAGTGTTTCAACTGTGTAGACATAGATTCCAACCTGACTTTTTTGACACTGTGTCAAATACTTTGGGTCACAATCCCATGACTTGGTCATGTTGGGCAGAGTTGAAAGAAACTGAAAGATCAAGTTGTCTCTTAACATTACCTTATTCATGCCTACTCAGACATAAGACTCATTGAATTCATCATGAACTACTCCTAGGAAAGTGCAATTACCATTGTTACTTTTTTCTACTTAAATACTATAATACAGTTAACAAATTAATAATTAAGAATAGTGGAAAACTGCCAGAAGAGCTGCTTAATAAAGCCAATAACAAATTCACAGGCATAACATAGTCATGCAAAGATATTGGAAATTTGGGAACTTGTTGGAGAAGAAAGATGGAAAGAGGAGCTTTATAATACCTCCATGACTATTCGTTCTCTACTGAATATTCCTTCCTCCCATCTAGCATAATTCAGGAAGGCTAAACTCTGAGATTTTGGAGTCCAGCTGTTGAGGAGGAATAAAAAAAGCTATTAAAACTGTTGGGAGGCATTTGGAAGAGAAAAATCTATGGACATGGGAAGGATTGTTCCTCTTCCTGCTGATTCTCCTCGGCAAGTCACCTCCAATCTCTGCAGTAACAATTACAAGGGAAACACAGGCTTGGGGACCCCATGTTCTTTTTGGAATTTCTATGTCTAACCTAACCAATACAAAAACAAACACTGAAAAGCCTGTTGTAATAAAAACACTTGTCTGCAGAGGTCAGGAGGAAAGTAAGCCTTCAAGTTTTTCTGTCCCTTTTTGTAGCCATACAATAGCTAGTGTCTTAGTTTAATGTGCATTTTGTGTGCCATATACCTAATCTAGAATTTAGTGCATGCAATGTTAGTAAATAAATAGAATAACTGACTGTTGAGATCTCCCCAGTCTTTTGTCAAACATGATCAGAAACTTCCTAAGATTAAAATACATAAAAAGGGCATTGTCAACACTCATTTTAAAAATTATATCGCATTATGATATAATTTAACACCTAGCACTACCTTATTTTTTCTTTGCAGCATTTCAATTGTATTGTATCAATTTGCGCTATAGGTTAAGTTCTTTCATATCAACAGAATAAATGGAGACTTATCATATTGTGTCCCACAGCAGAGAGTAGTTAAACAAAGGCCTCCTTTTAATGGCAAAGGAGAAAAAGATTATTCCTTCCCAGCGTTTAGCCTCCCATCTTGTATAAGTGGGAAGGGTCTTTTGTGGAGCATTCTAAAGCATAAAATGAGACTGTCAAGTCCAAATACCTTTTCTCTTGTATATAATACCTTTTTTAAAATCGATGTATGTTTTTGCAGTGAATAATTCTCATCCTTATTCTATGATATACAGACATACAGATAGAGTAAAGAGAACAATACTAAATAACCTTGACACATTAATTTCAGTGTGAGCATAAATTTTCAAGTTCTGTATGTCTCCCCTCTCCACCAAGTTGGATGGCAATAGCACTTAGATTTATATATGGCTCCATAGTGCTTTTGTAAACTCTCCAAGCGGTTTACAAATTTCAACATGTTGCCCCCAACAATCTGAGTCCTCCTTGAACTGAAGGATGGAAGGCTGAGTAAGCTGGTCAGGGTTGAACCTCTGGCTGGAAGAAGAATTACCCTGTAGTACTGCCTTCTAACGACTGTAGCACCATGGCTCCTATAGACAAGGATGGGGATATTCCTCTATTGGAGATCTGTTCTTCAAGATTTTGGCTGCTTTAGCAGCTATTGTTTTCAGGCTGCAATAATCCTGTATGAGAGTTTGTGCTATTACATGCTTGACTCCACAAATGACTGGTATAAATTGGGCTGTAGAGACAAATTAGGGAAACTGTTAATTAATCTTGCTGTCCAGAAGCAAGATACTTTTCTGAGTTCTTGGATCTTGTAACCGGGTTAGTATGGGATTCTCTCAGGGGAACTTCAATTTTCATGCTCTTTAGATAGTATCTGAAAAGACTCAGGAATTAATAGCTTTTTTTTTAGTAACCATAGGCATGTGCCAGTAGTAGCAACTACTCATATAGGTGACTACAAGTTGATGTGGTCATTTCCTCTCAGTAAAGGGCATGTGATTTGGATATCAAAGACATTATCATCAGCTCCTTGCTATAGTTAGATCAGTTCAATAGCTCAAAGGCATATTTGGCTTCTGCTAGAATGTTCAATTTCCAAGACTATAAGCTATCCAGAGTACTGTGAATGGGGGTGGATATAAACTTTGTAGTAAAAATAGATTTAGTCTGGCAAGATTCTGTCTATAGAGTGCGAGCAAATAAGTGACTGAATTTTGGCTAGATTTTTCTACGTTGTTCTTGGCCTGCAAACTTATTGAATTTTGATTTGTTGTTTGCTGCTTTTAATACTTGCATGAATGAAAGCTTATTTATTTTTTCCCCAGGAGTTAGAAGCAAAGCATGATAAAGAAAAAGGGCATGGCATAGAAGACTGGATAGGTCCAGAGAACTGGCTAGTAAATTAAATGAGCAACTTGCTGAGACTTGTGTATGTGGTCATTTCAATGGCTACATTATTTTTAAAGTCTAGACTGTTGAGATAATTTTCTAAAATAGCTCACAGACACTTCCCTAATTCACTGGACTAGGAAGCAGGGGAAAGTATAGCCAAATCAAATTCTGTTCTTACAGCCAATCTTAAAAGTAGTTTTAGCCTTCCAATGAAATTAACTACATGGCTGGACTACTTCGTGGGCCTGACATTAATAGACACAAGAATGAAAAGTCTTGAAAAAAGAAGGACACACATAAAGCACCTATTTACAACTTGCTAAAGCACTGGTATATTAAAACAATGAATTATTAAATTATTGTTAAAGCAAAGATGTCCTGATTTCTCATACACACAGAACAGCTTCCAAAGTAACTGCATGAGCCTTGTAAAAGACATGGCTGCTTTAATAATCCAAAAAGAGATGCTTCTTATACTCTCCTGTGCATTGCAAAACACCTCTTTCAAAGGCTTTGTATAGCTTAAATAAAAATATTAATAATTCCCATATTTTTTGGGATTAATCATTCTTTTTAAAAAGTCTACAATATATATTATTTTGCCATATTTTTATGATTTTTTCTTCCATTTTTTGTGTTCCCTTTGACAGGAAGAAGGATTACAATTTACCTACCTATCCAGTTTTTATTATTTGCATTAATCATTGCCAAGAAAATACAGCAGTTAGAAAATTAGAATATTTTAACTGGCAATATGTTTATGACAGTTATGCAAAGTATTGTTTTAAGAATTGTTCTCCGAAATCAGGTTAATAAAAACTTTTCATGACTAATAATAAATAGAATACATTTCACTAAGACTCAATTTTTCACAGAATTGGGATAGCCCCATTTTTGTACTTTTCCATTCTTCTTCTTTCCTTCTTAGGAAATGTTTTAGATTTTTGTAGAAAACTTATTTTTTAAATAATAATTGAATTGAAATTTAGAATAACTTATTCTTGAGTTTTCTGTCATAAATTGTCAAAATATTCTTCATGGTAGCAAGTTTCATTTGGTCAGTGGACAGACAGAGAAGAATATATCTATACTTTACCTTCTTCTTGTTTTCTTTTGGCAATTTTGAAGTTGTTTGACCACGGCTGGATTACAGAACAAGCTAATAGTGCCTGTCTTAATTTGTGCTTTCTATAATATAATATTTGCATAATTTACTGCTTTTTCCCTAAAACTGTAGAGTAATCTAGCCCCATGAATCTTCATTAAATAAAATAATGAAGATAATGATAATGAAGAAAATGATATTAAAAATATACATTTGAAAAGTATTAAAAGATGATTTGTATATTTTAAGCTTTGATATATACACTATGCTTTAACGTTTGGCAAAGTCTTATCACAAAAATTTAAGTGATTAATGCAATAATGATTTGAATTATTATTCTAACAGAAACAGCATTTTGTTAAGAGTTGAATGGTGTAGTACTGGTATTCTGAAATGAAGGGACTTTAAAGGACAGTTCACAGACCACAGCTGTATGAATATCATACACACTTTTGGAAAAAATCATGTTTAAAAAAATAGAGTTCCTAAGGAAGGTAGGAATGGCATTCTATCTCTGGCAGCTACCCCAGAATAATTCCTGCTGATGCCAAATTGGGCTGAAAAACCTGTCCCGTACACCTGCATATTATGTGCAAATAGGGCTCAAAGATGTTGCTAAAGGCCCTGTCCCACTGCACTTTCGGATGCAAAGAGGATGTAAAATGTTAAAAAAAGTTTGCCATCTGTTGGAAAACGCTATGCATCCATTGTGTACTCACTGCATATGTGTTTCATACGCTCTATCCCTCGAGCATCCGTTCACTGAGATTTCATCCGTGCAAGAAGTTTTGAGCTGCACAAAACTTTTTGAGCGGGGGGGAAGGCGGAGCTTTGTCTCGGTGCTACAGCTGAGATCTCGGGGCTCTGAGATCGCAGCTGATATTTTCGCCCCTGGTCGGTCCTAACGGACCTAAACCATCCCATAGAGACGGGGATTGTGAAGGGCATAGTCCCAGGATCCCAGAGATATCGCAAAATCTCTGGTTTGATCCGGGAGAAGCCCTTTTGCTGGCAGCGGAAAGGCAGCCTTCAAAGCTGCTGAAGTCGGGACAGCTCCGGAAAGAAAGTGATTTAAATGAGCGTGTATCGGTTGGGTGAGAAATTCCTTTTGTATAGTAAATTGATTGAGACTTGAAAGGACATCCTGAACAAAGAAGAAATCTGTGACTTTATTTTTGTTTGACTGAAACTTGGCTGAGCGGCGTTTAAGTGATGTCAAACTGAGACTTGGATTCTTTCCTTATTTTTTTTTCTGAGGACTTTAATGTGACTTTGTAGGTAACCGGATTGAATTTTCTCTTATATATATTTTTATGCTTCTCTTGATTTTTATTTTTATTTTTTTTTAATTTTCTTTTTAGGATAGAGGCTCCCTTTGATTATCCTTTTTTTCTTCTTGTTTGAGTTTTTTTAAAAATATTTTTCTTTCTGGCTGGGGGGGGGAAAGAGTAGTAAGAGATGCTGCAACACTGCCAACTAGAGGCTTGAAAATACTTTATTTGAATTGGGGAGAAAAGCACTCCTTTTCAAGGACATTTTAATGTGATAAGATAGAGGGAGAACGCAGTAAAATATTATTACAGGTGCTTCCTTGGACTCTTATCAATATTTCAACACTTGAGGCTTGGCTTTGAAGCTGCTGGAGAAGACAGTCATAATAAGAGCCTTGGATAAGGAAATAAAGTGCAGTGTACAGTGCATATATATATATATATATGT
>BLBF01000005.1:29575958-29614726 GCA_015471245.1 Laticauda colubrina
CAGCAGCAGCAGCAGCAGCAGCAGCAGCAGCAGCAGCAGCAGCAGCAGCAGCAGCAGCAGCAGCTTCAGAGTCAGTGCCAGGGGGTGGGATGCTGGTTCTGTCCTTGCCAGGGCTGGAACGAGTAGGTACCGGCTTCCTCTTCTTCCCTGACGAATCATGGTGTTCCTGCTAGATGTATGTGGCAGCACATCTTTCCCCTGAATGCTGACTGCATGCGTGCTGCATCCTTTTATATCCACGGAGCTGATGCAATTCATACTCCCCGCATGCGCAGTGAACACTTTGCATCCGATATACATCCGCGTGGCATCCGTTTTGCTTCCGATAGGCATCCATGATGCATGTGTCATCCACTATGCATCCTCCCTGTTAGGGATAACATTGTTTACCCTAACTGGTTTAGGTGAAATAATAACTATGAATCATAGTTAGTGTATGTTAGAGTGTATACAGCTTTAACTGTGAAATAGCAATTAAAGGAGTGGTTAAGAAAACAATATAAAAGTAGCAAGACTACGGCTTGCTCACTCTCTCTGGCTTTGATGATCTCTGATTACTGCTTGGAATCAAGACTGCATTGCTCGAACGGGAGAGACAACAAAGGACTGATTTTGTAAGTGAACTGACATAGGATATTCTACATGGACTTTGCTAACTGAATACCCCTGAATGGACTGACTACATGATAAATGAATATTGGACTGTTATTTGACTATGCCATAAACTTATACTGGAATAAAATATATTCTTGATAGCACAAGCGTATCTGTTATTTTTACTGTATGTTGATAAACATACAAGCTTAGCTCACTCATTTATCTGTGTGCCTATCTGACTAACGCTGCACATTCTGTTTAGCTTGTCTACCTAACCCTGGTTGGGGAACCCAGGCTTAACACTCCCCTTCCTCTATGCGCCCGCTTCGCAATTCTCCCCCAGAACTCCCCCAGAACTCCCCCAGCCTCCCCTAGAACGCCGGAGGTGTCATCCGCTTCCATCTGCTAGGCTTCCTATGAACACCTGCTTAACATCCCCACTACCTACTACCCATGTCTGTTCTTTTCTGTTCTTTTCTGTTCTTTTTATGCAAATTTTCACCACTTTTTGGAGCGGATGACAACGGATGGAGCCACCCCCGAAATTTTACTCGTCTGCTGTGTCCTTTATGCATATGTTTTGCATCCGTCGGCCAGTGGGACCTCGCCTTTAAGGATGTCACATACAGAAAGGCCAAGTCCTGTTATTTATTGTCCCAAAGTGTAGCACATGGAATCATAGGCTTATATTTACAGGGAGACAAATTCCAGTTGAGACATGGAAAAGTTCATTACAATAAATAAGAACAGCTCAACATTAGAATCACTTGGAAGAGACTGAACAGCTGTTACAAGACTATAGTTTGTATTCCAGTTGAGCAGAGAGTTGGACCAAATGGCTTAAGTGGGCCATTTCAAATTGATGATTTTTTGGATTCTTTAAACATGCCAAACATTTTAAAAAGCACTTTCTGAAATATATGAAGATTTAAGCCAGAAGAAAGAATGGTTTGTGGTTATAGTTTATGTCTGTGTCCATTGCCTGGAAACCAACATATTAATTGCAAACAATTTGTAATCAAAGCAAGATGCCATCTATTTGGAAGCCTTTCTTCAATTGTTAAATATTTGAACCAATGATGGTGAATTAAAATCTTAGCTGTTATCACTACACCGCTCAAAAAAATAAAGGGAACAGAAAAATAAGACATACTAGATCTGAATGAATGAAATATTCTTATTAAACACTTTGTTTATTACATAGTTGAATGTGCTGACAACAAAATCACACAAAAATTATCAATGGAAATCAAATTTAGACAACCGATGGAGGTCTGGATTTGGAGTTACACTCAAACTTAATGTGGAAAAAAACACTACAGGCTGATCCAACTTTGATGTAATGTCCTCAAAACAAGTCAAAATGAGACTCAGTAGTGTATGTGGCCTCCACGTTCCTTTATGACCTCCCTCCAATGCCTCGGCATGCTCCTGATGAGGTGGCGGATGGTTTCCTGAGGGATCTCCTCCCACACCTGGACTAAAGCATCCCCCAACTCCTGGACAGTCTGTGGTGCAATGTGGCGTTGATGAGATGGAGCAAGACATGATGTCCCAGATGTGCTCAACTGGATTCAGGTCTGGGGAACGGGTGGGCCAGTCCATAGCATCAATACCTTCGTCTTGCAGGAACTGCTGACACACTCCAGCCATATGAGGTCTAGTATTGTCTTGCATTAGGAGGAACCCAGGGCCAATCGCACCAGCATATCATCTCACAAGGGGTCTGAGGATCTCATCTCGGTACCAAATAGCAGTCAGGCTACCTCTGGCGAGCACATGGAGGGCTGTGCAGCCCCCTAAAGAAATGCCACCCCACATCATTACTAACCCACTGCCAAACCGATCATGCTGGAGGATGTTGCAGGCAGCAGAACGTTCTCCATGGTGTCTCCAGACTCTGTCACGTGCTCAGTGTGAACCTGCTTTCATCTGTGAAGAGCACAGGGTGCCAGTGGTGAATTTGCCAATCTTAGTGTTCTCTGGCAAATGCCAAATGTCCTGCACAGTGTTGGGCTGTAAGTACAACCCCCACCTGTGGATGTTGGGCCCTTATACCACCCTCATGTTTCTGACCATTTGAGCAGCCACATGCACATTTGTGGCCCGCTGGAGGTCCTTTTACAGGGCTCTGGCAGTGCTCCTCATGTCCTCCTTGCACAAAGGTGGAGGTAGTGGTCCTGATGCTGGGTTGTTGCCCTCCTATGGTCTCCTCCACATCTCCTGATGTACTGGCCTGTCTCCTGGTAGTGCCTCCATGCTCTGGACACTATGCTGACAGACACAGCAAACCTTCTTGCCAAAGCTCGCATGTGTGCCATGATGTGACATCCTGGATGAGCTGCATTACCTGAGTCACTTGTGTGGGTTGTAGACTCTGTCTCATGCTCCCACTAGAGTGAAAGCACTGCCAGCATTCAAAAGTGACCAAACTATCAGCCAGAAAGCATAGGAACTGAGATGTGGTCTGTGGTCACCACTTGCTCCTTTATTGGGGATGTCTTGCTAACTGCCTATGCTTTCACCTGTTGTCTATTCCATTTGTACAACAGCATGTGAAATTGATTGTCAATCAGTGTTGCTACCTAAGTGGACAGTTTGATTTCACAGAAGTGTGATTGACTTGGAGTTTCATTGTGTTGTTTAAGTGTTCCCTTTATTTTTTTGAGCAGTGTTTATTGCATATTACTTAGAAACATTTAGGTCAACTAGAATCTCAGCCAATATCCCAGCAAAATAGACCAAGGTTTGAACTAGAATGGATAATAAGCCAGGCATGTGTGTGTATGTGTGTGTGTGTGTGTGTAATAGTGAGCCTAAACAAGTTCAGCACAACCTATTAGGCTAGAAGCTAGCATTCAAGAAACCCATTATTGATTTAATTAACTATATTTCAGAGGCAAGCTATATATCCCAATGTAACTGTGAGATAAAACGTTGTAGGTTCTTTATGCCTTTGCAAAAAGTTTTCTAGATAAGAAAATGAAAATATATTTTCTTTCTTGTTTTTCTTATGATCCTAACCTTAAGCAGTAGACATAAGCAGAGATAATCTGAACACTAAAAAGAAGAAGATATTTGAATCTGCTATATTGGTATGAAAGTAACAGCCCTGATGCCATTGACATTGGCAATCTGTAACCTAAGATCTGCAAACCAGAGATGCCCTGAAACTAACCTCCAGTCCAAGAAATTATGTTGTATCATTCCTTCTCTTTGACTTTTTTTTCACTGGTATTTGGAATATAATAGCAATAGAAATACCAACAGCACTTAGACTTACGCTTTACAGGCCTCTCTAAGTGGTTTACAGAGTCAGCATATTGCCCCAACAATCATTTTGCCAACTTCAGAAGGATGGAAGGCTGAGTCAACCTTGAGCCTGGTGAGATTTGAACTGCCAAATTGCAGGCAGGCAGCAGGCAACAGAAGTAGCCTGCAGTACTGCATTCTAACCACTGTGCCACCACGGCTCAATAGGCTGGAAACATGCCATCCATATAGATTTCAAGCCAAAGAATAATGCATGGGACTAAATAGTGAGTACAGCTTTATCGGGCTGAAATGATATTAAAAGGAAAAATTGATGTAGACTGGAATTCTGGAATATTAATTCATTTTTGCTTTGCATATTTGTAATTTTTAGGAATAATGTTACATTATTTTCCCACATTTACAATTGTACTGTACTGAATTGTACTGTAAACTGCCCAGAGTCATTTTGGATAGCAAGATGGATAGCATATACATTTAATTAAAAAAAGTACACTACCTGTAATAAATACGAAGAGTCTGCAGTTCTTCTTCTATACTTTTATATTGATGAATAACAGCTTCTCTCTCTTGTTGCATAGCAAGCAATTTTTCCTATGAAACAGCAGAAACAGAAAAAAGATGTTTCATTTTAAACAATGGAAAAAAAGTACCATTTTACAACAGATGGCACTATGTTTCATTTCAGCAGCACAGAGAATAGAAAAAGTTACGGAGGTTTTCTGAGAGATAAATGTAACTGTAATATAATGGAATCATAGGTAACAGTGCCTTGGAGTCAAATCTAAGAAGGTATGTTATACTTCAGTGTCCCGAATTCAGTAGTAAATAACCTTGGAGTCAAATCTAAGAAGGTATGTTATACTTCGGTGTCCTGAATTCAGTAGTAAACAACCATGTACCTCTAAGGAACCTGTGAAGAGGATATGACATAACAGACCTTTCTCACTGGTTCTGTTCAACAATCTAGAGCAGGGGTGTCAAACTCAATTTCATTGAAGGCCACATCAGCATTGTGTTTGACCTTGAGGGGCCAGGGTGGGTGTGGCCAAGGTGGGTGTGGCCAACTCAACATCACTTGTGTTGGGGTGCTTGTGGTGGCCTGAGCACTCTTCCAGCAAAAATGGGCTCCCAAGCTCAATTTCTGGCTGCGATGGCCTCCTACAACCCTCAGTCAGCAAGAATGGAGCTCATACAGCCCTCCCGAGCTTTGTTTTCTCTGGCAGAGGCACCATGACCCGGTCCTTCTCTGTTTCCAGAGTGGCCCTGCAGGCCAGATCTAAGCATCCCGGGGACCAGATTAAGTCCCCAGGCCTTGAGTTTGACATCCCTAATCTAGAGGCTGTACATAATCAAAGTCTTTCATATACATTGCTACTAGCCATTCAGAAACTCTAGTTATTCCAGAATAATTTGTTTCAATTATTCTTTTTAATATAACTTAAAAAATAAGATCTCAGAAGAATTTGAAAAAAACATTCAGTCACAAGAAGTGAGTGAAGTATATTAATTAAGGTATTGGACCAGGACAAATTAAAAGAGATCTCTTCACCCCCAATATGCTGCCTTGATCTCTTGGAGCAACACCTGAGGTAAATCTAGTAAATAAACAAACAAAAGTGCATAATATTCTAGAACAGGACATATAATTCTAGAGTTTTAGTAATTCTGGGCTCGTATATGTTCTTGTTTTAGAAAGTTAGAAAAGCAACACACATTGACCAGAAATCCATGTATTGTAGATCCAAATTTTCGTAGAATTCTCTAACCTGACTAAGATGGTGAGGAAGATGGCCAAGGCAGGAGTTCCATAAGAACTTGGTATATTCTCAGGAATAACTTGGTGTTATTTCTGAGAAGATCATATGCAACCGTCCACTATCTTCAAAATAAATTGGGCAAATCATCAGGTCCTCTGAGAAAAAGTTAAATTTACAGTTAAACACAAATGTGAAAAAGCAAACCTTCAAGTATTTGGTACTGAAATTACATAGCCTTTAAAGGCCATCTGCAGGAGATTCAGACACCAATGAACAGTCAAGGTTTAAAATTAATATAAGACTTATGAGGAACTAATCAACTCCATCAATATCAAGGGAGCTCCATTTTGTGTTGCTTAAAGTTTTCAATTTTTCAAAGGCAGCTGTACGTACAGTATAACTTTTTCTCATAAGCTGCTCTGGCTGGGAACAGTATAATATTATGAATTACTAGAAAAAAATGATTAGAACCAGAGCATTTTGATTTTTTCTCTCTTTAGTAGTATAATCTTTGTATTTTGTCCTGGCCCTCAATATTTATTTATAATATAGAATATATTTAGATACAGATGATTAGCAGCTACAGCTATGAAGTAGGCTTGGGAATCAGTGTATGTATGCGTAAGAAAATGTTCACTCTAAATCAGACCTGGGTATTTTATGGATTCTGGGCAGGGGTGGGGGACCAGTTCTGTCCACCTCTGTAGAACTGGTAGTTCTGAAAAGCAGCAGACAGAGAACATACATAGAACCAGTTCTATGTCTGCTGCTGTTTTGGCCCATCCGTCTGCCCGGGCTCTTACCTGACCTTTATTTCGCAAAATTGGTAAAATCACCGAACCAGAAGTTACACCAGTCAGATCCCACCCCTGACTCTGGGTCATATCCACCCATTCCTTTGGCTGCTCCTGTCCAACCCATGTGAGGTCAATCAGAAATTAGAAGTCAAATATAAATAAATGTATGACATGCATGCAATACAACTGCACCACTTTTATTTTGGAGGCAACTGCTATTTTTTTTAAAAAATTACATATGTGTATGAATGTGGGCCTATGCACTTTCACAGCCCTATTGGTTTGGTCCCAGTTTTCTCATGTGGCCCTTTAGGAAAATTAATTGACCACCCCAGCTCTAAATATAGTGGCTTCCTATCACAAATTCCTTTATTGATGAGTTTCAATGATACAATTCTTCCTTGTATCTTGATTCCTGACATTCAGCAGTTAAAATTCTGCTCATATGCTGAGCCATTTAAAGTTTGAACCTGAAGGTGTTTTTAGACTTGTAAACCAAACATACAAAACATAAAAATATTAACTAACCCAAACTATTTTCTGTAATTATACTGTACCGTTCCTAAATAACCTTCTTAAATATTGTGAAAAGCATGCCTGAATCAAAGTGGGTGGGTTGTTCCATGAGGCCAATAATTAACTGTCCCTGATAATTTTCAGTGTACTGTGAAGTACCATTGAAAGGTAGACTGGGAGGAAATGTTTGTAGCAGACACTCCCACTCAACAAGAGATTACCAGCAAGATTCTTTAGAGAGGTATCACACATGATACCCTTTTAGGATAAAGGTCAGGAGACATAAGTTCTGACCCTCTTTTAGTTTACAGTTTACACTTACTGACCTGGCAATTCTTCAGAAGAATAGTTCCCAGATTAGAGCAACAGAAGAGAGAAAAGAATTGGGGTAAATGGATTGAGGCATAACAATAAAGAAGGGAGGGGGGAATCCTAAACTTGCCATAATCTTCTCAACATAGAGCAAAGGAGTGAAGCATTGAGTGAAACAGAAACAGTAATAAATTTTCCAATCTAGGAGATAGGCACATGCTATTAGAAAGAGAAGTCTAGATCATATTAAAGAGGTCAAACTGTTTCCTTGCTTCTACCATTGCAGAATAAATATGCTGAACCTAGGGAATATACAGAAAATTGGATATAAGAAAACCAGACAAACTAGAACACTTCTCGTTAAAGCCCATGTCACACTGAACCAACGGATGCAAAGAGGATGTAAAACGGACAAAAAACCTTGCCATCCGTTCAAAAACGCGATGTACTCACTGCCTCCGTTTGGCTTCCTCTCTATCCGTCCAGCATCCGTTTATGGATGTTTCATCCGCTCCAAAAGTTTTGGGCTGCCCAAAACTTTTGCGTGGAAAATGTATCCAGTTCGTCCGTTCTGCATCTGTTAGGCACCCGCTAGGCATCCGCTATGCATCCGTTACGCATCCGCTATATCCGCTAGGCGTCCGCTACGCATCTGCGGAACTCCATCCGCCCAGACGCAGGGAGGAAGTGGAACGGATGCAGAACGGATGCAGAACGGAAACAAAGCGTTTAAAATGGAAAAAACGTTCGCAGAGGGGACCTATCTCAGATATTAAGGATGTCTAGAGGATGCCTAGAGGATGCCTAGCGGAAAACCTATACTGCCTATAAAAAGGGGGAGCAACTCGCCTGCATCTCACTTTCAGAACAGCAGCCCAGTGGTGCAGACCTCTGCAGCCTTCATCTGACTCTTCCTCTTCCACAGCATCCAGTCATGTCCACCGTGGATTGTAACAAAGTCCTTTCGGCAGCCACCATCGTTCTGCAACAGTGCGAAGCCATCTGCAGGCTCTGTGAACTCTACTGCAAGAAGAAAAGGAGCCACCCAAAAAGAGTCTGGATCCGAAGATGGTTCACCAGAAGAGCAGAGGACGGACTGTACAACAAGCTGATGGTGGAGCTAAGGAACGAAGACACTCGTGCATTCCAAAACTTCATGCGGATGCCTCCAGCCATGTTTGACGAAATTGTGCAGCGGCTGACACCCAGGTTGACCAAGGCAAACACCAGCTTCCGGCCCAGCCTGGAACCTGGGCTCAAGGTGGCACTCACTATGCGCCACCTGGCCTCAGGGACCTCCTACAGGAGCATGCAGTACGGCTGGAGGGTGCCATCCAACACCATCAGCATTGTGGTCAGAGAAGTGGTGCAGGCCATCATCGAAGAATACAAGGAGGAGCTCCTCCAGTACCCCTCCACTGAAGAAGGATGGAAGAAAGTTGCAGAGCAGTGGTATCAGAAGTGGAACTTACCACACACCGTTGGAGCCATAGATGGCAAGCACATGGCCTGCAAATCTCCACCCAACTCGGGGTCCACTTATTTCAACTCCAAGGGCTTCTTCAGTATCATCCTCTTCGTCATGGTCGATGCTGACTACAAGTTCATGTACATCGATGCTTCAGGCAACGGCTCATCTTCAGATGCCCAGGTATACAACACCAGTCACCTCAAGGAGGAGCTGGAAGGCAACCTCATCGTGGGCTTCCCAGATCCAGAAGCCCTGCCCAACGACACACAAGATGTGCCCTACTTCATCGTGGGGGATGACGCCTTCTCCCTCACAACCTACCTCATGAAGCCTTACACCTCCAGACTCCTCACCCGTGAAGAGAGGATCTTCAACTACAGGCTGTCCAGGGCAAGGTAGGTGGTGGAGAACGCCTTTGGCAACCTGGCCAACAGGTTCCAGGTACCTCTCACCACCATGCAGCATTGCCCAGAGACCGTGAGGAGGATCATGGAAGCTTGCTGCATCCTGCACAATCTCATGCGCACCCGCTACCCAGTCTTGCAGAACAGGCTCGTGGACCTCCAGCAAGGCAATGGGGACATGGAGCCTGGGGAATGGAGGCAAGGGCGAAACCTGATAGACACTGAGGATGTGCCAGGCCCCAACAGAGCCTCACATGAAGCGAAGAAGCAGCGCAACCTCCTGAGACACTGGTGCAACTCCCCAGCTGGAGCAGTGGAGTGGCAAGACAGGATGGTAGATGCTTAATGGATGCTTCCTTCAGCCTGTTTAATCACACGGATGAGATTGGGCCATGTATGTTTGGTTGGCCTACAATGAACAGGGCGTTTAATAAAGAGTTGTGTTTATGTTGACATGTGTGGATAATTATTACATTATTATTGATAATAAAGGGCCATAGGTGTGGCACCTGGGAGGGTGGACCATACAGTCCCACTATGCTTGCACTGGAGGTTTATCTATCCCACAGCTATTACCCATCCCAAAGGTATCCCTGCCCATCCCACTGCTATCTCAACCCATCCCAATGCTATCTTAACACATCCCACAAGCATGCAAAGGCTTAAACCATTTCTAAAAGTTTCCAGCAAGACTTTATTAAAAAAAAAGAAATGAAGCAAGCGTGTGAATCAAAACTAGACTTTATTAACAACAAGCTATAAAACAAAAATGAGTCTCTGGCACTCCTCTTGGTCGCTCAGTCTCAGGGGTGAAGGGTCCAGGTGCTGTGGAGGTGGCTGGTGCTGGAGTGCTTGTCATCAGCTCCTCCAGAAGCAGTAGCAGCAGAAGCCCCAGCCCCAGAAGAGCGAGCCCGTTCTGCAGAAGCCCCAGCAGAACCAGAGTGAGGACCAGGGGGCGGGATGATAGCCCTGTCCCTCTTGCAAGGGCTGGCAGCAGATGGCTGAGGCTTGCTGTGCTTCCCCATGGTTGTGGGGTTGCTGTCTGGCAGGGAGGCTGGCAGGAACCAAGGCTGGCAGGAAGGCTGGCAGGGAGGCAGGCACCAAGGCTGGCAGGAAGGCTGGCAAGGAGACAGGCACCAAGGCTGGCAGGAAGGCTGGCAGGCAGGGAGGCACCAAGGCTGCAGGAAGGCTGGCACCAAGGCAGGCACCAAGGCTGGCAGGGAGACAGGCACCAAGGCTTGCAGGAAGGCTGTCAGGCAGACAGGCACCAAGGCTGGCAGGCAGACATGAACCAAGGCTTGTAGGCAGGCAGGCACCAAGGCTGGCACCAAGGCAGGCACCAAGGCTGCCAGGGAGACAGGCACCAAGGCTGGCAGGAAGGCTGGCAGGCAGGCAGGCACCAAGGCTGGCAGGCAGACATGAACAAAGGCTGGCAGGAAGGCAGGCAGCAAGGCTGGCAGGCAGACTGGCTGGCAGCAATGCTTGCAGGCAGGTTGGCAGCAAGGCTGGCAGGGAGGCTGGCAGGGAGGCTGGCAGGGAGGCTGGCAGCAAGGCTGGCAGGCAGACATGCAGGCAGGGCAGGCAAGGCAGCCAATCCGTCTGGCAGCACGTCTTTCCTCTGAATGGCGACCTGCTTCCGAGCTGCTTCCGTTATATCTGCGAGGCTGACGCAATGCATCCTCCCCGCATGCGCAATTAACGCCAGGCTTCCGCTAGGCTTCCGCTGTGCATCCGCTGTGCATCCGCTTCATCCGCTCGGTGTCTGTTCTGCATCCACTGTATCCGTTCTGCGTCCGCTTCGGTGAGGCCCCCCGGAAGCCCTGCGGATGTGCCATCTGCTCCCATCTGCTTCCATCCGCTAGGCTTCCGTTCCGCATCCACTTTGCATCCGCCCTGCGTCCTCCCCGCGTCTGTGTTATCCGCTCCGGTTATGCAAATTTTTGCCCCTTTTGAGAGTGGATAACAACGGATGGAACATTTTGCTCGTCCGCTGTGTCCTTTTTGCATTCGTTGGGCAGTGTGACAAGGGCTTGACATTTTTCAAGAAGAATTTTAATTCATTTTTGTGAGAGCATTATTTTCAGTTTGAACTGGTAGAATTTAAGATACAAATTCTTCTTAGTTTTGTCTGAGCAGCTAAATATAGTGGAATTTATCAGACAATAATTTCTGAATAATCTATATGTGAAAATATAGAAATCTGAAAAGATAATTTCAGCACCATTTTGACTTAAGAAGTTTTAGAATTTGGAATTACAGCTTTCTATGGCCTGGCAAAAATGCTACACATATAGCTATTTTCTTATGTATAAATATAAATATATTACCAGTGTAGGATCCTTATTTTAGTTTAAAAGTTAGATAAAATAAATAGTCTGGGTGGGGATCTTTACAAGGTCTCAGTTCAGACACACAAGCAATAACCACTACAAAGAATTTTTCCATCTTCCACAAAGTTAAGACATAAACATGTCACCCACTGTTTTTAAAGGAAGAACGACATGACGTTTACATTTCTTTCAACCTTACAGTATACAAAAGATATACATGTTTTTTCAGTCTTCAAAATAAGCAATAATCTTCACCCTGCATAATAAATATGTAATATATACCTTAATTATCTAATAGCAATAACTGTGAAAGTAATAACTTTCAACCAACATAACACTGGGAAAAGGAAATGATGCTACAAAAAGACGAAAACATTAGATTAAATACTATAAATGAAATATCAAGCAATGTTATATTTATTACTATATAATATAAATAGGCAGAAACAGAGCAAATATATGATGAACTACATTGAGTAAATTGGGGCAAGATTTATTTACGGATAACAGATTCTGTCAAAGTATCAATGAGAAATCATTTTATTCTTCAGGATAAATTCACCTACGTCCATGATTCCTGTATCCATATCTGTATAAGCATGTGGCAGTTTTTCCTCATTACAGAGGAGTTATGTATCATCTTCATAGCTTCCATAACCCTGTCAGTGTATCATCTTAAAAATAGGTCAAGGTGCCTTTGTATACTTTTTACTTTAGTCAAATACACAATCAAGTTAA
Source organism: Laticauda colubrina (assembly GCA_015471245.1). Lineage (NCBI taxonomy): Eukaryota > Metazoa > Chordata > Lepidosauria > Squamata > Elapidae > Laticauda > Laticauda colubrina. Next base: position 29,588,157 of record BLBF01000005.1, read on the forward strand.
CTTAATTTGCAACATTAATTTTTTTGCCTGATTCAGGGCCAGCTTTTGGCATTGGTATAGGGCTTCAAAACTGAGTGGATGCCAACTCTACCTCTCCTTCTGAATCATTCTAAAAATACAAATCTTTATATCAATGAGAAGTAGCAGCATTAATCAGTGTTGCCGAGAGTGCCATATGCCCCTCAGATGGCACTGCCCTTGATAGCCAAAGTGCAACACAGGCAAAAACTGCAAATCATTTCAAGCATGCAACATTCTTGCCCAAACTCAAAAGAGAACCAACCAAGCTTGCACTTAAAAAAGCAGGGGGAAGCAAAGTATATCATGTAAGCATATACAGTGGAACTTTGGGTTGCGAATGCTGCTGTTTGTTACCAAATCGGGTCATGATTCAAAAATTGGATGGTGAACAAAATTGAAAGATTCCCTTTCTACGCTAATTTCCCCTTCGGCACCATTTTTTTGATGGTCGTGTTTCCAGACAACCAAATCGGGTTGCAACTGGAATCCAGGAACAGATTACGGTCGTGACCCAAGGCTCCACTGTATAGTTTTTTGCCTTGCCAAAGGACCATGTGTTTAAACACATTGTCTTTTGCCTCTTCTCTGTGAAGTTATTCTTCTCCAATGGCCTGGCACAGTTATACATCCTTATAGGCCTTCCACATTATTCTCTGTTTTTCCCCATCTGACCCTTCTCAGATTTCCTTTTCTGCTCTCTTCTACCACTTTCCCTTCTCTCCTAAGCCTTTTTAGAAATCATTTAAAATCATTGTAGATTTTTTTTAAAATGTTAAAAATGCTACAAATTTAAGGTAACTTAATTCATGCAATAGTCAAATATAAGCAATAAGATAATAGTCAAAAGTACAAAAGGAATTCTGGCCCACCCATTTGGATGGTTGTGCAGACATCAACGTAGTCCTCATACTGACTACAAAGTGACCATTATACATTTCTGTCCTAGTGCTGAATAAATTAGAATGGAAACAATGAAAGGGATACAGTATTCTATCAGTCTAAAGGGCCTATCACATAGGCCGACGGATGCAAAAAGTATGTAAAAAGGACACAGCGGACGAGAAAATTTTCCATCCATTGTTATCCGCTCTCAAAAGTGTCCCAAATTTGCATAAACAGAGCGGACAACAACGGAAAGGAACGGACAGGGGGAGGATGTAGCCAGGATGTTAAGTGGATGCTCCATGGAAGCCTCGCGGATGGAAGCGGATGGAAGTGGATGGCACATCCGGAGGGCTTCCAGGGGAGCACAGCGAAGAGGATGCGCAGCAGAAGGAGCGGATGCAGAGCGCATGCAGAGCGGATGCCTAGCGGATGACGCGGATGAATCATGGACGCCTAGCGGATGCCTAGCGGAGGCAAAGCGTTCACTGCGCATGCGGGGAGGATGCATTGCATCAGCCCCATGGATATAAAAGGATGCAGCTTGCAAGCAGGTCACCATTCAGAGGAAAGACCTGCTACCAGACACATCTCCAGCCAACAACCATGGGGAAGAAGAGGAAGCCTGTGCCATCTTCTGCCAGCCCTGGCAAGAAGGACAGGGCCACCATCCCACCCCCTGGCCCTGACTCTGCTTCTGCTGGGGCTTCTGCTGGTGCTGCTCCTAGTGCTGGGGCTTCTGCTGGTGCTTACTCTGCTGGCATTGCTCCTGGTGCTGGTGCTTCTGCTGGTGCTTACTCTGCTGGCGCTGCTCCTGGTCCTGCTGGTGCTGCTGGTGCTTACTCTGCTGCTGCTGCTCCTGGTCCTGCTGGTGCTGCTTTTGCTGGTGGTGGTGGTGTGGTGGAGCAGCCCCTAGAACCTCGAAGCCCCTCTGATGAGGGCCCAGAAGGCCCTGCCAGAGGGAGGAAGAGGCATACGCGAGATAGGGAGAGGAGGCAATACTCAATCAAAGAGGAACAGGAGGATGAGGTGCTCGAATGGCTGAGGGAGAACAAGTACCTATGGCGGGAGGAACACAGGCTCTATCGAGGCACCAAGAGGAAGCAGGCGGCTTGGAGAGAGAAGGCGGAGAGCCTGGGCTAAACTTCTGAGGTCCTCTTCGGGTGGTGGAAGCACATGCACACCTGGTATGCGAAGCTGCACTTCCAGAAGTCGGGCCAGGCCGTGGTCAAGCTCACCGACCGGGAGACCTACATGATGGCCAAGTGCAGCTTCTTGGAGGGTGAGATCCGCCACTGAGGAGCAGCCCCTCTCACAACCCTCTCTCTCAGGCAGCCCACAGAGACCCAGTACTCTTCTGGCCAAGAGTCTGCTCCTGTGTCCAGGCAGGTATCTGTGGAGCGTCCCATGACGGACACCCCCCCGACAGCTGCACTCCCCGTGGCGGAGCGCGTGGAGGGCCCCCTGACGCAGTGGGAGCAAGGAGAGGGCACTGCCACCAGAGACCAACCCACCCCCACCCCCAGCTCCACCTCCACAGAAAGCAGGCAGAGAGCCACACTGTCCTGCTGGTGATCAGGGACACCATCAAAAGCAGCGTAGAAATCCTCTCTCAGCTGGTACACCGACATACCATCCTCAAACCGCAAGCCCATCCTCACCTACGTCAACCAGACCCTCATGGACATGTCCGAATCACAGTACCAAGTGATCAAGGAGAGGATCACAGGTCTTCTGCACAACCCTCCAGGCCCAGCTGAACCTGCTCCGACGCAGTCCAGGTCTGCTTCTCCACCCCAGGTGATGTCACAGCCCTTCCAAGGTTTTCCACAGGCTCTCACCTACCAAGGCTATGGCTACCAGGAGTTCCAGCAGCACAGGCAGCCCTTCCCAGTCCAGGCACAGGTTCATCGAACACCACCGATGCCACTGACGCCACCAATGCCAGTGATGCCACAGATGCCACCCATGCCACAGATGCCATCCACGCCACAGATGCCACTCATGCCTCACCTCGCTCACCTGCAGACCAGACAGCCCCACTACACTCCTCCTTCCTCCACCCCACAGCCAAGCCCATCCTCAGAACATCTGCCATCGGTCTTGGGACTGACACCCCATGTCATGGAGGAAGGGGCTCTCAACATCACGGGACTGAGCCAGCTCTCTGAGAGCTTCCTCCACACACCATTCCCTGTTGTCCTCTCGGGGCCAGGCACCCCAATGATGCCTCAGACCAGCACTCCAGCAGCAGCCACCTCCACAGCACCTGGACCCTTCACCCCTGAGACTATGGGCATGCCTCAGAGTGACTGAGAAGAGTGCCAGAGACTGGGTTGCTACCTGTTGACTTTATCTTTGCTTGGGACACTTTACTTGGGTCATTTTGCTTTTACAGTTTGTTGTTAATAAAGTTTATCTTTGCTTCACACACTTGGTTCAGTTCTTTTAGTAAATAAAGTCTTGGTGGAAACTTTTAGAAATGGTTTAAACCTTTGCATGCTTGTGGATAAGGATAGCAGTGGGATGGGCAGGGATACCTGTGGGATGGGTAATAGCTGTGGGATGGGTTAGGATAGCAATGGGATAGATAAGCCTCCAATGCAAGCACAGTGGGACTGTATGGTCCACCCTCCCAGGTGCCACACCTATGGCCCTTTATTATCAATAACAATGTAATCATTCATCCACACATTTCAACATAAACACAACTCTTTATTAAATGCCCTGTTCACTTTAGGGCTACTCAACATATATGGCCCAATCTCATCAGTGTGATGAGACAGGCTGAAGGAAGCATCCATTAAGCATCTACCCTCCAGTGTAGATGCTTAAGCATCTTGCACCAGTGTTTCAGGAGGTTGCGCTGATTCTTCCCTTCACGTGAAGCTCTGTTGGGGCCTTGCACATCCACAGTATCTATCAGGTTTCGCCCTTGCCTCCATTCCCCAGGCTCCATGTCCCCATTGCCTTGTTGGAAGTCCACGAGCCTGTTCTGCAAGACTGGGTAGCGGGTGCGCATGAGATTGTGCAGGATGCAGCAAGCTTCCATGATCCTCCTCACGGTCTCTGGACGATGCTGCATGGTGGTGAGAAGTACCTGGAACCTGTTGGCCAGGATGCCAAAGGTGTTCTCCACCACCCGCCTTGCCCTGGACAGCCTGTAGTTGAAGATCCTCTCTTCATGGGTGAGGAGTCTGGAAGTGTAGGGCTTCATGAGGTAGGTTCTGAGGGAGAAGGCGTCATCCCCCATGACGAAGTAGGGCACACCTTGTGTGTCATTGGGTAGGGGGTCTGGATCTGGGAAGCCTATGATGAGGTTGCGTTCCATCCTTGAGGTGAGTGGCGTTGTATACCTGGGCATCTGAAGATGAGCCGTTGCCTGAAGCATCGATGTACATGAACTTGTAGTCAGCATCGACCATGACGAAGAGGATGATGCTGAAGAAGCCCTTGTAGTTGTGATAAGTGGACCCTGAGTTGGCTGGAGCTTTGCAGGCCACGTGCTTCCCATCTATGGCTCCAACTGTGTGGGGAAGTTCCACTTCTGATACCACTGCTCTGCAACTTTCTTCCAGCCTTCTTCAGTGGAGGGGCACTGGAGGAGCTCCTCCAGGTATTCTTCGATGATGGCCTGCACCACTTCTCTGACCACAATGCTGATGGTGTTGTGTGGCACCCTCCAGCCGTACTGCATGCTCCTGTAGGTGGTCCCGGAGGCCAGGTGGCGCAGAGTCAGTGCCACCTTCAGTCCAGGGTCCAGGCTGGGCCGGAAGTTGGTGCTCTGCTTGGTCAACCTGGGTGTCAGCCGCTCCACAACTTCGTCAAACATGGCTGGTGGCATGAATGGTGGTGGTTCTGGTGGTTCTGGAATGCACAAGAGTCTTCGTTCCCCAGCTCCACCATCAGCTTCTTATACAGTCCGTACTCGGCTCTTCTGGCGATCCATCTTTGGACCCAGACACTTCTTGGCTACCTCCTTTTCTTTGCGTAGAACAGGTGAAAGAGCCTGGAGAGGGCTTCGCACTGTTGTAGAACAATGGCGGCTACCAAAAGGAGTGTGTGATGATCCATGGTGGAGATGATTGGATGCTGTGTAAGAGCAAGAGCCAGATGAAGGCTGAAGAGTTCTGCAACGCAAGGCTGCTGGACTGAACGTGAGATCCAGGTGATTTCTTCCCCTTTTTATAGGAAACATAGGTTTTCCGCTAGGTGTCCTTTTGCATCCTCTAGGCATCCTGCAGACATCCTAAATATCTGAGATACGTCCCCTATACGAACATTTTTTCCGTTTTAATGCTTTGTATGCGAGCTGCATCCATTTTCATCCTTTCTACGCCTGTGCTACTAATGCTGAGCGTCCGTTCCATGTCCGTTTCACTTCCTCCCTGTGTCCATTTTCCGCTGGAGCGGATGTGAGTTGCGCGGATGCGCAGCGGATGCCCAGTGGATAGAGCGGATGCGAAACAGATGACGACGGACGTATAACGGATGTTCCCCATATGCGTAGCGGATGTATAATGGACGCGTTGGATAGTTTACCTGCTCAAAAAGTTTTGTGCAGCTCAAAACTTTTTGAGCGGATGAAATGTCAGTAGACAGATGCTGGAGGGATAGAGAGTATGAAAAACGGACGCAGTGAGTACAGAATGGATGCATCGCGTTAACCAACGGATGGCAAGTGTTTCTCTCCGTTTTACATCCTCTTTCCATCCGTTGGTGCTGTGTGACAGGGGCTTAAATGCTTAAAAGAAAAGACCTGTAAATTGTGCTTTTCTATATACCTAAGAGGTCACAGTGTAGGACAAAGAAGAAAGTTCAACAGAAACTGATATCTTTATCGAGATTGTATAGATTAAAATACCAAGTTCCAAAATAATTTGTTACTTGGGACATACCCTGACCAAAATATTTTAATCTTACATAAGAAAAAAATTAGGAAGGCCTGCCAGGGATTTAAAAAAAAATATTTCCAATGAGAAAATTTATATAAATCAAAGAGTTAAAAAGTAAATTAAGCTGGAAAGTTCGGAGAACTAAAATTTAAAAATATATTCAACAATGAATCAAAACCACCACAACTGAAAATCAACAAGAATGCATGCTATGATCATGAAAGTTAACATCAAATCTATGGTTACTTGCATGATTAATGTTCCTTTCCAAAGATACTGTTTCAGAGTGGAACGCTTCCTTCAGGAAGTGGGAATGTTTTCCAAAGAAGAAAACCCAAAGAATAATGTAAATTTTCATCCATCTGGCATGCAAAAAGAAATATTGGGATTTGAGCTTTTGTTCAATGACATAAAAAACCAAAATGAAAAACAGTTGTTTAAAAATGATACATGCTGGGAGCTGAGTAAGGAGGAAAAAGCCATTAGATAACAATATCCCTTAAGAGTTATATACAACTTCACAGTCTTCACTAAGCGGTTTACAGAGTCATCCCCCAAAAACTGGGTCCTCATTTTACTTCCAAATGGAAGGCTGACTAAACCTTGAGCCGTTCAGAATCAAACTGAAGTAGTGAGTTAGCCTGCAGTACTGTATTCTAACCACTGTGCCACCACAGCTCTTATGATGATGATGATGATGATGATGATGATAAGGGTAAAGGACATGAAAAAATTTCAGATGAGTTTAAATTTTCACTACAGTTGCAGGGCCATATCAGATTCATTATATCCTTCAGAGTTCAAAATGAATTTTGGAGGGAGGGAATAGGATAGGATGCATGCTAAAGCCCATGTCACACTGAACCAACGGATGCAAAGAGGATGTAAAACGGACAAAAAAGCTTGCCATCCGTTGGAAAACGCGATGTACCCACTGCCTCCGTTTTGCTTCCTCTCTATCCGTCCAGCATCCGTCTATTGACGTTTCATCCGCTCAGAAAGTTTTGGGCTGCCCAAAACTTTTGCGTGGAAAATGTATCCAATGCATCCATTCTGCATCCGCTACACATCCGCTACGCATCCGTTCTGCATCCGTTACGCATCCGCGATATCCGCTAGGCATCCGTTCCACATCCACGCAACTCGCATCAGCTCGGACGCAGGGAGGAAGCGGAACGGACGCAGAACAGATGCAGAACGGATGCAGAATGGATGCAGCACGGAAACAAAGCGTTTAAAACGGAAAAAACGTTCACAGAGGGGACCTATCTCGGATATTAAGGATGCCTAGAGGATGCCTAGAGGATGCCTAGCGGAAAACCTATATTTCCTATAAAAAGGGGGAGCAACTCATCTGCATCTCACTTTCAGAACAGCAGCCCAGCTGTGCAGACCTCTGCAGCCTTCATCCGGCTCTTCCTCTTCCACAGCATCCAGTCATGTCCACCGTGGATTGCAACAAAGTCCTTTCGGCAGCCACCATCATTCTGCAACAGTGCGAAGCCATCTGCAGGCTTTGTGAACTCTACTGCGAGAAGAAAAAGAGGCAGCCAAAAAGAGTCTGGGTCCGAAGATGGTTCACCAGAAGAGCAGAGGACGGACTGTACAGCAAGCTGATGGTGAAGCTCAGGAACGAAGACACTCGGGCGTTCCAGAACTTCATGAGGATGCCTCCAGCCATGTTTGACGAAATTGTGCAGCGGCTGACACCCAGGTTGACCAAGCAGAGCACCAGCCTCCGCCCCAGTCTGGAACCTGGGCTCAAGGTGGCACTCACTCTGCGCCACCTGGCCTCCGGGACCACCTACAGGAGCATGCAGTATGGCTGGAGGGTGCCATCCAACACCATCAGCATTGTGGTCAGAGAAGTGGTACAGGCCATCATCGAAGAATACAAGGAGGAGCTCCTCCAGTACCCCTCCACTGAAGAAGGATGGAAGAAAGTTGCAGAACAGTGGTATCAGAAGTGGAACTTCCCCCACACCGTTGGAGCCATAGATGGCAAGCACGTGGCCTGCAAATCTCCACCCAACTCGGGGTCCACTTATTTCAACTACAAGGGCTTCTTCAGCATCATCCTCTTCGCCATGGTCGATGCTGACTACAAGTTCATGTACATCGATGCTTCAGGCAAAGGCTCATCTTCAGATGCCCAGGTATACAACGCCACTCACCTCAAGGAGGAGCTGGAAGGCAACCTCATCATGGGCTTCCCAGATCCAGAACCCCTGCCCAACGACACACAAGATGTGCCCTACTTCATCGTGGGGGATGACGCCTTCTCCCTCACAACCTACCTCATGAAGCCCTACACCTCCAGACTCCTCACCCGTGAAGAGAGGATCTTCAACTACAGGCTGTCCAGGGCAAGGCGGGTGGTGGAGAACGCCTTTGGCATCCTGGCCAACAGGTTCCAGGTACCTCTCACCACCATGCAGCATAGCCCAGAGACCGTGAGGAGGATCATGAAAGCTTGCTGCATCCTGCACAATCTCATGCGCACCCGCTACCCAGTGTTACAGGACAGGCTTGTGGACCGTCAGCAAGGCAATGGGGACATGGAGCCTGGGGAATGGAGGCAAGGGTGAAACCTGATAGACACTGTGGATGTGCAAGGCCCCAACAGAGCCTCACGTGAAGGGAAGAAGCAGCGTAACCTCCTGAGATGCTGGTGCAACTCCCCAGCTGGAGCAGTGGAGTGGCAAGACAGGATGGTAGATGCTTAATGGATGCTTCCTTCAGCCTGTCTCATCACACGGATGAGATTGGGCCATGTATGTTGGGTGGGCCTACAATGAACAGGGCGTTTAATAAAGAGGTGTGTTTATGTTGACATGTGTGGATGATTATTGCATTATTATTGATAATAAAGGGCCATAGGTGTTGCACCTATGAGGGTGGACCATACAGTCCCACTATGTTTGCGCTGGAGGTTTATCTATCCCACAGCTATTACCCATCCCAAAGGTATCCCTGCCCATCCCACTGCTATCTCAAGCCATCCCACTGCTATCTTAACCCATCCCACAAGCATGCAAAGGCTTAAAACATTTCTAAAAGTTTCCAGCAAGACTTTATTAAAAAAAAAGAAATGAAGCAAGTGTGTGAATCATAAATAGACTTTATTAACAAGAAGCTATAAAACAAAAATGAGTCTCTGGCATCTTCTTGGTCGCTCAGTCTCAGGGGTGAAGGGTCCAGGTGCTGTGGAGGTGGCCTGTGCTGGAGTGCTTGTCATCAGCTCCTCCAGAAGCAGAAGCAGCAGAAGCCCCAGCCCCAGAAGAGCGAGCCCGTGCTGCAGAAGCCCCAGGAGAACCAGAGTGAGGGCCAGGGGGCGGGATGGTAGCCCTTTCCCTCTTGCCAGGGCTGGCAGCAGATGGCTGAGGCTTGCTGTGCTTCCTCATGGTTGTGGGGTTGTTGGCTGGCAGGGAGGCTGGCAGGAACCAAGGCTGGCAGGGAGGCTGGCAGGGAGGCAGGCACCAAGGCTGGCAGGAAGGCTGGCAGGCAGGCAGGTACCAAGGCTGGCAGGCAGGCAGACAGCAAGGCTGGCAGGCAGGCTGGCAGGCAGGCACCAAGGCTGGCAGGAAGGCTTGCACCAAGGCAGGCACCAAGGCTGGCAGGGAGGCAGGCACCAAGGCTTGTAGGAAGGCTGGCAGGCATGCAGGCACCAAGGCTGGCAGGCATGCAGGCACCAAGGCTGGCAGGCAGACATGAACCAAGGCTGACAGGAAGGCTGGCAGGCAGGCAGACAGCAAGGCTGGCAGGGAGGTTGGCAGAATGGCTGGCAGGCAGGCAGACAGCAAGGCTGGCAGCAAGGCTGGAAGCAAGGCTTGCAGGCAGACATGCAGGCAGGACAGGCAAGGCAGTCGATGTGTCTGGAAGCAGATCTTTCCTCTGAATGGCTACCTGCTTCTGAGCTGCTTCCGTTATATCCACGGGGCTGACGCAATGCATCCTCCCCGCATGTGCAATTTACACCAGGCATCCATTAGGCTTCCGCTGTGCATCCGCTGTGCATCCGCTTCATCCGCTAGGCTTCCGCTCTGCATCCGCTGTATCCGTTCCGCGTCTGCTTTGCTGAGGTCCCCCGGAAGCCTAGCGGACGTGCCATCTGCTCCCATCCGCTTCTATCCGCTGGGCTTCCATTCCGCATCCGCTTTGCATCTGCCCTGCGTCCTCCACGTTTCTGTGTTATCCGCTCCGGTTATGCAAATGTTTGCCCCTTTTGAGCGCGGATAATAACAGTTGGAACATTTTTCTCGTCTGCTGTGTCCTTTTTGCATCCGTTGGGCAATGTGACATGGGCTTAATGTACATTTATGTGCTTCGGGCTTCCATAGGCATCAGTTTAGCTGATGTGTAACCAAATGCAAATACAGACTTTATTTAGTTTGATATACCATGGCTTATTTTGCCATGTTAAAAGCATAATGTCAGAACATTATGGAATTAAAATGATCCAAGATTACCTAGATTTCAATCTGGGTTACTTTCTACTTACTAATGAGCTAATCATGAATCAGAACTTGCTTGTATCTGATCATACCAAATAGACCTGTAGTCTATTAATTAATGTCAAACAAATTAATATCAAACAAATGGCAATTTCAAATCTTGAAGTTTCTTCAAATAAAAGCTTTGTCTTACATATTGGCAAAAAAAAATCAGAAAATAAAATGCAAGCTTAATAGTCAAGACCTTATTGATGACCCAAAGTCAAGGACTTTGGAGTTCTCATTTCAAATGGTCTAAGTGCTAGATCCCACTGTAACTACATAGCCAAAAAGGCATTAAGAGTTGTAAACCTAATCCTGCATAGCTTTTTCTCCGGTAATATCCCTCTACTAACTAGAGCATACAAGACATTTACTGGACCAATAATTGAAAACAGCTCATCAGTCTGGAACCTGCATTACATATCTGATATTAACACAATTGAGAAAGTTCAGAAATATTTCACAAGAAGAGTTCTCCGCTCCTCTACTTGTAGCAGAATACCTTATGCCACCAGTTGAAATTTTAGACCTAGACAGCCTAGAACTACATTGCCTTCAGTTCGAACTAAGTATAGTACATAAAATTATATATTGCACTGTCCTACCTGTCAACAAATACTTCAGCTTCAACCACAACAATACAAGAGCACACAATAGATACAAACTCAAGGTAAACCGCACCAAATTTGATTGCAGGAAATAAAACTTCAGCAACAGAGTGGTCAATGTCTGGAATACTCTACCTGACTCTGTGGTTTCTTCCCCAAACCCAAAAACTTTAACCTTAGACTGTCTACTATTGACCTCACCCCTTTCCTAAGAGGTCTGTAGGGGGAGTGCGTAAGCACACCAACGTGCCTACCATCCCTATCCTATTTTCTTTTTTTTTCCTTATTCATATCCATTTCATGTATTCATAACCATGTTTATACTTATACCTGTTATCTAATAATCATTGAAAAAATAAAATAAATAGTAGATCCCAAGGTATCTATGTGCTATTTTCATAGAAATATTGAATTTGAGTTGGAAAGCCAAGGCTATATTGTGGCCTGCAAGATTAGAAGTACTGTATGAATTACTCACACAATGAAAGAGTATTTGTATGGGATACATATTATATTAAGTTGTTTGAACAGTAATTTTGAAGTGAGATGATGCCTGTGATAACTGAAAGAATTTTATAGTGTTAACTATATTAAGGAACAATTTAGTGAGAGATATTTTACTGAATATGGCATTTTAGGAAAGCTAAAGGGCAGTATTGTTTACCTAGAATTGCAGTCCTGGAAAGAATCTTAAGGATTATCCAGTACAGCTCTCCTGCACTAAAACAGAAATCATTATACCTCAAAAATCCCCAACAATTGCTTATCTGTGGCCTTCTTTAAAATAACCATTGACAAGTTTCTATGACTTAATCTTTCTGTTAGAAACCTTTGTTTAATGTTTCATTTAAATTACTTACTCAAAACTCTGCTGTCTTTCACTCTACTCTCACTGCAATAAATAACTATTGCTTTCCATCTTCTTTATAGCAGTGTTTGAAAACTGCTTTGTTCACATAATCTCTTTTCTTCTAGACATCGAGAATGAAGCCTGATTTCCAGACTGAAAACAGAGACGTAGGTGGATAGATGTAGTTTCTCTTTGATTCTGGGCTTATTTGGAAAAAAGAGGTGTCTACTGTGCAATTTTTCCAGCTTGATTCCACCTGCTGCTTTTATAGCCACCATTATAATGGTAATGTTATAGCCAGAAACAGGGTGGTGGTACAGAACTAGAGAACTGAGATAGAGGTTTCTGATATAAACTGAACAGGATTATGATTAAAGTGATATTTGAACCAGAAATAACTTTTAATTTTCCTTAGCTACAATGTCATGTTAGTTTCAGGAAGAAAATAAACAAATTTAAGTTTCAAAGAAAATTAGTGCCCGTTTTAACATTACAGTTTTTAGTGATGAAATCCGTTAGGCATTTGTAGTGGAAATTAACATTAATAACCTCATATATATTATAGTTGCCTTGAAAATGATATACTATCTTAGACTTTTTATATATTATGCAGAAGTTCCCAGTCTTTTCTATACCCCACATTCCTAGAACGCTCCTGATATATTCTCGCATCCTGTAAAAATAATTATATGCACATAATTATACATATACACTATAATTTTGAAACTTCTAAACCCATGTTTCCACATCCCCTGGAATATTGTCTCACACCCCTGGTTGGTTATGTGCCTTCTAATGAGAGTTGTGTCAAAAAATAACCTTAATAATTAAAGTTATCTTTTGACACAACTCTCATGAAGGCACAAGGAATTCTATCCAAGTGAGTGAGTGAGAAAGTTGTGTTGCTGCTGTTGTTGCAACAGCTTACTTGTTTTTTGGTCTTAGCCATGAAGAAAGGGAAGTGTGAATTTCCCATGCTGATCTCAGAAAAGAAGGCTTTCATATATCTTAGTCAGAAAGCCACAAAAGTAGAAAAGCTCGTTTTTGTTGGACATTTATGCATTCACATAGATATTTGTTTTTTCTGGCGAATATGATGTACAGGCAAGTTATACCAATAGCTTTTACAATCTAGTTCCAGCTTCTTGCAACAGAAGCTGTCTTGATTTTTTTGAACGGCAAAGGTGGCACTTTATATTGATGTTATTCTAACATAGAAGTTGACATGGAATAGATAAAAAAACACATAAAAGCAAGCATTAAGATGAAAAATAAAACTTCAAGTTTGGGATATAAACAAACTCATAATCCTGGAGACAAATTTTGCCACTTTATAGATAGTGCCTGGAATATGCAGATGATGCAGTATTGGGTGCTGGAAACTTGAATGATTTGCACCTAATTTTTTGTTGATATATGATGCAATAGGGAGTATGAATTTGAAAATGAATGTACCAAAGACCAAAGTTGTTGGACTGCCCACTGATCAATCAGATTGCAAATGAAAAACAAATGCAAATGGAGGAATTTACATAGCTAAGGAAAATGAGTAGAGAAATGATAAAATGTACAAATGTTTCTAAAATTTAGGAGTTAGCCTGTGGTCTACAATAAAGAATGTTATTAAAATAAAAAAATGGCTTCATAAGGTACCACTTTTCTTCCTACTTTGCTGTATGGGATTATCAAGAGAAATACAACTGTTAAATGCAGTGGGAACAGCATACTTAATTATGTCCAGTTGAGGAAGAGATGGGTCAAAAATGTATTTTTGCTGAACAAACACAAAAAATAGTAACTTCAATGAATGAAGTAGGCTTGGTTTGGTTTTCATAAAGATAAGGAATCAGCACGACATGGCAAGGGGTTAAAAATTATTAAAGGTTAAACAGTATAAGTCTGTGGTTGAAGTTGATTAGATCCTAAAGAACAAAAGGCAATGTACGATATGTGGATGTGATGGACACAAGAATGGTATACAAGCATAGGAACAGAGGTGGTATTCAGCAGGTTCTGACCAGTTCTGGAGAACCGGTAGCGGAAGTTTTGAGTTCGGAGAACCAGCAAATACCACCTCTGATTAGAGATTTTACAGTATTCTTCCCCAGCCACAACCACCAAGTCACACCCAAGAACTGATAGTAAAAAAAATTGAATCCCACCACTGCATAGGAAGATATAGAAAGATAAATGTCTATAGAGATTTTCAGTCAGCCAGGTCATGGTTATCCCAAAGCTGCTTTTTCAAAAGGCAACACTGAACGAAGCTTCTTGGATGAGAATCGAAATGTCTTCAAGGAAAAACAAAGAAAGTCCAGCTGCCTTTTGAAAAAGCAGCTTTGGAGTAGAAAGGTATAGTGAATGCTGTCGATGTAAATCAGATATATTTAGATTTATTTTTCCCCTTCTCCCTCCCCTGCTTTTTTTGTCTGCTACTCCTCACTCTTTTTCTGCATTTTGTATAATTTATCCCAAAAGGAAATAGCATGATGAGTATGTACACATGTTTATAGGTTATCAAAAGGCAGTTATACTTGTTCTCAAGGATTGTGTTTATTTAGTATAACTATTTTATGCTGTATTGATTTTTCTAGCTTCTCAGAGCTGGTAGTAGAAGGATAAAATATCTGATAAATACATCAGATGAAAAATATTATTCTCTTTTCTTTGCCTTAAATCATAAAATCCTATTCCATTAAAGCCAACATGCATTTTCCTGTAGAATTAAGAAGATATATAGTAATAGACTATATATGTCTTGATATATAGTAATAGAACTAAAGGTTCTATGCAGTATATTTATATCATTTCATAGTTTTTTTTGTCATCTTGAAAAAGATACCAATGAGCTAATTTCATTAAAAGCTGTGGTGGAGCAGTGGTTAGAATGCTATATTGCAGGCTAAATCAGCTGACTGCCAAGGGTTCGATCCTGACCGCCTCAAAGTTGATTCACCCGTCCATTCTTCCGAGATTAGTAAAACAAGGACCCAGATTGTTGGGAGCAATATGCTGACTCTGTAAACCACTTAGAGAGGGCTGTAAAGCACTGTGAAGTGGAATATAAATCTAAGTGTTATTGCTATTCACCACAGGTCAAATTACCATTTGACAGGTCATCCTCAACTTAGAACAGTTCATTTAATGCCCATTCAAAGTTACAATGGCAGTGAAAAAAGTGAGTTATGACTTTTTCACTTACAACCATTGCAGCATCTCTGTGGTTATTTGTCATGGTTAGCCAGCAGCAGATCGGACGGCTGAGGAGAGCGAGGACTCAGATGAGGGGCCAGGATCATTAGGGAGTGAACTGCTGCCTTCAGAGATTGTGGAGGTTGGCAGCAGTGATGAGGAGGTTCCTGAGGAGCCTGTGCTAAATGTGCATGCATGCAGAATTGCTCATAGGAAAGAACAGCTACAACAGCACAGGAGACTCGGGAGTAAGGCTGCAAGGTAATGGCCCCTCCTTCAAGAAGATAAAAGCCAGCTGTGAAATGAATGTACTTTGCTGAAGGGAAAGACATTTTGAAACTTCAGCCTCATGGACATTCCAGTATCCTGAATTTGTATTTGAAGATTCTTGTATTGCAAATTATTTCTTATCTGTTATCTTTTGGCAGGTCTGGTACAATTTGGCAAGGCTTGTGCTTATCACAGCTAATTATTTTGCAAAAGCATTACAAGGTTTTTGTTCCCTTTGGATTGTCTTTGATTTGTTGGAAAAGGGCGTGGGTCAGAACATTATGTGACCAAGATTCAAATGCGTGGCAACTAACTGATATTTAAGATGGTTGCAATGTCCCAGGATCAATATCCTTTTGAGACCTTCTGATAAGCAACCTCAATGGGAAAATGAGAATTACTTAACAACCATGTTACTAACTTAATTGCAATGGTTCATTTAACAGAGGTAAGAAAGGTAGTAAAATGGAACAAAATTCACTTAACAACAGTCTCACTTAGCAACATAAATTTTGAGGTCAACTGTGGTCATAACTCAAAGACTACCTATACCACATTTGTCACAGAAACATCTAACTACAGTTAGACATTTCTATAGCTCTTTGCTGCCATCTAGTTATCACCTGGATTTTTGCAGTGCAGATGTGATAATCTCAGTATAAACCTGCCTTTTAAAATTGAACTGCAAACTTTTGTCTACCTGCCAATTCTATTCTGTTGTTGGAGGCTTTGCCAATAATATTGCTTTTGTTTGTTCAAAGTATTTCATCTGCTGTCACTGTGACTACCTTACAGTTTAGCACCTGAACACCTGCTGAAGCGAACCTGTCATGCCAGAAACATTTTTAAAGTTAGGCAATCACCATTCACTGAATGGCAAGCACTTGGGTACTATTTCCTCCATAGCTTTCAACATAATCAACTTTGGGAACTGACTGTACAGTAGCATTTGCCAACTGACATGTTACTGAAGAAAGTTTAATCAAATAATTTTGAATACCACAGAATGACACTATTTTTGGTAAAAGAGAGAACGGAAGGAAATAAGAGAAAGAAAAGAAACAAATACAATTTATTAGATTCAACTGCAATATTAGTAAATAGTATTATAGTATGTTGATAAAAAAAACTAACAAAATATATTATTAATTAACTTTCATTATATTCTATTAGCTGCTACAGTTGCTAATTGATATTTTGAACAAAATCAAAATATCTATTTCTAAAGGTTTAAAGACATATGCTTATTTTCCTTTTAATTTTTGATAAAACCTTATAAGCATCTAAGTAAGGTACTAAATAAGAAAAATGATTAAAATACAATACCTAGAAATAAAATCATAAAGAACAATAGAACATGCAAATTAGCAGTTGTGGTTAAGATTTATATCCATATCCTGTTTAAAATAATTAAAAATTAATGCAGAATGCACACTATGTCAGCCTTCCAAGTAACTTGTCTCCTGAATAAAAATCCAAGGTATCTATCTTTCTTTAAAGTCTGTTTATTAGGAACATATCAAATTGGCAAGGACTTGGTATAATTCTGACTCTGTCTTGATTCCAGAATTATACCTAATCAAAAGCTAAAGTTTGAAACACCCCCCCAGAGTCACAATCTCCAACCAATTCTCAGTCCATCAGTCCGGTGACTCCAATCTCCACCTTTCTCCAGCTGCAGGTATTTTCTTTGTTCTCACGGGAAAGAATGCCACCTAGACATAACAATCCCCCTTTAACATGCCTCTCACCAGCTAAAGAGTGGCGAACATGAAATAGGATTAAATTCTTTTGCAGAAAGCCTCAAGAAGCTAAGGGGAAAAATAGACAAAAGTTGGAATAAAATATGGCTACATATAGGTCATCTTCAGGGTCGACGCACTAGAGAGCTATAAGTCTGTAGAGATTCTCAGTCATCCAGGTCATGGCTGTCCCAAAGGTGCTTTTTTCACTTTCATCATGTACTTTCATCGTGTGAGTCATGTGCTGGCCATGCCCACGCTTGGTTGAGGGAAGTGGGGGGAAAGTCCTGAAATGTCACATGACGCTGGCGTGAGGGTGTGAGTTTGATACCCCTGTTTTAGAGAGTCTTCAACGTGCTTTCCCCCTTCGCTAAACTGGGTGTGGCCGTGGCCAGCATGTGATGCATCCAGCCTGTAGGGCGGGAGTTTGATAGACCTGCTCTAAAAGGATGCAGATTACCAGCTGTCTGCAAGGAATATAAATCCTTCCATTCCCCACGATCATATCAGAACTGAAGAAGCTTCTTGGATGAAACGTCTTCAAAAGAAAAAACAAGAAAGTTCAATTTCCTCATGAAAAAGCACCTTTGGGACTAGAGATACAACAAAAAAGATGTTCAAGTAAATAAAAATATCCATCACAAATTATTCAAATAATTCTTCCAGTTCACTTTTATCCGAACTGAAATTTAAAGTGGCTGACAAAATACTCCAATAATGCAGTCTCTCATCTTGGCATTGAATTGACCCATATATTTCTTACTAGATCTATTCCCATTGTAGAGAGATCTGGGCAAGTATAAGCTCCATAGCCTTTGTAGCTAAATTAGCTAACAGAATTTCAGACTGGTCTGCAAAGCTCCAAGTGAACTAATATTCATTTTGAAGAACATTACTAAAAAAAAAGATGGCAACACCCGGTTAGTTTTCTTTCTTCCATTGCATTTCCCATCCCAAATTTCTAAAGTTTATGTAAGATTTGGCTTCCCAATTCCAGTACAATGTAAGCTAAACTTGACAGCCAAAAAGTCTGGCTAAAGTGCTGTCAATTCACCTTCATATGGAGTGATTTAATTTATATGAGGATTTTTTTTATTGAAACAATTAAATAGGTGCAGTGAATTGCTTGGTTCAGCCAGTGAAATTATTCACATGATTATTGTTAAGGATTTTTAATTTTATTTGGGAAAAGGATACAAATATATATATAAGCCATATAAGTGGCCAGCAATTTCCACTCTTCATCTGACATTGGTCAGAAGTGCTGCTGATTTTGGCTATTGCACAAAACTCCACAAAATATTTTAATTTACTTGCTCTTGCAATTTAGCAAAGAAATGTTGCAATAAGAAACACCAACAAAGATCTGGAAATCCTAAGCTCTGGATTACCATATTGTGTTCTCCTGCCATTCAATGCATCAGACAAAGGCTGTGGTGTTCAAAGTAAAAGGAAGAAAGAAAATGAGGAAACGAAAAAGGGGAAAAAGGAAAGAACAGAATACAAAGTCAATAATATTCCCCCTTTATTCTTTTCACAGATTGGATGTTAAAAGAGTTGTGGCAATTAAGCTTTTGTTAATTACCAGCTGTTGAAACAGATGTGTTGACTGTCCTTATTATCCCACAGCTGGGGCAGGAGAACAATTGATGCTCACTAGAATCAATAGCCAGCTGTTTTGCAGTAATTATCTCCTATTAATAATACAGGTGATAAATGTCATAATGCTTCTATCTTTGAGTTTCAGTAACTAAAATACAATTACTTTATAGGTTTTCAGTTTAAAAGACTCTCTCTTTCATTCTCCTCCCCCCTTTAAATATTTTAAAGTCTGCCAGCAGACTTTAAGAGGTTATAGCAGCAATCCAACCTCAACATTATTTGTGGTTCAGTTCAGCTAAATAGGATAAGCATGGGTTCTGTGAACCAAGGCTGTTTTAGATATTATTGTGCTAAATTAAAAAAAAAATGTCTTAAATAGAAAATCAAGCTTCTTCCATGAAATAATACTGTAACAGGATTTAAGTAAATCTGTTATGAAAATGTGAACAATAAATTACACATTTTTGTCACATGTTCTGAACAAAAACAAGTGATGTATGCTTAAAAGTTGAGAGGCAAAGAGTATAATTCTAGAACATTTATTTTGGAAAAGAAACAGAAAAGATTGAAAAATAATGTTTCTTTTTTTATAAGCAGTCCAATAAAGAACTACTCTAAAAGACCTCAAACTGTTCAGCTAAAACGTCCATTCTGAAATACATTGTCTTCCTGCAAACAAAGATTAAGAATTCATTTTCATGTTCTTTTTTAATGTCTCAGAGAATTACTATAAAAAACCTGTTCAGACAACTTTTAAGCTTGACAATAATCACATACTTGTTAATTAAAAAAACACAATTAAGGGAATAAGATGAAAAGTAAAAATGAGAAATCAAACACAGAGTTCAAATGCAGTATTTAATTGCTGTTTTAACGTATGGATTTTGAGGTCTTTTTAAAGATATGATATAATATCATAAAACTATTTCTTCTACAGTCATTGTTTTAAGAAAACTGTATACTTACATGTGAATTTAGCAATAAAATGTAACTTTACTGAATTTATCAATAAAGGCTTTATATAATTTATACAAAATAATTCTAGTTTATAAGAATAGATCCATTCAAATGGTTCTATAAGAGGTCAAAACATGTTGCTCTGCTCTAAAATAGGCTAAATTCAATTTTAAAAAATTCACACTTCTGAGCAACGTATCTTTTCAACATAATATCATAATTATTGCAGGGTGCTGAATCAGAGAAACTTAGAAGTTGTATAGCAAACAATTGGATCAGTTAATTTATAGTGTATCTGAACTCTCCATTTGCACATGAAACATAGTTCATTTATTTATTTATTAAATTTACTGGCTGCTCATCTTACCACAAGACAACTCTGGAGCTGGAATATCAGTAGTTTGGGCAATAAGGATAATTTGGACCATTAATTTATAAGTAAATGTACAAGTAAGTATAAGTAAATTTATAAGTAAATATTAGTTACTGCCTGAATAAGAGTGGAAGGTTAAATATTTTAAATACCTGGACTTCTGGCTATTAAAATAAAAACTCCAAAAAATGCAAGAACACAAACTATACCACTCAGGCCTTTGAGATAGAGAAGATGGAGATGACTGAGACTTATTCTTGAAATATACACTGTTTTGCACTGATTGTAACTACAGTATATATAACCTAATATTTGCACTGCAGAAGTCCAATGGGAGACTTCAAATATTTTAGAAGGATATGAATCTCATTAACACTGTCTATCTCTCTACCTTCCTCCCTCATCTTTCCCTCTTCTCTAAAGTATACCTATGTTAAGATATATAATTCAAAATGGTACTAGGACATTTATACATATAGTATAAGAGGTTTGTAGGACATTTGAAGACTGAATAGGAAAATTTTAATAAAATCTTAGAAGTGCTGGAAACTATCCATAAGTTTGCTCTTGACAGAGCTAATGAAATACTGGCTTGTATGTGTGTGCGCGCGCGCGCGTGCATCTGTGTACTACAATCAAGCTTACAACAAAATTCTCCTGGCAACAGTTGCATTGAAACAAAGTTACTGCAGCAACAAGCAACGTCAGAGTGTTAATAATTGACATGAAAAGAATGAAATAGTGAGCAAGGTATTAAGAGGACAAAGAACAATTTTTCTATAAACCTATCCCAGCAAATAATCAATCACAGTGATGATGAAAGGGATTTGATTAAGTGTCACGCTAATTTTTAATTTATATTTTAAATATTCCTATTGCCTACTGATCATATAGCAAAGATAACATTGGTGCTCTAATTTTGAACTTCAGGTCTAGAATATAAAAACAAAGAACTCAATAAATGTGTGTGTTACTTTTCTCAAGTGATATGAACAATACCTGCATAATAGCATTGACTGTTAACCATATCTAAAGAAATAAAGTAGTAACTAAGTCATGGCATACAAAAGCTTAATTCGAATATACAGTACAAGCTATAACAGTAAAATCGGATCAAATGGATACAGATATTCTACTGCATTGTTTGTAAAACTCACAGCTTGAATGTTCAATATATTAAAACACAGAGCAAACCAAAAACAGCATTAAACTTTTCGAAAAAATATGCTTTCTAAAATTGCAGCACTTTTGTTTATAAAGCTGGATTATTTTACTCTGCATTAAAATTTTTATCCTAAACATTTTGAGGCTTCATTCCACCTTTCCCAAAGGGATCTATTTTTCTCTTTGATAAAATAACTAAATGTTTTACTGATTCCGATGTCATATCCATGCTATTTAATATTAAGTTGAATAGCAGTAACTGACACAGTACAAAGAATGCATTTTGATTTTATTCATATAATTTTTCCTTTTGCTTTTCAAATAGGTAGAATCAGAGCTCAAACTAAGTTACTCATAATATTTACTTCATGATTAAAAAACCCATTAAGCACGTATCTCTGATTTGAGCTGGGATTTCCCAAAACTTGATATTAACAGAAAAAATGAATGGAAAAAACTTCTAGGAGATAAAATAGAATTAATTGTTTAATTTAAATTTCTGATGAAAATAGCATTAATATTACAAACCTATCTTCTTATGAGGTAATTTCAACCTCCAACTGAAATGACATTTCAAAATAAATTCTGAAGTAAAGCTAAAGGTAATTATTTATGTTTCTTTCTCAACTGCATTCAATAACATGCTATAATGAACTCTCTTTTGAGTAAGTGATCAAGCCATTTCCCTTTATTTAATAATACCTTACATTGTTGCAAAGGATATCCTGTGGAATATTTCTACAGAATTAATCTTAATGGTCAAAATCTGCTTTTATACAAATGTATTAAAGAACATCTCAGTTTCATAAATAAATGTACATCTTGCGCTTTAAAGTAACATTTGTTCATTTTAATTCAATATGGAGCTTATTATTAAAATAATATCATATATTTTTATTATAATTACCAGAAGTCATAAATCTAGTAAATGGGTCCCTGTGGATTTTACTCCGCTAGTCATTGCTGACTCTAGAGGGCGATGCTCATCTCTGTTTTTAGGCCATTGAGCCAAGGTTGTCTGAAGACATTTCCGTGGTCCTGTGGCCAATGTAATGTCACAGAGTGACATTGAAGTGGTACCTATTTATCTACTCACATTTGCATGCTTTCACACTGCTAAGTAGGCAAGAGCTGGGGCAGAGATCTAGTATAGTCTGAATATTAAAACAGTGTATAGAAAACTATCCTTTTTAAAAAATGCATGTGATTGAGCTGCTAATTGCCAATAATTATTATGAGATTTTGAGTTTTGCATTAATTTATTTGGGAATATTTAGAGCAATTGTGCTAAGGTCACAAGTGAGTTTTGCAATATTATCCTCAGCATGGTTATTCAAGCCCTTTTTTCTTCAGAGTGGCTATTTGTGACTTGTAACGAAATCCATGTAGATGAGATATGAAGGTTTAAAAACTTGTTGCTGCAGGCACTGAAACCATAAGTCAGGATGAATCATAAGCTTCAGTAAGGATAGGAAAAAGAGGTTAAGGGTATGATTTCAATACCTGTAAACATTAAAAAAGGAATGAAAACTTGTATTTCATTGATTTCATGGGTTACAACTGGCAACTAAAATGGGATTTAAAGGGTTTGGGAAGTGTTTTTTTCCCTTTACTTCAGGATTATTTTTAAGCCAATTGATTAAAATATATAAAATTAAAACTGGATCAGCTAAAATTTATTTGAAGTCATTTCAGAGCTTTATGTGAAGTTATTCCTTTGAAATCTTCACACAGAAACACTTCCTTGATGATGAATGCAAAACTGTAAAACTACTAAGTATTGGGGTTTGTTTTTTATTTTAAGAAATCAGTGTCAAATGTTTTCCAATCCTTTTTCTGAATGATATGTTCTTACTTCTGGTCTTTTCCTTTGTCTCCAAGGGAACTTTCAACACAACAGATGTTTCACAAAATGGATATCTTTATTTAATGATTAAGATTTTATGATCAAGATAGAAATATTTGTTTGTCACACTTTTCTACATTTGCTACAGTTGATTTATAAGTCCAATGACTGTTTAACAATCAACAGTTTCAAGATACAGCCTATTTTACATATCTGTATCTCGAGCCCTTCAATTTGCTCAAGTGAGCAGCTGCTCCTTATCTCCTTATTAGAGTAATAACCCTACCACATTATTGGAGTAAAACTGTTTCCTGCCAGACAGTAAAGAAACAGGTACAGAAGTCTGCTTTTAATTCACGGCATGTAGAAAATGAAGAACATCTACCAAGTGGGAACTTAACCTGTGTGTGCTCTGGGACCTTGCTGATTATAATATACGGAGGATATTTTTTATCAAGTTTCTGGTTTCTCACATTAATGCAAAAATGAACAGTCAGATTGTCTTTACTGATTGGCAGGATGTTAACAAAAACCATCTTCCCTGGGACAGAAAAGGGGATTATGCATGGCTGGAAAATAAGCAAAGCAAATGCAGCAAATGAAGGAGGGCAAAAGACAATATGTACTTGTGACATCATGCAAATAATGTGACTGACTAATTCGGATCAAGTTCAGAAAATTCTACCTCAATCTTTGGAGGTTGTAGGGACTTGGATGGGGTACAGTGGACTTTGGCTTAACCAAGAAAGATATGGCTTTGTGTGCTTGGCCTTCCAGTACCAAGGTTTTTCCATGGGCTGATGCTGGCCTTAGATGACTCTGGCTTGCAGTCTAGAAGGATCTTCTCCTGCTGGAATAGCGCATAGTAGATGTCGCTAAGAGTACATCTCTGGACTGGGCACCAGTTACACCCATTCTTGAATCAAGAAACTTTGTTCAATGTCATTCATGACTTCCCATCTGGGCTACTGTAACACGCTCTACATGGAGCTGTCCTTGAAAAGTATTCAGAAATGCTACTTGGTACAGAATGCAGCTACACAGGTTGTAAAGGTTGTTAGCTATTCAGCCCATGGAACACCACTTTCCTGGGGGCTGCATTGAATTCAGTTAGTATTTGTTAGATCAGAACTGGATTAAATATAATGCTGAATCTTTATCATTTCTTTGTAGGTGATTAGGAAGTACTCAACAATGTGGCAAAATGTAGAGAAAATATGAAAAAGACAATGAACTTACTAAGTTGTAGCAGTCAAAACTAGCTCATGGACTTAGAACTCTTGAATTCAAAAGATATGTCTTTTGCAAAAGGCCCTAGTTTGTGGATCTCTGAAGATTTCTAGATTTCCCTAGGATTTCCAGATAATGTGAAATCTATCATTCTTTCTGATCCTAATTATTTGTCCTATTAAAGGGCCTGTCACATTGGCCGACGGATGCAAAACGTTTGTAAAAAGGACACAGCGGATGAGAAAATGTTCCATCCATTGTTATCTGCTCTCAAAAGTGCCCCAAATTTGCATAACCAGAGCGGACAACAACGGAAAGGAACGGACTGGGGGAGGATGTAGAGGGGAAGTAAAGCGGATGTTCCACGGAAGCCTAGTGGATGGAAGCGGATGGGAGCGGATGGCACATCCGTGGGGCTTCCGGGGGAGCAGAGCAAAGCGGAGGTGCAGTGGAAAGAGCGGATGCAAAGCAGATGCCGAGCGGATGAAGAGGATGCAGAGCGGAAGCTGAGAGGAAGCCGAGCGGGAGCCGAGCGGATGCACAGCATTCACTGCACATGCGTGGAGGATGCATTGCGTCAGCCCCGCGGATATAAAGGGAAGCAGCTCACAAGCAGGTCACCATTCAGAGGAAAGACCTGCTGCCAGACACAGCTCCAGCCAGCCAGCCAGCCAGCAAGCCAACAACCCAACAACCATGGGGAAGAAGAGAAAGCCTCTGCCATCTTCTGCCAGCCCTGGCAAGAGGGACAGGGCCACCATCCCACCCCCTGGCCCTGACTCTGCTTCTGCTGCGGCTTCTGCTAGTGGGGCTGACTCTGCTGGTGCTGGAGCTTCTGCTGGCGCTGCTCCTGGTGCTGGTGCTTCTGCTGGTGCTTACTCTGCTGGTGCTGGTGCTTCTGCTGGTGCTTACTCTGCTGGTGCTGCTGCTGGTGGTGCTTCTGCTGGTGCTTACTCTGCTGATGCTGCTCCTGGTTCTGGGGCTTCTGCTGGTGCTTACTCTTCTGCTGCTGATCCTGGTGCTGGAGTTTCTTCTGGGGCTTACTCAGCTAGTGCTGCTCCTGGACCTGCTGGTGCTCCTGGACCTGCTGGTGCTGCTGGTGCTTACTCTGCTGCTGCTGCTCCTGGTCCTGCTGGTCCTGCTGGCGCTGCTTGTGCTTACTCTGCTGCTGCTGCTCCTGGTCCTGCTGGTGCTGGTGCTGCTGGTCCTGCTTTTGCTGCTACTGTTGTTGTTGCTGCTGCTGGTGGTGGTATGGAGGAGCAGCCCCTAAAACCTCGAAGCCCCTCTGATGAGGGCCCATATGGCCTTGCCAGAGGGAGGAAGAGGCAGATGCGTGAACGGGAAAGGAGGAAATACTCAATCAAAGAGGAACATGAGGATGAGGTGCTGGAATGGCTGAGGGAGAACAAGTATCTGTGGCGAAAGGGACACAGGCTCTATCGAGACACCAAAAGGAAGCAGGCTGCTTGGAGAGAGAAGGCGGAGAGCCTGGGCTACACTTCGGAGGTGCTCCTCGGCTGGTGGAAGCACATGCACACCTGGTAGGGGAAGCTGCACCTCAAGAAATCTGGCCAGGCCGCGGTCAAGCTGACGGACCGAGAGACCTACGTGATGGCCAAGTGCAGCTTCTTGGA
Source organism: Laticauda colubrina (assembly GCA_015471245.1). Lineage (NCBI taxonomy): Eukaryota > Metazoa > Chordata > Lepidosauria > Squamata > Elapidae > Laticauda > Laticauda colubrina. The sequence goes on from BLBF01000005.1 coordinate 29,613,919, forward strand.
GGGTGAGATCCGCCACTGAGGAGCAGCCCCTCTCACAACCCTCTCTCTCAGGCAGCCCGCTGAGACCCAGTCCTCTTCTGGCCAAGAGTCAGCTCCTGTGTCCAGGCAGATATCTGTGGAGCGTGCCATGACGGAGACCCCCCCCGACAGCTGCACTACCCATGGAGGAGCGTGTGGAGGACCCCCTGATGCAGTGGGAGCAAGGAGAGGGCACTGCCACCACAGGCCAACCCACATCCACCCCCAGCTCCACCTCCACAGAAAGGCAGAATGGCAGACCGGAGGGGCAGAGCCACACTGTCCTGCTGGAGATCAGGGACACCATCAGAAGCAGCGTAGATCTCCTCTTTCAGCTGGTACACACCGACGTCCCATCCTCCAACTTCAAGCCCTTCCTCACCTACGTCAACCAGACCCTCATGAACATGCCAGAATCACAGTACCAGGTGGTAAAGGACGGGATCACCGGTCTTCTTCACAACCCTCCAGACCCAGCTGAACCTGCTCCCACCCAGTCCAGGCCTGCTCCTCCACCCCAGGTGATGTCACTGCCCTTCCAGGGCTTTCCACAGGCTCTCACCTACCAAGGCTAGGGCAACCAGGAGCTCCAGCAGCACAGGCAGCCCTTCCCAGTCCAGGCACAGGTACATCGGACGCCACCGGTGCCACCAATGCCACTGATGCCAGCCACGCCACCGATGCCAGCCACGCCACAGATGACACCAATGCCACAGATGCCACAGATGCCACCCATGCCACAGATGCCACCCACACCTCACCTCGCTCAGCTGCAGACCAGATACCCCCA